>CAMTDV010000029.1:5709844-6434861 GCA_947069175.1 Scalesia atractyloides
AAAACGGGTCAGGTTTTAGGATTCATTTCTTTTACGAATGTTACAGTCTCCCCTACTTTTGGAAATTTTGTCCCAAATTAGGAGGTAACCGTTTAGCTATTTAACATTTGGGTGGTAAAGGTAATTCAAAAGGGATTGCAGTGTTTAAGGATTTTGGAAATGGAAATTTTAACAAAGGTTTGATGTGGTGGAGTGGCTTAATTGTTTCGTTTGTTGGCGAGACCCGGGTTCGAATCCCTGGTCCACTATTTTAATATTTTTTTTAAATTTAAAGTTTTGAAATGTTACAAATCAGACCCCTTAACTCTAATTACCTTAAAACTCACTTTAAAACCTAACAAAACTAACTAGATTTTATTAATGATTTTAATTGTGATATTAATTAAATTAAATTAATAAATAAATAAATCGATAAATGGATTTAAATTTAAGAGTAAAATCTTTCAACGGTTATTTATTTCGTGAAAATTTCCGAGGTTTAAAGGTTGGGATCCGGATTTCAATGTGGGTCGGACTTCTGGATACCTGTTTTTGGCGAATGTTATAGTCTCCCCTACTTTTAGGAATTTCGTTCCAAAATTAGGAGGGAACCGTCCTTGAGGGTTAGTTAATAGGGTTTCTTATAGATTGGATCTCGAGTATGCTAGGTAATAAAAATCTCGATGATGCTAAGGATATACATAACTAGGTGAGTGTTGAAGTTTGGATTTTGATTGAGGTGGTAACATTCCTAGTAAGGGTTGAATACCCTGCTACATGAATCGCTTTTTGATGCCTGAGGTGTAGAAGTGAAAAGCATTGTAACACGGATATGGCTAACCGGATATTGTCTCATGATAAGGGGTTTTGAGAAAATCGGAGCGTCTTAATGATAAAGTTGCCTCACAAAACGAAATCATTAACCACATCGTTATCCAAATTGTGATTGACACTACTTACACAAAACTTCCTATAACCGTCTAACAATGTTTTTGATCACCTCACAAGAACACTTATATATAGGAAGTACCTACGGCGTATCAACCATGTCCTTGTCAAATTTACATTGGCCTTGTTGTTAAGTCACGAGTAGTTCTATGTGACTCGTCCTAAAATCTACCAAACATAAACAAACACAACAACCCATGCTTGAGTCTTGAATCCGAAGAAAGCAAGACTAAATGATGGCGGTACCTCTCTCGTGTGTTATGAGGAAGTGGTCAGTCTATGAAAAAGTGAGACACGACCCAACTTTCCTAAATGATGAGACGGGGTTCGTCGTGATGTATGATGACATGAATAACATGAAATTTAATCGATGTATAGAGACATGTAATGAAACAAATTGGCATAGCGTGATATAAATTGCATTAATGGCATTAGTTTGAAATAATGAAATCTTGAAACATTATTACCCAAATTGAAAACAATGGTAACTTGAATAGTCAGGACAAGAAATATAATTTATTAAAGCTTAGATTGGGAATAAAAATAAAATAAACAACTGGAGCAGAGTCTTGAGTCTTCATGATGGGAGAAAGGCTAGTTAGGTTGTTCGTCGCACCCTCGTTGACCTCAACTGGGTTTGCGTTGATGTTGTAGGCTCTCCCTCTTGCTGGTGGGGGTGCTGGGTTTGCCTGGTTCGGTTGGTTAACTGGATTTGCTTGGGCTTGAGCATTGATGATGTTAACCAGCCTAGGGCACGTGTTTGTGAAATGAGTAAGATCACCACAATTAAAGCAAGATCGAACATATGGAACCATGGGATAATGAGGTTGTTGATAGGGTTGGATCATGTTTTGGGCAGAAAGTGAAGCTTGGTTTTGAGGAGTACAAAATGTGTTACTCAGATGACCATAACGCCCACAATTGGCACACAGTCGGCAATGTACGGTGGGTTGGTGGTGATAATGGCAGGTGTTGCATTGAGGATGGGGACCAGTGTTGGGTTTCTTGTTTGGGTAAGTTGCATTGGGTGGCACTTAGGTGATTGGGATGGCTTGGAGTGGTACGGCTTGTGAAGTTGGATTAGTCGAGGCAATAGCGTAGTTTTTACTGTCACGCTTTCGTTTGGTATCGGAACGGGAGAATGTTTCGATCTTGGTTGTCTTTGGCTCTTCCACTGAAACCTTGTTAGTTGTGCCCTTCTTTTTAAAGTCTCCATTTCGGATATGGTTTCCGGTGAGTTCGGTGGCTAATTCTATTGCAACTTCCAATGTTGCGGGTACAGTGCTCATCACGGAATCCTGGATAGCAGAAGGAAGACCCCTAATGTAATGTTCAATGAGACGGTAAGGAGGAGTGAACATATTTGGGACCATTTGGTTCAGCTCAAGGAAACGCTTGTTATAGGCCATAATGGTCTCCAAACGGAGCCGATCTAATGAGGCACCTGATGCTCAACTTGTCTCAACGAGGAACTGATGGGCCTAATGTGAATGATTGCACGCAACTGACAAAAATGTAAACACACAATACAACAAATAACATTTACATCACACGTTAGATCAGATAATGGTAATAGCACAAGTGTTTGAATAAACGAAATATATGAAACGACACATGATACACCCCAAAACATGAATAAAAAGGGGAATTTGTAAGGATTCACTCACAGTATTTGCGTTTTTAGTCCTTAGTGGAAAACCGAACGAGAATAAGGAGAAAATCCAATTGATAAGCGTGATTTAAGCTAGACAACGAATGCAACAAGAAAAAAAAGTAAACGTTATGCTAGGCATAGCTAAATGAACGAACATGATATGTTAGACTCGTTGAGCCTCTACGAGGCTACGACAAGCCTAAACGCGAGCCTAAACTAGGCTACTTTACGAGCATAATGCTCCTTAACTAAGAACCTAAACTAAACAAATTAAACTAAGAAAGCAATAAATAAATGAATAAAAAAAGAAAAAAAGAACAAAGAAAGGAAGATTACCTCGAAGAAGAAGTTTACAAAATGAGAAGAGCTTGAAGGGCAGCACCTCCTCGTCGGAAGCAAAAATAAAAACTACTACACACCATACCCAAAGGGGTATTGTGCTTCTGGAGCCACCAAATTTGGTTATTCCACTTGTTTATACTCAAACTAGGAGTTGCAAGCTATAAACACCCAAGCAAGGGTATTTATAGGTGTGAAATGGAGCACAAAATGGTGATTGGGGCGATGTGGGATGACCTTAAAACAAGATTTTATAGGCTACATCAGTTTGTGATGTATTTTAGTAAGTCCTAGTGGAGTTCGAATCAAGCTCCTGCAAAGCCAACAAAAAATAAAACTTCAAATTACAAATGGTAACAAACATGTTTTAAATTGCAACTTATATTAACCTTCACAATATATCACTAATTTATATTAAATTATCATTATTACTTTAATCTTATAACGCACACGTTAAACTATATTCGTTTTCTTGTAAACATGACATTTTATCCTCATGAATCGAGTTTATATATAAACCTGATATTACATTTTTTTTAATCATCTTAACTCATATAGTATCGGATGGAATGAAATAGTGTTTCGTAAGAACCTTTGTTTATCTTCTAAAGAAGGAAAAACTAAAAAAGATTTGACATTAACACAAATAGTGTAAGTTACGATTTTTATGTTTATCATCTACACAATTTTCAGATTTTCTGTAGTATACAAAATTCTCCAACAAAGAATAGACATAAAAATTCTCCAACAAAGATTTGACTATAGATTCGGATTTTAGAGAGAAAGTGGTCAGATTGGTTCAGTTCTGGTTGTGGAAATTTTTTTTTTGGGTTTTAATCGGGTAGGGTCAGGTACTCCCAAGTTGGACCTGGTTATAAATAATAGGGTATAAACCCGGTAAACACCCGCCATACAGGGTTGGGTAGGGAACCAGGTTGGGAATACCCGAGTTTTTAAGGCTTTTCCGGTAGGGTATAATACCCGTTTTTTTATTTTCACCATAAATAATTATGTGTGAAGATATAACGAAAGAGTACACATTATTTACATGCACATATACATTTCTATTAGTTTTCTTACACTATGGATAAAGGAGTTAAATACCCTTTTAGTCTATGTAGGTCCAAAAAGGTTTCACCATTGTTATTTTAGTCAATTGGGTTAACTTCATCCATTTTTTATGTTATCAAGAAGGGCAATTGATACACCCCGAATTTCCAACCAAACACCGGTGGGCCAGGGTGGGGAATATCATGACGTAAGTTGATATCATCATAGTCAATTAACACAGCACAGCGGAAGTCTCGGAGTTTAAATTACTATAACAAACCAAATGTTTAAAGTACGTAAGTAATATACAGACGGCTTGTAATGGAAGATCCACAGGCGGATCGTAAAATATACAAAGGATAAATATTAGACTTTAGGGTAGATCTAAGGATTTGCAAGATCCTCTTATATCAATACCAAGCAGCTTCCAGCCTATTTCGTATAGTACCTGCAACTTAGTCTTTTGAAAATACGTCAGCTTTCGCTGGTAAATACAATTAACCGACTCATTTTGAAAACATTTCGAAAATGAATTGAAGTGCCCAGGGCACGAAAAATCTTTTATAACTTGGGAAAGTCAACCTTGTAACCTTGTTAACAGATTCATATGTTTGTTCATACATATGGGGCCAGTACAGAGACCGAGACATTATTAACGTACACACCACTTATGAACCCACGAAGGAGTTATCCCCAACTTGTGGGTAAAAATAATTTAGCATTCCCATCTGTCAGGTGTATACCTACACCCCGTGCTTTGGTCGTGGCTATTATCTAATGTAATGAGCCAAGGATATCCAGGACACGGTTGTTAACCCCCAATGTTTAAGTTATCAAACAAAACTGATCAAAACGGAATATGCAGATTTACTAGCCACAATCCGGCATTCGATTGATCCCATTTCCGACCAAACAGTAATAATTTACCGTAACCCAAGTCCGTATAGGGGAAATAAGTCAAGAGTATTTACCTGAGCAAGTACTTGATTTAAATGCAAGTTTATATTAACTCAGCCGTTTAATCAATTCGATAAGTGCAGATAGCATTCACTGGAAGACTTTAGTCTGGAATAATTGTCACACCCCGACCCGTAGCGGAATAGGTGATCGGGGCATGATTGGGTTAACTAGAGAGCTTGCTATTACTTGTTTTAAATATTCATTAATTCATATCAAGTGTCTCACAATACAAATAATTCACATAAACAATTACAAACACAAGACGATGTTTATAACAAGTATATTGCACTAATCCGTTTCTTGTTAACTAAGGCTCATCCTATGTCCAATCTTCTCTTCGTACCTGTTCACCTGTATCATGTGTAAAAATGGTTTTTGGGTCAACAAAGGTTGGCGAGTGAATCCCGTTTAAACAGTTGAATGAAGTAATATGTTGATTAATTTAAATAAAATGTGCATAAACCAAATATGAGTAAAGCATATGTAAATCTAACCACAAACCACATATTATCAATCAATGTACACACAAGCTTGATAAATGATGAACAATGAGATCAAGGCTCAATCAAACAGAGCCGATCTAATGAGGCACCTGATGTTCAACTCGTCTCCAACGAGGAACTGATGGGCCTAATTGAATGATTGCACGCAACTGACAAAAATGTAAACACACAATACAACAAATAACATTTACATCACACGTTAAATCATATAATGGTAATAGCACAAGTGTTTGAATAAACGAAATATATGAAACGACACATGATACACCCCAAAACATGAATAAAAAGGGGAATTTGTAAGGATTCACTCACAGTATTTGCGTTTTTAGTCCTTAGTGGAAAACCGAACGAGAATAAGGAGAAAATCCAATTGATAAGCGTGATTTAAGCTAGACAACGAATGCAAAAGAAAAAAAAGTAAACGTTATGCTAGGCATAGCTAAATGAACGAACATGATATGTTAGGCTCGTTGAGCCTCTACGAGGCTACGACAAGCCTAAACGCGAGCCTAAACTAGGCTACCTTAACGAGCATAATGGTCCTTACTAAGAACCTAAACTAAACAAATTAAACTAAGAAAGTAATAAATAAATGAATAAAAAAAGAAAAAAAAGAACAAAGAAAGGAAGATTACCTCGAAGAAGAAGTTAACAAATGAGAAGAGCTTGAAGGGCAGCACCTCCTCGTCGAAAGCAAAAATAAAAACTACTACACACCATACCCAAGGGGGTATTGTGCTTCTGGAGCCACCAAATTTGGTTATTCCACTTGTTCATACTCAAACTAGGAGTTGCAAGCTATAAACACCCAAGCAAGGGTATTTATAGGTGTGAAATGGAGCACAAAATGGTGATTGGGGCGATGTGGGATGACCTTAAAACAAGATTTTCGTGTCTTTCAAATCAGCAACAAACATCAAACTTGTTTTCGTGATTCCCGCTTCGTTATAACTCCGTTTCGCGCACGGTTTTCGCCTACGTTCATTATTTTCAGAGTACTATCATATGGAAGAGAGTAATCCAACATCCATGGTGTCAAGAATTGGGCTTAAACCTTGGGTCTTGATGCGGGTCGAGTGTTCTAGAACTTGCGTTTGTGATTCCCGTTACGCTGGTGCTCAGTTTTATGCACCATTCTAACCTACTTGATCCTTAGTATACCAAGTATATCTTGGAGCTTTGAATGGACCAAAATGATAGCTCAAGGATGGAGAAAAGTTGGCAAGAAAGTCACCCAAAAGTCATCTTACGACAAAACTAAGAATACGACATGTAGAGCTTCTTACTTGCTATCATTTACATCTAAACCCTCCAAAACACAATGTCTTATCTTAAGGCATGTATATAATGAATTTTGGATGATAAGAAGGTTAGGATATGATGTGTTAGGTATGTTCACGAAGTCTCCAAAGTTTTTGATTAACTTAAGGAAAACTTTAGTTTTAGACCTTAGAGATATGGAGGGTTGCTTCAAAATACATGGAAATGAATTTACAAGGTTGTCTAAAACATGTTATAAGACTATAAATCACCAGATATGATAACATGTATGATCAAAACATAGAATCCAAGACATTTTATTGCTTAAACATTAAACAAAATTACGTGGAATATGAAAACGGATCGAGTTACAAAAAACGGGTCAGGTTTTAGGATTCATTTCTTTTACGAATGTTACAGTCTCCCCTACTTTTGGAAATTTTGTCCCAAATTAGGAGGTAACCGTTTAGCTATTTAACATTTGGGTGGTAAAGGTAATTCAAAAGGGATTGCAGTGTTTAAGGATTTTGGAAATGGAAATTTTAACAAAGGTTTGATGTGGTGGAGTGGCTTAATTGTTTCGTTTGTTGGCGAGACCCGGGTTCGAATCCCTGGTCCACTATTTTATATTTTTTTTAAATTTAAAGTTTTGAAATGTTACAAATCAGACCCCTTAACTCTAATTACCTTAAAACTCACTTTAAAACCTAACAAAACTAACTAGATTTTATTAATGATTTTAATTGTGATATTAATTAAATTAAATTAATAAATAAATAAATCGATAAATGGATTTAAATTTAAGAGTAAAATCTTTCAACGGTTATTTATTTCGTGAAAATTTCCGAGGTTTAAAGGTTGGGATCCGGATTTCAATGTGGGTCGGACTTCTGGATACCTGTTTTTGGCGAATGTTATAGTCTCCCCTACTTTTAGGAATTTCGTTCCAAAATTAGGAGGGAACCGTCCTTGAGGGTTAGTTAATAGGGTTTCTTATAGATTGGATCTCGAGTATGCTAGGTAATAAAAATCTCGATGATGCTAAGGATATACATAACTAGGTGAGTGTGAAGTTTGGATTTTGATTGAGGTGGTAACATTCCTAGTAAGGGTTGAATACCCTGCTACATGAATCGCTTTTTGATGCCTGAGGTGTAGAAGTGAAAAGCATTGTAACACGGATATGGCTAACCGGATATTGTCTCATGATAAGGGGTTTTGAGAAAATCGGAGCGTCTTAATGATAAAGTTGCCTCACAAAACGAAATCATTAACCACATCATTATCCAAATTGTGATTGACACTACTTACACAAAACTTCCTGTAACCGTCTAACAATGTTTTTGATCACCTCACAAGAACACTTATATATAGGAAGTACCTACGGCGTATCAACCATGTCCTTGTCAAATTTACATTGGCCTTGTTGTTAAGTCACGATTAGTTCTATGTGACTCGTCCTAAAATCTACCAAACATAAACAAACACAACAACCCATGCTTGAGTCTTGAATCCGAAGAAAGCAAGACTAAATGATGGCGGTACCTCTCTCGTGTGTTATGAGGAAGTGGTCAGTCTATGAAAAAGTGAGACACGACCCAACTTTCCTAAATGATGAGACGGGGTTCGTCGTGATGTATGATGACATGAATAACATGAAATTTAATCGATGTATAGAGACATGTAATGAAACAAATTGGCATAGCGTGATATAAATTGCATTAATGGCATTAGTTTGAAATAATGAAATCTTGAAACATTATTACCCAAATTGAAAACAATGGTAACTTGAATAGTCAGGACAAGAAATATAATTTATTAAAGCTTAGATTGGGAATAAAAATAAAATAAACAACTGGAGCAGAGTCTTGAGTCTTCATGATGGGAGAAAGGCTAGTTAGGTTGTTCGTCGCACCCTCATTGACCTCAACTGGGTTTGCGTTGATGTTGTAGGCTCTCCCTCTTGCTGGTGGGGGTGCTGGGTTTGCCTGGTTCGGTTGGTTAACTGGATTTGCTTGGGCTTGAGCATTGATGATGTTAACCAGCCTAGGGCACGTGTTTGTGAAATGAGTAAGATCACCACAATTAAAGCAAGATCGAACATATGGAACCATGGGATAATGAGGTTGTTGATAGGGTTGGATCATGTTTTGGGCAGAAAGTGAAGCTTGGTTTTGAGGAGTACAAAATGTGTTACTCAGATGACCATAACGCCCACAATTGGCACACAGTCGGCAATGTACGGTGGGTTGGTGGTGATAATGGCAGGTGTTGCATTGAGGATGGGGACCAGTGTTGGGTTTCTTGTTTGGGTAAGTTGCATTGGGTGGCACTTAGGTGATTGGGATGGCTTGGAGTGGTACGGCTTGTGAAGTTGGATTAGTCGAGGCAATAGCGTAGTTTTTACCGTCACGCTTTCGTTTGGTATCGGAACGGGAGAATGTTTCGATCTTGGTTGTCTTTGGCTCTTCCACTGAAACCTTGTTAGTTGTGCCCTTCTTTTTAAAGTCTCCATTTCGGATATGGTTTCCGGTGAGTTCGGTGGCTAATTCTATTGCAACTTCCAATGTTGCGGGTACAGTGCTCATCACGGAATCCTGGATAGCAGAAGGAAGACCCCTAATGTAATGTTCAATGAGACGGTAAGGAGGAGTGAACATATTTGGGACCATTTGGTTCAGCTCAAGGAAACGCTTGTTATAGGCCATAATGGTCTCCAAACGGAGCCGATCTAATGAGGCACCTGATGCTCAACTCGTCTCAACGAGGAACTGATGGGCCTAATGTGAATGATTGCACGCAACTGACAAAAATGTAAACACACAATACAACAAATAACATTTACATCACACGTTAGATCAGATAATGGTAATAGCACAAGTGTTTGAATAAACGAAATATATGAAACGACACATGATACACCCCAAAACATGAATAAAAAGGGGAATTTGTAAGGATTCACTCACAGTATTTGCGTTTTTAGTCCTTAGTGGAAAACCGAACGAGAATAAGGAGAAAATCCAATTGATAAGCGTGATTTAAGCTAGACAACGAATGCAACAAGAAAAAAAGTAAACGTTATGCTAGGCATAGCTAAATGAACGAACATGATATGTTAGACTCGTTGAGCCTCTACGAGGCTACGACAAGCCTAAACGCGAGCCTAAACTAGGCTACCTTTACGAGCATAATGCTCCTTAACTAAGAACCTAAACTAAACAAATTAAACTAAGAAAGCAATAAATAAATGAATAAAAAAAGAAAAAAAGAACAAAGAAAGGAAGATTACCTCGAAGAAGAAGTTTACAAAATGAGAAGAGCTTGAAGGGCAGCACCTCCTCGTCGGAAGCAAAAATAAAAACTACTACACACCATACCCAAAGGGGTATTGTGCTTCTGGAGCCACCAAATTTGGTTATTCCACTTGTTTATACTCAAACTAGGAGTTGCAAGCTATAAACACCCAAGCAAGGGTATTTATAGGTGTGAAATGGAGCACAAAATGGTGATTGGGGCGATGTGGGATGACCTTAAAACAAGATTTTCGCGTCTTTCAAATCCGCAACAAACATCAAACTTGTTTTCGTGATTCCCGCTTCGTTATAACTCCGTTTCGCGCACGGTTTTCGCCTACGTTCATTATTTTCAGAGTACTATCATATGAAAGAGAGTAATCCAACATCCATGGTGTCAAGAATTGGGCTTAAACCTTGGGTCTTGATGCGGGTCGAGTGTTCTAAAACTTGCGTTTGTGATTCCCGTTACGCTGGAGCTCAGTTTTATGCACCATTCTAACCTACTTGATCCTTAGTATACCAAGTATATCTTGGAGCTTTGAATGGACCAGAATGATAGCTCAAGGATGGAGAAAAGTTGGCAAGAAAGTCACCCAAAAGTCATCTTATGACAAAACGAAGAATACGACATGTAGAGCTTCTTACTTGCTATCATTTACATCTAAACCCTCCAAAACACAATGTCTTATCTTAAGGCATGTATATAATGAATTTTGGATGATAAGAAGGTTAGGACATGATGTGTTAGGTATGTTCACGAAGTCTCCAAAGTTTTTGATTAACTTAAGGAAACCCTTAGTTTTAGACCTTAGAGATATGGAGGGTTGCTTCAAAATGCATGGAAATGAATTTACAATGTTGTCTAAAACATGTTATAAGACTATAAATCACCAGATATGATAACATGTATGATCAAAACATAGAATCCAAGACATTTTATTGCTTAAACATTAAACAAAAATTACGTGGAATATGAAAACGGATCGAGTTACAAAAAACGGGACAGGTTTTAGGATTCATTTCTTTTACGAATGTTACAATAATGACATAAGCTAACCAATTAGAATGCTAACGGTCCTATTTAAGTCATAGTCTTAGATCGACTAGCTTAAAGGATCAAAACGGTACAATACGCTAGATTAAGCGATGACCGGATAGAATGTAGTTTAAACCCAATAAGTACTTACGACTTGTATGTTATGGGTAAACAATCAACATTCTGAAATTTGATATTAAAATGATAAGGTTAAACCCGTTTTGGTTAATTTTCGTAAACTAGTTACATATACGTAACCGTACGCATATAAGCGATATCGGGTAACGGATGAGTCATGATCAAGTTCTATATGTCATTATACTTTAAATAAGTTGTAATATCAGTAGGATATCAATTTATATGACCGTTGAGGTTTTAAAACGAAACTACGCCTTATAAGGCGTTTTGACCCTTATGTGTCATATAAAATGAACTTACATGTATTTTATGTTATGATCATAAACATTCTGGAAAAATACTTAACTTGTGATATATTATCAGTAAGAAATCACATATAAGTGTGGTTAATGGTTTATGACCAAACTATGCACCGAAAGGGCATTTTGGTCTTTTAAATGCATAATTTATGATATTATACTAAATTAGTTTATGATCAGAATATTAACATCATAATATGTTAAGTACATTAACATATCAGTAGATAATTCATTTGCAAGTTCATTGTTGATTAAAACCATGTTTATGTAAAAAGGACATTTTAGTCAAAATTGACATTTTAGCGGAACTTGTGCATAAACTCAGATTATGATTATGATCATGTAATATAACCTCATAGGTTTATGCTACATTTTATTACGATCATAATGCAACTATAAGTTAGTAGCAAACTAATCTAAATCGGGTCAGAATCGAAAGTCAAGGCAGAGTCAAACTTCGTGACTTTCGGTTGCGCACCGACCCTAGGACTGAAATTGACAGATCGAACATGTTCCCACATGTTCTAATAATATTACCAACTTTTTTAATTGTCAAAAACATATTTTTAACATATATAAACTCAGATTATAATTTTTATAAAATCTGACTCGTTTGACTTTTTAAAACATAAATTTTGACCCGTAAATTGACCTAGTAAACGTGATCCTTAGGAGGTGCCCTTTTAAGGGATTAATACCTACCTAATTGCAATCACTTAGCCATTCTCATCTTGAACAATGGCTAGACCATAATGGTCTTAACCGAAAGTCAATACATTTGTCGAAAATGCTTGACTTTTGGCTATTAAACGCCTATAAAAAGAAAAGAGCAGAGATGGAACACTTACAAGTGATCCAATAGAAGCTTAGAACTCAAAGGGAAGCTCCTAAATGGTTAGGAACTTCCAAGAGTGTAATAGAGAGGAGAAAGAGTGAATGAGCAAATAAATGAGTGAACTTAAGAGTCTATTTATAGTGCAAGAGGTGCAAGAAGATGGAGCCAAGTGTTAGGGGGTGTTGTAGGATCTTTACAAGTGTTTAATTAGGTATCAAGAGATTGGAAGAGTGTGGAAATTTGCAGGCTATGTGGCATCCTCATAAAAATTTGAGGTTTTGACACATTTAGTCCCTCAAAAATAGTTTTATAAATGTCATGACTTGTCCCTGACTTATATTCAATGACATAATGACACAACTAGTTCTTTTCTTTCAATACGAGATGTATTAAAGAAGAGTACGAATAACCGAACGTCAATGGGTGTCACACTAGGTGTTTTTACGACTTATAAATGTTTACTAGCTTAAACGTGAAAAACACGAATACTTATGGTTTCATGGGTTAAATTACCCAATTTAGTAAAGTTAAAGGTTTGGTGAAGGAGCGGAATGCTCAAGGATGGTAAATCAAAAGATATCGTCTAAACCGAGAGACGTTCAGGTCCAAAAGTGGCTTGATTAAACAAGTAATATGAAAATAATAAAGTCTAGGGGCCTTTGGGTAATTTGTTGAAAGTTAAAATGAAGAAAAATAGGAGGTTCAGGGGCTCGCTGTAGGCTACGGTCGCCAGACTGTAGCTTACGGTCAGCTTAAGATCAAAACATCAGCATTAGACCGTAGCCTACGGTCCTAAACCGTAGGTTACGGTTAGTTTAAAAAATTTTGATTTTTGGACATGTTCAAGGTTAGTTGAGTGGCTAACTCATTGAGGTATGATTCGAGGGTTCGTACACGTGTCGGTATATTACCGGACTTGAATTTTTCAAGGTGTTACAGCAATTTGATCATTTTATATGTAATTGGGTTAACTAGAAAGGCAATTCGGCCATATAAAATGATCGAATTGCCCTTCTCGTTAACAAAAATAATGGATGACGTTAACTCAGTGTACTAAAATGGCAACGCTGAAACCTTTTTGGACCCACAGGTGAAAAATGAAACATTTGGACTAAACGGGTAAAATAGCCTAAACCACAGGGACTAAAATGACATTTAACTCGATAAAGAGAGCAAGTACAACGGTTTTTCTATCGATTTCAAAACTTTATCCGCTTCAAGTTATATGACTTTTTTCTTTTTCTATCGATTTCAAAACTTTATCTGCTTCAATTTGTACGACTTGTTTCTTGTAAGGCGAATGAATGTGGTTCACAAGTGAACAATCATCATCATCCGACACCTAGTGACCACTAAGCCACATCAACCTCCACAACCCACAACCCCAAGTCTACTACGTAAAATTTTAACTAAACATTATATGGTTTAACCGTTTAGATAACAAATCTCAATTAGTTGTCGAAACACTGACTTTAGTTATTACTTGATAAACTATAAGAAATAGATCTTTAAACCAAACTTTTGTAACATAGTAATTCACTTCCTTTAAAGCGCAAAAATCGTAGCGAATATAGGCAGACAGACAACAAGCCAATAATAATGGATTCAATGGTGATTTTAATGTGTAATAATATAATACTTAACCATCACTCTGATTTAAAATCCTCTTCTTTAGTGTTCATAGCATTGTTGGAATTACATCAGTTAGATAGAACTTCATGCAACTTCAAAAATTTTAAAACCTGCTTTGACCCGCACCCATTTTTATCAAGACCAGTTTTGACCCGTACTATGACCAAATTAACCTTTTTTTAATCCATTCAGCATGCAACCTCATCTAACCGGCCCATTATGCCACATCTAATCAACTGTTAACGTAGATTAACAGTCACAAATAATCTACATTATTTGAAACATTTATAAATATATTTTTTTTAATTTAGGTAGAAAGGAACATATGTATATAATTAGTCTCAATTGGTAGAGTTTCTTGACTGTTAGTGATGGGTCGTAAGTTCAAATCCAGGGTGTAAACAAAGGAATTTTAGGAGCATTGTTATGGGATTCTTTGAATTTGACAACTTTATCCAAAGGTCCTCTATGTGTTGCCATTCAAACAAAAAAAAGAAAAACTAGACTTATCATATTTTATGAGCTTAAGAGATAAGAAAAGAAATTTAAAAAAAAAGTGTTTAGATGAAACTAAGAGATGGGAAAATATAATATTTTATGAAAAATTATAAAATTTAAAAATACTTTTCCACCGTATAAAAAAGTAATTTCAAAAAATTCTTCACATATTCAAACATTAATTTGACTTAAAAGCCAATAAATCAAAAAGTTGTTTCAAACATTATTTTAACTAAAAAAGACAATATTCAATAAATTGTATCAAGAAGCTAAGCCAAACAGCCCTGAGTATTCATATATAGATTGTAAAAGTTTTTCAATGGACCATCAAAACCAATAATTAAAACTACAAATAAAACTTAACTGCAAAAGGAACATAAGTTTGAAATCTAGAAACACTAGAGTTTCGGATCAGACTGACGTGCAAATAATATTTCGATCAGCAAAACACACATAATAATGTGCCTATGATATAAATTGATATATTTTAGCATCATTTCCCAAATTCAATAATTTAAGATTTTAAAAACAGCAAATACACACAAACTCTCAAGTCCAACACAGGTCTAGTTTCGATCTAAGACTCTTTTCTTATTATAGCGACAACAAGAATGAAGCTATTATATCAAAAAGTTTATTTTTTAAAAAACGTTTATTTGTCAAAAAAAACTATGTCACCAACTACCACTTAACAGTCGTTATGCCACCACAAAACCGTATGAAACTCTCTTGCATAACACTATCTGGCATATGAAACTATGTCACCGAATGAAACTAGAATGTAGATTTCATTCCATGTGTTATTGTTCAATTCTAATTCATTTCTTTTGTCAAAACAAATAACATAAAAAAAATAAATCAAAAATTCAATTCCTATCCTATGAAACAAACACAACCAAAAACCCAAAAAAAAAAAAAAACGAAAAACCAAACATTCTTCTGAGATCTAGAAACACTGGAGTACAGGATCAGACTGACGTGCAAATAATATTTTGATCAGCAAAGCACATAATAATGCGCCTATGATATAAATCGATATCTTTTAGCATCATTTCCCAAACTCCATTCAAAATTTTCAGATTTCAAAAACAGCAAACGAAAACGAAATCGAATAGAAACAGCAACAAATCAATAAATCATATACATGAACAGAAAGTTTTATACCGTTGTAACCCCTAATTTTGCGATACGGTAAACGGCGACGTTAATGCAGAGCATGCTTGTGTTTGTAAACCCTAATTTTCTGTTGAATTTATAGACGATTTTGATTGAGAAATTTCTACACTGGCCCCCTGTCAATGATGTAAGTACCTATATGGTCCATCTAATTTACATTTGGGGTGTTCAGAATTAGTTACAACCATATCATGGTAGATTTGATATTTTTTTTTATTTAACAATTTTTAGTATTAAATCTAGAGGTGCACAAAAAAAGGGTACTCCGAACCCGTTTTTTTAATTTCAGGTATTCTATACTTGAAACCGGAACCGATTCTACCGGTAGGGTATATATAGGGTATGCATTTTGATCTCAATATCTGGAACCGAAACCGGAACCCGATCATAAACGATTAATACCCGAAACCGAACAAGAACTGGAACTGATTATACCCAGCTATACCCAATACATGATTCTAATATCTTTCTTTTAAAGTTATGTTAGTACATTTTTTTTTAAATTTTCTTACATTATACAGTGCATATTTAATAATGATAATAAACAAAAAACACGAGAAAATACGGTAGTAAAAACGCAATAGAGTATTAAGTAATACGAAAATATAGAACTAGAAACTCGGAAATACGGTGTAAAAACCCGAAAATAGGGTATTTTAATACTCGGCTTCTTAAGAATCAGAACCGAACCCTACCCGAAACCGGACACATAGGGTATGGTTTTTTGGTCAAATAATCGAAACCGAAACTGACCGGCTATAGCAATAACCGATTCCAACCTTTAAAATGAGAAACCGAACCGGTTCCATAACTGAAACCGGTTATTAAAAAGTACCCGAGTTGTGCACCTCTAACTAAATCAACTTGTAATTGTTATTGTACTTGCATTTGAGAAGATTGAAGACACATTACCTGTTTAGGCTTTATATTGGGCTCAAATATGCAGATACTTTATATGGTACTATGTCAATGTGTGGTCCATTGGTAATAGACGTAGGTTTAGGGCGAATAGACCTTTGTTATTTGTGGGCTAGCCCTTTTTAAGTTCCTAACCACATCTGGCTTATGGCCCAATTGTTAGATTTGTTGATAGATTAATTCTTTGGGCTAACTTTGTCCCCTACCTAGTTAGTGCCTTTTGCTTGCATTCATTTTTCCTTTTCTGGCCTGTTCTCCATTCCAAAATAATAATAATAACTTGTAAATTTCCTTGCGTGTTGCGACGGGTCTAAATGTAAAGTAATTCACATTTTACCGTCAACACCTGAATCGTTTATGAATAAAGGTTACATCAAAACGTAGATAAACTAAAGATATACATAAAAATAAGCACAAAAACGTATTATATATGACCCGAGTTATTAAGAATTTACGTCGAACACCAACTCAAACTTATATCAACAGGTACATAACAAGTACAAAATTATGTTTTTGTAAGTTAAAAATGGTACCGCGTGTTGTGGTGGTGTCGAAACATAAAGTAAGTCGAATTTATAGTCTAATAAAAACTTATTATATTTGAACCGAGTTGTTGTAAAACAAAATTTATGCCAAAACGTAGATCATATGAAAACGTAAAAAAAAAGCAAAAAAAAAAAAAATCCTATATCTAAGCCTTTCAAAGAAACGTAATTAACTTTAATTTATACTGACATGTACATAAATAAAAGCACGTAAAAAATATTATAAAGTTTTCAAAAGTTGAAGGTTTCTAAGTAACAATGCTAAATGTTGAAGGAAAAATGTTAAAAAAAACATACTAAAAGACAAAAAAAATTAAAAAAAAACGGCCAGTTGCCATGCAGCAACATGGTATTGGTCTTCCATCTTGTGATTGTAACTATATAGAACAATAACAAAAAAGTAGGGTGACACCATATTTATGGGGTGCAAATAGTAATATCATTAGACCGCAAGTTCATGGGCACTCGGTTGTACTAGGATAGGAATGGTAATGGGTTGGGCTTGGATCGGGTATTGGTAATTCCAGGCCCGTACCTGGTTGTAATTCTTTGTCTCATATTTGGCCCGTTACCCGTTGGGTATTTGTCGGATAATTACCCCTCGGGTATCGGGTATACTCGTTAATTTCTTAAAAATACCCGTTGGGACAAATGTGCAATTTTTACTTTGATGTTTATATAATTTACTCTTTTAATGACTATAACAAATGAAAATATGATTAATAACTTACATATCATATTCAGATCACATACACCAAACTAGATCACAAGGATTACTTAATTAAGTAATTGTATCAGGACTACCTAATTGCATAAAGATCCAAATAATAAAGGATGATAGTTTTCATATCCAATATACATGCTCAAAAATAAGTGATATGTTCACTAAACACCTCCCAAATACATATCCACATATGACTATAGAGAAGGTAACTAATACATGTACTAAGTTTATATATATGAAAATCTATAATATGATACTTTCGGGTATTATTCGGGTAAATGGCCGGTATCACTAAATCCCATACCTGTACGTGTACCCGATTTTTTTCAAGCCCGTACCCGGCCCATACCCATTGGGCTTCGGGTATACCTGGCCCGTATGTTTCGGGTTTCGGATACACCTGAGCTTGGGCTTTTTTGCCATCCCTATACTAGGATTAAAAATCTTAATACCTTTAAATACTTTCAATGACCCACAAACCACAGTCGAGTCGACTCCAGTATATCCGTGGTACATCCGATAATTCCTTACTAAAAAATTCTCAAAAATTCTAGGTATGCTGTACAACCGAATATAGCATTCCTAAGACCATCCGGTGTGGAGGGTCATGAAAATGGGGCATTATGTGACATGTGACAGCCACGTCAATACGTGTCAGAAAAGTGACATAGTGCTAAAAAGGGAGGAGTAGAACGTAGCGTGGAAAGTGACGTTTTTATAAAAAAAAATAATAATAAACATTAATCAATCAAAACCAGGCCAAAATCCACCCACCAATGAAATGCCGCCACCTCGCCCACACATTTGCCCCCATGCCGGTAGAGATCCTCAAGCCCCAAACACAACGCTGTGCTCTGCGCCAGACACAAGGTGATTAGCTTGGCGTGGACTGGCTTCTATGCCAAATTTCCACGCCCACACCGTATCCGTATGATCTAAAGTTACTCACAAAAGTAAAAGTCTTCTATGCTTCACATCCACCATATAATATGAAAACTAGGTAAAATAAGATATCATTACAAGATCACGTATCTCATTATTCTAATTCTATTCTAATATACAACAAATTCGAAATTCGCCTCACCCCCTAAAAGTTTTGATCAACAAAAGTTAGCTAAATAGTCCAGCCCGTGGGTGTATCCAAAATCTGGTTTAATTTGGAAGTATTATAGTAAATTTAATCATATCTGACACACTAATTGATTAAAAACGAACAAATAAGCTTCAGTCAACCAAACCCGTCCAGGTTTGTTTCACTTTGTACAAAAACTACTCGTTTTGACCCGTTACCTAACTTGTCCACCTTCCTCCTCTACTCATTGAGTTTAGCTTGGAGAGTATGTAGCTTCAGGTAGAGTTGCAACTAAGGAATTGGAATGCGTAGATCGATTATATTATTCATTCGTTTGTGTGACTTGATCGACTTAGTATAAACTATTCGTATGAAGAATTATTGCAAGGGCTTCCCTAACCAAATATAGGAGTGTCAATTGTGTCTGATTGGTAGGTTGCAGCGTCGAACCTGTACACAACCAATATATGTATTCATGTCAAAGACATCAACCCTTACCAGCACACACTCAAAATCGTATAACCTGAACATGATTTGTTTAACTCATTTATCTAAACGAGTCAAACGGGTTGTAATTAAGTTGTAATATTGCTAAATAGGTTGACGGGTTGTCACAAATGTGTTAAACGGGTTGGGGAGTCAAAAACAAGATGTATAATTAAACATGTTAAGCGGGTCAACCCAAACACAGGCTGCGTATCAAACAAGTTAAATATGAAAACCCGAAACCTGACTTCAGGTCTAGAATTGCCGCACCTGATTAAATTTGTTTCGCTAATTTCTGCTTCATTTGTATGTGTTGATCTGGAAGTCGATCACACGGATGTATGGATACTAACGCTCGCTTCGTAACTTTCATGTATTCCAATCTCACTTAATTTCATCACACCTTCATTTCTCGGATTAGTATATGAAATATTCAGGAAAATTAAAGCTGAAAAGCAAAGATATTTCACCCTGGTAACAAAAACTACATAGTTGACATTACAGGTTCATTATCTAACGAAACAAGTCTATTGATGTAGTTATTCTGCCTTCAAATTCATCATGTTTGATAAAAAAAATTACCTCAGTAATTGTAACAGATAAAATCTTTTGAGTGGAATAAAAGTTAATGTTACTAATGTAACAAATATAAGCATCATAGGTGGTTTAGTGGGCGGGTTGGCTAACAGGTCAAAATATATTCAGGTTTTTTATTAGACTTCTGGTAGTGGTGAGATCATGACGGGTTGGGTTGACCTACTAACCCCCACACTTTTTTTTGTTCATTTAATGTGTTAAGTATGATTACGAAAACCATGATATCACTGGATATATTTACTTATGAATGGGTCAAAATTTTTTTGTCATGATTCCTATTTATCTCAGGTGGTTAAAATTGAAAATGTAGAGGGTCAAACAGATAGAATATGGGTCGGTCAAAGTTCACCAAAGAGTGTATTTTTAAGGCATATAACCACTTCAATCCCTTCACTAATTTATGAAAGTTCCACACATGTGAAATTTCAGTTTTTGAAAAATATATGGGAACAAATGTGTCACGTTGCAAACTCACACCTAAATTATTGAAAATTTTGAATCTTAGATTTCTTAATCCTTTTGACCAGAGAGAATTTCTTGTTACCCATCAAATTTGGGATCTTTGGTTACCTTTCTTGACAATTTTCATTACTGTAACAATATTGTTTTTGGTACTCATTTAACACATTAATTAGTCATAAAACATAAGTATTCTAAAACCAAACATTTTAGTCGAGTGGGACGCAGTCTAACATCACCAACAAGATTATTACATCTTTCTCATCCTTTATAAATCAAATAAGTCAAGTGAAACTCTGTATATGTATATTAATCGTATCAAAAGTTGAATGAACCGATAGGTTTTCTCATAGCGAACCCATTAAATAATTTGTGTTACACAAATAACGTAAGTTATTTGGTTGGATTGGTAATCATGTTAGTGTCACCCCTTCATTTAAAGGGCAATAAAAAATAATCATGTTTGGGACATGTTTTGGACATGTGCTATAGAGGCGTGGGATGCAATTAAGTCTAGATATGTTAAGCTAGTATTCGATATTTAGTTAAAATATGCGTACAATACTTTATTTCCAAACAAAGTTCGATGTTCATCGAAAGCAGTTTAAAAAAATAATCTAGTTTAAACTGATGTCACCTTTAAAAAGATATATAGACAAATTCAATAGAAAATCATATATTACAAAAAAAAAAAAAACCAAAATATTACACCAACTCCATCTGGCCAAAAAAAATTTTTGCATGGCCTATTAGCAATGCTTCCTAAAGACATAAGAACCAACTATGACTGGTAAAAAAAATCTTGGAATTGTCACCGGTCACTACGTCTTAGTCCAATAAAACAAAAACCAGTACGATCGAATAAACGGTTCATTGGTGTTACCATATAGACATATGAGCTTTCACATTGCACATATATAACCCCTCTTGTGGATACCACTCTTCTAGCCTCCCCCTCCCCCTCCCTTGTAGAACAGCCACATAATGGCTCCACACCCTCGATGGCGCCCTGCCGTGGCGATGTGCAGTGCCCCGCACCCTCCAACATGGCATAGCTTCACGCCAACAACACATGGTGTAAAGATAAAAACCCAACATGACAGAGCTTCACGCCAACAACACATGGTCTAAAAATAAAAACTGATCAATGGTGTTACCCAAAATCCTTCTTGATAAACGCAATGATAATCAACAATAAAAACAAACTAGAACCTTTGATTTCTAAATCAATATGATTGTGAATGTATAAGTGAATAATTACAATTGAAATACTAAACCTATTTATATTAATCAAAGAAGTGCGTCTGAACCATTGTGACTCTTGATGAAACGACATGCCTATTGAAGTAGCCCGAGGTTTGCTGCCTTTGTGAATTGTCGCATCTCCAGGAGATGTCAATTCCCTTATGATGTAGGTTAAAATCTTCCATCTTAGTTGCTTTCATTCCTCGCATTTATTTAACTAATAAAATTACAACGTAAACTAACTATTTACTAATTACATAAACTATCTGCTACTTTTGACCCGCATGGATTAAGTAATTATAATCCAATAAATGGTTCAGCCATAAAGATAAAAACTCAATCGTAACCATGACATTCAAACATTGGTGGATCCAAGAAATATTTTCAAAGAGTGCGAACGAGATTTTGCCCGATAAAAAACACAACTTTTTTAAAGGGTGCGTCTGCCCACCCATACCTCAACCGTGTCCGCCCTGCATGCAAATCGAACAATGTAGTGACCATTTAGACTTGTTAAATTAAAAGTTATTCACTTTCATTTACTTTTAAAAAGAAAGAATATTCCATTTCTTTTACTAGCGGGTAATTTTGTTTGGCTGGTGTGACCCATTAATTTGTGAGTGTATCTTGCAAGATCCTTCATCTACCATATGATGTTTTTATTGGCTCGATAATTGTAGTAGATTTAGTACCCAACTAAAGGGATCCTATGTTACTTCAATATTACTACTTAAAGGAGGAACATGAGAAGTGGGATTGTCGGGTCCTCCACTTAAGGCCAAACAAAGGGAAATGTTTTTTACCTTTATTTTCTCTTTGTGAAAATTAAAGATAATAATTTTGTTTCATAGTTATAAAATGCTTAGATTTATTTCAAGTATTTACCTTATATTTGTATATAGATTTATAAATTTAAGATACTTTTTATGATACAAAAAGACATGGTAGCTAGGGGTAGTTATTTTATACATTATGTATAATTTGGTACACATATATCAGTCTAGGAAAGTTATCAATGGTTTTCTCTTTCCATTTTGTATTGTTACATCTCTTCTTGGGTTCAGGGCGTTTATAGTTTGTTGGGCCAGTTTGTAAGAAAATCGTAGGTCAAACCATTAACTACGGTTTCAATAACCGACTAGGTTGGTGGGTCAGTTTTGAGGGTTTAGCGTTGTGATTTCGATGGTTTTATTACTTCATTACTTTTTTTTTTCAGTTAATATGTATTTAAAAATTTGGATAATGTCATATTTCATAAATGAGAAATATATAAAAATAACATTAGATAACAATTAGTCCAGTACACGTGAGAGATTTCAAGTCTCAAAGCGAACCAAACCATTAAACTGTCAAACAATGAATCAAACTGTTTAGATCTTAAATCAACACAACCGACCGACTTGATTTAGTTGACATGGTTCAACCAGTTTCAAACAGTTTTTGAACTATTTAGTTAGGATTATATATATTTTTATAAAATAATATATACATTTTTTATAAATGTCATAGTTACACTTTCACTCTCTAAATGTCATAGTTACATTTTTATAAAAGAATATACTTAATTACTATTTAATAATTAAATACAAATTTTACAAAGTACTCATAGCTTTAAAAAAAAAAACTAAACTAAAGCAATTTAGTTATTGACCGAACAAACTAGAAACTTCATGTGTAAGAATTAAGATCTTGTATCATATTTAATTTGAACCATACGCTTTATACATAGATTCCTCCTACTTTGCTTCACCTGTTCATCCACATTTTGTGTTAGAATCATTTAAACATGGATAAAGTTAATCCATTCATAAATCAAATCTACAAGAGTAATTAATTATCAATTCCTTTAGAACAATTATAAAGACGAACTTAATTAATTAATTAAACAACAAATGCAACTCCATAATGCTAAGATGACGACGAAGAAGATGAACTACGAATCAGTGGAAAAGATGTAGCACGATAACTCATACTCCGGTAACTTCTGGTCCGAGTTATAGGCGGTGAATCAAACGATGTTTTCTCCGACGAAGAACCTGAAGACGAATAGAATCGTGTAGATCGACTTCTTACTTTCTTCCTAATTTCTCCATCATTACGCACTTTGTTATCTTCAATTCCAATTTTAATCGTGCTTAAACTCGCTGGAATTATACAATTGCACAAAGAACCTAACAATAGTAAAAATAAAAAAATATAAAAAAATAGTAAACAAAGTTCAAGTTGTTTAGATACAGGTTGTGATTTATTTATCCTAAAAAAATATAGAAACGGTTGCTAAAAAAAGTGATGATTTGACGTACCTATTCTGGCTAGACGATTGATCCAACGGGGAATTGTGTTTCCCGTGAGTCTAACACACGCGTCATTGCAAAAATGATTACAATTTTTCGTAATGAGATTATACGAAATTCCTTTGTAATCTTCAGCGAGATCTTCCATCACTCGTCTAACCTCTCTCCTATTCTTCTCCGTAAATCCTATCAAAATCTGCTTCCTAAACGTAAATCCATCGCACCGCTTCGGCTCTCCCTCGAAGATTCCAGTGCTCGAATGTTCATGAGATCCGAATGCATATTCGACTCCGTGAACTAAAATCCAAAAGTAAATATAATTTCAAGTTCATAAAAACTAAAATCTCTATTAAGCCAAATTAAATCAATCAAATCGATTCAATAGACAAAATCAATTAAATCATACACGATTACCAACAAGTAAATAGTTAAAAAAAAAAAGAAACTCAGGCTACCTGTTTTACAGATAGTTGTTATCTCCCCTAGACTAGACTGATTCTATCAGAATAATAATCAAATAACCGAATACTAACCTTGCACTCCCGAGTGATAGACACCGATACCGAGCCAATAAGCGTAACCGTTCATGGGTGTGAGATCATACACATTCAGGTGTACGGGAACCGATTCATCTCTTGCACATTTTGCAGACTTGCCTCCGCACCACATTTTTGGTTGCAACAGAAATTTGAAAAATGTGGTGGTTCCTGATATTTCGCAGGAGCTTAATTAATACGTTGGAGATGATATGAATGTTTTGAAATTTGAAAGTTATTTAAATGGAATTTTTGGAAGCTTGACAGAGAATAAATTCTCAGTAAAAAAAACAGGTGTGTGAAGGAAGATAAACTTTCATATGGAATAAAATCAATTGTTTAGAATTGCTTTTTTGTTATAGGCCATCGGTTGAATATTATAGATACAAATATAAAAGTTCTTTCAAGTTATAATTAAAATAATATATTAAATAGTTGATGGGTTTAAATCCTCCAATTTGTATGTATAGAAATAATTTAATTTGCCGTTAAAAATTATTATAAAATAAAATTAATCTTAATAAAAAATACTCATTATTCCACATTCTTATATCTTATTCTCATATTATTTCTCTCTCTATATATAACTATATATGTATATAGAGAGAGAGGGGAAAAGTGTGAATATTAAACTCTCTAAAAAAACCATCCAATTATAATAAAAGAAATTATCTAATAAGTAGAGAGTTCAAATCCTGCAAGGTAGGGTTGCAAACGAACCGAACATGACCTTTGTGTTCATTCATTAAGAATTAATGTGTTTACGAATGGTTCATGAACACTTACCAAACAAAATTTTATGTTCGTGTTCGTTCATGAAGGAAATGAAAGTGTTCACGAGTTGTTCACAAACACAAACAAACACAAAAAAAATTGACGAAAGTGATGGAGGCTAGAGGTGAATGGCGGAGGGAGTAACGCTGGAACTTGAAGCCATTATCGTGAAAAAAAGGTCGATGTAAATATCAAGAAGGGCCAATGAGCTAGTGGTGGAGTGGTAAGGGAGAAACCTTTTGTTCCAAGTGACCCAGGTTCAATTCCTGCCCCCAGCATTTAGTTTATACGGCACCTGGTGATGATGGGAGACTAGGTGAGTTGGCGGTGATCACTAGTTTGATCCTTGAACTGAGCGGGTTTTACCTTACCGCACTGTCGTGCCTTCGGGCGAGTGTTCACTGGTTTCGGCCCTAGGTGAGGGTTCCCCCATTCGGAAGGCGAGCATATCCAGATGTGGTGAATTTCGCTAGTAGCCCATTTGGAGAATTCGTTGGACGTTCAAAAAAAATATCAAGAAGGAAAGGGGAATGATGCATAAACCCGTTAGAAATAGGGTTTCCATATATTAATTCTTATGGTAATAAAAGAAATAAAAATTGAAAAGTAGAAAAAGTTTGGATAAAATAAAAGACAAAATCTTTCCTGTAGAACATAAACAAGCAAACATGAATGAATGTTCAGGAACAAGAAATTGAACGTTCACGAACACAATCGAATGAATGAGACCTCTGTTCATGTTCGTTCATATAACTATCCGAACGAAATTTCTTGATCATGTTCGTTCATTTATTAAATGAACGAACGTAAATGAACTTCCCGCCGAACAGTTTACGAACTATTCGCTGAACGTTTGGTTCGTTTACAATCCTACTGCAAAGTGCATATAAAAGTAATTTCATTTGTTGTTAAAAAAACTATTATAAAAAATATATTTTTAAAGAAAAAGCGTTCAATGAATAAAAAATTAATGGCCTAAATTATTGAATCTGTTTATTTGATTATTTTTATATTATATGACTCCTTTACGATATAATAAAACGTAAATTTGTATTTTCTTATATAAATTTATATATAAGTTTTACGCCCCTTCAGGTTTATACAAAAGAGAATTAATTTATGCACTACAAAATTAGTCATAAACTATAGATTGATACCATGTATAATTTACGGTTTATGTCTCTTGTAGATAAATAATTCAATTATGTAAAAATAACATTTAAAGCTGTAGAATTTCTGGCCAAGTGAAGTAATGAACAAAGAATCAAATAATTGACAGCACTTGGCTGTTTAGCATGACGATAATGTGAAACTACAGACATTTATTTCCAAGACAACTACAACCTGGTATGATATCATTAATGTTTATATTTTCAAAAACCTTTTTAGATTGGACCAGTTACCAATATCTATTACGTTGTTTCATGTCACATTTAGATCACAAGACGTGGCGTAGAAATTCGATGGGGTTGTCTCTCTACGCCATGCACACGAGTCTGCTAACAGCGTAGGGCTTGAGGTGGTAAGATTTTCATCGGCGTGAAAAACAAATGTGGGGTGACGTGACATAACTTGGGTAGTAGCTGTTGTGTGTCAACGATAAGTTTAAAAAAATACTTTTTAAAAATAAATAACTTCCTCTATATAAACAACCTCATTATTCCATTTTTTTATAGACACTCACAATTCATCTAAATTTATTTGAACTTTCTACACATTTCCACTTCAAAAATTTTGAAAAAAATGGCCACGATTTTGTGGACCGAAGAAGCGAACATCGTGTTGTGTGAATCGTGGGTCGAAGCGCTTACCCATTACAAGCCTCGTAATCGCTCAAGTGGTCCGTTTTGAGGGAGTATTTTCCAACAATTTTACATTCATAGGATGCACTTGAACCATGGATGCATTTTTTTTCTCGTTTTAGGACTATGCGTTTGGATAGTGAAAGATTTGAGACGGTGCACAGCACGGTAGAAAATGAGGGTGGTGACCTTGCGGAAGACGACATCATACAAGTTGCCATCACCAACACAAAGTATGCCTACAATCGTGACTTCAAACACGTTTCAGCGTGATAGATAATTAGTTTTTTTTATTTAATTATGTTTATGTTTAACGTTTTATTTTAACTATGTAATCATTTTTAGTTTATTTCGTGTGTCTTTTTTTTAGTTTCGTTTTTTAGTTATGTAATGTTTTTAATTTTTAGATTATTCATTATGTAATGTTTTATTATTAGTGTTATTTGTTTAAATAGTATTAATGTTTTTTTTTTATAATTAAATAGATCTTATATAATTTCTAACTATAAAATAATAACAAAAGTGTGTGTCATGTGTCGAATAACGCCATCCTTTCATGCCCCGTCTTACTTCTCTCTTTTTTGCACCATGCCACTTTTCTGATATGGCGTCCACGTGTCGCATAACTCCCCGTTTTCAACCCACACACCGTATAGTCTTAGTTGTCACACCCCGACCCGCAGCGGAAAAAGGTGATCGGGGCAATGATTGGGTTATCATCAAAGCTCATGACATTTATTATAACGTTTCATATTTATTATTTCAATTTAAAGGGAAACATACAATCATAATTAAACAAATACAACATTTTCTATTCATCCTTCCAAACTTCATTATTTTTCTTCTAAGGCAATTTCCTATGTTTTCCATGCTTCATCCTGTTCACCTGTATCATATGTAAAAATGGTTTTCGGATCAACAAAAAGTTGGCGAGTGAACCTTGTTAGGAAACATTTATTATTTATTTCTAGTTGTATTTAATATGGAAAAATCGTGCAATATTCATATATGAACAAATGTAAGTAAACATATAATAACATCAATTAGCATACAATAACAAACCACAACAAACAATAACATACATTAACAACAATTAGCATACAATAACAAGCCACAACAAACAATAACATACATTAACAAACCAACAGCATACAATAACATATCAACATGCATAAATATATAACATAAATAAAACTGTGCGATCAAGGCTCAATCAAACGGAGCCGATCGTATTGCATGTACTGAAAATGAAAAATGTCTGTGCGATCAAGGCTCAATCAAACGGAGCCGATCGTATGTTGGCACGCCAGGTTCACGCTCATAATGTAATGGGGAACATGCTCAACGCTCATAATGTAATGGGGAGCGGCGGCCTATGAAATTGCATGTACTTGAAAATAATAAATTAAATCTAAACAATAACCACACAAACAGTTTATACAAACTGAATACACATTTATTCATGATATGATGTATGCACAATGATTTAAATATAGTAAATAGTAAGACACATGATACACCCCAAAAACGTGATTTAAACGGGGAATTTGTAAAGATTCACTCACAGTGGGTGCGTTCGGTGAATGATGATGAATGCGCAAGAGTTTAGAGGATTGATCGTCGAGGAATAACTAACCTAATTAATAAAGGAAAGTAAGGTAAATAAATGGATTTTATTAATAACTTTAATAGGATTTTTGGATATATTTTTGTGAGTTTTAGGCTATTTTCTAACTTTAAAAATGTTATTTTTAAGTATTTTTAATTGATTTTTAAATAAAATAAATAAATAAAAATAATAAAAAGATGTTGACTTTTTGACTGTTGACTCGTTGACCGTGGACCGTTGACTTGTTGACCGGTTTAATTGTGTAGGTGTTTGCGCCGGGTGAGGCTCGAACCCGAGACCTCCCGTTCGCGTGCACGCAACTCTACCAACTGAGCTACGTGTCTAACCCGAAATAATTCTGTTTTTAATTATATTTATATACTAATTGAATTAATCCGAAAATCATTTATTTTAAAAACGATTTTAATGTCCCGACTCGGTGTTAGCCACAGGTCTTGAACCCGGGACCTGTGCGTTAACGTTATACACAGTCCACCGCTAGACTGTGTGTCTAACTTGGTTAATATACAGATTTTTATTATACTTAACATCTAACGGAGTTAACCCGGTTCAGTTTTAACAAAAAAACATTTTATTACAGCGAATGAGGTTGGGACAGGATTCGAACTCGCGACGTGTATGTGTTTATTTGCACACAGTCCACCGCTGGACTGTGTGTCTAACCCGTTTATAATCTGATTTTAATTAAACTTATATTATAACCTGCCTTCGTCTTCTTCGTTAACTTTACCCAGAAAAACAAAGTCCGAATGTTTCGACTGATTCATGTCTAATTTGATTTTCAAACATCAATAGTAATTGAAAGGAAATGTATGGAGAGAGTTTGGGGGAAAGGAGGTACCGATCCGTGTCTTTCACAGAACTCCGGCAGAGGTCCGTCGGCTCCGATAGTGAACTTCGGCTGTTAGGATTAATTATTAGTTCTGCTCGATTAATTATGAAATTGAGGTACTTAAACAAGGATTTACAGGAGTTTGAAGGGTTATACCGATTCACAGTGCGATATCAGAACTTTCAGAGATTTTCCGGCGAAGGTTGAATATTCCGGCTATGTCGCCTGGGATGGATTCTGATCGATGAAATGGTGTTAGAATTCGTCTTATAATGGAATGAAACAGAAACATTGAGGTAATTACCATGTAGATGAAAGTCCCGGTTTTCCGGCGACTTGCAGAGAATTCCGGCGAGTGCAATTTCTTGCGACAGAGGTTCTTCAGAGGTTTAAGGTGAGTGGGAGTGATGACAGTATGATTCCTATGATCTTATTTTTGGGTGAGAAGAAAAGATGGGTTGAATTCGGTTTTCCGGCGAAACTTTCCGGTCAATTCACAGAGAATTCCGGCGACTTCCGGCGAAGCTTTCTGAGCGAAATGATGAGTGTGTTTGATAGAATTCGCGAGCCTAACTGAATGAAGAAAGTATAACTCCCGAATTTGAATTGTATTTTTTCGGTTTTTAATTGAAATAAATGACATTGATGGATTTCTTCAGTTATAACCGATCTTGCTGTTAAGGCATACGTTATGACCAAAAAAGAAACGGCCAAAATCGACGAAATTGTCGGGATTTCCGGCGTGAACGGATTTGGGCGCGCTGTGCACTGGGTTTTGATTTCCAGACTGATTTATGTATTAATTGGTTCAATATATTAACAAACATCACAAGTGGCAGAGTGGTTGGAAGTGTGTGTGTTAAATCGTTGCTTGTATCTGGTTGACCCGGGTTCGAAACCCGGCTTCAGCCTTTTATTTTTAAAACACTATTTTTAATACTTTTTCAAATATAACTTTTATATCCCAATATATTAATTAATTATGTATCGTTTAAAATTAATTTGGGCATTAAATACGCAACGAAATTTTTAACTGATTGTTCGGTTGATAAACGGAGCGGGTTTGGTAAATCCGGTTTTTGACGGATGTTACATTAGTCATGAAAACTCAAACACATTTAAGATAAACATCAAAACATGTTCTAACGGGGTATAACGCCCCCTTTCTAGCTGCCACCCTTCTCACTCCGTGTAATCTTATAGTTAAAGATAAACATTAAGACAACGTCTAACGAGTGTCTCGAGGTTTTATCAAAGTTGATGGAAAGTGAGATAGATCTCGGGTAGACTTAGAGGGTGTAAGGAGAGATGTTGTGAATGTCCATTAACTACTTAGAAGGTGAAGCATGGAGAGAACTTTTAAGACTCTAAATCACAAAGAATCTAAATCTTTAGGGTTTGTTTGGTATGAGGTAATGAGATGGATGAGAGAATGAAATGAATGATGAGGTAATGGAATGGACAAGGGATGAAATAAATTATTAACATTCCACGGTCTTGTTTGATTACCATGTGTGAATGGAATGGAATGAATCATTATTGTGTGCTGTTTGCTGGGCAGGAAAAAACAAAAGAACAAAATTGGTTGTGAGTGGCGGTGAATTGCGTTGGGAGGTGATGAAGGGTTAGAAAGGGAAATGGAATGAAAAAGAAAACAAGGGTGGGTGGAGAAAATTTGAGGTTTTTAAAGGGAAAAGGGTGCCCTATGTAATGAATGATTCCATTACGTTGACTAGCAAAACACATTTTTCTTCATTCAATTCTTTTACTATAGTTGATTCCATTCCACTCTTATTTAATCGTAACACTATCAATGTTATAAGTAAAAGTCTTTGGTAGTTGTTTGTTATATGGTGAACGGAAATGTCTATCTTAGGGTTGTCACAACAATCTAGTATTTAATACTTCTTGTCAAAATACTTGGATGTCATCCTTAATATTCTTCTTATGGTTGTGGTTATTGCAATGAAGTGAAAGGTTTAAAGTTAATTCGATAATTAGATATCATAATATCATGGAAGTGACTTGAGAATAAGAAAAAAGTGTAAAGTGTATTTTTTTTTTCTTTGTGGAATTTGTGTGCTTGTTTTCTAGAGACTCCATTCTTATGATTTTAGATTTTATGGTGTTCCTCGAGTTGTTTGTGTATATATAATATGGATGGGATAGATAAATGGGAATGCTTGGGGGACAAAACATGTATTTTCTTGGTGCAAGCACTAAGAGCACCTATTGAGAAAGCTTGGTTTCAACAGGAGAATTATACATATACTTGAATTTTATGGATTCTAATGAGAAGCATTGAACATAATGCCAACTAAAATGGCGTTATCTAAACAGGGATTACACCTTCAATTTGTTTTTGGGTGTACACATGGGTGGGTTGGAAATTCTAGTTTGAAAGTGCTTTTTCAGTCTCTCTTTTGGTGGAAAAAAAAAACAAAGCTATGTTTCGTTATACCTTCACCAATACAACTTGCTAAATGCACTTAGAAACATGTCCAGATGACAAATTAGATTTTCATAAATGCATAAAAAATATTTATTTTAATTTCAACTCTATAAACATTCCTATCAATACTTATATTTTCACGTCATCACCACCTCTCAAATTATATTTTTAAGACTCGAATTCTTTTAATAACTAATCAGTTTTCTATTTTCATATTACTAAAAACGGTAATAGATAAACTAAATATAATGAAGATAATTAAAACATAACCAAAATTGAAAATTAAACTTAAAGAACTAAAAGAATTTTCCAATAATAAATTCCTGTTGTTTTTGAGAAGGAATAAATAAACTAGAAAAATTATATTTAATATTCTATGTGAAACATTTTCCTTTTAGTATCATGTGGCCCTCACCTTTATACCAAATGCAACACACGTACAGATGTGCACTTCTTCAAATTCAATACTACTCCAATGCTAACTTTTTGATTGTTCATGCCATGCCAGTTAAATGCACTGGTAAATATGGTGTATTGGGTTTGGTCTTAATAAAAGGTTTGTTAAACATGGTGTTTCAATTGGATCATTAACGCAGTAGGATATTATTGAACTTCCAGGTTGGGTAACATTGGTGGATAATTTGGATGCATGGAAATGGACTGCAAGAACTGATGGATGCTTTTCGGTTAGATCGTTGCGATCATTCTTAGCTACCTCGGCTTCGACCTGATATGGATGTTTGATGACATGGAATAGGTGGTTATCAAAAAAGTCAATATCTTCGGATGGAGATTTCCTCTCAATCGTCTCCCAACACGAATGGCACTTATTAGATGAGGTATGGGAGTTAACTTTCTATGTGTCCACTATATGGAGAGGAAAAGGAAACTCTAGAGAATATAATGATATCATGTTATGGAGCAACAGTTGTTTGGCAAAGGGTATCCAATTGGCGTTGCATTCCATAAATATTTTATTTTTTTGTTAAGGATCTATTTGGTATACAAGGTGTTTAAGGGTAGGTGGATCAAATGAAACCAGTCAAATCGATGGTGTTATTATTGGTTAATTTGGCTTGAAAGGAATGAAGTATTTTCAAGTCGAAAAGATTGGAGATAGATGATAACGTATTGGATGAAATATGTATACTTGGGTTTTTGTGGGTAAAAGCGGTCTTAGTTAAATTCATTTGATTAAAAGTAATGGTGTAGATTTGATTTTTGTAGATGAAATGTAATGTAATTTGGGGATTGATTCAGGTTGTATGTGTTTGGTGCTAGCTGTTGTTAATAAAAGTTGCTAATGCACGCATAATTATATACATTTTTCACATCACTTAATACCTATTTTAAGATTGTTTTATCTAAAATATTATTAAATTAGTTCTAAATTTGTATACTTTGGATTTTAAGGACAATCGGGCCGCAAAATGACAAAAGAAACGAAAAACTAAAATATATTAAGAAAATATAAAGTTGCAACTTAAGACACGAGGTGCGTCGACATGATACTCAAGTCATGAAGTCATGATACCTTGCAACTTAAGACACGAGACACGAGGCAGTAACGTTCCTAGTAAGGGTTGAATACTGTGCTACAGGAATTATTTTTTGATGCTCGATGTGTGGAAATGGAAAATGTTATGACACATAGATGACTTGTAACATAATAGAGGATTTACAACTGAGTGGTAACCATGATGTCTAATTGGAATTTGCATCATGATAAGGGATTTTAAGAAAATCGAAGCGTCATAAAGATATTATTACATATGAAATCACAAAACGAAATCATTGACCACATCGTTATCCAAATTGTGATTGACACTACTTACACAGAACTTCCAATGACCAGTCTAACATGCTTTTGATCGTTTGACAAGAACACTTATATATAGGAAGTACCAGCGGCGTATCCACCATGTCCTTATCATCATTGGCTTTATTATCAAGTCATGATTAGTTCTATGTGACTCGCCTTAAATCTACCAAACATAAACAAACACAACAACCAATGCTTGAGTCTCGAATCCGAAGAAAACAAGACTAAATGATGGCGGTACCTCTATCTGGTGTTGTAAGGAAGTGGTCAGAAAAAGTGAGATATGCCCCTCTTCCCCAAAGTTATGAGACGAGGTCCACCGTGATGTATGATGACATGAACTTTACTCGACGTAAAATGAGATGATATGAAAATGAAAAACAATTGGCATAGCATAATATCAATTGAAATAATGTTAACTTGAAACGTTAATACCCAATTAGAAAACAATGGTAACTTGAATAGTCAAAACAAGAAATAGAATTGCTAAAAGCTTGGAGTGGAAATAAAAATAAATTAAATAAAACTGGAGCGGAGTCTTGAGCCTTCATGGTGGAAAGGGCTAGTTGGGTTGCTCATTTGCACCGTTATTGTTGACTTCAGCTGGGTTTGCGTTGATGTTGTAGGCTCTACCTCTTGGTGGTGGGGGTGCTGGGTTTTCCTGGTTCGCTTGATTCATTGGGTTTGCTTGGGCTTGAGTGTGGATGATGTTAACCAGCCTAGGGCACGTGTTTCTGAAGTGGGTAGGATCTCCACAATTGAAAAAAGCTCTAATATAACGTACCATGGGGTAGTTTGCATGTTGGTAGGTTTGGGTCATGTTTTGTGTAGGAGTGGAGCTTGGTTTTGAGGGGTACGAGACTCAAATGACCATAATACCCACAATTGGCACACAGTCGGCAAGGTACGGTGGGTTGGTGGTGATAGTGGCAGGTGTTGCATTGAGGGTGAGGACCAGTGTAAGTTTCTTGTTTGGGTAAGTTGGGTTGGGCGCCACTTGGGGGATTGGGACGACTTGGAGAGGTACGGTTTGTGGAGTTGGGTTAGTTGAGGCAATGACGTAGTTCTTACCATCACGCTTTCGTTTGGTGTCGAAACGGGATGATGATTCAGTCCTGGTTGTCTTTGACTCTTCTACCGAGGCCTAGTTGAATCCTTCTTTCTATCCTTGTCAAAGTCTCCATTCTGGATATGATTTTCCGTGAGTCCAGTGGTCAATTCCATTGCAGCTTCCAATGTTGGGTACTGTGCTCATCACGGAATCTTGGATACTAGAAGGAAGACTGTCACACCCGGATTTCCAACCCGAAATCCATACACCGGTGGGCCCGGGTGGGGAGTAGCGTTACGTCAGTTGATAATCACCATAGTCAGTTAAACACGGCACGGAAGTCTTGGAGTAAAACTACTATTACAAACCGAATGTTCGAAAGACGATTACCATTATTGTTTATCCACTTAAACAAAATACATGAACATTTCAAGTACCATTACCTCGTGATCTGTTTAAATAATTTATACTAATATACTAGTGTGTCCCACTTCAGGACATACCCCCGCGATCAAGGTATGCACAAAAATTCATCGTAGTAGGTGAGTATACCGAAATTCATCCTTTTGAATTTACAACGTTAGATAATTGGTGATCAGGTCAGTACTTCCGTACAGCAAAGAGACCAATATATAATGAGGGTTAGGACAAATACCAAATATTGGTACGAATAATGCAATTTGCACATTTGAATGACTCTCTAGGAGAGCTTCTTCAATATTTGGGATTTGGCATTTTTGCTCTTTTAAGATATCCCGGTTGTGCCTAGGTCAGCATATATCTGGATGCAAGCAGAAGGACAACCTTGATACCCCGGATGAAAGAACGATATAAAGACCTAAAACCTCAGATTTTGGCAATCTATCAACGCAAGATTTAAGGTTATAAAACATACGCCACTGATATGTTACCCACTCATACACAGTTTATTATATTTGTATCACCAAGGTAAGTTGATTATTTCATACTTTTTGCCTACTGGTACATCATATGATGAAGCTACTATCACACTAAGCAATTTTCTTTTAAGTTTAGTGTGACCGTCTAACTTGCTGATGTACTATCATTCTTCTTTTTCACACAATGAAAACTCATTTTTTTTATTTTTGAAAAACTTTAAACTATTCAACTTCCCACTAAACTCACGCACTAACTAAAACTCTTTTTTGGCTTATGGAAAATTTCCCCCCTAAATTTTTGTTTTTATGGAGTAAAGTTTTAAAAACAGAAATTTAAACACAAACAGACTCCCACTTAAACCTGACAAAAAAAGTTTTTCACTGTTAGTAATCATTTTCTATCATAGAAGTAAATAATTCGTTACCATGTGTAACCTACTATTCACCTCAGATGATTTACAGGAATAACCAATGTTGAACACATCAACAGTCCTTCTTGGTCATCCTGCACACACTCAACAACTTAGTTAGACTGGGGGACCCAAGCCTTAAAGGTCTTGGGTCGTCCAGATTCATCAATCACTGGAACATCCTTCCAATATCAATCACACCGTACTGGTGTCTTGGAAGTCTTCCTAGTTGTTGAACAAGATTTATAATTTCCACGAGACCTTTGATCACGAGAATTCCAATAAACTCTCGGATTTTCCGACCTTTGAGAATTATTATCTAGAAACCTTCTTCTCCCATTATCATAATCTGATCTTTGAAAAAGTTTTGGATTATGTTGAACATTCGAGTTACTAAAACCCCTATATTCGTTTCTTCTTTGAAAGTTTCGATTACCAGAAGTTTGGTATCGATTTCCATATCCAAAATTTGTACTTTGAAAAGAATTTGTTTGACCCTTATGGTGACATGATTTAGGAGAAGAGTTTCTTAAACCAACAAATCTTCTTGATGTTGAAGGTTTAGGTTGAAATCTCGGTTGATTTGCCTAAAAACTGGATTTAACATTATTATTTGACAACCTGGTTTCCATCCTTAACCTCAACCTCAGTCTCCACTTGCTTACCCTTTTTAAAAGGACAACAACTAGCCACATTCCCTTTGTTGTGACATTTAAAACAGGATCTCTTCTTAAAAGTTTCCTTTCTGTTAGATCCCTTTTTAAATGATTTGACTGTTTTGTCTTTAGTATCCTCATCCACTTTACGAGGTGTACTATTAGACCTAACTGATTCTTTCAAAGAGCCTGGACTATCAGGTATGTCAACTGTTATCGGATCCACTACAGCTGGTGTAGTAGGCACAAAATCTGTTAGCTCATTTTCATTTGGTAAGAAGGAGTAATCCTGATCCTCAGAAGATGGAGCTTTACTAAACCCCACTCCTGTTTATCACTACTCTTTTTCAAACTTTTCTGTATTGTCCTGGCTAACGAGGATTCTCCAAATTTGTCTAACTTTCCATGAAGTTCATCAATCTTGGCCTGTGCACCAGCCAATTCTGTGCACTTTTTAGAAAGCTCGTTAGTCTTATCCTTCACAGTTTCACAAGCCAAATCAATGATCTGTAGAAGTTCATTGACTTTGCTGGTCAAACTGATGATTTCTTGTTCAATTGAATTGAGTGTATTTAAAAAATTTAACTCCATTTACTCAAAAGAACATTTGACTCTTTCAGTTTTTCTAATTCAACTAACAGAATTTTGTTTTGCGCCGATAATTTGTCAACTTTACCGTGTAGCTCAATGCAATTATGACAAGTATGACTTACAGATTGAAATTGTACCTGTACTCTGCTGTAAGCTCATCTGTATCATCCATGCACATTGTAGCTTTTGCATCCTTGAGTTCTATTCTCTCCTTCTCAGCGTCCTTCTTCTCCTCTATCTTAGCAGCTCCTTCATCAATCTTCACAGCTGCAGTCTCACTTCCACAGGAACTTTGTCTTGAAGTACTCTGATAATGTTTTTCTAACGCTTCCCACAGTTCTCTAGATGATCCATACCTATTACAAATGTTTTTCATATCAAATGGCAAGGACATCTTTATCGTTGCGAAAGCCTTCTTCTCAGCATCATATATACGTTTCTCAGAATCTTCCATCTTCTCATATCCACATCTTAGAATCTTCACATTGAACAAATGCCTCAAACTGCTCTTTCCAGTCTAGATATTGTGTACCATTAATCAACTTTGGGCAGTTATTAACACCCTCACTCATATTGTTCATTCTGGCCATCTTCACCACGCAACGTCTCAGTTTAAATGGATTTTGGTGTACCTGCATCAAAATCCAAATCTATCCTCTCTTCTGGTCCTTCTTCGTGTTTTACCGTAACCGTACCGTTAAAAACGTTTAACAAATTTTCCGAAAAGTGTGATTACCAAATTGTACCATTAAACTCGTAGAGACGATACGAATCTAATGATGTATATTGTCGGATAGTGATTTTTGGAATTTTCGTGCCTTTTTTTGCCCTAAAAATCACGAGTCTAACCGTGCAGTCGTGTGTAACACCTCGTAAAATTCGTGTTCAGTAATAAACCGACACGTGTATATACCCTTAAAAATATAGATAAATAAATAACTACAATAAATAAATACAAAATATAAATACCTCAAATAAGTTAGCCACTCTACTCCTTAGACATATCTAAAAATCTAAAAAAATAAAATTTAAAACTGACAGTAGTCTACGGTCCGGGACCGTAGCTTACGGTCCGGACTTTCTAGTTAGAGTTTAAACCTAACCGTAAGCTACGGTTTGGCAAGCGTAGCCTACGGCGAAGCCTTAGAACTTCAGTTTTGAACCATATAAACTTTCAACTAATAACCCTAAGGTCCCTAGACTTTATTATAACATTTTCCTTGCATATTTAAGTCATTTTTCGACCCGAATGACTCCCGGTTAAGATAATATCTTGTGATTCACCATTCTTGAGTATCACACATCTTCACTGTAACATCCGTAAAAAAAACGGATTTTACCAAACTCGCTCCGTTTAATAACCGAACAATCAGTTAAAAATTTCGTGGCGCATTTAATGACCAAAATAATTTTAAACGATACATAATTAATAAGTACATGGGGATATATAATTTGTTTTTGAAAAACTGTTAAAAATAATGAAATAAAAATAAAATGATACTGCCGGGTTTCGAACTCGGGTCAGTCAGCCGGGTCAACAACAACTTATCACTCAACTCTCCAATCACTGCGCCACTTGTATTTCTTGTTCAATATTGAAGACAATTAATTCATAACATGATTATCGAATTCAAAATCGGCGCGCCCAAATTGCAGTCGTCGGAAATTCCGACTAACTCGCCAAGAATTGATGGTTACTTCAGTTATAACGTAAACTCTAATCACTGCATCGGTTATAACCTACGCCTGAGTCCGCGACACAAGCTAAAACCGCCGGAAAGTTCTAACCGACGAATCAAGTCGGAAATCGGACCAAATTCATCGATGACCTGCCCTATAAATACCCCCTCTAAACTCTGTTAGCTTTTTCACCCACAATCACACATTTTCCCGACGTAATTCCACTCGCCGGAAAACTTCTGCACCTCGCCGGAAAACCGAGCGCTTCACTTCTGAGCCTTACTGAACCCCCAGAGCTTATACCGAAGTCACCCACATTTATCTCAAGCTCGTTGAAGACTCTCTGCCGCAAGACATACGTCGCTGGAAGTTTCTGCAGTCACCGGAGTTTCGCCGGAGAAACAGAGGAGTCCAGTTTCGGTATATCTAACACTTAATTTTTCATTCTTTTATTTATCTCACCTGTAATTAACTGAAACACACTAAAGAACATGATTAAAATCGTTGAATCAGTCAGTCATCGTTTCTGGTTAAGATCAATGAAGAAGACGAAGTTTCGGTAGCATATAAGTTTAATTTAAATCAAGAAATAACTCGGGTTAGACACACAGTCCAGGGTGGACTGTGTGCACATAAACACGCAGACGCCCCGAGTTCGATAGTTGTCCCACGCATGCTTGCCTTAATAAAAATATCCTTTTTTTACCAAACCGGAGTCACTGCTATTACATGTTAAGTTTAATAAAAACCAGAATAATAACCAAGTTAGACACACAGTCCAGTGGTGGACTGTGTGAATGTTTAATCACAGGTCACGAGTTCGAGTCCGGTCTACTGCACTGATCCGGACAATTATCTAACTTTTTAAATAAGGCAGAAATGAAATAATGAAGTTTGTTTATAAGTATAATATAAATCAGATTATTTAACAAGTTAGACACACAGTCCAGCGGTAGACTGTGTGTTAACTCAACCCACAGGTCCCGGGTTCGAGACCTGTGAGCGCACCGGTCCGACGCATTAAATCGTTTTTAAAAATAAATGATTTTCAGTTTAATCTAATTAGTATATAAATATAATTAAAAACAGAAATATTTCGGGTTAGACACGTAGCTCAGTTGGTAGAGCAGCGTGCACGCGTACGGGAGGTCTCGGGTTCGAGCCTCACCCAGCGCACACAATTATACAAGCGAACCGGTCAATAGTCAAGGTCAAAGTCAACGGTCAACGGTCAAAAAGTCAATTTTTTTTATTTTTTTATTTATTTATTTTATTTAAAAATCAATTAAAAATACTTAAAAATACTTAAAAATAACATTTTTAAGGTTAGAAAATAGCCTTAAACTCACAAAAATGCACCAACAATCCTACTAAAATGGATTAATAAAATCCGTTTACTTACCGAACTACTATGCCATTATCTAGGTTAATTTCACTCGTGGTTAAAACCAACTTCGCGTGCATTCAACATCATCAACCGAACGCACCCAATGTGAGTGAATCTTACAACTTCCCTTTTTAATTACACGTTTTGGGGTGTATCATGTGTCACCAAAAATTAACTCGTTTATTTAAACTTGTGCCATACCATATTGTGATCTAAACTTAGATTGTTTATATTGTTTGTGGTTATGTATTTCATTTTATCAATTTATATGAAATTCATTCATTAAGCCCATCAGTTCCTCGTGGGAGACGAGTTGAGCAACGCGTGCCTCAAAACAAATCCATTATTGTTCGTGTGTGTATTATTTAGGTTATGTTTTGTAGTTATATATTTTATATTGTCAAGTTTATGCAAATCATTCATTAGGCCCATTAGTTCCTCGTGAGAGACGAGTTGAGCAACGCGTGCCTCAAAACGATCCATTATTGTTCATGTGTGCATTATTTAATATTAAATGATTGGTGTATAAGTTTACATCTATTTTTACTCATGTATGGTTGTGCACTCAATTTTATTATCAATTAAATAAACTTGTTCAAATGTTTTCCATAGGATTCACTCGCCAACTATTTGTTGATCCAAAAACAATTTTTACACATGATACAGGTGAACACGATGAAGCAAGGAAAACATAGGAAATGCCTTAGAAGAAAACAAAGAAGCTTAGATTGATGTTAGGTCATGATGTAATTATGATTGTAAATTTCCCATTAAATTGTATTAATGAATATGAAACGTTATAATAAATGTCATGAGCTTTGATGATAACCCAATCATGCCCCGGTCACCTTTTCCGCTGCGGGTCGGGGTGTGACATTCACCGAACCTTAAACCTTACTAGCTTGAGTGATTTAACCCATTAAGCCATAAGTATTCGTATCTTTCACGTTTAAGCTAGTAAATGCTTATAAGTCGTAAGAACACCTAGCGTGACACCTGTTAATGTTCTGTTACTCTTATTCTTCTTCAATACCTCTCGTGTTGAACGAAAAGACCAAGTTGTATCATTATGTCATTGGATATAAGTCAAGGGAAAATTCATGACAATCCACAAAACTAAATTTGAGGGACTAAAAGTGTCAAAACCCCAAAATTCTGTCAAGATGCCACCTCTCCTGCAATTTGCCACACTCTTGCAGTTCTTGACACCTTGCTAGACACTTGTGATGATCCTAGAACACCTCTAACACCTGGCTTCATCTTCACACACCCTCTTGCACTATAAATAGCAACTCAAGCTCACTCATTTCCTTGCTCATTCACTTCTTTTCCTCTCTATTACACTCTTGGAAGTTCCTGACCATTTAGGAGCTTCCCTTTGAGTTCTAAGTTTCTCTTGGATCACTTGTAAGTGCTCCATCTCTGCTCTTTTTCTTTTTATAGGCTTTTAATAGCCAAAAGTCAAGCATTTTCGACAAATGCCTTGACTTTTGGTTAAGACCATTATGGTCCAGCCATTGTTCAATATGAACATGGCTAAGTGATCGTAATTAGGTAGGTGTTAATCTCTTAAAAGGGCACCTCCTAAGGATCATGTTGACGGGTCAAAGTTATTGTTTTAAAAAGTCAAACGGGTCAGTTTTCATAAAAATCATAATCTGAGTTTATACATGCTATAAATATATTTTTGACACTTAAACAAGTTGGTAATAATTATTAGAACATGTGAGAACATGTTCGATCCGTCAATTTCAGTCCTAGAGTCGGTTCGCAACCGAAAGTCGCGAAGTTTGACTTCTGCTTTGACTTTCGATTTTGACCCGACTTAGATTAGTTAACTTCTGTATTAAGGTCACATTATGATCGAAATGAAATGTAGCATAACCCTATGAGGTTATATTACATGATCATAATCATAATATGAGTTTATGCCAAAATTCCGTAAAATGTCAAATTTTGACTAAAATGCCCTTTTTACATAAAACATGGTTTTAATCAACAATTGACTTGAAAATGAAATACCTACTGATATGTTAATGTAATTAACATACTATGATGTTAATATTCTGATCATAAATTGATTTTAGTATAATATCGTAAACAATACTTTTTAAATGACCAAAATGCCCTTTCGGTGCATAGTTTGGTCTTAAACCATAAACCACACTTATGTGCGCTATCTTACTAATATTATATCACAAATTAAGTATTTTTCCAAAATGTTTATGATCATAACATCGGAATACACACAAGTTCCTTTTATACGACATATAATTACCAAAACGCCCTTATGAGGCATAATTTCGTTTCAAAACCTTTTCGGGCATATAAGTTGATATCCTACTGCTATTACAACTTAAAGTATAATGACATATAGAACTTGTTCATGACTCATCTGGTTACCCGATATCGCTTATATGCATACGGTTAAATATATGTAACTAGTTTACGAAAATTAACCGAAACGGGTTTAACCTTATCATTTTAATCTCAAATTCCAGAATGTTAATTGTTTACCCATATTATACAAGTCTTAAGTACTTGTTGGGCTTAAACTACATTCTATCCGGTCATCGCTTAATCTAGCGTATCGTACCGATTTTGATCCTTAAAGCTAGCCGGTCTAAGTCTATGACTTAAATAAAGACCGTTAGCATTCTAATTGGTTAGCTTATACCATAATCCAGACTAGAGCCTTCCAGTAAATGCTATCTTCACTTATTTCATTTTGAGTACAGCTGAAATATTAAATCTTGCATTTTTAAATCAAGACTAGCTCAGGTAAATACTCTTGACTTATTTTCCCTATACGGGCTTGGGTTATGGTAAATTATTACCGCTTGGTCAGAAATGGGATCAATCGAATGCTGGATTGTGGCTAGTAAATCCGCATATTCCGTTTTAATCAATTTTGTTTGATAACTTAAACATTGGGGGTTAACGACCGTGTCCTGGATATCCTTGGCTCATTACATTAGATAATGGCCACGACCAAAGCACGGGGTGTAGGCATACACCCGACAGATGCGAATGCTAAAATTATTTTTACCCACAAGTTGGGGATAACTCCTTCGTGGGTTCATAAGTGGTGTGTACGTTAATCATGTCTCGGTCTCTGTACTGGGCCCCATATGTATTGACAAACATGTAAAGCTATTAATAAGGTTACAAAGCTGACTTTCCCAAGTTATAAAAGATTTGTGCCATGTGCACTTAAATCAAATTTTTAAAATGTTTTCAAAATGAGTCAGTCGGGTGTATTTACCAGCGAAAGCTGATGTATTTTCAAAAGACTAAGCTTGCAGGTACAATACGAAATAGGCTGGAAGCTGCTCGGTAGTGATATAAGAGGATCTTGCCAATCCTTAGATCTGCCCTAAAGTCTGTTATACATTTTTGTACATTTGACGATCCGCCTGTGGATCTTTCGTTACAAGCTGTCTGTATATTATTTTGTGCTTTGAACATTTCGGTTTGTAATAGTAATTTAAATCCAAGACTTCCGCTATGCTGTGTTTAATTGACTATGATAATATCAACTTACGTCACGATATTCCCCACCCGGGCCCACCGGTGTTTGGTTGGAAATTCGGGGTGTGACAACTTGGTATCAGAGCCAACGTTTGAGAGAATTAAACACTATCCTTCTTGTGTTTAATCTCAAACTTACAAGCACATTCCTTAGACTTACGAGTCTAGGCTTTGACCTAGGATTTCTCCTTTCATTATTAAGTTATTAGTATGTTTTTGAATTGATTTTTTTAAACAGGAAATGCCGCCAAGAGTTCGAGGACGCGGAAAAGGACCTATGAGGTGAGGACCATCCGGCCATGTCCCTTCACATCCACATCACCCGAACCCTTATGAAGATTCGGGAGATTCATGGCCATCTCCACATTGGCCCAAAGGAGTTGGCTCCAGTTGTGTCCCGCCGCAGTTTCAACAACTGGCCGAAGGGGAAAGGGGTCCCCTCGATGATTACTGAGAGATGATGGAGTCTCTCACCGGTTTCTCGTTCCAACCATACCCGCCGGTCGATCCAAACGAGCGCTACCAAAGGTAGTGCGTGGTATGTTTTCTATTGTTGTTGTATATTTCTTTTGTTATATTTAGTGTTTTGCTTTCGTCCTGTTTCATTTTTATTTAGTAGCTAAATGAACTTTGTGGGTGTGTTCCCTATATAACCCTCACGAGACCTACCTGTCCTCCCAAGCTATCAGGAGGTTTAAAAGGGCTTGTTGCATAAACTAAATGCAACTTGATTGCTACAAAAGTGAGTTAGACTTATTGTTGTTGTAAATTATCTTTTCCAAAAAATTGAAAGTTAAATAAAAGTATGGCTTGGTAAATTCTTTGTATGAAATGGTAGAACTAGGTAACTAACAAGTTTTGATGGTTATGAGAAGCATGCTTCAACACGAGGGTTGAGATTTTTAGGTACATTATGTTCGCGACACAACCATTTTTATTGAAGAATGACGAGCACATGAGTAATGAGCAAAAGCCAGGTGCATATGTTTCTTTTTAGTTTTGATTCTTAGTTAGTTAATAAGTGGAATGTAATGTGTATTTATTTATTGGGGTGAAATTTTCTAGAGAGATCGTGTCACATCCCTTGTGCATTTTAAAAGCTCTATTCCTACACATTGAGGACAATGTTGACCTCAAGTGTGGGGATGGGGGGAAATTTTCATTTTTTTTTTGCAAAATGTCTTTGTTTGAGCAATCTAAAAAGCACAAGTAACTAAGTCGATGACGGATAGCACAACCCATGTGGTCTTTTGTCATGGTCAAGTTTGAATTAATAACATTATGGGTATTTAGCGGATGGTTATTTGGAAAATACGCTTAAAAAACTTGCATTTTGTGCATATCACATACGATACCCTTTGTACGTGAGATTTTGAGCCGCTCTTACACATAATATATATATATATTTCTTTGGTTGAGTGGATCTTTAGTCGCGTATTGTAGATGTTGCAACTTTTGACGCGTTTGAGACCATAGACCAAATACAAGCACAAGAATGATTAAGGCATTAGGTAAACCTTTCCTTTTACATCATTTATATATCCTTACCCGAAATCAATCCTTTAGTCGCCAACTTTGAGCCTAAACCTTTCATTTGACCAACCCATTTAGCCATTGAGCCTTTTATTTTTAACTCATGTGAGGAAAATTTGATTTAGGATTTAGTTGTTGGTAAAGTTGGGGTTTATGTTTGCAAAATTAAAAAAAATCAGAAAAAACAAAAGTTCAGAAAATATCATGAAAAAGAGCAGAAAGTCGTTGAGAAAAGCATAAAAAGATGTGTGGTAGTTGTTGAATAAAGGTGACGTTTTTGCCTCTTAGTTTGTTGTTTCATATTTAGTCATATTAAAGTAGTTGTGTTTGTAATAAAAACCAAGTTTTCATCACCTTAGCCACTTTAATATCATATTCCATACCTTTCGCCTAGCCCAGTTACAACCATTAAAGACCTTTTGACTTGTTCTTAGTATTTGTGTTCGCTGGTCGAGAATGATTGAGTTGCAAGCCTATACGGGTACGTGCTCTAATCGGTTTGAGTGTTTGTTTCAAAAGTGCTAATGCATTATCTATTAGACAATTTTTAAACCGAGTGGAGGGAACATTGTGAGGGATGTGTATGATTTGTGAGTTTCAAGGGCGGGTTAATCTTGGGTAACCATTCTTATGTGACTAATCACTATACCGCTAAATATTTGGAAAATTGTAAGAATCATGAACCGGGTATGACATTAGACCTTAGATTATGTCTCGAGAATAGGAAATGTGTTTTTCGTTCGACCTAAGTGAAAGTGAAAAACAGATTTGCTTGAGGGTGAGCAAAAGACAAGTGTGGGGAGGTGATGCGTAGCATAATCGTATTTAAGTTTGCATTTTTATATAAACTTAGGTTTCGAATTGCATACTTTGATGTGATTTTTGCTTTTTCTGGTTGACAAAGTATAAGGAGCATTTCAGAAGCTTCACGGAGCATCGGGGCGGAAAACGGATCAACAGGGAGTAAGAAACAAGCAAAACTGAAAACAAGATCTAGAGGGGTCATCGGCAACGCCCTCTGGGTGATGCCATCGGCCAGAAAACCCCATAGACAGTAGAAGAGGCCGTCGGAGGAACTCAGGAGATCCAAGGGCCGTCGCCGACGCCCTTGCGGGCCGACTTTTGTTGTTTGTTGTTTGGGGGACGAGTTATAGCTTGGTTTTTGACCAATTTTGGGATTTACGCAAATTTGAACGTAGAACATCTCTCTTGGATCTAAGAAGACCACCAACCTCAATCTAAATCGATTCTAATCAACCACCATCATCCACAATCATCCTCCATCATCATCATCAATTCTAACCCTAATCATCATCATCATCATCCATCATCACCACCAACCATAAACCCTAAACACCATCCATCTCCACCTTCAAAGCTTCAAGATGTTCAAGTTCAAGCTTCAATCATCCGTTGATCATGTTCTGTTCGTCATGAGCGGCTAATTCTCGCGGGTTTCACCTCGGTGTAGACTTTTGTAAGGTTTAGGGTTTGCTTTATGTTTCTTAGTTGATTTATGACAGGTTGTTTTGTATTTTGAATTGATTGATAATTGTCCTACATTTGAACTAGATTTATGAATTGTCAAATGATTATAAAATTTGACTTTGTGAAATAAGGTTGTGTGTTTATGCTTTATCTTTGAAAAGGTTTTACTTTTGTGAGGTAACGAAGTGCATTGCGGTCTGTTATACGTGTTAATAGCAATTGGCACCTAAGCTTCGTGATAGAAAACCGTTAATGACAAATTCAATGGAATCAACCTAAAATGTGTAGCAACCCTAGGCTTCACAATTGTTGAACTGGGTGTGAACCTTTTTCTCAATTAGTGTTTAAAATCATTAATTAATTTTTCTTGCAACTATTCAAGTTCTTAGCAAGTTTCATAAAAGTGACAACATTATTTAACAATCTTGTCCGCGCGCAAACCACAAAATTTTCGTGGTTCGACCCCTTACTCCACTAACGCATTGTTAAGGGTAATTAGGGCATATAAATATTATCTTTGACCGGGTGCGACACTCAGATCAATTATGGCTTCCACAACTTAGAAATTATTTTGAAACCCATACCATTATTCAAAAAACTAACTTTCCTATTAAGAATGTTCTCAGGAAACCTTGAATGTCAGGTAGAATGGCAAAGTCGGCAGTCAAGCTTAGTGTATATGACATTAAGTATGAACCCAGGACTGTCATCAAGTCTCAAGCTTTAGCTGACTTTATGGTTGATTTTAGTAGTGATCTACAAAGGGAAGCTGGACTAGAGGTTCAACAACTTGAGGAGACCAATGATCATTGGACACTCTTAACAGATGGAGCCTCAAATGTCAAAGAAAGTTGACTAGGCATACTACTAAAATCGCCACATGGGGACATAATACCTCAATCCATTGCATGTGAATTCCAAACTACCAATAACGAGGCAAAATATGAGGCCTTATTTGAAGGTTTGCAATTAGCTAAGCAAATGAGGATTAGGTACCTTCAAGTGTATGTAGATTCGTTACTAATTACTAATCATTTTAATGGTTCATATACTGTCAAAGGTGAAAATCTAATCAAATATTTAGAGAGAGTCAGGAAACTTGCAGATTCTTTTGCTTTTTTCAGCTCAATACAGGTGCCTAGAGGAATGCAGAAGCAAACGCTTTAGCTAACCTTGGATTATCCCTAAAGATGCCAGAGGATGTGAGGATACCTATCATCCATGTTCTGTCCCCTGCAATTGAGGAAACTGAAGCAATGAAGATAGTGGAGAATACTGCAATTGTACCTAGTGATGATGCGTAGTCAAATTCAGGATCCTGGATCCTTCTAATTCTAAAGTATATTCAAAGTGGGGAAATTCCCACATGGGAGAATCCCAGAACCTTTAAGATTAAGGTATCTCAATTCACTATATTAAATAATATGTTATATAAGAGATCCTTTGCAGGTCCATATTTGTGGTGCATCAAGGATCCAAAATTTAAGAAGTCTTGAAGGATTTCCATGAAGGAGACTGTGGAAATCACACTGGGGGTAGATCATTATTCTCCAGTATCCTTAGAATAGGTTATTACTGTCACACCCCGACCCGCAGCGGAAAAGGTGATCGGGGCATGATTGGGTTTCATCAAAGCTCATGACATTTATTATAATGTTTCATATTTATTATTACAATTTAAAGGAGATCATACAATCATAATTACAACATGTTCTACACATCTTTCTAGACTTCATTATTTTCTTCTAAGGCATTTCCTATATTTTCCTTGCTTCATCCTGTTCACCTGTATCATGTGTAAAAATGGTTTTTGGATCAACAAAAAAAGTTGGCGAGTGAATCCTATGAAAAACATTTAAACAAGTTTATTGAATTGATTATAAATAAAGTGCATAACCACATATGAGTAAATATAGATGTAAACTTATTCACAAAACACTTAATATTAAATAATGCACACACATACAATAATAGATTGTTTTGAGGCACGCGTTGTTCAACTCGTCTCCCACGAGGAACTGATGGGCCTAATGAATGAGTTTTGAGGCACGCGTTGTTCTACGAACTGATGGGCCTAATGAATGAGTTTTAAGGCACGCGTTGTTCAACTCGTCTCCCACGAGGAACTGATAGGCCTAACAAATAAATTGCATACAACTTGACAATATGTAATACATAACTACAAACAATATTTACATTCTAAGTTTAAATCATAATATGGTATGGCACGAGTTTGAAATAACGAATTGGTTTAAGTGACACATGATACACCCCAAAACGTGTAATAGAAAGGGGAGTTGTAAGATTCACTCACATTGGGTGCGTTCGGTTGATGATGTTGAATGCGCACGAGTTTAGAGGATTGATCGACGATGAAAAACTAACCTAATTAATAACGAAAAACTAAGGTAAATAAATGGATTTTATTAACAATTTTAATAGGATTTTTGGATATATTTTTGTGAGTTTAAGGCTATTTTCTGACTTTTAAAATTGTTATTTTTAAGTATTTTTAATTGATTTATTTAATTTAAATAAATAAATAAAATAAAAAAATGTTGACTTTTTGACTTGACCGTTGACCGTTGACCATTACTGTTGACCGTTGACCATTGACCGGTTCGGTCGGTTATATAGTTGCACTGAGTGAGGTTCGAACTCGTGACCTCCCGTACGCGTGCACGCAGCTCTACCAACTGAGCTACGTGTCTAACCCGAAATATTTCTGTTTTTAATTATATTTATACACTAATTAAGTTAATCCGAAAATCATTTATTTTAAAAAGGATTTAATGTATCGACTCGGTGCTCTCCACAGGTCTCGAACCCGGGACCTGTGGTTTAGTTTGGCACACAGTCCACCGCTGGACTGTGTGTCTAACTTGGTAAATATTCTGGTTTTTATTATACTTAACATCTTACTGTTGTGGATCCGGTTCAGTTTAAAAAAAAGAACATTTTATTACAGCGAAGGTGCGTGTGTCAAGGATCGAACTCGGGACGTATGCGTATTGTTTGCACACAGTCCACCGCTGGACTGTGTGTCTAACCCGTTTATAATACCGATTTTAATTAATCTTATAATCACACTAGACTTCATCTTCTTCGTTCAAAACACAGACAACGGTTAACCATGCTGTTACTTGATTAATTCGGTTAACGAATAATATGAACAATTGAAAAGTATTGAACAGAAGGGTTTGGGGAAAGAAAGTACCGAACAGATTGTCTTCTTCAGAAATCCGGCAACGATTCGTTGGCTCTGTTTTGGTGACCTTCGGCTGTTAGGATCAATTAACAGTTTGGAGGGGTTAGATGTGAAATTGAACTACTGAGTAACGATTATCAGTAGGTTTGAATGATCATACCGGTTAACAGCGAGTTTCCGAAAATTCCAGAAGTTTTCCGGCGAAAACAGAAAATCCGGCAACGTCGTCTGGAATAGATTCTGGTGTGGGATTGATGTTAGCAATAGTCTAACAATGGGTTAAAACAGAAAAAGTCGAGATATTTAACGTGTAGATGAAAGTCTCGGTTTTCCGGCGACTTGCAGAGAATTCCGGCGAGTGAAATTGCGTCGAGAATTGGTGTGATTGTGATCGAAAAGGTTATCAGAGGCTAGAGGGTGTATTTATAGGGAAGAACATCGAAGAATTGGGTCTGATTACCGTCTTGATTCGTTGGTCAAAAATTCTCCGGCGGTTATGACTAATGTCGCGGACTGGACATCAGTTATAACCGATGTCGTTAATTCTTACGTTAAGTCAAAGGTAACCGATGATGATTGGCGATATCGTCGGATTTTCCGGCGTCAGCGGATTTGGGCGCGCCGTATGACTGGGTTTGATTTTCCAGTTTTATTATATGTATTAATTGTTTCAAGATGTTATCAAACAACACAAGTGGCGGAGTGGTTGGATGGATGTGAGTTAAGGCTTTGCTTATATCTGGCTGACCCGGGTTCGAAACCCGGCTTTAGCATTCTATTTTTATTTCATTATTTTTAATAGATTTTCAAATATAATTTTATATTCTAATATACTTATTAATTATGTATCGCTTAAAATTAATTTGAGCATTAAATATGCAACGAAATTTTTAACTGGTTGTTCGGTTAATAAACGAAGCGGGTTTGGTTAACCCGGTTTTTGACAGATGTTACAGTATCCCCTACTTTTAGAAATTTCGTCCCGAAATTTAAGTAGTGGCATGTTTAACTCAAAAGGATGGTGTTTTAATTTGATAGTTACATACTTAGAAAGGAGTAAGAGTTTAAATTTTGTTTGAGGCGGTAACGTTCCTTGTAAGGGTTGAGTACCCTGCTACAGGAATCGCTTTTTGATGCCTAAGATAATGAATATTGATAAACAGAGTTGATTGACTAAATATGATTTCATGCGCAAGAGTTTTGATATGTTTGGAAAGATAAGGTTATATCCTAAAACAAAACTTCTGCTACTAAAACCTACATGGAACTTCTCATAACCGCCTGACAATGCCTCTGATCCTTTGGCAAGAATACTTATATATAGGAAGTACCAGCGGCGTATCCACCATATTCTTGTCAAATTTTCATTGGTTTTATCAGTAAGTTATGACTGGTTCTATGATGTGACTCTAGAACATAAATAAACACAACAACCAATGTCGGAGTCATAATTCTGATAGTATACATGTTTGAATGGTGACAGTACCTCTCTCGTTTGTTATGATGGAGAGGTTAGTCTATGTAGAAATAGAACACAATCCAATTTCTTTAAATGATGAAATGATATGGATGCTAAATCATTGAGTATAACACAAACTTCAACCAAGACAATACTAAATCCTACATGGAACTTCTCATAACCGCCTGATAATGCCTCTGATCCTTTGGCAAGAATACTTATATATAGGAAGTAACAGCGGCGTATCCACCATATTCTTGTCAAATTTTCATTGGCTTTATCCGTAAGTTATGATTAGTTCTATGTGACTCTAAAACATGAACAAACACAATCAACCAAAGATTGAGTCTTAATTCTGATAGTATACATGTTTGAATGATGACAGTACCTATCTCGTTTGTTATGATGGAGAGGTTAGTCCATGTAGAAGTGAGACACAGCTCAACTTCTTTAAATGATGACACTGTGATATGTCGTGAGGTATGATGATATGAATGTTAAATCAATGAGTATAAAAACAAAACTGAAATAGTAATTCGCATTAAGATCCTTGGATAAATTTCCAATTTATGATTGAGACACGTGAAAATTGAGATAACATAAAGAAAAACATAAAACTAAGCGGTTGGAGTTGAATCTTGATTTTTGGTGAAGGAGACTAGTTGGGTGGTTCATTTGGGCCGTCATTATATTCAATAGGATTGGAGTTGGTGTTGAAAACTCTTCCTCTTGCAGGTGGCCTAGTGGTTGGGTTTTCTTGATTTGCTTGGTTAACTGGGTTTGCTTGAGCTTGGGCGTTTATGATGTTAACCAATCGAGGGCGCGTGTTTCTATAATAGGTAGGGTCGCCGCAATTAAAACAAGCTCGAACATAAGGTAACATGGGGTATTGGGGTTGTTGATATGTTTGGATCATGTTTTGAGTAGGGGGTGAGGTTTGGTTTTGAGGGGTGCGGCAAACCTTGCTCAAATGACCATAGCGTCCACAATTCGCACATAGTCGACAAGGTAAGGTAGATGGATGGTGATAAAAACAGGTGTTACATTGAGGGTGAGGTCCAAGGTAAGGTTTCTTATTTGGGTAAGTTGAGTTGGGTGCTACTTGAGTGATTGGGATAGCTTGGAGGGGTACGGCTTGTGAGGCTGGTTGATTACGTTGGGTGACAGCGAAAAGTTGCCCATCTTGTTTTCTCTTAAAAATGGGTTGAGAAGGGGATTCGGTTTAGGTGGAGTTCGAGGTTTCAGTTGATGCTTTATCCTTCTTCTTCTCCTCCTTGAAGTCTTTGTTCCGTATGCGGTTCTCGGTGAGCTCTGTAGCTAACTCCATTGCTGCTTCCAAAGTTGCAGGTGTGGTACTTATTACAGAGTCTTGAATTTTTGAAGGTAGACCTCGTATGTAGTGCTCGATCAAACGGTAGAGGGGAGTGAACAAGTTGGGAACCATTTGATTTAACTCAAGGAATCTTTTGTTGTATGTGGTGTGGTCGCCTTCCTTTTGTTTCAACGAATAGAACTCATCCTCTAATTTCTTGATTTCGCTCCCTGGGCAAAACCGTCTTATCATGATTTCCTTCAACTCTTCCCAAGTCAAAGTCATAGCATCTTCAACACCTCGTTTGGCCTTCTCCGTATTCCACCATGTAAGTGCTATTCCAAGTAAACGACCAGTAGCATATCGCACTTTGCGATCATCAGGGCAATCGCAATTTAGAAAAGTGTTCTCCATTTCTTCAAACCAATGGAGGAGAGCGGTGACACCTTCAGTCCCTTCGTATTTTGGAGGGTCGCAGGATTTGAAATGCTTGTAGGTGCATTTAGTGGTAATTGGGGGAGGGTTGATAACATTTTGATCTTCTTGGTTGACGGGATTAGCGGTAAGGGCTTGTTGAACTTGAACTACAATGTTGGGTATTACGGCAGCCATTTGTTGAGCGATTTGGGCAGCCATACGCTCGCGAGCTTTTCCTGCTCTCATCTTCCTACGAGCGGAATTAGAAGACATCTACAAGGAATACATATCAAGAGTATGAGTTGGATATTTTTGGGATCATGTGTCGTATTTAGGAATGAACATTCATAAAATAAACATAGCATAATAAATCTACTACATCCATAGGATGTCTTGGGCTTTGCTTGTAATTGGACCTTGCATGCCGCCATACTTCACCTTCGTAATCATGTGGGCCCCCATGATTACCGGGTTTTTCATATGGTTCGCATGTGTTAGCCTGGTTACGTACACTAAAACCCGGAGAAAATCGAGAAATAAGTATGTAACGTATGATATTCGGAATGTATCCAGGTGTGGACACGGTGACACCTCAAAGTGGGGTTAGTTCGAACAACGTTTGGTGTGGCATGCTTTGGCCTAATAGGTCCTTCGTACTCTCATCGTTAGTCCCCAGGTAGGAAAACTGGTCCGTTATATTGGATTTATACGAATGACAACCTAGACAGGACGTTCCGACTACCGGTACTTGTACCCTTACAGTTACTACATGCCCGTCGTAGAACTCACTTTGATGAGATTTGAAAAATGAAAAATGCGACAAAATCTTGAATAACGGAAGTATGAAGATGAATTGAATATGTGAACATTGAAATATGTATGATGAATATGTATGTAAGTATGTATGTTTGACCGTAAGTATAATTCATTATGTATCACAAAATGTAACATTGGAAGTGTTTGCATGCATTTGTATATGAAATAAATATGAAAGAAATAAACATCATGAGTTTGCATATAACCACATAAACAATTAAAATCTAATCAACTATAGTATAGGCTCTAAGGTTCTAATAACCTATCCTATATCCCTATAGTCAAAAGCTCTGATACCAATCTGTCACACCCCAACCCGCAGCGGAAAAGGTGACCGGGGCATGATTGGGTTTCATCAAAGCTCATGACATTTATTATAATGTTTCATATTTACTATTACAATTTAAAGGAGATCATACAATCATAATTACAACATGTTCTACACATCTTTCTAGACTTCATTATTTTCTTCTAAGGCATTTCCTATGTTTTCCTTGCTTCATCCTGTTCACCTGTATCATGTGTAAAAATGGTTTTTGGATCAACAAAAAAAGTTGGCGAGTGAATCCTATGAAAAACATTTAAACAAGTTTATTGAATTGATTATAAATAAAGTGCATTACCACATATGAGTAAATATAGATGTAAACTTATTCACAAAACACTTAATATTAAATAATGCACACACATACAATAATAGATTGTTTTGAGGCACGCGTTGTTCAACTCGTCTCCCACGAGGAACTGATGGGCCTAATGAATGAGTTTTGAGGCACGCGTTGTTCTACGAACTGATGGGCCTAATGAATGAGTTTTAAGGCACGCGTTGTTCAACTCGTCTCCCACGAGGAACTGATAGGCCTAACAAATAAATTGCATACAACTTGACAATATGTAATACATAACTACAAACAATATTTACATTCTAAGTTTAAATCATAATATGGTATGGCACGAGTTTGAAATAACGAATTGGTTTAAGTGACACATGATACAGCCCAAAACGTGTAATAGAAAGGGGAGTTGTAAGATTCACTCACATTGGGTGCGTTCGGTTGATGATGTTGAATGCGCACGAGTTTAGAGGATTGATCGACGATGAAAAACTAACCTAATTAATAACGAAAAACTAAGGTAAATAAATGGATTTTATTAACAATTTTAATAGGATTTTTGGATATATTTTTGTGAGTTTAAGGCTATTTTGTGACTTTTAAAATTGTTAATTTTAAGTATTTTTAATTGATTTATTTAATTTAAATAAATAAATAAAATAAAAAATGTTGACTTTTTGACTTGACCGTTGACCGTTGACCATTACTGTTGACCGTTGACCATTGACCGGTTCGGTCGGTTATATAGTTGCACTGAGTGAGGTTCGAACTCGTGACCTCCCGTACGCGTGCACGCAGCTCTACCAACTGAGCTACGTGTCTAACCCGAAATATTTCTGTTTTTAATTATATTTATACACTAATTAAGTTAATCCGAAAATCATTTATTTTAAAAAGGATTTAATGTATCGACTCGGTGCTCTCCACAGGTCTCGAACCCGGGACCTGTGGTTTAGTTTGGCACACAGTCCACCGCTGGACTGTGTGTCTAACTTGGTAAATATTCTGGTTTTTATTATACTTAACATCTTACTGTTGTGGATCCGGTTCAGTTTAAAAAAAAAGAACATTTTATTACAGCGAAGGTTCATGTGTCAAGGATCGAACTCGGGACGTATGCGTATTGTTTGCACACAGTCCACCGCTGGACTGTGTGTCTAACCCGTTTATAATACCGATTTCAATTAATCTTATAATCACACTAGACTTCATCTTCTTCGTTCAAAACACAGACAACGGTTAACCATGCTGTTACTTGATTAATTCGGTTAACGAATAATATGAACAATTGCAAAGTATTGAACAGAAGGGTTTGGGGAAAGAAAGTACCGAACAGATTGTCTTCTTCAGAAATCCGGCAACGATTCGTCGGCTCTGTTTTGGTGACCTTCGGCTGTTAGGATCAATTAACAGTTTGGAGGGATTAGATGTGAAATTGAACTACTGAGTAACGATTATCAGTAGGTTTGAATGATCATACCGGTTAACAGCAAGTTTTCGAAAATTCCAGAAGTTTTCCGGCGAAAACAGAAAATCCGGCAACGTCGTCTGTAATAGATTCTGGGTTAGGGATTGATGTTAGCAATAGTCTAACAATGGGTTAAAACAGAAAAAGTCGAGATATTTACCGTGTAGATGAAAGTCTCGGTTTTCCGGCGACTTGCAGAGAATTCCGGCGAGTGAAATTGCGTCGAGAATTGGTGTGATTGTGAGCGAAAAGGTTATCAGAGGCTAGAGGGTGTATTTATAGGGAAGAACATCGACGAATTGGGTCTGATTACCGTCTTGATTCGTTGGTCAAAAATTCTCCGGCGGTTATGACTAATGCCGCGGACTGGACATCGGTTATAACCGATGTCGTTGTTAATTCTTACGTTAAGTCAAAGGTAACCGACGATGATTGGCGAAATCGTCGGATTTTCCGGCGTCAGCGGATTTGGGCGCGCTGTATGACTGGGTTTGATTTTCCAGTTTTATTATATGTATTAATTGTTTCAAGATGTTATCAAACAACACAAGTGGCGGAGTGGTTGGATGGATGTGAGTTAAGGCTTTGCTTATATCTGGCTGACCCGGGTTCGAAACCCGGCTTCAGCATTCTATTTTTATTTCATTATTAATAGATTTTCAAATATAATTTTTATATTCTAATATACTTATTAATTATGTATCGCTTAAAATTAATTTGAGCATTAAATATGCAACGAAATTTTTAACTGGTTGTTCGGTTAATAAACGAAGCGGGTTTGGTTAACCCGATTTTTGACGGATGTTACAATTACTGGCCTATAATGAAGAAGGATGTGATGCTTGTCAAAGACATAGCAACATCCTGTATTAACCAGCAGAGCCTTTACATCCAATATCTTCCTCTTAGTCATTCATGAGATAGGAGATGAATATAGTAGGCCAACTCCGAAAGGCACCAGAAGGAAAAGTATTTATGCTAGCCATAACAGACTACTTCTCCAAGTGGATAGAAGCAGAAGCCTTTGCTTAAGTCAGAGAAAAGGAAGTTATATCTTTCATAAAAAAGAAATATTATTACCAGATTTGGAATTTTCTCTGAATTTTTTTTGTGATAATGGATCCCAACTTTTTAGGAGTAGAACTACAAACTTTTGTGACAGCTGGAGGATTAGGATGATAACTTCAACACTAGTCCACCCACAAGCCAATGGTCAAGCAGAATCAAGCAATAAGATTATCATCAACAACTTGAATAAGAAGCTTGGATCCAAGAAAGGAAAGTGGACTGAAGAGCTACCGTATGTCTTGTGGGCAGATAGAACAACTCTGAAGAATGCTAGGAGTCAAACTCCATTCTCACTTGTCTTTGGAGTTGAGGCAGTGACCCCTACAGAAATGGTGGTTCCTACAGCCAGAACAAGCTTCCGTGATCCTTAAGCAAATGCTGAAAACTGACCCAATATCTGGATACTATGGAAGAGCTCAAAGACTTAGCAAGAATAAGGATGGCTAGTTATCAACAAAGGATGGCTGGGCATATAACAAAAATGTCAGGATCAGAAGATTGCAAGTTGGTAATTTGGTACTAAGAAAATCATTCCAGAACACTACGAATCCGACTAATGGCAAATTAGCACCAAGATGGGAAGGCCCCTACTTGATAGAAGCTGAAGTTGGAAAGGGGGCATATCGCTAACTGACTATGGATGGTGATCTTCTCTCAAAAGCTTAGAATGTTGTTCATCTAAAGAAATATTTCATGTGAGAAGGATCAAGGATCCTTAGAGACTCCAATAATCTGACCAAGGATCAAAGATCCTCAAAGGATATGTGATCCTTACTTTGGTAACATCTCACTTTTACCGTCTTTTGTTTTATATTTATTATTCATCATAAGGAGGGATTATTAAGCATTTAATATCTATTTTTATCAAGTTTTAAGGTTTTGCAGAGTTTCTGGCATTTATTCACAGAGGATTAAGGGGTTGGCCACCTCTCTCCCACGTTTAAGGTATCTTATACATTCTAAGGTTTAAAGGTTTTCATTTTTCACACTAACTGGGTTTTGACGCCCCACCAGCAGCGCACGTTATCCAAGTGTAGTTCGTGGCAATGGGACCAGTACCCGCTTTAGGGGCTGACAATTTCATTGTTGTTGGCTATATGTAGAATCCTAAGTATAATGGTAGACATACCATACATCCGTTATCCTAAGGTTTCTAAAGTTTTCACGATAGCTAAAGTTTTGGCATTTTCATGTCAGTCATGTTGGGCCTGTCCCAGTTTAGGCCAGACCCCAAGGAATTTAGGCTTGTCCCCAGTTTATTTAGGCTTGTCCCAAGTTTATTTGGGTTGTCCCCAGTTTGTTTGTGCTTGTCGCCATTTATAGTGGATATGTTCCCAAAATAATTGGCTTAGTCCCAAGTTTCTTTTTACAGGTTCACGAATTTTGCAAATAAGGATCCTGAATTCTTAAACCTTAACACATTTCTTTAGTCTGTTTATGCAATTGTGAGTCTTAAGTATATAGAATCCTAACTTGGATTTTCTGGCATGTTTTATCCTTAATTTATTTACATTATTGTTTACACCCTAGACCTTTTGATTAAGAATACATGATAACTTCTTACACTTTCTGGAATTAACATAACATGGAACTGGTATATTTTTTACTATTCAAAGTTCTCTAAGTTGTGAAATAAAGCTAATGATATACTTAAACATATCAACATAACATTTCAGAAATAAAAATACAATACAACACAAGGTATAGCCAAAAGGTTAGTTTTTTTTATAAAAACCCTTTTTAAAAGGTTGCCAAAATTATCAACCAAAGTTTCTATCAGCAAAATGTGACCCGTCCACTTGGGTTGATAAAGGGTGTTGGTACTAATTGTTCATTAAGTGCAAGAAGGTAAAAATGAGGGGCGTCAATGGCTTCATCCTCCACAAACATAAGGACCCATCCACCTTTGCCACCCCCTATTGTCCTAAGGATCATGGATCCTTATCCTAGAAACTATTGTTTAAATACTTACAAACCATAATAGTTCAAAATGAAAACACCATAAAAAAACCATAAAAAAACCACAAAAACCATTAAAAAGTGGGCTCAGGCCTAGGCATCAGTATCCTTCATTGCCCACAACAGCAGCATCACCTTCAGCTGCACTACCACATGCTCCTTCACCATCACCTCCAGCTGCCACCTCCTTTGTCCCGCTGGTCCCAGCCTCCAACATCTGCATCGGCTCAGGCTCCACTTCACCGCCAAGCTCCATGAGTCTATTCTTCCAACCAACAAGATCCCAGGTGGACCTATCAAAAGTAGGAGCCATAGCCTCTTGGGCTAGCTGGATCCTTGCCTACAGGATGGCCCAAGCAGCACTGATCTTGGCCTCATCAGCAGCCTCCATTTCGGCTTTGTTGGCCTTGATCTCTACCACCATGATCTATTTCTCCAGAGCATTGACCTCCTTCTCCAGCTGGGAGATCCTTTTGTCTTTGGCGGCAACGATGGCACGGAGATCAGCTACACTCTCTTTAGCATCGGCTAGGTGCTTGTGCTAATTAGCCTGAATACGGATGAACTTCTATAAATTTAAAGTCAGAAAAGTCAAGATCAGTGATCCTTAGCAAAAGACAAGATTAATTAGAAGCATTAAGGATTCTTACCTCAGTGACAAAGTCATGGAATTGTCATTCTATCTAGAATTTGTCTTCATCAGTATCACTTGGCTTCTTCCTCTTGGACCCAACCTTAGCACGGGTGGTCATGACCTTGGGCTCTAGATGGCTTTGGTGTTTGGCAGCTCTTTCTTGATTGACCGTGGGGAGAGTATGCTGATGGGTGGTCTTTTGGACAACCGGTAAGTGTGTTAAAATGACAAATATTCCATGCTTTAAACGTTTATTTGTTACGATTTGATGTCTAAAGTGTGTACGGCTTTTCAGGTACTGAAGAGCATAATGAGTGAGCTTAAACGTGCTTTATCGGGTATTTGCAAGAGCCTAATTGAAGGTGGGACTCAAGAGATTGAACGAAGGGAAAAATGGAAAAATTGTCACACCCCGGATTTCCAACCCGAAATCCATACACCGGTGGGTCCGGGTGGGGAGTATCGTGACGTCAGTTGATAACATCATTGTCAATTAAACACGGCACGTGGAAGTCTTGGAGTAAAATTACTATTACAAACCAAATGTTCGAAAATACCAAATAATATACAAGCTTGTAATAGAAGATCCACAGGCGGATCATAAAATGTACATGGAAAGAATACAAAACAGACTTTAGGAAGATTTAGGATTTGCAAGATCCTCTATCACTACCGAGCAGCTTCCGGCCTATTTCGTATTGTACCTGCAGTTTAGCCTTTGGACGATACATCAGCTTACGCTGGTAAATACACCCAACTGACTCATTTTGAAAACTTTAAAATGGTTGTAAGTTCAAAACGGTACAAAATCTTTTATTAACCTGGGAAAGTTGACCTTGCAACCTTGTATCAGATTCACATGTTTGTCAATACATACAGGGCCCCGTACAGAAACCGAAACATGATTAATACACACCACTCAGGACTCATGAAGGAGTCATCCCCAACGTCTTAGGAACATTGCATATGAGCATCAAAAGGTGTATGCCTACACCCCGTGCTAAGGTCGTGGCCAAAACTAATGTATTGAGCCTAGGATATCCAGGACACGGTAATTTAACCCCTGATGTTTAAGTTATCAAACAAAACTGATTAAAATGAAATATGCGGGTTTACTAGCCACAAGCGGGCATTCGATTGACCCCATTTTGGACCAAGCGGTAATAATTTACCGTATTCCAAGCCCGTATAGGGAAAATAAGTCGAGAGTATTTACTTGAGCTAATCTTCTTCTTTTATTTTTTTTAAATAACTCAGCGTATACAAAAGTACCAAGTGCAGATAGCATTTACCGGCAAGTTTCTAGTCTGGATTATGGCATAAGCTAGCCAATTAAATACTAACGGTCTTATAAACCGAATAGTGTACATGATTAATACGTATAACGCTTAATTAAACGATTATCGGATAGAATGTAGTTTAAACCCGACAAGTACCTTGACTTGTATAATATGGGTAAACTATATACATTCTGGATTTTGAATCATAAATGACAAGGTTAAACCCGTTTCGGTTAATTTCCGTAAAATAGTTACATATACGTAACTATGCGCATATTAGCGATATCGGGTAACCGGATAAGTTATGGACAAGTTCTATATGCCATTATACTTTAAATAAGTTAAGATATCAGTAGGATATCAACGTGTATGCCCGTTAAGGTTTTAAAACGAAATTATGCCTCATAAGGGCGTTTTGGTAATTTCATATCATATAAAAGGAACTTGAATATAATTTAATGTTATGATTACAATTACTCTGGAAAAATACTTTATTTATGATATAATATCAGTAGGATATCAATTATATGTGTATTTTACCTTTTATGACCAAACTATGCACCGAATGGGCATTTTGGTCATTTTACACATAGTTTATAAATTATTTGGGATTCTGAGTTTATAACATGTACCTACTGTAAATATGTTTAAAATAAGTTTTAAATCAGTAGGTATCAATTTTTGGTCAATAATATGGTTTAAAACCATATTATGCGCCTAAATGGCGCTTATGTCGTAATATGACGTCTTTAAGTGATGTTTATGAAAACTGATGTTAAAGTTAGATTAAAATGTTTAAAATATGTTATTTAGTATAGCATATCAGTAGGTAAATGATTTACCTTGAAAAGATTTGATTAAAACTATTTTATAAGCCATAAGGGCTAAAACCATCATTTATCGACATAGTTTAAGGACCTGTTTGAAAACTCAGTTTATAACTTGGTTTAACATCCCAAATAATCCTACTTATAATGTTAGATTAGTAGGAAACTTATTTTCAAGTTCATTATCATTTAAAACCTTGTTTTGTTCAAAAAGGGCATTTTGGTCAAAGATGGCATAATTATGGAACTTCCGCATAAACTTAGATTTTGATTATGATCATGTAATATAACCTCAGAGAGTTATGCTACAATATATTACGATCATAATGCAACTTTAGATCAGTATCTAGCTAATCTAAATCGGGTCAGAATCGAAAGTCAAAGCAGAAGTCAAACTTCACGACTTTCAGTTGCGAACCGACCCTAGAACTGAAATTGACGAGCCGAACATGTTTATACATGTTCTATTAATTATTACCAACTTGTTTAAGTGTCAAAACAAGTTTCTTAACATATATAAGATCAATTTATGATTTTCCGAAAAATGGCCTGTTTGACTTTTTATTTTCATAACTTTGACCGTCAATTGGTCTAGCAAACGTGATCTTCAGGAGGTGCCCTTTATAGGGACTAACACCTACCTTATTACTATCACTTAGCCATGTTCATTTCGAACAATGGCTAGACCATAATGGTCTTAACCGAAAGTCAAAGTGTTTTCCGTAAAATGCTTGACTTTTGGCTATAAAAGCCTATAAACGAAAATGCAAGAGCAAGGAACACTTACAAGAGGTTCCTACAATGCAAGAGAACTAAGTTGGATGCTCCTTTCAGCTAGGAACTTCCAAAGGAGGGAGAAGAGTTATGATTTAGAAAGGTGCAAGTTGGAATGAAGCACTTGAACACCTATTTATAGTTGGAGAGCTCAAAGGAGGTGAAGCCAGGTGTTTAGGGGTGTAAGAGGAAGCTTACATGTGTCCTAAAACGTGGCATAGCAGCTTAGAGAAGCCATGGTTTCGAATTAATGGTTCTGGAGTTTTGCTTGGAGACCAAACAAAACTCTCTACAGCAGATACTCTCTGGCGGGCCGCGAGTGGCACGAGCCCTGCCTCTCGTGCCCCGAGAGCGCCCCAAAGGCAGTTTCAAACTTTGACACTTTAGCCCCTTAACTTATAAAAGCTTATAAAAACCTTTTTAAACACCTTTTTGGCACCTTTAGCCCTCCGTAGCCAATACTTGGCATACCTGGGATTATGCCCGGACATTGTCGAGCTCTCGGTTTGTTAAAAGGTCACTCAGAGGTATAAATTAACATGTTGACACTTTTAATCCCTCCATTATCCAACTTTCACATATTTACAAAATTGAACTCTCTCGTCCAACAAATGGCACGTATGAGAGTTAGGACTTCGTAAAGGATCACTCAAGGCTTATTATAAGCATGTTGACTCCAATGTCACTTAGAGGCTAGGCATGTTGACATATCAGTCACTCAAAGGATGTTATTTATGCATGTTGACATCGGACCGTCACTCAGAGGCTCTATTTGAGCATGTTGACGCCCTTAGTCCTTATTGGTCTTTAATAGACTATATTTAAAAATACAACACGTGTCACTATATTATTGGACACGTTTTTACAGGGTGTTACAAAAATCAAGCTGACCACCATAAGCTACGGTGGCCACCGTAGCTTACGGTGGAGTCCAATCTTAAAGGCCACCGTAAGACAGAGAATGACGGCCGTAATGAAATCTTGCCCACCGTAAGCTACGGTGGGCACCATAGCTTATGGTGGTAGGCTACGGGAAATTTGTAACTGCTTTTTTTTTAAAGAGGTTTGAAGAGTCTTTTATGGATATGAATGATTGGAACGAGTTGCAGAGCAAATAGGAGGTGATTTTGAGTAGTTTTCATCGATTCTAACAAGGTCTAAACAATATTTTGGTGTTGTTGATTCGTATGATCAAGACAATTGAAGTATGTTTGATTGTGAGAACATGAGTGGGTAAACATTTCGGTGATCATCTTGTGTGGAAGGTTCGGTAAAGAATTGTGTTTTGATTTACATTTTTCTAGAATAATTGCTATGTTATGGTGGTTATGGTGTTGATTGATTGTTTGTAAATTGTTGGTTGATATTGTGCTTATTGCTTGTTCGTACGTTCTTGGTGTCATTGACAATCAATATATCACGGGAAGGTTTACGGGTTGGGTTGGTCATCGGGTAACAACCTCGCATTTCCATCCGAGTACTTTGTTCCCTTTTATCACAAATAGTTAATCAAACACGAGTCATGTCTACGTGACTCTTTCTAGTAAAATTGAAACACATGCTTTTTGAACCGGAAACCCAAGATGATCATTCTCTAATTAATCTGTTAAAAGAACCAATCTTTGAATCATTAAGTAGTTAAAATCTAAATCCATTAACCGAAAATCTAAAATTAAAGTTTTGCAAACTAGGTAATTAGTATAATAGTATAAAGTTTGATAACACTAGTTCCACAATTCCTTGTGTTCGATACCCACTTACCGATAGCTAATAGCAGTTTTGGGATTAAATTTGCGTGTGACAATGACTTCAAGTCAAATTTTGGCGCTGTTGCCGGGGAGTTGTGCGCAACGTGTGTTATTTTGTGTTACTATAGTTTGTCATTTTTCAGGTTTACGATGGTTGTGTTAGTGGGCAGGTTCTTACAGGTGTATGCATACTAGAGGATCTAACAAGCTATCACCATTGGCATTTGATCCGGAGATCGAGCGAACTCTATGACGCAATCGGGTTTTGTTACGAGAGAATAAGATTAGTGGTTCCCCAACAACACCATCCACACCTATTTCACCACTCAATATCATGGAACAATTGCCTACCACCACAAACCAAACCACACCATCTACACCTCCACCAAATTCCACCACTCACCCAACTTCGACACATGAAGTTCACCCATCTAACACCGCATCATTAGTACCACCATTTTCATCTTTCTTTCCCACATCCGGTCAATCCTCATCCACCCAATACCCTTTACCAACTCAACCTTTACCTAGCTCCACTATTATCCACACTTCACCTACATTTCAACCATCAAACCAACCGGGTTCTCATAATCCTTCTTCACAGTTCGTGTAAACATCGGGTGTAGGAGGAGATGGGTATGATGATGGTTATGAAGAGGAATTTGGAGGTTATGAAGATGAAGGTTACTATTATGGGGTGAAGGAGGTAACTTGGGACCGCAAGGGGGAATGGGGTACCCACTAAGGCAACTTACGGGGGTGCAACAAGTTCGTCCTCAGGGGCCACCATTTCAACAACCAATGCCTCTACAACAACTCCAAGTTCAACATCAACAACTGCAATTCCAAAGACCGATGCATCAACCTCCACCTCAACAACACTTTGTACCTCAAGGACTAAAACAAGGTCCAGTGGGCCGACCAAGAGTACCATTAGGTGCTCCGCGTCGAAATCATCGAGAAGTAGTGGGGGGTTGAAACACATTTATGTCTGGTTATTACCAATAATCCTTCTCCGGTAGTAATACCTCAATGCTCGGATGGGAGGACATTCGAGGTAAGGACGACTGCATTGCAAAGCTTGCCGAAGTACAAGGGTTTAGCAACGGAGGAACCCTACTTCCATTTGAAAACATATGATTCCATTTGTAACACTATTGGGGGGGCAATGATTCTCATTGGATGATGTTAAGTTGGTGTTGTTTCAATTCTCGTTGGAGGACAAAGCGAAAAGGTGGTTTCATACTTTATGTTGGTGCATATTGGTGACAACAGCTTAGTAGTTTAATTGTTTAGTCTTTGGATATTTTGTATTGGGCTTAGCATTTGTGTTTAGTTTGTTTAGAGTTGTATGGGCTTGGAGAATGGCCTAGCCCAGTAAAAGCCTAGTATGTAGACATGTAGTATAAATACATGTTATGCATTAGGGTTTTAGGTTAGACACAGAGACAAGTTGAGAAGACAGTTGAAGCAGAGAGGTTGTGAGGAATCTACAAAGAGTGGCTGAGAGAATTCTAGAGAGTCTTGAATTGGTTGTAAAACACTATGTGTTGGATAATCAATAGAAGACTGATTAAAGGAATTGTTTGTGTTCGTGTTTTCTATGAAATCTGATCTAGGGGATTCCGCACTCTAGATTAGATAGACGATTCTGTCAAGATCCATAAGGACTAGGGGACCTACAATTGGTATCAGAGCATTCGGCTCTTGATTATTGCTCGGTTCAGAATCGTAACAGCAGAAAAATTGGATTTTTGGGCATTTTAGAGGCTGCTTTTGAGTGTTTGACGGCTGAATTAGGGTTTTCAGCAGGTATTTCGGATTAATAGATGGCTGAAAATTTTGATTTTTGGTAAAAAGGATTACTCCTTTTTACCAAATAAAAAGGAGCTAACAGATTTTGTGCCTACTACACCAGCTGTAGTGAATCCGATAACAGTTGACATACCTAATAGTCCAGGCTCTTTGAAAGAATCTGTAGGTCTAATAGTACACCTCGTAAAGTGGATGAGGATACTAAAGACAAAACAGTCAAATCATTTAAAAAGGGATCAAACAGAAAGAAAACTTTTAAGAAGAGATCTTGTTTTAAATGTCACAACCAAGGGCATGTGGCTAGTTGTTGTCCTTTTAAAAAGGGTAAGCAAGTGGAGACTGAGGTTGAGGTTAAGGATGGAAATCAGGTTGGGTCAAATAAGAATGTTAAACCAAGTTCTCAGACAATACAAACAAGATTTCAACCTAAACCTTCAACATCAAGAAGATTTGAGAGTCCAAGAATATTTTCTCCAAAATCAAGTTATGTTAATGGACAATCAAATTGTTTACAAAGAAAAATTTTGGATATCAAAATTGATACCAGACTTCTGGTAATCGAAATTTTCAAAGACGAAACGAATATAGGGGTTGTAGTAACTCGAATGTTCAACATAATCCAAAACTTTTTCAAAGATCAGATTATAATAATGGGAGAAGAAGGTTTCGAGATAATAATTTTCAAAGGTCAGAAAATCCAAGAGTTTATTGGAATTCTTGTGATCAAAGGTCTCGTGGAAATTATAAATCTTGTTCAACAGCTAGGAAGACTTCCAAGACACCAGTACGGTGTGATGGATATTGGATGGATGTTCCAGTGATTGATGAATCTGGACGACCCAAGACCTTTAAGACTTGGGTCTCCCAGTCTAACTAAGTTGTTGAGTGTGTGCAGGATGATCAAGAAGGACTTTTGATGTGTTCAATAGTGGTTATTCCTGTAAATCATCTGAGGTGAATAGTAGGTTACACATGGTAACGAATTATTTACTTCTGTGATAGAAATGGTTTATTAATAGTGAAAAACCTACTTGTCAGGTTGAAGTGGGAGTCTGTTTGTGTTTAGATTTCTGTTTTTAAAACTTTACTCCATAAAAACAAAAATTTAGGGGGAGAAATTTCCCTAAGCCAAAAAGAGTTTTAGTTAGTGCATGAGTTTAGGGGGAGTAAGTTGAATAGTTTAAAGTTTTTCAAAAAAAAAAATGAGTTTTCACTGTGTGAAAAAGAAGAAATGATAATACATCAGCAAGTTAGACTGTCACACTGAAATTAAAATTAACATTACTTAAGTGTGATAGCAGCTTCATCATACGATGTACCAGTAGGCAAAAAGCATGAAATAATCAACTTACCTTTGTGATACACATATAATAAACTGTGTATGAGTGGGTAACATATCAGTGGCGTATGGTTTTATAACCTCAAATCTTGCGTTGATAGATTGCCAAAATATGAGGTTTTAGGTCTTTTTATCGTTATTTCATCCGGGGTATCAAGATTGTCCTTCTGCTGCATCCAGATATATGTTGACCTAGGCACAACTAGGATATCTTAAAAGAGCTAAAATGCCAAATCCCAAATATTGAAGAAGCTCTCCTAGAGAGTCATTCAAATATGCAAATTGCATTATTCGTACCAAAATTTGGTATTTGTCCTAACCCTCGTTGGAATATTGGTCTCTTTGCTATACGGAAGTACTGACCTGATCACCAATTATCTAACGTTGTAAATTAAAAAGGATTAATTTCGGTATACTCACCTACTACGGTGAATTTTTGTGCATACCTTGATCGCGGGGGTATGTCCTGAAGTGGGACACACTAGTACATCAGTAAAATTTAATAATCTTGTCACGAGGTAATGGTACTTGAAATGTTCATGTATTTTTTGTTTAAGTGGATAAACAATACTGGTAATCGTCTTGAACTGCTTTCCATGAAAATTGCAAATAAAATAATCAGATAGTGTGAAAACAGGTTGATGTTGCTGATATGATCTTCTTAATGGTGATACTAACAAAAATAGAGTGTTTATTTTCTTGTTAGTTATTTGTTTTTAGAAAATATAAAAATACAAAAAGATTTGTTTTTAAAGTCTCCCAGTTTGATATGATAAGTTGTTTATTTTTGCATGATAGATAAAATATTGGTTTATCTTTAATGTGAAAAAGAACTAATGATTTATCGAGTTGCTTGCTTGTATTTCTAAACAGAATGATGCAGTTATCAAAATGAAGTGCAGAATACAAATAAAGTACATTTTAAGAATAGAGTGCAGGATGTGTGAAGATGCATGGTAGGATCCTTCTACTACATTGCAAAGGGAGATATAGAGGAAGTTGGAGTTAAGAGCTTAAACAGAGAATGCTAGTTCACTAATCTACAAAGAATGAAGTCTTGGAGATTGGAAGCATCAGCTTAGGGGGAGTATGTAAATGTCAGAATCTTCGTGGAGCTGAAGTTATCCAAAGTCCAAAAAGATCACAAGATGTTTGAAGACAAAATTAAATTATGAAGCTATTGTCAAGGGGGAGTATGTTGGTGCATATTGGTGACAACAGCTTAATAGTTTAATTGTTTAGTCTTTGGATATTTTGTATTGGGCTTAGCATTTGTGTTTAGTTTGTTTAGAGTTGTAATGGGCTTGGATAATGGCCTAGCCCAGTAGAAAGCCTAGTATGTAGACATGTAGTATAAATACGTGTTATGCATTAGGGTTTTAGGTTAGACACAGAGACAAGTTGAGAAGACAGTTGAAGCAGAGAGGTTGTGAGAAATCTACAGAGAGTGGCTGAGAGATTTCTAGAGAGTCTTGAATTGGTTGTAAACACTTTGTGTTGGATAATCAATAGAAGACTGATTAAAGGAATTGTTTGTGTTCGTGTTTTCTGTGAAATCTGGGGATTCCGCACTCTAGATTAGATAGACGATTCTGTCAAGATCCATAAGGACTAGGGGACCTACACTTTACCGTGCACATCTATATATACTTGGGCCGATATGCAACAACGATTTCTCGAGGATTCTTTTCAGCCCAAAAGACAAATGAAGCGAGGCGGAGTATAAGGAGTTTTTAACAACAGCCAAGTGAAATGTTCCATGAGACGTTTGAGAGATTTAACATGATGTTGAAGAATTGTCCTCATCATGGTATAGCATTGTGGGAATTGTTAAATGCATTTCATGAAGGTTTGAGCTCGAAGGATGCAAGGGATTTAATGTCTATCACGAATGGTACATTCGGTACTAATTTTGAACAAGACGATTGGGCATTTCTAGAACAAATGGTGGTCACATCGAAGAGAAAGGCACAATCGTCGAGGCGAGCTAGACATGTAATCACAAGGCCTCAAATGTATGCGGTGGAGGATGGAGAAGCGCAAGCATCGAATCAGGTATATAATGTTTGTACTAATTGTAATGAACTTGGTCATGCAGCGGAAGTATGCTTGGTGGGAGTAAATGCAAATCAAGTAGAGGAGGTGAATGCAATTGGAGGGGGTGGTCAGAACTTTAACATGAATTCGAACACATACCACCCCGGACTATGGAATCATCCGAATTTCCGCTATAGGAACCCGGCTAATCAGGCCAACCCTAATTTCCAAGGAGCTCAACGGAGTTTTGCTCCTCGCCCACAATATAACCAAGGGAACTTTAGGGGCAGTAATAACCAAGGGTATCAAGGTCAAAGTCAACAAGGGGGTGACCAAGATGGAAATATGGATCCAAACTCATCGAGAGGTAATGAAGTGATGGATATGCTCCGCATGATGCAACAAGACATGCAACGGAGGAATCAACTCGATGAAGCTCGTTTGCAAAAGGATGAAGTCGGGGACAAAAGTATCCAAGCACTCACCACACAAATGCGGCAACTTGCATCGAAGGTAGCGGAGCTTAAGAAAGGTAAGGGTCAACTTCTGAGTGACACAAAGGTAAATCCTTCTCATAATACTTCACGTAATATCAACATTAACCATGTAAGTGTCTTACAAAGCGGTAAAGAATTTAAAGCAAATTTAGAACCGGTTTTGGTTGATGGGGTTGTTGAAGATATTACGGGTAATGAGAGTGATGAGGATGATGTCTCATCCTTGAATGTGTCAAAGGAACCTCTTGTTGAAAATGTGACTAATAAACCGAGTTTGGGTGAATTATTAAATGAACCAAAGGAGGACGGGGGACCGAGTCAAGTCCCGTTTCCTTCCGCTTTAGTCGACCCGGAAAGAAAAATTTTATTTCAACAAGGGGTCCCCAAAAGGAAGAGCTCTTAGATGTGTTTAAACAAGTGAAAGTGAATCTTCCCTTGCTTGATGCTATAAAGCAAGTACTCGCTTACGCAAAATTCTTAAAAGAATTATGCACTCAAAAACGACAACAAAAAAAGAAGTTTCCTAAGCGGGTAGATCTGACTTGACAGGTTAGCGCAGTGCTTAAAGGAATTCTTGCTCCAAAGCTCCAAGATCCGGGAACGCCTTTGATAAATATTCAAGTTGGAAAACTTCCAAAGTCAAAAGCGTTGCTAGATCTTGGAGCTGGGGTAAGTATTCTACTGGGTGGGTTATATGACCAATATGATTTTGGTCCATTGGCTTGGGTTGAGACGACGGTAGTTTTAGCCGATTTGTCTCACAAACTGCCTCGAGGGATGGTCCAAGATGTAATTGTAAAAGTTGACGAGCTCTACCACCCGGTAGACTTTTTGGTGCTTGACTACTCGTCCGCTGACCCAAAACAACAACAGTTAGTTATTTTGGGCCGGCCATTCTTAAGCACCGCTCATAGTGTAATTGATTATCGACTTGGTATAGTTGACATGACATTCGGCAACAGAAGAATGCGTTTAAATGTTTTTTACTAACACATCTAATTCTGTTGGTGTTGACGAGTGTTTCATGGCAAATTTGGTGGATGGGTGCAACCCACATGAATATACGGAAGAGGATACTGGTGTTTGTGTTTGTGATGTGTTTAAACAGGTACATGCTAATGATTTGCGGGTGGAGGAGGAGAAGCAAGATGTGATGGCATTGAAAGAGGGGCGACCACCGTGGACTCATCAGTTCGAGAGTCTACCGACGGAAATTGATTCGGGAACAAAATCATCTTTGGAGGAGGCCCTTATGTTGGAGTTGAAGGAATTGCCGAGCCACCTGGAATATGCATTTCTAGGGGATAATGACACATTACCCGTCATTATTTCCTCTAATTTAAAGGTGGCTCAAGAGAAGAAATTGCAAAGGGTGCTCAAGGCGAATCGGGCAGCTATAGGATGGACAATTGCTGATTTGAAGGGGATCAGTCCATCTACCGTTATGCACAAGATAATTACAAGTGAGGATGCAAAGCCGACGAGGGAAGCACAAAGAAGGTTGAATCCGAATCTGCGAGAGGTAGTGAAAAAGGAGGTAATCAAATGGTTGGATGCAGGTATTATCTATCCTATATCCAATAGTGCTTGGGTAAGCCCTACTGAAGTAGTGCCTAAAAAGGCCGGTATTCAAGTTGTTAAAGATGAAAACGGTGAACAAATCGCCACCCGACCGGTCACCGGGTGGCGTGTTTATATCGATTATAGAAAGCTGAATACCGCAACCTCCAAGGACCATTTTCCGCTACCTTTTATTGACCAAATAATCGAAAAACGTCGGGTCAAAAAATACTACTGTTTTTTAGATGGGTATTCAGGATACAACCAAATTGCAATTCACCCTGATGACCAACATAAAACCACCTTCACTTGTCCTTATGGTACTTTTGCCTTTAGGCGAATGCCATTTGGCTTGTGCAACGCTCCAGCAACCTTTCAACATGTATGATGAGTATTTTCTCGGACATGGTTGGAGAGTCGCTTGAAGTGTTCATGGATGACTTCTCCATTTTCAGCACAAGTTTTGAGTCATGTCTCGGCGAATTAGAAAAGGTTTTAAAAAGATGTGTCGAGAAAAACTTAGTGTTGAGTTGGGAGAAGAGTCATTTCATGGTTCAGGAAGGTATTGTGTTTGGCCATGTTGTGTCCGAAAAAGGGATGGAGGTAGACAAAGTAAAAATTTGGGTAATTTCATCGCTACCTCCTCCTAAAAATGTTAAAGGGGTAAGGTCGTTCTTGGGACATGCAGGTTTTTATAGGAGATTCATTAAGGGATTTAGTGTAATTACTAAACCCTTATGTAATTTATTATTGAAAGATGTTCCATTTGATTTTACTGATGAATGTTTGCAAGCCTTTAATGTTTTGAAGGACAACTGGTGAAGGCCCCTATTTTGCAACCACTGGATTGGTCAAAGCCGTTCGAGATCTGTGCGATGCTAGTGACACAACTATTGGAGTGGTTTTAGGTCAAAGGGTTGATAAGAAGCCGGTGGCAATCTATTATGCGAGCAAAACTTTGTCCGAGGCGCAACTGAATTACACCACAACCGAAAAAGAATTATTAGCGGTGGTGTATGCCTTGGACAAATTTCGGTCGTATATTTGGGGGAGCAAAGTGGTGGTTTATTCTGATCATAGCGTAGTCCGGTATTTAATGGAGAAAAAGGATGCTAAGCCTCGCTTGATTCGTTGGGTACTCTTGTTGCAAGAATTCGATTTGGAGATTCGAGACAAAAAGGGAAGTGAAAATGTGGTGGCGGACCACTTATCTCGAATTCCAATTGAAGGGGTGGATGATGTTAGTGAGATCAATGAACGGTTTCCCATGAACAGTTGTTGGGTCTCTACTTCTACGGCACCGTGGTATGCCCATTATGTGAATTATTTGGCCACAGTTGCTATTCCGAGTCATTGGACAAAGAGAAGAAGGCAACAGTTCATGGTGCAAGTAAAGCAATATATTTGGGATGAACCTGACTTGTTTAAGATTGGGCCGGATCAAGTAATTCGAAGGTATGTACCGCAGATGGAAGTTGCTGAAATTCTAACCCATGCTCATTCCTCCGCTTGCGGAGGGCATTTTAGTGGTCAAAAGACGGGGTATCCGGTGCTCACATGTGGTTTCTACTGGCCTACAATTTTTAAAGATGCGTGTGAATTTGCTCGAAATTGCCTTGATTTCCAAAGGATGGGGAGTATCTCCAAAAGGGATGAAATGCCCTTGCAACCCATCTTGGTGGTAGAAATTTTTGACGTATGGGGAATAGATTTCATGGGTCCGTTTCCAAGTTCAAATGGGTTTTTGTATATATTGGTGGCCGTGGATTATGTTTCTAAGTGGATTGAGGCCATACCGACTCGGACTAACGATCATTCGGTTGTGTGCAAGTTTGTGCAATCGAACATATTTGCTCGTTTTGGGATTCCGCAGGTCATAATCAGTGATGGGGGTTCACATTTCAAGAACTTTAACTTTGGTAAATTATTGAAGAGATATAATGTGAACCACCGAATTGCCACACCGTATCATCCACAAACAAGCGGACAAGTTGAAGTTTCAAACCGTCAAATCAAAGAAATATTAATGAAGACGGTGCGAACGGGTCGAAAGTATTGGGCGAGTAAGTTGGACGATGCGATGTGGGCGTATCGAACGGCCTATAAAACCCCAATTGGTACAACTCCTTACGGTTGGTTTATGGGAAGGGGTGTCATTTACCAATGGAATTGGCGCATAGGGCGCATTTGGCCATTAAGACGGTAAACGACGATTATGATGAAGCGGGAAAGGCCCGGAAACTTCAATTGAGCGAGATCGAAGAAATTCGAGACGAAGCATACGAGTGTGCGGCTGCATACAAAGATAAGCTCAAGAAGGTTCACGACGCAAATATTCGAAAGCGAACTTTTGAAATGGGTCAAAAGGTATGGTTGTTTAATTCGCGATTGAAAATGTTCGCGGGCAAGCTAAAGAGCAAATGGATGGGCCCATATGTTATTACACGAGTGGGAAGGTTTGGAGATGTTGATATCGTGGATGAAAAGACCAATGTGAAGCAAACGGTGAACGGGCATCGGCTCAAACCCTATTTGGAAGGGAGTGATATCAAGCATCTTGAACTTGACAAGGTGGGCTACATCTTACACCCATTGGAAGCGGATTAGCGCGAAAGGCCCAGGTTTGGTAGTGTAAATATTAGTTCGTTAGTTATTTTGATTAGTAGTTGTTATCCGTTCTCGTTTGATTTATGTTTGAAACAAGTGTGGGGAAGTTCTTCAGAATTTTTCATACACGGTGTTGAGGACAACACGAAGTTTTCGAGAGGGATAGGTAACTCTTTTTGTAGTAATGTTTTAAATTGTGGATTGAAAAAAAAAGAAAAAGAAATCTTGGGATTTGAGTGTTGACCGAAAGGTGATTTTGGAGATAACTGGAGTGATTATTCCTCTAAAACCATACATTGGGGACAATGTATCCAAGTGTGGGGATGGGGGAAATTAAAAAAAAAATTGTGAACCTAACGAAACAGTTGCTAAAGTTTGAAAGTAAGGCCATATTATGCATGAGACATCATTATCCCAAATCCGTTTCTTTCTTAGTGAGGATTGAGCCACACATATATGTAATTGAAAATTTAAAGTCTTATTTGATTGAGTGGTGGGTGTATATTGTGTTTATAGAACTTGAATAATAGATGCTTGTCAAAACCTGAGTTTACATGCTGGTGAATATGATGAGGGCATTTAGGTAGCCTCATCTGGATGTGTGTTGAGTGTGGGTTTGGGGGGTTGGACCTCATAAGTTATGAATATGAGCTTGGTAGTGAGCGGGACGGAGGTTTGGACATTAGTAGCCAAATTTGAGTTGTAGCCTTTCAATTATTACTTAAACCTATGTCCTACAAAATTCTACCTTTTAATCGACTCGGTTGAGAGAGGTTGTTCTTGTTATGTTAGTATGTTCTCTTTCAATAGTGTAATGCAATGGATGTTGAGAGAGAAAAAATAGAAGAAATGGAGAAAAGAAAAAAAAGAAGGAAGATTAGTTGTACAAATAAAGTGTGTTATTTATGTTGATGTAATAATGAATCGGGTCGATTAAACAAGCTATATGAATATTTCCTACCAATTCCCACCTATACACATAGCCTTGTTACAACCCGAAAGTCCTTCTGATTCACGAGCATGTTAGACAAATTTGTAGGTAAAGACTCGATTGTTATCCAAGCTTATTGTCGCATTGCATACATGTATTGAGTGATCTAGCACAATCTTGCTAGTGCTGCTTTGTCGCTGAGAGAAGAGTTTAGTGAAGGGTGTGTTATGTTTGATGAAGGTAAAAGTTGATAACGGGCAACTTGTTTGTGTTTGGTTTATATGATGATCACTTGCTTGTTTAAAACTTTTGTGAAATGGTTGCTTGGGCAAGCAACGTTTAAGTGTGGGGATGTGACGGGTGGTCTTTTGGACAACCCGTAAGTGTGTTAAAATGACAAATATTCCACGCTTTAAACGTTTATTTGTTACGATTTGATGTCCACGGTTCGTATGGCTTTTCAGGTACCGAAGAATATAATGAGGGAGCTTAAACGTGCTTTATCGGGTATTTGCAAGAGCCTAATTGAAGGTGGGACTCAAGAGATTGAACGAAGGGAAAAATGGAAAAATCAAGCTGACCACCGTAAGCTACGTGGCCACCGTAGCTTACGGTGGATTCCAATCTTAAAGGCCACCGTAAGACAGAGAATGACGGCCGTAATGAAATCTTGCCCACCGTAAGCTACGGTGGGCACCAAAGCTTACGGTGGTAGCTTACGGTGGTAGGCTACGGGAAATTTGTAACTGCTTTTTTTTTTAAAGAGGTTTGAAGAGTCTTTTATGGATATGAATGATTGGAACGAGTTGCAGATCAAATAGGAGGCGATTTTGAGTAGTTTTCATCGATTCTAACAAGGTCTAAACAATATTTTGGTGTTGTTGATTCGTATGATTAAGACAATTGAAGTATGTTTGATTGTGAGAACATGAGTGGCTAAACATTTCGGTGATCATCTTATGTGGAAGGTTCGGTAAACAATTGTGTTTTGATTTACATTTTTCTAGAATAATTGCTATGTTATGGTGGTTATGGTGTTGATTGATTGTTTGTAAATTGTTGGTTGGTATTGTGCTTATTGCTTGTTCCGTACGTTCTTGGTGTCGTTGACAATCAAGATATCACGGGAAGGTTTACGGGTTGGGTATTAATCAATTGGTCATCGGGTAACAACCTCGCATTTCCATCCGAGTACTTTGTTCCCTTTTATCACGAATAGTTAATCAAACACGAGTCATGTCTACGTGACTCTTTCTAGTAAAATTGAAACACATGCTTTTTGAACCGGAAACCCAAGATGATCATTCTCTTATTAATCTGTTAAAAGAACCAATCTTTGAATCGTTAAGTAGTTAAAATCTAAATCCATTAACCGAAAATCTGAAATTAAAGTTTTGCAAACTAGGTAATTAGTATAATGGTATAAACCTTTGATAACACTAGTTCCACAATTCCTTGTGTTCGATACCCACTTATCGCTAGCTAATAGCAGTTTTGGGATTAAATTTGCATGTGACAACAACTTCACGTCATATGCCGTCGAGATCACCAAGACCAAACTTTGAGGCAAACTTGGATTAGGACTTAGCAGCGCCCATTCAAACATTATAAAGATAAGTATTCATGATCCTTAAATTTTATTTAATTTAACAAATATATTATTATATATGAATACTTACTTGGCATTATGAAGGAGGTGGATGTGGTATCTTCTAAATCCTTTGCTTTTGGTCTGAATGTTCTAATTGTTGTATCTAATGCCCAAAATGTAGCTATCCTTTCTACGGTTCCAAGAGTATCTTTGAGAGAAGCAAAGTTGGTCACTACATAAGTAAACAAAATAAGATCAGTTATCCTTACAAAAAAGAAGAGGACTCTCTACAGTTCTAACCTAATGATCCTATATCCTACCCTTCAAATTCCACTTTTTTTGCAATACTATCCCCTAAAGGAACAATGTTCTCTTCACAAAAAAGAACTAGTTTTTATAGTTGGTGTCATTTTTGTGGTTTTGAGGAGTGGGAGTGGCTTCTGAGGTTTAGCTTTGAAAAGAAACTAGTGGGATCCTTGAGATACGAGGTTATACAAGTGTGGGCGTTCAGAAAGGGTGAAACTCAAACCCTCATTGCTTATGATCTGCTCCAGGGTATATAACACGCTCCACAACATTGGCATCGCCTGGCTGTAGCACAGACCGGTGTGTGTGAAGAAGTTTTGGGTGAATGCTGGGAAAGGGTGAGTATGTCCAATCTGAAATGGGGTAGCAGGAAAACAGACCCAGACGGAGGATTCAGAGTCACTTCTCAACGAAGAATCAAAAAGCCTGAAGATGGTTCCCTCCGGGAAATAGTTGTGTAACTGACCAACTTCAGAATCAGTGAACCTACACAGCTCAGAGGAAGGGTTTTTCAGTAGGTTTGGCTTTTTGGTGGACTGTTATGGTCATGTCCTTATTTGGAGAGGATCGGATCACCATTTTCGTCATGGATTTCTAAAGAAGGAAAGGAAGAAGAGAAGAGAGAATACCTGTAAAAACTCTGATGTAGGTTATAAATCGGAGATATGTGATCTTAAATGGGATTTTCGACTCTATCTCTTCCCCTATTTATCGCAATGATTGGTTGCAGACCTATCTCATCAGTGACATCGACAGCTGTAACGGCTAGTTACCACTTGCAACGGCTAGTTCGGAAGTAATGGAAATATGGCAGATAAAATTAATTTAATATCAACCATATTTGGGGCAATTCTTAGGGGTTAATTTTTTATTACTATGGATCACATATCCTTAGATTGGCCTGGATCACTGATCCTTAGTTTATGGTGCAGGAGGTCTGAGGATCACAGATCCTTATTATTATTTACATTAACTAACAATTGTATCCTCTATTAAAACTTGTATTCGAAGGTACATGATGAATTAGACTCAGTCAAGCTTGAATCTCGGGGAATATGCTCTCTAATTCGTACAAGCTTGGAAGCATGTAGCCGTTATGGAGAACGCAGAATACTTGCATCATTTTCGGATTGTTTGTTATTTAGTTATTTCCTATTTTATAATGGGGTAATGAAGCTCATTTTAGAAAAGATCACGCATACGAACACACTCTTTCTTTTGCAACACTCAAACTATTCTCTGCACAAACACTAGATTCCATTGTATTGAGCTCATTATCTTCCAAAGTTGTATTGTATTGTAGTTTATTTTGTTCAACATAGTTGGTGATCGGTACTTTCCATCACCCGAGGTTTTTTATGCCGGAGATTTTCTAAAGATCAAGAGCTTTTTCCTCGTATAAATCATCGTGTTAATTGCTCTTCACATTTTACATTTGAGCATTCAATTGTTCAACACATTAGCACTCTAGTTCACAATCAAAGTTTGGTTACATTATCCTGAATCGGATTTTTGACCAAAACAAATATAGAGGCTCCGATGTGAAATGTGAATGCTCTAATGTGTATATGTTCACAAGGGACATGATGTGGTGATAACTAAGGAGGTACTTTCTTTTTATCTATAATGTAGAGGGTTTAAATCATGTGATGTGCATGTATCTATGTATTTAATTGTAGGTTAGTTTGTCATAAAAAAGAAACTAATATATATAGAGTGATTGGTTATTGTACAAGAAAGTAATTTCGTACTAAATGTACGAGAGAAGGGTATTTTAGGAAGATCTAATATTGTTGACTCATAAATTCACTTCCCCACGATTTTCAGATGACTATAACTTTTTTCAGATGATATATTTAAAAAGAATGCACCAAATTAACGAGAATTTCATTTTCTTTAATTTGAGTAGGTTATTGCTATAGTTTTCTTAATTTTTATTTTTTTACAGCTTACGTGATTACACATTCCGTATAAATCATTATGTGATTAGACAATCAATATGATTTTTTATGCTTGATATTATTACACTTATGCTTATTATGTGATTAAACATTTAGTGATGAGAACTTAATTGTTTATGCTTTATTACGTGATTAAATTTGTAATATATGGCGTTACATTGTTATTATAGGTTGATTGGTTAGTATTTTTTATTATATTTATACCTAATTCGTTATTATACTTAAAATATTAGCCTATGTATTATATGGTTTTTTATTACACTTATGGTTAGTATGTAATTACGTAATTACGTAGTGGGTTTCATTATATATACTATAATGAAATCACGTAATGGGTATTCATAATCACGTAGTAAAAATACATAGTCAACTATTGTTACATAATTACGTACTGATACATAATCACGTAATGTTACCTTGTTTCGTGAATAAAATACATTTTACGTAATTACATACTGGAACGAAATCACGTAATGTTCAAAATCACGTAACGTTTTAGCTTTTAATAAAAAAATAAAAATTAAGAAAATTACAACAATAGCTTACTCAAATTAAAGAAAATAAAATAATCGTTAATTCGGTGTAGGTTTTTTAAATATTATCATATGAGAAAGTTATAGTCGTTTAAGAATATAGAGGAAGTGAGTTTATAAGTCACAAATATTGAATTTTCCTATTTTGCCTTTCCCCACTTATTTATTTGTTTCTCTTACATACTTTATAGATTGAGGACTACTTAATCTCAATCTCAACTATTGGATTTGTTTGATCAAAAATCAAAACTTTCTCCTACGCTTAGTAGGAATTATGCCTCTTCCACATGATCATTTCACGAATACAATTGTTGAGAAATAAAAATAAAACTAAAACACATTTGGAAAGATTATATTTTTTCATGAAACATAAAATGTTTAAATTGAGAAAACCAAAATTTACTTTTATTGCATTTGCGACCTTAATTTCAAATAGTCAATCAAAACATTACTTTTTAGTTTTTAGTCCACATTTTTTTGTAGATTATGAAAGATTTGAGATCAAGTTTAATAATTTATAACTTTCGTTACTATCATTAATTGATTTTGTTTCTTAAAAAAGTTAAAGAAACAATTATATTATCTAAAACACATATCATCAAAATGATAAATTGCTCACTTTTTTTAAAGACTTATTTGTCATCAAACAAACGTAAAAGAAAACGTGTCATTTATCGTTATACATATGTTTATGTTTGTGCTTATGCATGTAATTTAAACTCATGAAAAAAAAGCATAATAATGTGTTAAATATATTTTTTATCATTGAGAAAAAACAATTAACATGTTAAGTCAATATTAAAGTAATCATGATATTATTTTAACAATCTTTATAGGCTTTGATATTCAAAATATCATTCATGACAATAATTAAAGGTTATGGTAAAAAGATGATATAATCATTAATTAATGTACTAAAAAAAGTTATTAGGTTAATAAATATAAAAGGTCATTATGAGGGTTAAAATATTTTTCTCATTAATTAATTTACTAAAAAAAGTTATTAAGTTAATAAATATTTTCCCAAGTGTATTGTTGGAGTCTTACAAATCCGGTAGAGACTATACACGTTTTTAGTTAGATTTTGAAAAAAACCAAAATACGTCAATTTAAAGTTATTCTTTATTAGAAAGTTATATTAGTTTAACCTTTTTTCTATGAAAAAGCAAATTGAAATAATAAACATTCAATATAACTTCCTAAAAGGCACTCTACTGTACTACTTTAGCCTCCGATCAATTCTGCGATACCATGTCGAATATACTATAAAGTACTCTAGCAACGCCTATCCACAAGTACCATAAAACTATTTTTTAGTTTAAATAAATTCAACAATTAAGTTTGATTAAAATTCAAATTTCATTAAATAACAATTTAAATTAAACAAACTATTAGAATTAAAAAAGAAAACACAATTAAATAAGAAAAGGAAAAACATAGATATAAAATGAAACTATTCCTCGTCTTTCTCCCGACGACGTTGTCGTATCTTCCGTTCGGCTTGCTCAATGATATCTTTGAAAAAATCAAGCTTCTATTGTTTGACAAAAAATCATCTTCGAAATCGTCGGGCGGTAAAAATATACCTATGTCATTGTTTGGGAAATTAGCCATTTAGAAGTGAGATTGAAAAGGTGATGATTTGAGTGAAATGGTGAAAATTTGAGTGAAAAGGTTGAACGTTTATATGAAATGGTGAATAAGGTTGGTTCCTTATAGTGTTTTAAATTAGAATTGTTATTTAAAAAAACATTTCAACGGTCAAAATATGACCATTACACACCTTTTGATCTTGTTCTCGTGTGGCAACTTCTACCCGGAAAGGGTCCCTGAGGGGTGTGGCGGTGGTGCTACCGCTGAGGTTCAAACCCGCATGCCTTACCCGCCTAAGTGCTTCTTCCCCTTTAATAAGTGGTGTTTAATGTACATTATTTTCTCTATGTTAGGGGTTAATTTTTATTATTGTGGATCACATATCCTTATAATTGGCCTGGATCACTGATCCTTAACAGATGGTACAAGTCTGAGGATCACGGATCCTTTCTATTGTTAGCATTAACTAACAATTGTATCTTTTGTTTAAAACTTATTTTCGCAGGTATATAACAAGTTAGACTTAGTCAAAGCTAAAATTTCACGAAATATGCTTTCTATTCGTACAAGTATGGAAGCATGTAGCCATTATGGAGAATGTGGGATACTTGCATGATTTTTGCATTGCTTGTTATGCATTAGTTTCTATTTTCATAAGGAGATGATAAGCTCATTTTAGATAGATAACACAACACAACTCGCACACAGCTACTCTCAAAAAAACTCTCTGTAACACACTAGTGATAACTTGTATTAAGCTCCATCATCATCCAACGTAGTAACCTTTTTTCTGTGCAAATATAGTTGGTGATCGGTAGTTTCCATCACCCGAGATTTTTTGTGCCGGAGATCTTATTGAGATCAAGGGTTTTTTCCTCACATAAATCATTATGTTTATTATTGTTTACACTTCACATTTATTCATACAATTGTATAACCCATTAGCACTCTACCTCACAATCAAAGTTTGGTTACATTATCCTTGAACCGATTTTTTACCAAAACAGTTTGGCGCCCACCGTGTGGCTAGTGGTGCTTCAATCCTAAGAAATTTCATTCATGTTCATTCATTTCCATCAACTACATGACTTCTTAAGGAAAAGCTATTTCAAGTGCCATGCCAGCGGTTACGTCATCACAAACCAGTGCATTGTTGCCTCCTATTCCCCCTCCATTCCAGAAGAATGCTGAAAATGCTAAGAAGAAGATATCATCCATCTTCACAGGATCAAACGCTCCTACTATTTCTTCCTCTACAACTATTTATAATGATATTTTTGTTTTGATGTTGCAGATGAAAGGCTACATGAAACAGCAAGACAAAACCAACCAAGGATCCTTCGTGAAATTGATGAAATCAAGAAGTAGAATAGACTAGCAGAAAACTGGTCCCCACTGATGCCTAGGTCGTTGGATTTTGCTACTCCATTATCAACAATTCAGCATTCTAAAGGATCCAATGTCCAGTTCTAAGAATCCTCAAACCACTAGCATGGATCGTTAGCAGTGACGTAACCTCAACAATCCTACTTCCAACCTCAAGGATCCTCTATCCCTTGGCGATGATCATTGGAGACTACTGAGCCTCAAGGATTCTTCTACAAACCTGGAGGATCACAAGGAATGTACCAGCCCCAAGGATCCTACATTTAGCATCAAGGATCCTAAACTCGGACTCAAGGGTCCATGGAGTATCCATCAAGACCTTCAGCACCAATGTATCCATGATCCAACATCTTTCAGGATCAAGGATCCTCAAGAAGTCAATCACTTAGAAGTTCCAAAATCCATGAAGGGGAATTTATCCCCAAGCAGACTATTGTTCCTTCTGGTCCTACTATTGCACCAGACATGTCTTATCCTAGATATACTTCTAGGATACCAACTTCAAACCAGTCAGGAAGTAACAATTTTAATACATCTTTTGATACTAACTATGGTTACATGCAGGATGCAGGGATCAACAAAGCCATGGCCAAAGAGTTTTAGAAACTCAATGACATGATATCCAGCGTCCCAGGAGTGGTAAAACCCATTCCTGTGATTCCTGATGGAAGTCATAGAGTGTCTCGCTTTGCACCACCTATATGCAATGCAGAGATCCCAAAGCGTTTTCAGACGCCCAACATGAAGTTGTATGATGGAACAATTGATCCGGAAGAACACGTGGCATAATACCGGGAAAGAATGGAGATTAATTCCATTCTTAAAAGGTTAAAAAAAGCTTGCTTATGTAAAGGTTTCGGATCCACAATCACTGGATCAACACTAAAATGGCTGCTAAGTCTTCCTTCCTATTGCATAACTTCATTTTCTCACTTAGTTAATTTATTCAATAACCAGTTTTCGTGTAGTAGAACCTTTGAAAGATTAACTAGTGACTTATATAGGATCACCCAATCTTGTGCTGAATCACTTAGAGATTATGTTACTGAATTTGGAGAAAATCCTTGGAATCCAAATTTTGACATTGTCACGCTGTGAAGCGTTTAAATTGGATTACAAAAGATTCTCCTTTCTAGATGATTGTTATGACACCTTGCAGGAACTTAGATGAAGTAAGGAACATGGCCCTGAGGTTCATCCGACTAGAGGATGACAAAAGTATCCAAGATATGTTATCCAGATCATCAAAACATGAGAAGCAAGGATCCTTCTACAAGAACAATCGATCCAAGCAACATTCCAATCATGACGATCAAAATGTTCACTCGGTTGAACAAGAGGAAGATGAGGAGGAATATCCTCATATATCTGAATATTGTTTGTCTGCTGACAATAGTGAATTAATTCTTGCTTTGCAGAATCTAGGTGAAAAGGCTAGATGGCCCAAGAAGAATCTAGGTGAATTAATCTTGCTTTGCAGAATCTAGGTGAAAAGGCTGCATCCAACAAGGATAAATCAAAGTGGTGTGCATACCACGAAGAATTCGGCCACCTTACCGATGAATGCATTGCACTCAGAAAGGAGATAGTTACCTACTTAGCAAAGGTTACTTGAAAGAGCTCCTGCAACTGGCAGATGCTCAAATCATCAACTTCATTTCCGGAGGCTCTGATATTGTGGAACCACATTCTTACAGTGAAAGGCATGCTAAAGAGACAAAGCTGAAAATGGAGACATGCTACCCGAACCTCTACCGTGACTCAACAGACGATCAATCCTTTTATGAGATGACGTGTTAATATATACAAGATCCTCATCATGAGGGTTTAATTATTACTTTATTTATATTTAACACATTTATTCGCAAGATCTTCATTGATGGAGAGCTGCGTGAATATTATCAACTAGATGGTCTCAAAAGAATAACATCCGGAGACAATAGTTCGAGAATATGTCCTTAGGATTCAGCGGCGAGACAAAGAACGCTGGGGGACATCAAACTCCCAATTTACATTGAGGCAAACTCTGTACAAACTTCCGTGTCATTGATTGTTTATCTTGTTGCAATGTGATTCTTGGCATGCCTTGGATACACGATATGAAAGCTGTTCCCTTACTTTCATCAATGTGTCAAGCTACCGACACCTTGGGGTACTGAAGATAGAAAGTGATCAACAAGAGGCAAAAAACTGTTACACCTCTTCTATGAAACCGGCATCACAACCAAGAGCGACATAGCAATCACAGCAACCTCCAAGGAGTGTCCTGGAGACAACAAAACAAGACATCAAAGATGTAATATTGGATCCTCAGGATCCTGAAATCAAGGTCCTCATAGGATCCGGGATCCTTGATAGTATAGAACAGATCTGGTATCCTTCCTAAAGAGAAGAAAGTCTACCTTTGCTTGGAGACACGAGGATATGACAAGTATATCTAAAGATATTATAACACATAAACATGGAATTTATAAATCTTTCAGGCCAATTCATTAAAAAAGAAGAAAATTTGAACGTGAGAGGAACCTTATCATCCAAGAGGAGGTAGACAAACTCTTGAAGGCAGCTATGATTAGAGAAGTTAAGTATCCGAGATGGTTAGCCAATGTAGTGGTGGTTCAAAAGAAAAATGGAAAGTGGAGGTATGTGTTGACTTTATAGATTTAAATAAGGCATGTCCCAATGATCCTTTCCCATTACCACACATTGACTCCATGGTGGATGCAACAACAGGACATGAATTGCTAACCTTTATGGACGCTTCCTCTAGATTTCAACAAATTCAGATGGAACCATCTGACCAAGAGGATACAACATTCATGGAAATATAGCAGATAAAGTTAATCTAATATCAGCCAAATTTAGGGCAATTGTTAGGGGTTAATTTTTCTTACTATGGATCACATATCCTTAGATTGGCCTAGATCACTGATCCTTAACAGATAGTACAGGAAGTTTGAGGATCACGGATCGTTACTATTGTTTGTATGAACTAACAATTGTATCCTTTGTTTAAAACTTCTTTTCGCAGGTATTTAACTAATTAATTAATCAATAATATAGATAGTTACAATAACAATATTTACAAATAAAAAGGAGTTAATTACAAATTTGATCCCAATGGTTTGTGAAAAGTAATAAGGTTAAATACTAAAAGATTAAAGTAACAATTTAGGTTATTAACTTATAATTTTATAACATTCTAGGATACTAAGACTAACCTTAGTTAAAACTAACTAAGAACTGGAGGTAATTTTGTCATCTTAGATATATCTTAGTATCTAACGTTGTTACTTTTGAAAAACCACGTAAACTTATCACGCATTTAACTTTTTATTTAAAACATAAATTTTCTTTTTATTTTATTATTTAACTACATTTTTCCAACAAAATATCATGACGTAAACTTTTCAAAAACACTTTAAAACTTTATGTAAAGATTTTTAAGAAAAATGCTAAAAATATTATATTTTATCAACCATATTAAATTATAGTAAAAATTATTTGTTTGTAGAATACAATAAAGCAAATAACCAAGTAGGTGTATATGATAATCTTCAAAAGTTTGTAATCTGTTATTAATGGTAATCAGTACCTCATTTGCCTTTTAAGTATTTATTCATCAATTTTTTAGGAAGTTTTTAATTATTTTTACATTGTGTAGTCAAAGATTAAAAAATTATTAGAATAACCTATAAATTTAGTAGTCCTTATTTTGTTATACAATTAGCTCATCCTGTCTCACGTATAAATTTCAAAAACTACTGGGCTATATTGATAATCAAATAAGTTTTCAAATAAGAAGATTAAAAGGTTGATCACGTAATATGCTTTATATATGAAAAATATTTACACTCACACTTAGGTTTATATTTGATCATTCTCAATAATAACTCAAGTTTATTTCAAACATATTATTTTGTCTATCATGATACTTAAACATTCATACTTTTTTTGATAGTTTAATTAAAAAATATCACATCATTATAAATATAATATAAAAAATTCATAAAATATATTTTAGTAAAGTTTAATTCAAAAATATGTTTATTAATTATAAATTAAAGATATAATTGAAGTAAAGTTGAATTTTATAGAAAGGTTGAGTAGATCTAATTTAATAAAAGAAAAGCAAACAATTAAAAACAAGCAATGTTTCATTTTATAAAAGTAATTCAATCTAAAATTAATAAAAAAATCTATTTTGATTAAAACAATTCTTTTTAGGATGACATAATATTCACGTGAGCTTTTAAAGTTGCTTATTAGAAGTATTTACATTCTATTAACATAAAATAAGAAATGTTTTATCTTTTTGAGGCGTCATGTTACAATGCTTTTATTTGTTCCTCTGCTATTATAAAAAAACCATATAATATTACATTAATACTTTATTAGTCTTCAAAATTTCAAAACTCAGTACTACTAAATTCAACTTTTCTATGAAAAAACTAAATATTTGTTAGAATCTGAGTTTAAATTATTGTAAAAGTTTAAAAATGAAAAGTAATGAATGAAGATAAATCAAAGATAAATGCACAGAAGTGAACTTTGATTCACAACAATTGAAAGAATGTTTTCACTGATAATGCTTTTGTAGTATTAATCGCGTATGCATACACTTACGTAAACTCTCCATCAGCCTAAGATCGCTCTAATTTGTTCATACATAATGTGTAGCAGTGATAGATAGAACAATACATGCACTGTTCTATTTAGAGTACTTTACAAACCACTGAGCATCTTTGGCTGACGTCACTTATGAAAGTGACATTTAACAAACTAACAAACTTAACCTTTGCTAACCTAAACACTTTTATATTAAAATACAATATAAACTCTGATGATATCAACTATTGAGATATCCTCTGTTGGGCTTCATCTTTTGGCAGTCTTCAACAGACTTTACTTCACACTTATCATCAGAGATTTCTCATCACAACTTTGCTTCAATAGCCTTTAAGCTTCATCAGAGTTTCTTTCTAGCAGAATTTAGCTTCCAGCAAGCTTTGTCTCTTAACAGATCTTTTGAATAGTCTTTAAGTATCAGAAGAGTTTAGAGCAGTAAATCTTTATTAGTGATCAAATGTTGTAGATTGTTTTCGCTTTCAATCATCTGTTCTTTTATAGGGTTCAATGAATCCAACAATATCCCCCTAGAACAGATGATGCCAAAACCCTTCTTTATTGCTGATCTTTATTTCTCATCAGCATTTCCCTTATCTGTCATTTGAATTGTAATTCAAAGTCCAAGGAAATCATGTCATCAAAATCCCTTTGAAGTTCAAGGTTTATCAGATCTTGGAGGTCAGATGCATCCAGACCATATGCATCCTTCATAGTAAGCTTTTGAAGTTTACCATCTGATCTGAGCAGCGTCAATTCGTGGGTGTCTGAGGATGACTTCCACTTTAGAATTTTTGGACCAGATGGTTTTTGTGGGAGAAGAGTTATTCTTGACGAGTTTGGCGATTGAGGTCTGCTAAGAAGGTTTGAGATAATTTCTTTAAGCTTATCACTTGTAGCATATGTATGGTAAAGCAATGATTTTTTATTCCCTCTTTCCTGTGCTCTTTAAACCTCTGCTCATCATCTTCTTCCATCTGCTTTGCCTTTTTACTTGGTTTAAGGCAAGTGTGGGTTAGACAGTGGTTGAAGAATACTTTTGGAGGCTTGGGTCTGTTGAGGGATTGTTGTTGGTAGATGTGCTTTGGGTTTCTTGGAACTGAAGGATCTTTCTTTCTAAGCTCTTCAAGTCTTTTGTAGGTATCAACTACCCTAGACTCTAATCATCTTTCAACAGACCTTGATGAGCCATAGTTTGCAGCAACTAGCTCAGCTTTCATCATTTTAATCTTCAAGGCATGATTTTGATCAACACTTTAGTCTTTTTCCAATCTTGTGGAGTTGGCTTGTGTAATGGATCCTTGACCATAGCCTGAATTCTATCATTTCTTCTTTAAGCTCATTTGCAGACCAATCCTTGAAAATTGTGTTCTTGTTGCTTTGTGTTGCATAATATGGTCAAGATAATCATGTTTCAGTTCTTCATCAAGAACAACATTGAAGACCTTTCTAACATACACTTACTCATTTCGTTGGCAAAGTTTTCAATCTTTCTTACTTTGCTCAGTTCATAAGACAAATGCCTTGAGAAGTCCTGTCATCTTTTCCTTTGCTCCTCTCTTTGGCAATATTCTCAGCCTTCTAACCTTCAACTTTAAATATTCGTCTAATTTCTTGGCTTTCTGTAACCAAAGGGAGATGGAAAGTTACGTTTTGTATCAACCTCTGCTGTGAAGAATGATTCAATTTCTTTTCACACAACTATCAGTTCCAGAGGATATGTGGCAGCAAAAGGTATGATGGATGGTGGTTGATAAATGGTTGGAAGTGAAGTGGTTTTAGGTGAAAGTGATGAGGATGGTGATGAAGTGATAGGTTTTGATGACAAAGGAATTGGTATGGAATCTCTTCATCATCTTCGACAACAGAAGTTTTCCTTTTGCGTTGAAATTTGATTTGTGGTGAAGGTGGTCGTGTTGGAATTCTTGGTGGTGTGGATAATGGCTGAGTTAAAGTTGGAAAAATGAGTTGAGCAGTGGATTGGGTAACATCTTCTGAAGCAATATCTGCTACAACATTTGCTATGGTAGCATCTGCTGCTCCAACATTTGTTGGATGAGTTGGTGAAGGTTTCTTTATGTGAGTCTTTGTTTCTTTTGAGGGGTGGTGTTGGTTTAGTTCGAGCAGAGGATACACTTAGTGTTTGCCAGCAGTGGTTTTAGGAGAGGTGGTTCTTGATTGTCTAACTTTTCTAGTAGACTTGCTCCTTTTTGAAGTGCCAAATCTTCTTTTTCCCAATCTGCTTAGCTTGTTCTTCTTCAATGAGCTTTGTGGCTTTGACCTCTAGTGTATCTTGCCTCTTCTTCTTTTTCTCAACAATCTTTTCTGCCTTTTTATGTAGGGTCTTATCAATCCCTTTTCCTAAACCGACATCTGATGTTGTAACAGAGGTTTGTCCTTTATTCAATTTATTTACTACATTATAATTTTGTCCTTTATAGTTTTCTAAATTACAAATTGGGTCCCTTAAACTTTTCACTTTCATTGTTTGTCCTTTATTTGAAAATTTCTTACGGATTTTCACCAACAATCATTAAGTTGTTTAGTTAAGTCACCTCATGTGCTCAACACATGAGGGTATTTAAGTCTTTTTATAACTAAAGAACAATTCTTATTATTTAATTAGATTTTTTAAAGTTAATAAACTATTTTATCTATTAATATTTGGCTAAGTGATATGTTAATTGGGTAAGGTTTCTGTAAAAATGATTGTTTTCATAAGAAGTGTGAAAATACATAGGAATTAACATGTAGGCATCATGTTTCAGACTTGGTATATTGTTTTAGGTTGTTTTGGCAAAAAAAAACACCAAACATAACAATTTAAGACACAATGCAATGAATTCTAGCATGAAATTTAAAAGATAACTAAAACACTCATTAACACTAAAAACACACCACTTACGTCTTGGCATTATGTTTTAAGTTTTAAGCCTAAAATTCATTGCATTGTATCATAAATTGTCATGTTTGGTGTATTTCTTGCCAAAACATAATGCCTAATTCTAACACGTGAAGCATACATGTCAATTCTTATGTCTTCTCATGAAAAAAAAACTTTTTTACAGGAACCTAAGACGATAACGCCTATATATATATATATATATATATTGGTGAGGTTTCTGAGTTTACCTAGTGGTACTTGTGAAGTAAATGAACAATTTTGGATCATTGATTATTTAGATCTTGGAAGTTTATAATAATGACAGTTTTATAATATTTATGTGCAGAAAATAATTGAAAAATGGTATAAAGGTAAATTTTTAAGTAATTATCTATCTAATTAAATAATTTGTTACATTTTCTCTCCTTTTTTCTATCACCAATTAACTTATTTGTTAATTAAAAAAGGAATAATAGATTTTAATAATTCCAACTATTAATGCCAGCATTAGTCCCAATTTCTAAAATAACTAGTGGACTAATGGACCTTTACTAACAAAATCTTAATTTTTATGTCCCATTTTCTGTTAGTAAAGGTCCATTGGTTTACAATATGTGAAAAGATGGGACACCAACTACTTATTTTTTAAGTTGGGATCGTTTTCGGCCAACAACTAATAGTTGGGATTATTAAAATCCATTATTCCTAAAAAATACAACCATTATAAAATATTATTTCATCTTGAACATGATTAAAAATGCTGCACAATTGAATGTACATATATGTATTAAGCGTATTCAAAATTTAGAAACATATGTACATATGTTTATAACAAGCATTTGAGATGGTTTTTCGGCATTGTACATATGTGTATAATGAGTTTTTGGGATGGTTGTTCAGCATTGTAAGCATGTGTACATTCGTACAAAATAACAAAAATAATTAAAATCAAACAAAGTACATATATGTATATGTTTGTGATCCAGTACATGCACGTATATAATGATTGATGTATTGACCAATAAATGAATCGAATTGGTGGTTGTTACATACATGTACCTTCTTTTGGTCTTCATTTTCTCTGGTAGGAATCACCACCTTCATCTATATGTATACTTATGCATCCTGTTAATGTTCTTCATTTGGTACTAGCAAAGATCCACATTATGGATCTTATTGAGGTACACAAATGTATCCTACTTATGTAACGTCTCGTATCTCCGTATTCCTATTTTTTAGAAAGTTCACTTTCGCATCCTATTTTTTTAATCCTTACAATCGTACTACCATCTTCGTTGTCACAAATCGAGGCGTTAATCTTAATGAAATTCTATTTTATACATACTTGTTATACATACATGCAGTCATTAAACATGTGTTTTCATACAAACCGACACTTGCTATACGTACAAATACTCATACGTTACAACTTCATACTTGAATACTCGAAAACCGGCTAAATACGTGAAAACAGCCCCAAACCAACCCACTCGTGCGAGCTGAAGTGTAACACCCCAAAAATATTAAATCATATATATATGTATCTAGGGACATTTAACCTAGTTGATTATAGGTTGCTAAATATATATATAATATATATATATATATATATATATAATCATGAATTATGATTGTCTTGATTAATAAACTAAACATGAGAGACTAAATTAGCCAAGTGGGTGAAACTTGTTTTTTTAAAACCAAAAAAATATACAACACACTCTTGTGTGTGAGTGTGTGTATGCGACCAGAGAAAGAAGAAAATCACCCAAACCCTAAATCACTAAGGTGATCAAATTGGAGGGTGGATTAAGGCCTTTATTGGTGCATGAATTAAGAATATCGATCATCCATAGTTGCCTAACACCTGGTAAGTTGTAATTTTGATTTTGATTTTGGTGATACTTGAGTTTGGATTATTGAAGTTCTTGAAACACTTAATTGATGTTATGACTAATTGGAGGTGTAATTTAAGTGTAGGATCATAATCCTAACTAAAAACAGATGATGAAATTATAAAATTATGAGTAGAGATTATTATGCTCTACATAAAGAAGTGGGTTTTGCTCTTGTATGACAAAAGCCCCAAGTCATTGTATGAATTATGGATGTAATGATGTAAGTTCGTTGAAATGGCATGTTAATATGGACTACAATGAGTAATTAAGATAGTGAAATTGGAGTATTGATGTTATAATGTTAAATTCTAGATGTTAATTATACATACTAGACATAGAGGTTTGAAAGGATAAGAATACATGGCTATTAGACAAATCATAGGCTTGATAAAGGTAGTATGTAAATCTTGCCCACAAGGTGTTTGATGTAATGTTTAAATGATCATGAATGGTTGAGAAGTATAAAAGAATCACGTAAATGAGATTTTGACAATGACGCGTGTCCTATGTCGTATTATGAGTTCTAAACGATATATCGTATTGAACTCTATAGGCAAATTGGGTGAAGCGTCAAGTGGCCAAGTCAGGACGGACACGCGCTTGGAAGGAAAGCTTTAAGGTACGTGGCTTTATGCTTCATAGAATTTTCTTGTTTGTCTTGCCTAAACATATGTTGATTATTGATACAACACTTGTGAAATATGGTTTATTCATATGCGATGGATTTCGCACGAATGAACCGAGTGATAAGATAAATAAAGGTTTGGTTGAATAAGAGCGATGGATTTCGTTAAGGCAACCAAATGGGTCAAAATGATAAGATAAATAAAGGTTTGGTTGAATAAAAGCGATGGATTTCGCTAAGGCAACCAAACGGGTCAAAATGATAAGATAAATTAAGGTTTTGTTGAATAAAAGCGATGGATTTCGCTAAGGCACCAAACAGGTCAAAATGATAAGATTAAAAAAAGATTTGAAAGGAATGGATTTCGCTAAGGCAACCAAACGGGTCAAAATGATAAGATAAATAAAGGTTTGGTTGAATAAAAGCGATGGATTTCGCTAAGGAAACCAAACGGGTCAAAATGAAGTTTTAATGCATAATGGATGCGTGAATGGCTATTTTGGTTTAAACCCGATCAAAGGGTAAAACCGAAAATAAGTGTAAATCGAGTAACAGATGCGTAAATCATAAGGTAGATATCCCGAGGAATGGGGTACATTTATATAATTAATAATTTTGTAAAATTAATGAGGTATATCAAGTTCGTTTGCTCAAATGTGTAAATGGGTCAAAACTATTAGATTTACAAATTTAGAATCAATAGCATAAACACTTGTAACGAAGGTACTATAGGAATAAAAACAGGAAATAATGTTTTGCGAAAGTGTTTTTGCAAGTCCCGAGTCATGTTTTAATGTACAGAACTTGAAACGGGTCGAACGGACAAGTAAAACAACACAGCAGCAAAACTGCTGCAGCAGGGTGGCGTCGCCGACGCAACATCTTTGCCAACGTCTTATACTACTGCCTACGAAAGTTCTATTCCGGCGCAACAATAGACATGGCGTAGCCGACGCGGCACATAGCCATCGTTAACGCCATCTCGGAAATTGTAAAATTTTCTAATTTATTATTTTTTAATTAGTTATATTGTACTTTCCTTATCCATTATACTAATTTGAAAATTTTAGCTGAAAGGAAATCGCAAGAAATTCACGGACGATGATCAAGCTATGATAAAGAACCGAACACTTCTGAATTTGAAGCTTCCGTTTTCTTTTGTTCATATTATGTATCAACTATTGTTAAAATGTCTTAAGATGATTTAATTACGTATAACTTTTAAAAATACCAGTACTTTGGATGTAAGTTAAAGTTGCATTACTTCCACTAAATGCATAATTTTATATAAATTCATATAAAGTAAGTGTGGGTCTTACATGAAGCGACTTCGCACGAAGTGAAGCCACTTTGCACGAAGTGGAGCTGACAACAACTTGTTCCTATAAGTACCAACTCACTTCCCACCTCCAATCTTTTCGAATCTTCTTACTTTCACTCTGAAACTTCCGGATTCTTGAAAAATTGTTCTAAGTGAGCTTAACTTGTAACATTCGTCAAAAACCGGATTAAACCAACCCGATTCGTTTATTAATCGAACAATCAGTTTTAAATTTTTGTTGTTTATTTATGATTAATTTTAATTTTAAACAATACATAATTTAATAAACAAATTAGGATTTAAAAGCAAAAATTGTTAAAAAGTGAAAATAAGAGAATTAAAAATAAAACAAGGCTGCCGGGATTCGAACCCGGGTCAGCCAATGACTTAACTCTCACTCATCCAACCACTCTGCCACTTGTGTTATTTGATAAACATATCGAAACAATTAATTAAAATAACAAAACACAGAAATCAAATTCAGTCCTTGAAGCGCTCATTTCGCAGTCGCCGGAAATCCCGACGACTTCGCCAATAATTGACGGTTTCTATCGATCTAATGGAAATCCTAACATCAGTTATAACCGACGTCCAGTTCCGCGACATCCGTCGTAACCGCCGGAGAACGGATGACCAACGAATCAAGACGGTAATCAGACCCAATGCGTCTCGATTCTTCCCTATAAATACACCCACAAGTCCCTGGTAGCCTTTTCGCTCAAAATCGCACCTTTTCTCGAAGCAATTTCACTCGCTGGAAATATCCTGCCATCACCGGACTTTCGCCGGAAAACCAAGACTCGCCTCAACACGGTAAACACCTCGACTCTTTCTGTTTCAATCCGTTGTTAGACTGTTACTAACTTCAATCCAACAATCAGAATCAATCCCAGACGACGTAACGGAATATTCAGCTCTCGCCGAAAAACCTCTGGAATTTCTAATCTCACGCTGTGAATCGGTATAATCATTCGAACTTCTGTTAATCCTTGTTTAGTACCCCACTTTCATAACTAATCAAACAAAACTGATAATTGATTCAGGCAGAAAGAATACACAAATCAGAGCCGACGTTCATTGCCGGAATTCTGAAGAAATACAATTGATCGGTACATTCGTTTCCTGAGTTCATTTTATTCATCACATTTCAACCCGTAATATGCTCGATGAACGACCCAATCAAGAACAGTTGAAAAATCGTCGACTGAGTCTTTGAGCGAAGAAGACGAAGTCGACTGTGTATTATAAGATTAATTAAAATCAGATTAATAAACGGGTTAGACACACAGTCCAGCGGTGGACTGTGTGCAAATAATAAGAACACGTCTCGAGTTCGATCCTGACCACACTACACTCCTGTAACAAAAATGCTCTTTTTAACCGAACCGGGATAACTCACAGAATCATGTTAAGTATAATAAAAACCGGAATATTAAGCAGGCTAGACACACAGTCCAGCGGTGGACTGTGTGCAACACTAACTCGCACGTCCCGGGTTCGAGACTGGTTAACGGCACCGGTTTAATGCAATTAAAATCCTTTTTAAAAATAAATGATTTTCGGATTAACTTAAATAGTGTATAAATATAATTAAAAACAGAAATATTTCGGATTAGACACGTAGCTCAGTTGGTAGAGCTGCGTGCACGCGTACGGGAGGTCACGGGTTCGAGTCTCACCCAGCGCACATCATAAACGACCGAACCGGTCAACGGTCAATGTCAACGGTAAATGGTCAACGGTCAAGTTAAAAAGTCAACATTTTTTTATTATTTTATTTATTTATTTTAAAATTAAAAATCAATTAAAAATACTTAAAAATAACATTTTTAAAGTTAGAAAATAGCCTTAAACTCACAAAAATATATCCAAAAATCCTACTAAAATTGATTAATAAAATCCGCTTATTTACCGAACCGTTATGTTATTATCTAGGTTAGTTTTCTCTCGTGGATAAATCCAAACTCGTGCGCATTCAACATCATCCACCGAACGCACCCAATGTGAGTGAATCTTACAACTCCCCTTTTTATTACACGTTTTGGGTGTATCATGTGTCGCTTAAACTAATTCGTTTATTCAAACTCGTGCCATACCATATTATGATTAAACTTAGAATGTAAATATTGTTTGTAGTTATGTATTACATATTGTCAAGTTGTATGCAAATTATTTGTTAGGCCCATCAGTTCCTCGTGGGAGACGAGTTGAACAACGCGTGCCTTAAAACTCATTCATTAGGCCCATCAGTTCGTAGAAAAACGCGTGCCTCAAAACTCATTCATTAGGCCCATCAGTTCCTCGTGGGAGACGAGTTGAACAACGCGTGCCTCAAAACAATCTATTATTGTATGTGTGTGCATTATTTAATATTAAGTGTTTTGTGAATAAGTTTACATCTACATTTACTCATATGTGGTTATGCACATTATTTATATAATCAATTCAATAAACTTGTTTAAATGTTTTTCATAGGATTCACTCGCCAACTTTTTGTTGATCCAAAAACCATTTTTACACATGATACAGGTGAACAGGATGAAGCAAGGAAAACATAGGAAATGCCTTAAAAGAAAATAATGAAGTCTAGAAAAATGTGTAGAACATGTTGTAATTATGATTGTATGATCCCTTTAAATTGTAATAATAAATATGAAACGTTATAATAAATGTCATGAGCTTTGATGAAAACCCAATCATGCCCCGATCACCTTTTCCGCTGCGGGTCGGGGTGTGGACAGATTGGTATAAGAGCTTTTGACTATAGGGATATAGGATAGGTTATTAGACCCTTAGAGCCTATACTATAGTTGATTAGATTTTAATTGTTTATGTGGTTATATGCAAACTCATGATGTTTATTTCTTTCATATTTATTACATACACAAATGCATGCAAACACTTCCGATACTACATTTTGTGATACATAGTGATTATACTTACAGTCAAACATACATAATTACATACACACTCATCATACATATTTCAATGTTCACATATTCAAATCATCTTCATACTTCAGCTTATTCAAGATTTTGTCGCATTTTCATTTTTCAAATCTCATCAGAGTGAGTTCTGCGACGGGCATGTAGTAACTGTAAGGGTACAAGTACCGGTAGTCGGAACGTCCTGTCTAGGTTGGCATTCATATAAATCCAATATAACGGACCAGTTTGCCTACCTGGGGACTAACGATGAGAGTACGAAGGACCTATTAGGCCAAAGCATGCCACACCAAACGTCGTTCGAACTAACCCCACTTTGAGGTGTCACCGTGTCCACACCTGGATACATTCCGAATATCATACATTACATACATATTTCTCATTTTCTCCGGGTTTTAGTGTACGTAACCAGGCTAACACATGCGAACCATATGAAAAACCCGGTAATCATGGGGGCCCACATGATTACGAAGGTGAAGTATGGCGGCATGCAAGGCCCAATTACGAGCAAAGCCCAAGACATCCTATGGATGTAGTAGATTTATTATTCTATATTTATTTTATGAATGTTCATTCCTAAATAGACACATGATCCCTAAAACATCCAACTCATACTCTTGATATGTATTCCTTGTAGATGTCTTCTAGTCTCGCTATAGGAAGATGAGATCAGGAAAAGCCCGCGAGCGCATGGCTGCCCAAATCGCTCAACAAATGGCTGCCGTAATACCCAACATTGTAGTTCAAGTTCAGCAAGCCCTTACCGCTAATCCCGTCAATCAAGAAGATCAAAACATTGTCAACCCTCCCCCAAATACCACTAAATGCACCTTCAAGCATTTCAAATCCTGCGACCCTCCAAAATACGAAGGGACTGAAGATGTCACCGCTCTCCTCCATTGGTTTGAAGAAATGGAAAACACTTTTCTAAATTGCGATTGCCCCGATGATCGCAAAGTGCGATATGCTACTGGTCGTTTACTTGGAATAGCACTTACATGGTGGAACACAGAGAAGGCCAAATGAGGTGTTGAAGATGCTATGACTTTGACTTGGGAAGAGTTGAAGGAAATCATGACAAGACGATTTTGCCCAAGGAGCGAAATCAAGAAATTAGAGGATGATTCTATTCGTTGAAACAAAAGGAAGGCGATCACACCACGTACAACAAGAGATTCCTCGAGTTAAATCAAATGGTTCCCAACTTGTTCACTCCCCTCTACCGTTTGATCGAGCACTACATTCGAGATCTTCCTTCAAAAATTCAAGACTCTGTAATAAGTACCACACCTGCAACTTTGGAAGCAGCTATGGAGTTAGCTACAGAACTCACCGAGAACCGCAAAAGAAATAAGGACTTCAAGGAGGAGAAGAAGAAGGATAAAGCATCAACTGAAACCTCGAACTCCACCCAAACCGAATCCCCTTCACGATCCATTTCTAAGAGAAAACGAGATGGGCAACTTTTCGCTGTCACCCAATGCAACCAACCAATTTCACAAGCCATACCCCTCCAAGCTATCCCAATCACTCATGTAGCACCCAACTCAACTTACCCAAATAAGAAACCTTACCTTGGACCTCACCCTCAATGTAACACCTGTTTTTATCACCATCCATCTACCTTACTTTGTCGACTATGTGCGAATTGTGGACGCTATGGTCATTTGAGCAAGGCTTGCCGCACCTCTCAAAACCAAATCTCTCCCCCTACTCAAAACATGATCCAAACATATCAACAACTCCAATACCCCATGTTTCCTTATGTTCGAGCTTGTTTTAATTGTGGCGACCCTACCCACTTTAGAAACACGTGCCCTCGACTGGTTAACATCATAAACGCCAAGCTCAAGCAAACCCAGTTAACCAAGCAAATCAAGAAAACCTAACCACTAGGCCACCAGCAAGAGGAAGAGTTTTCAACATCAACGCCAATCCTGTTGAAGATAGTGACGGCCCAAAACGAACCACCCAACTAGTCTCCTTCACCAAATATCAGGATTCAACTCCAACCGCTTAGTTTTTATGTTTTTCTTTATGTTATCTCAATTTTCACGTATCTCAATTATAATTGGAATTTTATCCAAGAATTTTAATGCGAATTACTATTTCAGTTTGTTTTTATACTCATTGATTTAACATTCATATCATCATATCTCACGACGTATCTCAGTCTCATCATTTAAAGAAGTTGGGTTGTGTCTCACTTCTACATAGACTAACCTCTCCATCATAACAAACGAGAGAGGTACAGTCACCATTCAAACATGTATACTATCAGAATTAAGACTCAAGCCTTGGTTTTGTGTTTGTTTATGTTTTAGAGTCACATAGAACTAATCATAACTTATGGATAAAGCCAATGAAAATTTGACAAGAATATGGTGGATACGCCGCTGGTACTTCCTATATATAAGTATTCTTGCCAAAGGATCAGAGGCAATATCAGGCGGTTATGAGAAGTTCCATGTAGGATTTAGTATTGTCTTGGTTGAAGTTTGTTTTATACTCACTGATTTAGCATTCATATCATCTCATCATTTAAAGAAATTGGATTGTGTTCTATTTCTACATAGACTAACCACTCCATCATAACAAACGAGAGAGGTACTCTCACCATTAAACATGTATACTATCAGAATTAGGACTCAGACTTTGGTTGTTGTGTTTATTTATGTTCTAGAGTCACATCATAGAACCAATCATAACTTACTGATAAAACCAATGAAAATTTGACAAGAATATGGTGGATACGCCGCTGGTACTTCCTATATATAAGTATTCTTGCCAAAGGATCAGAGGCAATATCAGGCGGTTATGAGAAGTTCCATGTAGGATTTAGTATTGTCTTGGTTGAAGTTTGTTTTATACTCACTGATTTAGCATTCATATCATCTCATCATTTAAAGAAATTGGATTGTGTTCTATTTCTACATAGACTAACCACTCCATCATAACAAACGAGAGAGGTACTCTCACCATTTAAACATGTATACTATCAGAATTAGGACTCAGACTTTGGTTGTTGTGTTTATTTATGTTCTAGAGTCACATCATAGAACCAATCATAACTTACTGATAAAACCAATGAAAATTTGACAAGAATATGGTGGATACGCCGCTGGTACTTCCTATATATAAGTATTCTTGCCAAAGGATCAGAGGCATTGTCAGGCGGTTATGAGAAGTTCCATGTAGGATTTAGTATTGTCTTGGTTGAAGTTTGTTTTATACTCACTGATTTAGCATTCATATCATCTCATCATTTAAAGAAATTGGATTGTGTTCTATTTCTACATAGACTAACCTCTCCATCATAACAAACGAGAGAGGTACTGTCACCATTTAAACATGTATACTATCAGAATTAGGACTCAGACTTTGGTTGTTGTGTTTGTTTATGTTCTAGAGTCACATCATAGAACCAATCATAACTTACTGATAAAACCAATGAAAATTTGACAAGAATATGGTGGATACGCCGCTGGTACTTCCTATATATAAGTATTCTTGCCAAAGGATCAGAGGCATTGTCAGGCGGTTATGAGAAGTTCCATGTAGGTTTTAGTAGTAGAAGTTTTGTTTTAGGATATAACCTTATCTTTCCAAACATATCAAAACTCTTGCGCATGAAATCATATTTAGTCAATCAACTCTGTTTATCAATATTCATTATCATAGGCATCAAAAAGCGATTCCTGTAGCAGGGTACTCAACCCTTACAAGGAACATTGCCGCCTCAGACAAAATTTAAACTCTTACTCTCTTCTAAGTATGTAACTGTCAAATTAAACACCATCCTTGTGAGTCAAACATGCCACTACTTAAATTTCGGGATGAAATTTCTAAAAGTAGGGGATACTGTAACATCCGTCAAAAACCGGATTAACCAAACCCGATTCGTTTATTAATCGAACAATCAGTTTTAAATTTTTGTTGTTTATTTATGATTAATTTTAATTTTAAACAATACATAATTTAATAAACAAATTAGGATTTAAAAGCAAAAATTGTTAAAAAGTGAAAATAAGAGAATTAAAAATAAAACAAGGCTGCCGGGATTCGAACCCGGGTCAGCCAATGACTTAACTCCCACTCATCCAACCACTCTGCCACTTGTGTTATTTGATAAACATATCGAAACAATTAATTCAAATAACAAAACACATAAATCAAATTCAGTCTTTGACGCGCCCATTTCGCAGTTGTCGGAAATCCCGACGACTTCGCCAATAATTGACGGTTTCTATCGATCTAATGGAAATCCTAACATCGGTTATAACCGACGTCCAGTTCCGCGACATCCGTCGTAACCGCCGGAGAACGGATGACCAACGAATCAAGACGGTAATCAGATCCAATGCGTCTCGATTCTTCCCTATAAAAACACCCACAAGTCTCTGGTAGCCTTTTCGCTCAAAATCGCACCTTTTCTAGCAATTTCACTCGCCGGAAATATCCTTCCATCACCGGACTTTCGCCGGAAAACCGAGACTCGCCTCAACACGGTAAACACCTCGACTCTTTCTGTTTCAATCCATTGTTAGACTGTTACTAACTTCAATCCAACAATCAGAATCAATCCCAGACGACGTAACGGAATATTCAGCTCTCGCCGGAAAATCTCTGGAATTTCTAATCTCACGCTGTGAATCGGTATAATCATTCGAACTTCTGTTAATCCTTGTTTAGTACCCCACTTTCATAACTAATCAAACAAAACTGATAATTGATTCAAGCAGAAAGAATACACAAATCAGAGCCGACGTTCATTGCCGGAATTCTGAAGAAATACAATTGATCGGTACATTCGTTTCCTGAGTTCATTTTATTCATCACATTTCAACCAGTAATATGCTCGATGAACGACCCAATCAAGAACAGTTGAAAAATCGTCGACTGAGTCTTTGAGCGAATAAGACGAAGTCGACTGTGTATTATAAGATTAATTAAAATCAGATTAATAAACGGGTTAGACACACAGTCCAGCGGTGGACAGTGTGCAAATAATAAGAACACGTCTCGAGTTCGATCCTTGACACACACACACTCGCTGTAACAAAAATGCTCTTTTTAACTGAACCGGGATAACTCACAGAATCATGTTAAGTATAATAAAAACCAGAATATTAACCAGGTTAGACACACAGTCCAGCGGTGGATTGTGTGCAACACTAACTCGCACGTCCCGGGTTCGAGACTGGTTAACGGCACCGGTTCAATGCAATTAAAATCCTTTTTAAAAATAAATGATTTTCGGATTAACTTAAATAGTGTATAAATATAATTAAAAACAGAAATATTTCGGGTTAGACACGTAGCTCAGTTGGTAGAGCTGCGTGCACGCGTACGGGAGGTCACGGGTTCGAGTCTCACCCAGCGCACATATATAAGCGACCGGACCGGTCAACGGTCAACGGTCAATGGTCATGGTCAACGGTCAAGTTAAAAAGTCAACATTTTTTTTATTATTTTATTTATTTATTTAAATTAAAAATCAATTAAAATACTTAAAAATAACATTTTTAAAGTTAGAAAATAGCCTTAAACTCACAAAAATATATCCAAAAATCCTACTAAAATTGATTAATAAAATCCGCTTATTTACCGAACCGTTATGTTATTATCTAGGTTAGTTTTCTCTCGTGGATAAATCCAAACTCGTGCGCATTCAACATCATCCACCGAACGCACCCAATGTGAGTGAATCTTACAACTCCCATTTTTATTATACGTTTTGAGGTGTATCATGTGTCGCTTAAACTAATTCGTTTATTCAAACTCGTGCCATACCATATTATGATTTAAACTTAGAATGTAAATATTGTTTGTAGTTATGTATTACATATTGTCAAGTTGTATGCAAATTATTTGTTAGGCCCATCAGTTCCTCGTGGGAGACGAGTTGAACAACGCAGGCCTTAAAACTCATTCATTAGGCCCATCAGTTCGTAGAACAACGCGTGCCTCAAAACTCATTCATTAGGCCCATCAGTTCCTCGTGGGAGACGAGTTGAACAACGCGTGCCTCAAAACAATCTATTATTGTATGTGTGTGCATTATTTAATATTAAGTGTTTTGTGAATAAGTTTACATCTACATTTACTCATATGTGGTTATGCACATTATTTATATAATAAATTCAATAAACTTGTTTAAATGTTTTTCATAGGATTCACTCGCCAACTTTTTGTTGATCCAAAAACCATTTTTACACATGATACAGGTGAACAGGATGAAGCAAGGAAAACATAGGAAATGACTTAGAAGAAAATAATGAAGTCTAGAAAGATGTGTAGAACATGTTGTAATTATGATTGTATGATCCCCTTTAAATTGTAATAATAAATATGAAACGTTATAATAAATGTCATGAGCTTTGATGAAAACCCAATCATGCCCCGATCACCTTTTCCGCTGCGGGTCGGGGTGTGACATAACTCACTATTACCATGTTCTTCTTCTACTTTTCTTTGTACCAAGTGTGCAAGATAGCTAAGTTCACATTCCTCATTAAGGATGAACTTGTGTTCTAGCAAGTGTGAGAACGTTGGCAGTCTTGGCTACCCGAATTAAGTTCCACACCCCACTCGGACATTTGTTTTTGTATTTAATTTATGTACATTCATGACCAACCGGGTTTATCAACTTTGTTGATAAACTTTGAGCTTTGGTGAATCATATAACGAGGTATTCGTACCCCCATGCTTGACATCTATGACATAATTGTTAGACATTGGACTATACCAATTACTACGAAATACTTACTTTTTCACTTAGTCACGCTCCTATATTAACCGACTTATGGTTAACTGTTATGAGCTAAGACTAATCTGCCTCGTCCCCAAATTCTCGTTCAACAAAACTCACTGCCGATATGGGAGCTTAAACGAGCTACATTTTCTAGAAACAGTCCCTTCGCACTAGGTGATCAGTCACTTCGCACGAAGTGGTCACTTTGTACGAGTGGCATTTTCCCCATTACTTTTTTTTGTACCTTCTGCTTCCGAATCTGAAACCTTCGCCAAACTCAGAATATTCACATGCCTCTCTTTCCCCATATAGGGTAACTTTAGTGTTCATCACTTCAACTCATTAACTCTCAGATTGCTAGAAAAGCTTGCAAAACTGTGAGTATACTCGATGTCGTTTTACTTTTATCACTTTAGGTGCAATACGTGTAATCTTACAAAATCACACAAACATGCTTATACTAAATCGCAAACAATCCTTATACATGTTTACGTGCCAAACTTGAATTCATACATGCTTATACTCGTTATACTTATACCCTGTCATTAACGTCGATCAAGCCTCCCTTAACATGTATAGCGCTATAGGATTAACGCACCGCCCGTATTCGTGAGGTCATGTTAAATAAACAAAACGGTCTAGTCATTGCTATGATTAAATTACGCTAGCGGTAAACTTTGGGTTGACACATATAGTTGCATAATAGTTTTTGCCATGTTAGTTTTAAGCTAACATTTATGCATGAGGATTTGTTAAACTTTTATACTATGCTATTAGTCAAACTTGTATACTCCCCAGTGCCTTGTGTGTTGAACTATACTTTAACATGTATTGTAGGATGAGGACGATGTTATGTACGCATGGAATCTAGTAGGAAGAATTAGAAACCCACTTTAATTTAGATCTAGTTGTACTTTGAAATTTTTGAACATGTTGTCGTACTTGTCCTTTGAATTCGATGTTGTATTTTGTTTCCAAAAGCCTTGTACTTGAAATTTTAGAAATGAAATGGAAATTTGTTGTTTAATTACTTGTCACAAGTTTAGCGTTATGAAGTCTCGAGCAACCTAATTATGTAACGCCCCAAAACCCGAATGTTTGACTCATTAGTATGGTTTCATAAGATATGAATGAAAGGTGATAACTAAGCTATTTAACTTAGATAGAACTATAAGTCTTATGGTAAAATACAAGGATTTGTGGTAAATGTTATAAATGGCAAACTAGAGGGACTAAAAGTGGGAAATTGGATTGAAGTTTGCATCTAAAAAGAGTGTGCAGGGATCTTGTGTGTGTGTGTCGACACACATAGAAAAAAAAGGGGTTCTTCCACAAAACCTCATATATTGAAGAAATTGATGGTGAAAATAGAATCTAATCTCTTGCATGGGTGAAGAATTATCATCATCTCAACTTAACAAACGTGTGGTAAGTTGTAATTTGAGATTTGATGATCATTGATGAAATGGGTTGTGTTTAATCCATGAGCTTGTGTAAAATTATGATGATAACGAATTAGAATCATCTCATAAAACATGAATCATGCTTAAATTTCTGATTAATTTGATGTTTTAATGAAGACCCACTTGTAAAAATAATGTTATGAAGATGATGATGTTGCATGTGTTAATCAAGGATAGTTTTGATATACAAGAAATTGGATGTTGTAGATTATTGTTAAACGAGGTTGATTTAGAAGGAAATGTTATGTGAAACTAGTGAAATTTTATGATCTTGATATGAGCTAGTAAGATTATGCATAAAATACTTGTACAATGTGCTTAGATAGTAGTAAGCACGCCAAGTGTTCGATGAAATGCATAGGTGAGTTTATTAGATGAGATTTGTATGCAAATAACAGGTAACATGTATAGAAAGTGACAATGATATACTTGTTATTAAAACAACATTAGGAATGTATTTGATAAGTATATGTGAAACGTCGTTGATGACGTGATTCGGTAAAAGAATGCTTTAGGAACTAACACCCTATGTTTGAATGGTGGTGTACACCATAAGTCGAATTAGTGGCTTAACGGTAATTTAGAAATGGATGTGTATGAAATGTATAGCTTGTGGACCTACTAGTAAATATTGATGTTGAGATTATGTAAATTGCTAGCTTTGAATGTAGTTGACAATTGCAAGATCATGAGAGCTTGAGGTTGTATCGATTTGGTTATACATGTGCATGACATAGCTAGATGATCATGTGGTTGTAAGTATGTTGCATCATGAGTATGAAATGTACATAGTGTCATTATTATAGCTTAATATGATGACACGAATATATGAGGTTATGTCGAAAGTTCATATGACAAACGTTGACTTCTGAAAGTCAACTGTGAGTTATGCATTTGATACGATCATTAATATGTACAATCGTGTATGCTAACAAGAATGTGATTGCGATGACATGAAAGTATAGGGATCATGTCAAGATGGATGGAAGCACGGAAGGCTAACGAGTCAAGAGGAGGCAAGGTAACAGAGCTAAAACGGACGCTAAGGTAAGTGATTTCCGAAATCATTCTTTAAATACTTTAAGGGAAATGTTATATTTTAATTGTTGAGAAGCTTGTGGGAACGTAAGAACAATGGAGGTACTAAGATGAGTTTGATGGTATTAGGTTGATAATGGTCAACTAAATTGGAAGTTGTATGATATAAACCGAATGGGACAAATCCAAGTAGTAAGCTATCGCTTAAATGACATAATCAAAGCACAATTGGACTTGTGCACATGTAGAATTTATTGTTAAAGTGAGACTATGGTAGTGTAAAGAGGAACGGGACCTCGTTTAGATGTTACATGTTTAATTTGAAATGAATCGGAATAGGCATGAACGAACGGGACTCGAAACGGGTCATATAAGCTGCAGCCCCAAATCAGAAAGCAGTTGACCGTAAGCTACGGCAGCTGACCGTAGCTTACGGTAGATGATTTAAGTTTTGGCAGAATGTGGCTACCGTAAGCTACGGTAGAAAGGCCGTAGCTTACGGCGAGTTTAACCAACTTTTTAATTATTTTTGTTTCTTACATCGACTAATTTGGGTTCCAACCGGTATTTCGTAAGATGTTTTTAAGGCTATTAAGTGATGTTAGACTTGTAAAACTAAAGTATGAGTGAAAGTACGAGTCTTGATATACGTATAATGATTGTGGTTTCATATGTGGGTGTCATCACCTAGTTATGTAATTGTATGATTAAACTCGGATTGAGTATATGTGTTATAGGCATGAAAGAATCAACGTATTTACACGTACGAACATTGATGAATAGTGAGTATACGATTTACGTACGGTAATTGCATGTAAACAAGCAAATGTGACTTGCATGTATGTAGTAGGTATAGAATTATAGTGGGTGCATGTCATGTGTATCTATATGTATGTATGTATATGGATGCGTGCGAGTTATAAACAGGAATTGTAACTTATTGAATGTAGACCAGTTGCATATGCTTACGCGAAGTTGGAGGTCTTCAATACGTTGAGATTATGTCTTACTAACAACTGTATTGCTAATGAGAATGAAACAGGAATGCAGGTATCTAAGTGTTAGGCTTTCGAAAGTTCGAAATCACGTGTAAAGAACAAATTTAGAAGAATATAATTATGGAGAAGTATACATAGTTAGAATACTATGTGGTTATTGATTAATTTTATATCCATTTAATTATGTAAAATGACACCCTTTACTGATGTGTTGGCTGTGTATGTGGTGACCGCAGATTAGTCAGATCATCATTATCATCATGGGAGATATGTGGACGAAGATCGAGTCAAAGAGCAAGGATTGTACGGGAAGAGTAGTCTCATAACTTGTATTATGTATTACATTTAGCAAGTCGATCAAAAATGAGTGTAGTAAATCTTTTGAAGAAAGTGTCCAATAATATATAAATGAACCTTTAAGTATGTTATATAGTCAATAAAGAAAGAATTTTGAGTCGGTATTTCGCTGCGTCGTTTTGAGTCAAAATGCGTTTAAAGTGTTACAAATTACGTCCGCCTCGATAATTCCGCCATCAATTAGGCTCATACACCTTAAGTATACATATGGATCAAAACAAGGGTTCTTCCCCCTTTTAAGCATTTAATTAAATATGTTACGTGCATCTCCTAACTAAGGAACTTAAACTCTTTCAAAATCATTTTGTTTGTTTTTGCCTCTTACACCGTATGAATTCGAAAATTTGTTTAATTATTTAATAAAAAGTACATGAAAATAGTAAATAAAAAAACCAACTCAAGCTTTTCTACAAACCAAAAGAAAATCCAACTCAAGTTTTTCTACACGTGTATTACTATAGAAATCATTTATTGAGTCCTTACGACCTTGGCGAAAAACCATTAATAATAGACTTACATTAACATCAATATAATAATATATGCAATAGTACGTAAACAATGATAGCACGTAAAAAACTAATATCATAAATAGTATTATGTTTGAAAACAACATTGATGCTCGATGGTTGTAATTTACAAAGGATCATTATCTAGACTAGGCTGCTCGTTATTATTGGAATTAGCAATAAAGTTTACGTGAATACGAAAGTATTATGTTATAACTCTCGAGAACAATCAAGATGTCTAGATAAATAGACGAAGAACAAAACTGATGCAATTGAATATGAATCTCAAGTTGCGTGGAAAGCAACTTGAGAAATAGACGAAGAACAATCAAGATATCCTAGACCATTTTCTTGGTCGGATGTTGGATTCGAAAATTTTGAATGGAAAATGATAATTTGAAATCACTAACAAATAAGAATCAATTATCATGTTATGTATTATGTAACCGATTTTGATTAATCTTTATCTAAATTTATCAATTTAATAAAGATAAAATTAAATGTATATAGTTAAGGATAATTCTACCCTTATTAATCCTAAATTAAATCAATGGCTAGAATAGGTTCGTTAAGTTCACATATAAGGAGGATCACCCACACCCCCCCCCCCCCTTCTTTCATCTCTTTCTTATGTCACACCTCGATAATTCTATCACATCAGAGCTGGGCATGAACTGAACTGATATCTTCATTGCAGAGCGGAAGTGTTTGAAATGCTAAGACTTCTAAAAAGTGAACGTCCGCTAAGTACTCGAATCCCCATGGGTTCTCCTATTCCAACCGTGCCATACTTGTAATTGTAACCTGAGAAAGAACGTGCGAAAAAGTCAACATAAAGTTGGCGAGTTCATACTTTGTTTGAAAAGATTTAAAATGAATCTTTTTGGTAACCGGTTTAAATATGTGTGAGAAAACGTAATAAAACTATTTTCATTGTCATGTTTAACTGAAAACTTTGTATTTGTAAAGCTTGTATAATTGTCAACGTCTGCGTTGCGTTAACATTTGAGAGTTCATATATAATAATTTGGTATGTAACACGTCAATGAACTTGATGATCATTAATGTTTTGCAAGGATATTAATATGTGTGTCGACATAAGAAGTACTCAACCATAGACGATTTCTTCCGGTCCACCCGGCTGGGACAACAAAAGCACTACATGCGGCCACACAAGGACCCATGAGTGGGGCTCGCTACACCCGATAGATCTAGCACTCTTGTTCCTCGGTCTTATAAAAGATTAATGGCACTTAAGAGAGACCCTATTCGCACATGATCTAATATTTCATTCCATAGCTAAACCATACCATCGAAAACATGTATCCCCCCCCCCCCCCCCCCGAGAGTTATAAACCAAAAACATTTAAGAGAAAAGTGAGACATGAATTCACAGTGTTTTTGTGCCTCGCACAAATAAGAATGGGCCTAGCCCGTTTGAGTCTAAAAGCAGGACCAACCAGTCCTCTTATTTGTATGCAGGAAAACCCAGTCCCGTTGTAACTAGGACAATCCCGTCCCTAGTCATGAAACTCATGCACGTTTCAAAAATACGCGTGTGTTTTGTAAAACCGGTATGTTTAGTATAAACTTTTCGTAAACCATTTGAGTTTATGGAAATCCATTAGCAACATGGTTTAGAAATATGAACTTTCGTTCATTGAAATGTTGTGTACTTTTGCAAAACTTGCATGTCTTTCCACCCCCGAAAACATTTGCAAAAATGTAAAAATCGTAAAAAGTGGGGGTTATGAACTCACCTTGATATCATTGTGCAAAGCTAACTTAATGCAATTCCATAATGTCGTTTCCGAAATGTGACTCGCTAGCAAGCAATCTATAGCTTTCCTATCAAGGAATAACTTATAAGTTTCTAATAAGATGATCTAGCTTAACTACGTGCCACCAAGCTCTACCGAATCGCTAACCAATGATTCGAAGGGAAGATGTTAACTTGATAGAAACGATTTTATTATACTTGTCTAATCCCATTTATTATCGGTGATAAATACTAAGTCTTGGGAACACTTAGTTTCCAAGAGGTTTAGAATATATTTATATATAAATATAAATATATTTATAAAGTCGTGCTAGTAATTCCGAATGGTCGTGCGTGTATATAACGAATATGTATAAGAAATAAGTTGTCGTAACTCATATAATGTATTCGCGCGTTTCCCGAATAGTCATCATATACTTGACGGATAATAATACAACTCGTCGTAGTGTTTTATAAGATGTAGGCATATATGTATATTTTATATATATCTATATATATATATATGTATATATATATATGTATGTATGTATATATATGTATGTATGTATGTGTGTAAGCGTAAATGTATAAGTATATAAACGTTGTGTCTCGTGGATAATCATTGAAAATAATTATATAGTTGTAGCTTGTTAGGATCGGCTCCATTTGCTTGTTTATCAAAACGACGCAAATGATAATGTGTTGAAATTGTTTGGTAATATACCATATGCCATCTAGGCGTTAGAAATAAATACTTATACTTATTTTGTAACATCTTCGAGTTGTAAACGTCATAATAATTATAAATAATTATATTTATTTTTATATAGTTCCCGAGTTTTGTTATCTTGCAAATCGTATTCGAAGAAATGTTGTAAACTTGTTTTGCGACTTCTAAAGAGTCGTTGAAAATAAATACACACATATCTTTATTTTATAAAGTAGTTTGAATTATGATATGTTTTCGTTAGTTTTGAATCAAATATATATTTATTTTTAATGAAAACCGGGCAGAGTTTCCTCTATTTTTATACGATTCCGACAATACAAGTTGTCGATATATTTGTCAAAACTCAACAAATGATGTAATTACAGTATATAATGTTTTCATCATATGCTAAAAACGTAGGCTTTTGTCTTATATAATTTCAACATATAATTATATGAAAATATCGCATGTCAGTTTGGTTTTTAACTAGTACGCATGTATATTTATATAAACCTCGTTTTTACGTATGTACAAGTCCAAGTAGCTAGATAACTTCACGTGTAATTTTTGTTGTTTTCATTAGTCGGGTCGATCTAGAGCTCGGTTTCCCGCAAAATAATATTTATATAAATAATCTAATGAAATTTCGCGTCGTAAATGTTTTACCGAACTCGTGTCGACCCGCGGACTGAGTTTGACCATAGTTGACCATGGTGACTGCGTTGACAACCGATAGTTGACCAGTTGACCACGGTTGACCAACAGTTAACCGGGTTTGACCGAACCCAAAACTGAACCGAGACACCAAAAATGACCCAAAACTGTCCCTTGACCAGTTTTGACTCGTGTTGACCTTTTGACCACGTTGAACCGAGCCTGAGAGTGTCCCGAACTTTAATTTTCACCCGAGACGAAAGTGTTTCGTATGGACTCTACGGGTTACAAGGATCCCAAAATATATTTTCGTTGAAAACGAATACCGGAACCTCGCCAGAACCATGCCAGAAGTCAGAATTTCGTCGGAGAATAAAATTTCATGAAAACATGCAGAAAGTCTCTAACCACCCGATTTAAACATGCACAAAGTGAAAAGTCTAAAACGGGTTCTCCGGAATTAGGCCGGAATTTCCCGGAGTTGCTCCCGAGCCCAAACGGCTTAGAATCTGCTAAAACCAACATCACCACGCGATCCAGAATGTCGAAGGTAGTGAAAAAGTATACTCTTGGCCGGAAAACGGTCGCCGGAAAGTTCGCCGAAAAACCTCCATCGCCGCCGTCGGCGGTGGCGCCGCTACTGCACCGCCGTGGTCGGCTTCCGCTAGTCCCCGGACTTCGGTGCCGGAAATGTTTTCTAGAGAGAGAGTGGAGAGAGTTTTAGAGTTAGAGAGAGAAAGTGATAGGTAAAAATGAGAGAAAGGGGGTAAAAGGGTTTATATAAGTGGGTTTTGTGGGTTTAGGCCCAAGGCCTAAAAGCCTGTTTCTAGTGTTTTGAGTGACTCGATCGCGTCTACGAGGCCTGTTTTCGAAGCGAACTTCATGGACGTCATTTAATATCATTTTAGGTTCAAAAACATGTAAAAGGTGTAGGCATTCGATATTAACCGCGTGTGTTCGTCGGTTTCGTTAAAATGCGTAAAATGCTCTGGTTATCGTTTCTTGTCCGTTTTTCGATCTGATTTTGATCACGAATAATAAATTTGATTACAAAGTTAAATATATCATAATATATTAATATCAAGGCGTAACTCGAGTCCGTTGCTTCGGTTTTGCTGTCGGTGCGTTGCTGCGGACGCATTTTTCGTTCACGTAAGCGTTTTGTGACGTTCGAAGCATGATAATTCATCAAAACCAAATTCTTATGCATAAATTGTACATGTAAATTCCGTATTTGTCGGCGTTGTCAGTCTTTTGCCCGGTGTCAGTTCGTTACCGTTTGACGTTCAGCAGTTTTCCCGCAAATCACCATTCGCCTACCGAAAAGTGCGATAGACGTTCCTAGGCATTCCAAAGGCCTGATCAAGTTAATTTACGTAAAATTGCGCTACTTATGATGTTTTTAATGTTCGTTATGCGCGTAATTACAACTGGAAAATGCCGGTTGTCACATTTACACATCTGGCCCTTATAATCATCATCTACCTACATCATCTTTGTTGACCACTATCTAAACTCATCATCTTCTTCGATCACGATCAATGGGAAAATCATAACCCATCTCTGGTTACCCTCAAATGAAAGGAATGCCTCTTAAAAAACCAATATTTATGGATTACACGAGAAGAATTTGTTTTTAAGGGTCCGATGAGGCCACAACCCAAATAAGTAAGAATTAAGGGTTACATGTATACACTATTGATTTTAAGAATCAATATAAATCAAGGGCCACAAAATGCACGGGCAAAGACTGATTTTGAGATTTCTTCCGCCACCACAATCGCACCACCATCACGAATTAAGGATCCGCATCCCTAAAAAATACCACATCTCCCGATCTCTCTCTCTCTCCTCCCCCTTTGTTGGACCTACAAAAGAACAGATGATATAAAAGCCAAAGCATGATCCACTAATCAAGAAGTAAGCAAAATATTGAATTACTCTCTCCCCAATGATAGTTAATCTTGAACACCTACTTAGAACATCTGTTCAAGAGCATGATTAACATCTGATGATGACTGGGAACCATTGTTCAAGAGTACCAGCATCTGTTGAAGGCTAGCATCTGTTGAAGACCAAAGCTTTGATCAAGCCAAAGGTCTGATGAAGAAGACCAAACATCTTAGGCCAAACAGATGTTTGGACAACTACAAAGAGGATGGCTTAGACAGTGGTTTCTCAATGTAATAGTATTTATTCCATCAATGTTTAGTATAGCTAGATCAGATGATAAAATTTGCTTAGTTGTTTGCGAACATCTGAGAATTTTTTCTTTTAGGAATGTTAGATGTCACTATCACGATGATGTCGACTAGTCACTTACAAAGCTTTCGTACTTATATAAATAGATCACACCTGTTAGTGATCTATTTATCACCTACATCTCATTTTCTCTTGTACAAACTGATTTTTTATGTGATCAGCTGAGGGGGAGTTTGTAGAGTCAATCGATTTGTAAAACATTCGAATATTTGATGATTAATGAAAAACAATCGTTGGTGATGACTTCCAGTTTGTGAATATTATTGTGATAATCAATACTTGTTTACAAACAAAGAAACTCAGTCCTAACACCCATCCCCTCTCTCTTTTCTAATTGCCACCATAAATCAAACAATCTCCATGATATACAAACTAGACTTTGAACACCAGATCTATTAGCATTAGATTTTCACGGGGGAATGAGGTGACCAAACTTAAAATGATTGAAGACAAATAAGCTTGTCTTCTTGCACACTCGCACCACCTCCAAGATTTACAAACGATTTGTTCCTCTTTGAACCCATTTCAGCGATATCTATTCCAGCAAAAGATCAATGGTTTTCATGCCTTTTGCCAGAGCCAGTTAAATTGAGGAAGTTAGAACGTGGGAAAGGGGTTGGTTAAAAGATTTTTCAGATGTCAACAAAATTAGGTTAAAGAAGATTGTGGTTATGATGGGTGGTGACGCTGGTGGTGGGATCTCGAAAGAGAAGAAAAAGGGATTAGGGATGGGGTGGGGTTATTATTATTAATAATATTATTATTATTAATGTTATTACTACTACTATTACTACTACATAAAATCTAATTATGTTAGAAAAAGATGTATTTTTAAGGTAAAAAGACTAAAATGCGCTCGTATGCAGTGCTAATGTATTGAAAACACATCTATTTCCAGTGTTAATTTTGTACAGATTTTGAAGAATTTTGTATCGTTTTGATTGAGATATCTCATGTAACTTAGTCTTTTGTGTTTTGTAGGAGTCCAGATGAAAAAGGAAGTGAAAACGGGCGAAATTGAAAAAAAACCGAGTTTCCGGAAGCGTTACAGATGATCGACGAATAACAAATTGCTGAAAATACCCCCTACCTCACCATGCAATAGGATTAGGATGCTTGTCTCGAGCGATGCAAAGCACAATAAGGCCACCATGTGTTTATATATTTTAGCGTCATACAACATGGAAAGCTCATGCTCGTCGCGCGACGCGACATGCTGAAATTTGAAGAAAATCGGGTTTAAAGCCCAAGTTTGTTATGATTAAAACCTAGTACGAACTATAAACATAAGAATCTGGAACTTGAATAAACTTGAGGTTGCATCGGGTGAATTCGCAAGGCACAAGGCATAGATTAAGGTTTCAAGCTCTATGAACGAAAATCCTTGGGTGTTCATCATTCGGTTCTTTTTTTTCTTGATTCTTTTGATTTCAATCATGTTTGTTGAACTTACTGCAATACTTGTTTGTTGTGTAAAAATGATTATTGGTTAGGTTTCATAAATTTCCTAGATTATGATGAATATGCATATTTGACGTTTGATCTTTCAGTTTTGGAACATGTTTTGTGGACTGATTTGAAGTAAAAGACTTTGTTATTCCAATCTTATGTACACGCATATTTAGATTTATTTATTGCATGATTATTAAACTCCACATGTGCTTTGTTGAATCTCTTTCAGGTTATAGGTGCATGGTAGATCGTTTATGTGTGTTTTCGATGTTAAGTGGTTTGCTATATGTAGTAACCCATAGGAATAATAACTGTGAATTGAGTAGGTCTAGGTATTCAATCAATCTCGATATCCGTGATGTGAAAGATTGTCGATTTCTAGGAGCAAAGCCTTTATGAGAAGATTTCCCTAGTTTGCCTGCCATTTTTTGCCTATCGAGTCTGATCAGGATTCCAACAGTTACCCCATGCACTTCAAGTGTATTGAGACTTTCGCATTGCGAGGTAGATTGTCTAGAGGGTACTTCATTATTAGAGTTAGAAACCTGTGATGGAATCCACATACCGGTAGTCTTAACAACTTTTAGGAATCTTTTAGGTGAATCCTTGAGAAGTGTCGAGGGTCCTTAGATCATCCTTTGAGTTTAGCATATTAAGATTCCGGTTCCACAATAGTTCCGTTACCGATAGAAAACTTGTCATTAATGTGTAGGATTCTTACCTAGGTAGTGCTTTTACCATCTTCTGTTCTCGTCTACAGTCATAGTCCGTGTACTAGTTCACTTTAGTTAATTACTTAACTACTTACATTAGGATTGTTAGAAACCCCCATCAAAACAATAAAACAAATAAAATCAGTAGTGTAGATAAGTAATTGAGTCTAGTTCACGTTTTCAATAGGAGTCTTGTGGGTTTGATATCCGGACTTACTTTACCTTTACTAGGTCGATAGGTTCACTTGCCTGTCGATAGTTCAAATTTTAGAGAGTCTAGAATATTACTTAGTATCTAATTTAGGGTTAATTTAGTTAAACTACTTTTAACTGAAAAACTTAACAATCGTTAGTGAAAATGACGGGATTTGTAAGAACTTTTAAAATATAAGATAAATAGTCATAATCAAGAATTTAAAGTACCCAATTCATAATTTAGACAACCATTGAGGACAAAATTGTATATCATCATCCTTTACTCTATTCCTTTATCATGTATTTTCTCCAACCCCTTTCTTTAAGTATTTTACGTCTAAGGTAACTACATATTAGTGTATAGTGGTATGTGAGGTATTATTACATTAGTGTCTTATGATTTAAACCTTTGAGATTACAATGGTTTTGTTATTTGTATTAAACTTATTTTCTTTAGTAAAAGCACAAATTAGAGTGTTAGTATTTTACAATGGTTTTTTATTCATTCTTACACACTTAAACATATATTATTATAAATCACTTAATTTCATTCGTATATTACTATATGTCTTGATGCATGTCCAAATTATATATATATATATATATATATATATATATATATATATAATATATATATATATATATATATATTATGTTATGAAATTAGATTTTATTAATTACATCTTTTGTTTGTTGGCTAATAATAATCCCACCTGACTATATCCTTGCCAAGAATCCCACCATTTACACTAATTTTTTCTCACCTGATTTCCGTTAAAAAATCAAACATCGTAAGATTTTAATGATATGGATGCTGGTTGTGCAGTGGAGTGGGATTAAAAATCCCACCTTTTGTTTGTTGCCCAATAATAATCTCACCACTATTGCCATAAGGCACCACCATCACCATCAGGCACCACCATTATCATCAACCACCACACTCACCACAACTGTCACCATCAACCACCACCATTATCATCAGCCACCACCACCACAACCACCCCATCAACAACCACAATCACTACCATCATCACCATAAACCACCACAATTGCAACCTTCAAGAAGCCAGTGATCAATCTTCTGTTTCAATCTTTTCATATTCCAAACCCCTTCTGAAGCAAACCGACTATCGAATCCCAAAATCCCCTACAAGTTCTTCAATCAAACGTCGAAATCCCACAAAAAAAACACACCAGATTCCCAATTCTCCTAAGAAATCATCGAGCAAAAAAGGAAAAATTACCAAAAGATATTGAAGTTACCTTCGCGCCGTCGTGGTTGTTACGAGAGGGGTTGGCTCTCATTTCAGCCAAATCGTCATTCGTCTGATGGCAGTTGATGGTGATGGTGATGATTATGTTGGCTGATGGTGATGGTGGTGATTCTGGTGGTTAATGGAGATGGTAGTGGTGATTGTGGTGGCTGATATTGACGGTGGTTGTGATTGTGGTGGTTGATGGTGATGGTGGTGATTCTGGTGGTTGATGATGATGGTGATGGTGGTTATTGTGGTAGTTAATGGTGACAATTATGGTGATTGTGGTGACTAATGGTGATGGTGGTGATTATGGTGGCTGATGGCGATGGTGGTGATTCTAGTTGGATTATTACTGGCTAACAAACAAAAAGGTGGGATTCTTAATCCCACGTCATTGCCCAATCAATATCCACGTTGTTAAAAAACTAACGACGTTAGATTTTTTTAACGATGTTAGATTTTTTTTAACGGAGGTTCAGTTAGATAAAATAGTCTAAAAGCTTGGACTGTTGGCGGAGATGTTCTCATGTGGGATTATTATTGGCCAACAAACATATAAGATTACCTAACCGAGCACAAACAGGATCGATAACAAACAAACAACAAACATACTATGTGCGGAATCCATAGCATGAACACTATAAACGAAAGAATGAGTAGAAACAGAAGATTAAACACCACAAAAAACACAAAATAAACTGTGAATACAAATGAGATAAGTCATATGTACCATAAAATTGAAGTAGGATACGCTTTACAAATGAGATAAGTCACATGTTCGATAAAATTAGTGAGTTCGTGTAAACGAGCTGAGCCGAGACTAAGCTCGTATAAACTCGAATTCAGCTCATAAGTAGGTTTTTGATTTCCGCTCGACTTGCTTATTATTTATTATTGTTTTTATTTATATTTATATATATAGGGAAAATGTCACAGAATAGTAACAAAGTTTTTAAAAGTATTCTAATTAGGTCACTCGTATCATTTTTATCTCAATTAAATAACTTAACATTCAAATCGAGTCATGTCCTTTTTTCCATGTGTCAACAAAAAAATAGCGCATAAGATGCTGGGGTCGGATTATTTTAGTATATGAAATTATATTTATTAAAAATAAAAGCAATTTAATTACAGTAAAAAAATTTAAAATCTACGGGGCTGTTTGTTTAACTCTTAATGAGACTCTTAATTGTTCAGACCTCTTACTGGTTTAGCACTTAATGGTTCAGACTCTTTGTTTCATAAGCAAATGTCTTAATGGTTTAGACATTTGCCTCTAAATAATTAAGCATTATACTGAGTCTGAGTGATTAAAACCTCTAATCTGAATTGGTGAGACATTTCCCTCTAAACGTTAAGCTTATATTAGCTCTTAATGGTTCAGACTCTTACTGATTCAGCACTTGATGGTTCAGAACTCTTACTGATTCAGCAATTTAACCATTCAGAAGTTGTCAAATGGCCCTTACGTCATCACTCAACGTAAGTATCAAATAAAAGAGAAAAAAATCCGCATTACCACAGTTACTTATAAAATGAATGAAAAAACTCTTAATTTTAATGAAAAATGAATGTTGAGTGACTTGATTGAAAAACTTTTGAAACTTAAGTGACCCAATTTGAAGACTTTAATAAAATCATTAACTTATATTCTAATGATATTATACATACAATTAAGTAAAATTTTATAAATAGTTGATATTTTAGGCTAGTTGAGCTCGATTATTGAAGTTTGGCTAGAGCTCGTTTATGAAATGAACTTTAATATAGACTCGAGATTGGGCTTTAGCTCAAGCACAATTCAATTCGAGTTTTTAACGAGCCAATTTAGAGTAACTCATAAGCATGTTGCGAGCAACTTGACTATTTTCGAAGTAAACGTGTGTAACCTTTTGATGGAGTTGTGAGAGATGGCCATTATTATATAATAGTTTTTAGTTAAAGTTGGAAAAATGTAATACGGTATATACATGTGTTTGGGTTGGGTAAAAAAATCAAGTTTAGCTAAAAAGTGGGAAACAAAATTAGACAAAACACCATGCCTAATATATAACACCATGCAAGTTAGGCTATGTAATATATTCATTCTCTATCCGTTGTAGTCACCGAACGTCACATGACCATCTCATTTCATCTCTTACCATCACTATTCGTCCAATTTTTACAGTCTTTTAATATAATTTAATAGAGAGAGAAAGAAACAGGAAACTCACACCACTTTGGTGGTGATAAAAACCTTATGTCAGTAGGCAAAAAGACCATTGGTACTGAATTATACATGAAAGAAAAGTTACATAATAATAACCAACTTATTGAAAGTTTCCATAACATGATTGATTTTTAAATAGAGAAAAAATAGTTAAGTAACTCTTAAGAAACAATGATTAACCTTGCATGTGGATGTTAAGGCTATTAGACTTGTGATCTCTTTTTCACGTGGAAATTTATCATCTCAGCGCCATGTTAGTTTTCACATAGTTTCACACTCTATTTTTGCTGTAATCCACCTCCACTGTTTTACTCAAGTTCCACACCTTGCAGAAAACTTCACGCCAGACTTTCATACCCCATCATATGGTTAACCACACCAGACTTGCAGAAATTTGTTCCATGCGTGGAGAGTGTTCGAGTTCTTCTTCACGCATGGTCGGAAATTGGAAGGCCGGATAGTCTAACATGTGACATTTTTACTGAACTAAATTTTATGTTTGGTAATACCAACCTAGAATTTTTAACCGGTTAATAACTTTCGACATTTACTATAACCAACTTAAATGGTACTTTTATTGTTAATATGTGTTTATATATATATATATATTATATATATATATATATATATATATATATATATTGAATGGGAAATTAACCATCTTCTAACTACTTTTGTTAACCACCTATACTTGCAACCTGTAGGATTTAAATCTTTCACCTTTTAAATAGAGGGAAGACACCACACAGCTAGATCACTAGGTAATTGATATATATATATATATATATATATATATATATATATATTATTTTTTTGGTTCTTCATGAAACTCAAAATCACCTTAAAATCAATACAAATTAGAAAGTTAGAAAGCAAGAAAGACATCTCAAAAAAGAATTATACCACAACGTCCTATAAAATGTAGGCTAAGGTTTTTTGGTCAAATTAAGTTTTAAAACTGATATATGGGTCTTGGTATAATGGTAATTGTTTGTTGGCGGTGGTACACGTGTATGGTTAATTGTACACTTTCACAGACCTTGTGATGTATTGTTGGGCTAATTAACATAAACCACATTAGGTCATATTGTAAGTCATTTTGATGTTGAGACATGGTTATGATCAATTCTCAATGTTTGAGCCTTACCATGTGTTAGTATGTTGATTTAGGTTCCACATGTCATATTAGGTTATTGCAAGTTATTTTCTTGTAAAAAACATACCTATGATTAATTATTTGTACATTTTTTGGTCTTAGTTGATGTTGCCATGTGTTAGTGGGTTGGTTAGGTTACACAAAACAACGTTAGTTTATAACACGTGTTTTGGTGTTAAAAATGTGTATGATTAATTGTACAGTTTTAGTTCTTATAAGACATTCTCGAGTGGTGTGTAGATTTAGGTTACAAAAAGCCATTTTCCATACTTTTAAGAAGTTATTTTTCTGTTAAAGACATGTGTATGTATAACTACACAATCTTAGGAATTAATGGGTTAGTTGAAGTTACCCAAAGTCACAGGTCAAGTCATTCTAGTACCACTGAAGACGTATGTATAATTGCTAAATTTAGGCCCTACTATGCTTTGTCATGTGTTGTAGGTAAGTTTAGATTACACAAGATACATTGGGTTTGGTGTTGAAGACATGTAAATGATTAATGTTCACTCTTTTGTAAATATTATTATAAATAGAATACAAATATTATTGTACTACAATATATATCCACATATAACAGAATGTACAAATGTTTTTATACTAAATTACGTATCCGAAGCTGTTGTATCTCTTTAAAACCTTGATTCAAAATATATAGAACAAAAGAAACATGATAAATAATTTTAACTAACTTTTTGGAATAATCCTAGTAGACGTTAATCCACGAACATAAGATCACATCCACCATCGCCCCATTTTGTTCAAATTAAATTCAAAGACTACCAATTCCAATATACAACTTACATGAAATTAACAAATTGGATATAAAATTTGTGAAAAAAGTGAGGTTTGAGGAGATGAAGAAACCATTATATTTATAAGGCATAAAGCAAAACGAATAACCCATTTATTGGTTACCATTTATAAGTCAAAGTTGGTTGGTATTTTTTAACGATAAATTTCTTACTTATTATGACACTTGAACCTAACATCTCACCATGTTTTAAAAGATATTGTCTTGCCACTGAACCACCAACCCTAATAATGTTAAAATTGGTTAATAGTCGGTTAACATGAATCATAAGGTTTCATTTATATATAGGGCATGTTAGTGATGAGTTACCAATAGACATGCCAGTCACAATTCGGTATTACCGACAAATGATTAAATCGACATAGACGAGAATTCTATCAAAAATCTTATTCTAAGCATCACCAACGGATATATCCCTTGCAAGCTGCTCTTAGCCGACAAATGAAGCAAAGTCTATGCATGAATCATATCTAGAATCTTAGACTTAATATCACCAATGATTCAATTAATAACTCGTCATAAAACAGTACCACACATATGTTGGATTTTATATGTACAGACTCGATATGTTATACCAACCAAGCTATGAGTCGTAAGAGTTACAACTTGGACAACGAACATTAAATCCTATTAATTTGGTAGACAGGTGATCACGAATAATTAACGGAACTAAATATATATAATTATCTAGAATAATTATATATTCCCGTAGAACGTAATTTATTATTTATACCTGTTATAAAATAGTTTAATGTTTAATTACTTATTTAATTAAACTTTGTTTTCCGAGTCTCGTATCACGTTTGAGCTTGTACTAGTCGTATTAGGCTTTAGAGGCTGAAAAGATGATTAAATAACCTAATTATAAAAAAGAACAGTATAACGACCAAATTGGATTGACTTGAATCAGATAGTTTCACCTATATGGGTTATGACATTCTTTGTTGATTACTAATAGAGTAGTGAATTTTATTTTTTATTTCCTTTTTCCTAACCAATTTTTTTGGATTTTTAGTGAGAGTCATTGTTAATTACGGTCGAATCTTGGCTGTCGGTGATAAGTTACCGTTGAAATCATTTCTAGTACGTTGTTAATTTTATCTTCAAATTTCGTACGTGCTCGCTTCTGATCTTCAGCTTGTTTATTGAACCATGGCATTGAAATCCTTTTGAGAACCACTTGATCGAAGAATCAAACGAAGCTTCGTATGCTCTGAATTAAAGAATATCACAAGCGGAAAAAAAACTAACAGAGTTAAAACATCTATGTTTTGATCGAGTAGTGCTGTGATAGCATGTAAAGATTTATACAAAATGAATTTTTATTAAACAAAACAAGTGTTTTCAATATATGTTTTGTATATTTTCACATAATCATGACATCTTTATATATGTAGAGAATTTACAAGATACAAAGGTAAAAGAATAGGAAACATTAACTTATATGAAATACAAAATATCTCTAATAATATGATATGACTTACAAGGTTTAGTGTTCAGGTTTTTTTTTTCAATTTATTGGCAGTTGCAAACTCTATTAATACGTCATAAAAGTTTCTAAGTTGAACTTTTTCTTGTGAAGTCTCGGAATCATTTGAGATGATCGATCATTTTACACACGTGCTATAATGTAAACTAAGATATAAACACATATTTATTAATCATGACGTACCCAGTAATAATAATTTTCCTAGCAGTGTTTTCTGTTATTTACACAAAGTATATACTATCCGCATTATCGGTTGGTCAAAATTTATAAGTTTCGATAATTGATGAAGAAATTGCAAAATACATTTATAACCCAAAAAATAAAATAAAATAAAATAAATACCAATGGAAAAGTTATCAAAGTTTAAGTGACAAATCTAGCTTTTGCAATTGATCATCTTGATTACTTTTCAAATAACCACCGCTAACAACGCCTCTAGCGATGTCTCCAGCAAGAGAATATGTTGTAACGTATTCTCTGACTGGAGACTCAACATTTGTTGCTCCAGAGGTGCAAATTGCACTATTCTCCGTAGAGCAGTAATAGGGTTTCTAGTGCCAGAAGATGGAAAGAAACCCAAATCATTTGGTGGCTTATGAACCATCATAGAGTGGACTTGGAGCCCTAAGGAAGACCTAGTTGAACCGTGATGAGTGCACCCGTGGCTAACCTTATTTATGTGTTTTGTAATTACTCTTTCTCTTTTATGCGCGTTTTGATGCCTCCAAGTGCTTGCGAACTGTAGAACTTTCGTCGGCAATAGTTGCAGGGAGAATACTCTTGGTGTTGTTTGATTCGGATCTTCACCGGGAGTGACGATGGAGTTTCTGTGGTTCAGATCTAGATTAGGTTTTCGACAGATTCGTCTAACGATAGACGAAGATCTAAGTTAACATCACAACCACATGCTTGTTGTTGGTTATGGTACGATGAGTGGTTTTTCATGTCAGGGTTTGAAAGGGCTGGCAATGGTTTCTTGAGAAGACACTTGAAGTTCAAGATGACTGATGACCTACTTGTTGTGCATTATATACTCAAGACAATATTGTCTTTTCTAAAAACTCATTTCTATTATAAAAAAATATGTTAAAAAGTCACTTTTTCATTTATGAAAAGATGTCAATTCATAACATGTTTTAAACAAAGTAAAATAAAATAACAAAATCTGATGTCAATTCATAACATGTTTTAAACGAAGTAAAATAAATAACAAAATTTGGTAAAATGAAATGGTAAAGTATTATAAATATATTTTGAAAAGCAGATCGAAAAGTTAATCCATCCTATTATAGAGTGATATGGAACTCATCTAAAACTTATCAAACTTTTATTTAAATCACTTGAGTTACGATTAGAGTTATCGAGATCATAAATTGTTTACAGAAAGGCCTTAGCATGTTGGATTATTAATTAACAGATGTCGTAGGCGGTTTAACCCGATTGTCGTACCTGGATTCCTACATGCATTGCCAGTTTTTCCTTGATTTTAACAATTTCTTATCGTTCCATTTCTAGTGTAAAAACACGTAAACCTTGATTGTCTAATTTTATGTGTTTGTTTACAACTTTAGTTCCATTAGTTATTACTTTTTAATACCGTCAAATTTGAAATTCCTTATAAAAGGGACTTTATGTAATATTTTTCTAATTCAATAAATTCCGATTTTTCATTTTTAATTTTCGTGTTTCCGCTATTAGATCGTATATATAGTATTGAGTTAGTTAGTTAGTTAGTTAGTTACTGGGAGGTTGGTTAGGTAGTTACACCTCTAGTTTGTTATATATAAAGGTGAGGTTTACTTGTAAAGCTTGATTGATTCTGAGTTCTGTGATAGATTACCGTTTCATGCTCTTCTTCATGGTATCAGAGACTCTTTGATCCTGTGGCAGTGACGTTAGATTTCCGATCATCTTTTCCGGCAAGATTCCGGCCACTCTTCTTGTCCGATCATTTTTTCTGTTGTTTCTTCAAGTCTTTGTTCACTATTTTCTTATTTCTTATCAATCTTCAAACAATCTCCATCCTCTTCTACTATACAAATTCAAACATTTCATCTGATTCTATTATTGTTGTTAATCTTCAAACTTCTAACACCTTCATACTTTGAATATCAATCTACAAATGATGAAATATCAAATTAGATGAACAATTCACCATACATCACCAATCTCTGCCAGTTAAGCTTGTCAGTGATAATTACTTTAACTGATAATTACTTTAACTGGAAACATCATATTGTTAGAATTATAAAGACCTTGGGTTATTACAATTTTTGAATCAAAACATATCGCCACTAACAATTACTGATGAACACGATTCTTGGAATACATATGATGATTATGTGAAGGCATTCATTGTAGAGAATCTTTCTCCTTCTTTGTTTCATCTCGCTCAAGATACTAAATCATCTGCTGATCTGTGGTATCCTATAGAAGAATTTTTCTACAATCGAAGCACCGATAAAACACCTTATGATGGTAACCGAAACGATGGTCATACCAGTGGTTCACGGTGGCAAACTGGCGGTGACTGTGGAAGAAATTGTTTGGCGGAGTACGATATTAAGGTTTGTACAGGAGGGCCCCCTTTTCAATCCGAATCAAAGACTCATCGCAGGGAAAATTGTTTTGATTCCTTTTTGGGCTCTCACCCTATCATGAATTATTCAAAGCTTACTGGATCAAAAAAAAATTGGTTTTGGGCCCAAACAAGTTTTTGAGCCTAATCACTTTACAAACTGGGCTAATCAAGATTTTTACCTCATTTTGGGCTTAATGTAGAAGTATCCACCATTAGTGAGAAAGTTGATTCTTGGATACCTGATTCCGGTGCCACTGCACATATGACCGCTGATATTTCTATTGTATTTGATGTTGTTCCCTACACCGGCTCTGAGCAAGTCGTTGTAGGCAACGGTCTGGCTCTTACTATTTCTTATATTGGCATTGCTTTGCTTCATTTATCTGATCGTACTCTTACTCTTAGACATGTTCTTGTGGTTCCTGGCTTAGCCAAGAACTTTTATCGATCACGCATTTAGTTATTGATCATCCTATAGCTATTATTTTTTTTTTACATTTAGGTATGTTCATTCTGACTCTTGATGGATAGCTCCTCTATCACAAACGTGGTAATCCACATCAGCTATATTCACTTGTTGCTTTCACTTTTGTTTCTCGTGAGACTTGTCATTCTCGGTTGGGTCATCCGTCTGATGATGTTTTGTCTAGATGTTCGTTTTTACATCTGACAAACAAAACCCAACACACACATTGTACCGCTTGTAGTGTTTCAAAATCAACTAGATTTCCTTTTACATCAGTTGTATCCCATTCTACTTCACCTTTACATATTATACATTGTGACAATTGGGGTGCCTCGCATGTTATGTCTAGAGATGGATATCGATATTTCATTACTTTCATTAATGATTGCAGTCGATTTACATGGATGTATCCTTTGACTTGTCATTCTCAAGCGATTGATTGCTTTCGGCATTTCAAACCGCTTGTTGAGAACCTTTTCTCCTGCAACATCAAGCATCTTCATTGTGATAGTGCTCCTAAGCTCATTCGTGGATCTATGGCTCGTTTTCTTTCAAATTATGGCATTGCTTATCACATTTCATGTCCATATGCTCCCTAACAGAATGGGTTGCTGAGCGGAAAAACTGTCATCTTTTGAAGGTAGCTCAAGGCTTATTGTTTCATGCTCGGTTACCAAAGAAATTCTGGTGTGATGCATATGCCACTGTTGCCTTCCTTATTAACCGGTTACCATCACCGGTTCTTCGTAACTCATCTCCTTACTAGGTCTTATTTGGATCACCCCCGTTACTCTCTTCTTCGTACCTTTGGGTGTTTATGTTATCCGTTTCTAGGTGATACTCGAGCGGATAAACTTTCACCCAAGTCTACTCCTTGTATCTTTGTGGGCTATGCTCCATCTTATCTCGGTTATCTATGTTATGATACTCATACGTCTCGTACGTATACATCTTGTCATGTTCGATTCCATGAGTCGATTTTTGACTTTCCATGGAGTTCTACTACTCCCACAGCTTCTTCAGATTCTATTCCTTTCTCCATTCCTCCTCCATCGCTTCTGACTTTTGTTTCTTCTCTTTCCTCTTCAGCTTCCCATATTATTCATTCCTCATCTTCTCATGTTATTCTCTCTCCTAATATTACTTCACCTTCTTCTCCTCCTTGTCCTCATCCTCCTCCTCCCTTTTCTCCTCCTCCTCCTCTTGTTCCGACTCACCCGATGGCTTCACGATCTCGTGATCATACACAGCAACCGTGTCAGTTTCCTAATCATGTTTTTTTTCATGTCTCTACTACTCCCACCACCGAGCCTTCCATATTTCGGCAGGCTCAGCAGTATTCTGTTTGGTAGGATGCAATGCGTGCTGAGATTGATGCTCTTCATGCCAACCATACTTGGTGTTTGGTTTAGGCTCCCACTGACGCCAACATTGTTGGTTGTAAGTGGGTTTACAGGATTAAGAATAATCCTGATGGATCGGTTAGTCGTTATAAAGCCCAGCTTGTTGCCAAGGGCTTTCACCAGACTGAGGGTATTGACTACACTGAGACTTTCAGTCCTGTGGTCAAACCTACTACTATTGTAACACCCCAAAAACGGGTTTGGTAATCAAACCACGTTAATATTAAAGAACGGGTAAAGAACCGTTAGCGGTGAAAGTTAAACTATAACATAATGACTAAGAACAAATTAACCTAGTTAATAACATGTATACAAGTAACAAGACAATAAGTTGTAGTCTTATATAATCAAAAACTGAACTTGAGGGACTAAAGTTGCCACAAAAGGAACTTGTGTTTTAAAACACCAAAATTAAGACACAACACACATAGTAAATGTGTGTTGGTCGATCATCAGGAGGTGAAGACTAGGGAAACCCTAGTTTAATCAAGAATCAACAAATTGAAAGCCAACTCTAACCCCAAATCAGTGCATGAGCGCATATAAACGATCACCTAATCGAGGGGATCATAAGGTATGTCTCAAAACTTAGATTTGGTAAAAATCATAACTTGAGACATGTTGATTACTTGCAATTAGATAGTTGGATTATGATCCAAAGATGAAATTAAGTGTATGTGTACGATTGATTTCGTTAAACTTAAAGAAATCATGCACAATTTGATGTAAGATTTCTTGTTAGTGATTAACAAGTAAATAATGAAATGGGTTCTTGACTATATGATGAAATTAATAATGTAGGAATGTTTATGATCATCATACTTGTATGCATGCGTAAGATACTCGAACAAATTAGAGATTCGAGTAAGTAATCAACATGACTTGAATAGTTTTGGTTGATATGTAAATAGATGTTAAGTGAATGTTAATAGATGTTAAATTGTAATTATGTATTCATGAATGTCTAATATATGATGAATTGGATTGCTACATAAGATGAAACCTAGCTAACGGATAAATTAGCATTGTTGATCAAAAGCTAAGTTAACTTGATGTTAACATCACTTGAATTTGTTTAGTAAAGAAACGACATGAACTTGGTTTGGAACTGAGCTATAAGTTGTCCTAAATAGGCTTACCAGGTATTACGATACTTAAATGAGTTGTAACTATCCGTTGAGTTTGTATGTGTAATGGACAGTTGACTTTAAGAGTCAATGACTATAATAGATCAATGATAAATTTGATATAATCGTAAGTGGAACAGTGTTTTAATGTGATAACTAAATCTTGGAATGATAATGATAGTTTGACGCTTGACAAGCTAGGTGAGGTGGGAAGAAGCGATCAAAGATCAAGTACGCGGAAAGACATAATTGGATTTAAGTATAAGCTTACATCCTAATATAGAAAATCGACTTATGTATGACTAACAATAAGTGATTTGGTATTAAATGAGATATGAAATGCAAGTCCGACTTGAATCGATAAGGTGACAAGTGAAAATGGTAATAAAACCCATATTTGATGGTATAAGGTAAATCAGTATTTTATCTTGTAATGACAATAAACAGGAATTCGGAAAAGTTACCTTTGGTGTAAGCCATAAGAATAAAAGATAAAATGTAATTCAGTCACATTTGACAATAATTAAATTTTGATAGACCCTATGCTATGCCATAACGATCGAATTGATGTAACAAATTCAAGTATATAATCATGTGGTGTAAACTGAAACGATACATGATGAGATGGTAAATAAATACCATCTCGTAATGATAAAATGGTCATTTAGACCAAATGGATCAAATGGTGATGATTCACCATTTGACAATAATATCTAATGAACGCTTGTCGAGTTTTTGTAATCACAGGGAAATGGCATTTGGTTCGCATCGCTATTAATTAGTAACTAGTAATGCAAAGTAATTAAACGGGTCAATGCTATGACCCGAGCCAGGTATGTGTAATGGGTCAAACTCTCAACCAGGACTAAAAGGTCCGATGAGAGTTAAATGAGTCATAAATGAAAAGGGATTACCTAAGGTAAGGTAAATCCAATAATCTAATCTGTAATCATTATGTTCTTAAGAACATAATGATTTAACATAGATTATGGTTAAATGTTCGTTTTGGTCAAAACATAATATTGTAAGTCCTTCGTCGTAAAGAAGGGTCTAAATTGACCAAAATGCCCTCGAATGATAAAATAGGTAAACGACTCTAATATTTGTTTAAAAATGAGTTTTATAATACGATATACCTCTTTGGTAATGTAAAGGCGAAAAACATAAGTCGTTTTGGCTTAATGCCTCATATTAGATCTTTTTTGTAAAAACGCCAAACCGATGGGTAGAATTTAAAATATAGCATTTTATAACCAATCCACCATAATGTATAGTTGTGGTGGAATGTAAATAGATATTTTGGTGGGAAAAGAGAAACAAAGTAAGAGGAAGTGAGATTTAAGTTTATACACTTAAATCACTTAATGGGTCAAAATGAATATACGCATAAATCAAGAGTGAATGTGTAATTCATAAGAAATAAGAATCTGGGTCAAGGATTGGATAAAATATGTAAGAAAATATTCTACGGATATTTAGAAAACAAGTTTCGGGTAAAACGGAGAAGAATTGAGTGAGTTACGGAAAATGTCGTAACTAAAACTACAAACAAGAGAAAAGCTGCAGTAGCCCACCGTAAAAACCGTAGCTTACGGTAGGCAGCTGCTGATTGAAATTGGAAGTCTTAGCCATAAGACAGTGAGCTAGGACCGTAATGCTAGACCGTAAGCTACAGTGGCCACCGTAGCTTACGGTGGGGTCTGAAATAAAGTTTTGGTTTTATTGTTTTAAGACTTCATGTTTACTCGGTTATGTTATAATTTATTTATAACTAATGTATTTCATAAATTATGAAATATAGGTGATGTTTGGGAGCACCGGAGGTGGATCAAGCTATATGAAGAACCGAACACGATCAAAGTTCAAGCTTCCGCACTTGGTTTTGATTATAATAAAACTAACCAACGATAACATGTTAAATTTTTTAAAGATGTTGAAAAAGTTTTAATAAACTCGTAAATATGAGTGACGTGTATATCGCATTCATACATCAAAATGCGGAATTTTAATAGAAATTCAATAAATAAAGATAGGGTCTTACAACTATTCGCCTGGTTCTTTCAGTCGCTTTCTCTCGAGGATGGTCTATTCGTCAGGTTGATGTCAACAATGCGTTCTTACATGGGGATCTTTCTGAGACTGTGTATATGACCCAGCCCCTAGGCTTTGTTGACTCATCTAGACCACATTATGTTTGTCGTCTGCAGAAGGCTCTTTATGGCCTAAAGTAGGCTCCTAGAGCTTGGTTTTCCAAGCTATCCACCGCTCTGCTTGCTGATGGTTTTACCTAGTGTCTTTCAGATGTATCTCTCTTTGTTTACAGTCGAGATTTGATACTCTGTTATGCCTGATCTATGTTGATGACATCATTATTACTGGGAGATCATCTGATTTTGTTACTGGTTAGATTGGGCGTTTGCACTCTCAGTTTGCGCTCAAAGATTTGAGACAGTTATCATATTTTTTAGGTATTCAGGCCTCATTTTTTGACGATGTCTTACATTTATCACAGCAGCGCTACTTACTTGATTTGTTACAACGCACGGGTCTTGCCAATTGTTGTCCATTATCTACGCCTATCTCTTCTGGTAGACAGCTTTCTTAGCACACTGGTGATCCTTTGTCTGATCCTACTATGTATCAGAGCGTTGTTGGTGCATTACAATATCTTGTGTTGACACGACCAGAGATTGCTTATGCGGTCAGTAAGGTGTCGCAGTTTCTTCAGATACCTACTGATCGACACTGGGTCGCTGTCAAGCAGATTTTGCAGTATCTTAAGGGTGCCATCTCTCATGGATTATGTATATGTCAGTCTACTTGTGTTAATTTACATGTGTATAGTGATGCTGACTGGGCTGAATGTCCCGATGATCGACGTTCCACCACAGGTTATTGTGTTTTTCTTGGGCCCAACCTCATTAGTTGGAACTCCAAGAAACAACATACGTTGCTAGATCGAGCATAGAGGCCGAGTTTCATGCTCTTGCTCATACCGCTGCTGAGTTATGCTGGGTTACATCTATATTCAACTATTTATTTGGTGTGACAATATTGGAGCTACATATCTTGCAGTCAACCCATTGTTTCATTAGCGTACACTTGGAGATTGACTTACATTTTATTATGACATGGTATTGGCAGGTGTTCTGTATGTTTGGTATGTTTCTACTATATTTCAGATTGCAGACCTTTTGACCAAAGAGTTGTTTTCGTTTCGTTTTGACACTCTGCAGTCTAAGCTTCACGTGGATGCTCCCCGTTCAGCTTGAGGGGGCATATTAGATTGTATATATAGTATAGAGTTAGTTAGTTACTGATAGGTTGGTTAGTTAGTTACACCTCTAGTTTGTTATATATAGAGGTGAGGTTTATCTTGTAAAGCTTGATTGATTCTGAGTTCTATGAGAGATTATTGTTTCATACTCTTCTTCATCCGCACTGCATCATGACACCATAAAGCTTGAAGTATACTAAAATACGTCGTAGATATATTCCTAAAGATTGGAAAATTATATGATATACTTCAAAGGAAACAAAGTAATAATGTATGTGGAAAAGGTTAACAATTCTCTATGCAACTCTCATAACCTAATGATCTAGAGTTTACGTTTTTATTGTTGTTAAAAAAAATAATATGTTAACTCAAAATACATCAAAACCATATATGATTTATCTTCTGCCAACTTAAACCATTCAAAAAACAACCAAAGTTGGCCAATACCAAATAACGTATCCACATATCTTTAATTGTCTATTTTCTTAATCACTAACGGAGTATTCGAGTATCATAGTGTCACCAGCAGAACCATCCAATCATATCTATCTTCACTAGGTTATAATGCTTATACACCAATTCAGGAGAAAACTCAATAAAGTGAGAAAAGCCCCTTGTAGAAATCGAACCCAGGACCTAATGGTCTTTAAGCATAATCTCACTCCTAAGATGACAGTAGACTATAATGCCATGGGCTATCTTTCATTCTCTATGAAACTCGATCCTTCTCCTCACTTTCCAGTCACTCGAATTGGACATGCCACCGACATTGCCGACATCCCAAACCGTTCAGTTAGTCAAACCTTACGTCGTATCTTAAAATTTACATCTAGTCAAGTCTGCATGTCCACTATTCAAGTATCTATGTGTTCGATGGTCCATGGTTCGCCGGTCATGTTTTAGTTGATGACTCTTTTCAGTTCTGGTTTGACCGATTCGACTAGATTAAAACACCATGTAAAAGAGATGAAAGGAGTCATAAGTCACTAAAAGAAATTTAGTGGACGTTTTATTTGGTTTCATTATCTGTCGGCATGATTTTGATAAGTGGGTTTTTAATCTTAATTCAACCCGACATCATTATTCAACTCATCGATCTTGTAATCTTTAAGTGGAACCAAACATATCTTAGTCATGGTAAAATAATTACGTATGTGTTTCTTAACTTATTAATCTTCTAAATAAATATTGCAACAAATATTAATTTGGGAAAAATTAAAGATCTGGAACTGATTTGACGTGTGCTTGAAGTTTACATTTTAACCAATTGGTTTCCACCTCAAGGTTAAACACAACGACAGAGATAGCACGTTACTTGTCTTGCATTTGTCATTCTTGTTGACTTCGAATGTTTTTTAACATGTTAATGTACTCTCTTTCAATTTCACAAAGTCGTTTCTTAAATATTAATTGCATTTTCTTGACATTGACACTATCACACCTGATTTTAATGTTATGGACTGAAACCGTTACAATTTGTTTAACGGGCAACAAATATGAGGTCTATAGTTCAAATAGACTCCCTCACTCACCAGATTAGCCTTTTGGGTTAAGTTCTCACGTTTTAGCTATAACAGATTAGAACCAAACTCGGAGTAGTGGTCCATGAAGTGGTGGCCTAAGAGAACTAAACGTGACCAACGAAGCTCGGAGTGGTGGCCTGGAGGGAGCCAGTCGTGGCCAACGAGAACATTGCCCCTTTAAATGGTAAATGGTTATGGACTTAAATCTTTGCCAGGTATTAGACTTGTCTCACATCAGTTGTATGAGCAATTAATGTGAAGTTTATAGTCCAAATAGGCTCTCTTACCCACCAATCCATTTATGACTCCTTTAACCAAATTACAACTCTTGACAATCCACAATCGCATGTGACTGTCTTAGATAAACGGGTTACACATGGACCATGTTTAGTTAGATTGGTTTAAGTTTATAGTTTCCTCTTGTCACCCACATTAGACAGTTGTTAACTTATTTTGTTTGTGTTATGTGATTAAATATCATGGAAAGTGTTTTATTTAAACAAGTTTTACTATGTAAATAAGTCACACATATGTATGCGTACCTATTTTTTTACATATATGTTATTAATAAAATTGTTTAATTTCTTCATGAAAATTTTCCATAAAGATTTCACAAATGTGACGTAGAGTTGATATTGTGATTTGAAGAAGTTAGGCAAAATTCCTCAAAAGCAAAGGTAGGGCGTTCAATGAAGGAATCTTTCTTTTAAATCCAATCATATCTCATAACTCATAATCTTGTTTTTATTGTCTACGATCAAGACAGGTCATATGTTATTATGATGCTTACTCAATGTTTTTTTGGATAATGTTGGCATAATTTTAGTGTAATAGTATGTTATGAAACTGCTAGTCATATAACTCCCCTACGTCTATACATACATGAATAAGTAGTAAGGGTGATGGCGGCGCTTGTGGGTGGAGTGGTGCGGCTACACTGCCGCTGATCACGTGGATAGGGTGTGTAAAGGTGTAGCTTGAGGCAATGGATAGGATGAGAATGTGAACACTAAGGGAACAGATGTGGATATGACCGTTGGGTTGAGGGTAATTTCAAAACAAAAAAATAATTGTTTAAACCTGTCTTTTTCGTATTTTCTACACCAAATAATACATCCCTTTTTATTCTAAACCAAAAAAAAAGTTCTTCCAACACTATGGAAAGATCAAAGGACGGTTCAAGCAAAAACTGAGAGGCGGTTTTAACCGAAGTCATCTCACGAAACAACTGCAACAACCATTACAATCATCACAACCGCAACAACCATTTCAGTATGCAATAATCCCGTATCCTCAAGTGGCAATCATGCCTACTTGTACTGGATCAGGTCAACACAGTATCCCCAAAAAGATCAAGAAATATTCTACCGTTTGCATACCCCCACTTCTAAAACCTTCCATTCAGTGACGGATCCAAAAAAAATTTCAAGGGTGCGGAAATTTTTAGTGGTTCGTTTGTTTATCGATACATAATATTTTTTTCTGTTCAGGTCTATTCGGGTCGGACCGGGTCAAGTCGAGTCATATAAGAAGATAATTAAACTAAATTTTATATAATCCACAAATATTGATGGAACTAGAAATTTTAGATGGAGTTTATAATATGCATGTTTTATGTTTATCAATCCACATGTATTATGTATTATTGATCTGTGCAAAATTGGGTCACCAGCATTTTCTTCTAATAATTTCTTTATTTATTGATTTATTATGTATTATGATTACCATATTTAATCAAACATGGTGCTTCATTTTAGTTTTTTTTTTTTAATTTCTACCAGAGCATCTTAAAATATATATCTTTCGTATTAATACTATAGGAAAATTTGAGAAAAATGTTATATACATATGAATTCTATATTAAATGATGTATTAGTCACTCTATTAGTTTATTGATAAAGATAAGATAAAATCAAAATATCATTATAAAACAAAATAAGTATATCATCACATAAAATAACTATTACGGTAGGTACAATAAAGGTAAAAATAAAGAAACGTACTTCACTGATAAAATAAAGATTTAGTTCTTGTAGTTTGGGCTATTTTACCAGTTTATTTCAAAGGTTTCATTTTTTTTTGTGAGTCCGAAAAGGTTTATCGTTGTCATTTTAGTCTATTGGTTAACTTCATACCATTATTTCTGTTAAGGAGAAGGGTAATTCGGTCATTTTATATGGCTGAATTGCCTTTTTTTAACAAAATTACATATAAATGACTAAATTGCCCTTCTCGTTAACAGATTAATGATGAAGTTAACCCAGTGGACAAAAATGGCAAGGGTGAAACCTTTTTTGACCCACATGCGAAAAATGAAACCTTTGTACTAAACTGACAAAATACTCAAACCACAGGTACTAAAATGACGGTTAACTCTAAAATAAAATAAAATATAATAAACATGATGCATTGAGGAGTGTGCTTCTTGGAAGTGAAAAATAATAAAATACTAAAAGTAATGTATGGTAAACTTTTAAGAAAGAGAAGTAACACATCATCTCTTTTAATGGTATCATCGTCTTCCTCATTCGTTTATGTGTTTTCTTCAATCCTTCGACAAGTTCAACGATTTTAAGAGAATTCAACGGACCCTCATGCGAGTTCACACATATCCCACGAGTTCAAGGGGGTGATTGTAAATTTTGTGGGGTGCGCTTGAGATTTTCACGCGTGTATAACACTAAAAATAATTAAGGGGGCGTCCGCCCACCCATGGCGAAGCATAGGTCCGCCCATGCTTCCATTTCGTCACCCAAACCGTCGTAAAGACCGACTCTCAATATTCAGTGATGAAGAAGAAGAAATTGAAGAACAAGCGGTTGAAGAAGAATATGAAGTTAGAAAATGATGACGACGAAGAGGATGACGATCAACCACTGAAAAAAGGAAAATTCAAGTCCTGTGAGACACCTCAGAAATTGACCAATGAATAAGAGATTGTGTTGTGTGAGTGTTGGTGCCATTTGTCCGAAGATCCAGTACACAATGGAATAAACAAAAAAGGATGGCTTTGGAGAAAATTTCTTAAGCATTTCAGATTTTAGTTAGTTGATGTGCCATAAATTATACATTTTTAGTACATAATTACCCCGTAATTCTAAGTACTTTATGACTTTATGGTTGAAAATACAATCTAAATCTTTCCTATTTGACAAATGCAGGTTTCTAAGGTCCCTTGATAAAAAGAAGAGAAAACGAGTATAAACAAGACAAAAATCTAAGATTCCAAGGAAATCAGCAAAGTGTCAAATCGGCACGACCGTGCCAGGCTATGGGCATAACGGTGCACAACACCCAGCAACGCAAATTCAACCCAAGAATGGTCAACAAAAGTCCACGATATGTGGAGGCACCGCCGTGCACACCTAGGCACACCCATGCTTAGCAAGGAAGCTTCGAGAATAGAAAAGAAATACACTTATAGAAGATGTTTGCTGTAGAAATTTATGCACCCCCGTGCATTCAAAAAGACAAAATTGAAGAAGCTTCTAGATCCGAAAAAAATGGCACATGTCCAAGCTCTATTGAGACACCTGTCCATGCACTTTCATGCATCCCCATGCACGCCCGTGCTCCCTTGCACCCAGCCAGCCTATAATAGAGCTCTAAGTCTTCATTCTAAAGTGTGTCATTTCTTGAGAGGCCTTCAAGGTCCAACCAGATTCTCTCTGGAGGATTCTAATGCCTCTTTCTTCTACCATTTCTCTTCAAATAAGGCACCAAGTAGATTAGTTCACTAGAATTGTATGAGAGTTGAGAGACACATTTTACACACACTTGCGCTTGAGCTTAAAGATCATGGAAGAGTAGTAATCGTCATTGGTTAAAGTGTTTATATTGTTGTAATCTCTATGTCTCCTCATACTCTTGGATTAGTTAATCTTATTAATATAGATTTTTTATCTTATTTAATGTGTTTATCTTTTACTAACTCTTGATTTGTTATCTTTCGTGACTGGATTGCATGACCTCTTTGAAAGTAAATTAACTTAACCACTTAATTTAACTATATTAATTAACTTGACTAAGGTGTGAGTACGGCTTCTAGTACCTTTAATCAGATCCGGTGTAAGCTTCTGGTATTGAACTAGATCTTACTAGTTTTTCTGGTATTGAACCATATCTTTGGGTAATAAAAGGCTTTTGATATTATATCGAGATCCTTAGGGAAGACTTCTGGTCATCCACCAGATCTAAGGGGGGGGGGGGGGTAAAAGTTAAGAAGGAAAATTAACGGGGAGATAGAGTAATTTGGTAAAATCGAAGAAACCGGTGAAATGGAACCTATTTTACTTATTCGGTAACCTAATTAATTTAGGTGACTAAATCGCTTTGGAAATTAAATAAAGATCCTTAAATGTGATCCCATTGTGAGCTTGAATTACAACCACTAATTAATTAAGTTATTAAAAGATAATAAAACCAAGATGTCCTTAAACCAATCTTGTTGTGGCATATCGTTTATTAGTCAATAGGCTTGGAATGGTTCATTATGGACATATTTCAAAATCAGTCTATCGGTATGTTGTGGCAAATTTGAGGGAATTTCGGTAACCAAACAAGGAGTTGCTTCCAATTTTCATAAAAGATAAAATAGAAAGATTTAAAATTTTCCTCATTTTATAAAGTAAACTATATTAATTAAGAAAGAACTTATCCAAAAGTCATATATTACTGTGTTAGTCTACTAGACTAACTATAAATAAGGAAGATCAAAATAATAATTGACGGTTAAGTAAGGGAAACGTATCCTTGGACGATACTTGGTTCTTACTAAAGTTTACTATACGTGACGGTTCTCTACCCGTTGTGTATGTTTAGTCTAAATAAAAATCATTTTTATAAATTTAAATCTAGATAATTGTGCTTTTAATTTATTAAGTTAACGCAGTTAAATGTTCTTAATATTACTAAAACTAATACACTTAGTTAACATGACATAGCTGATCATACCATGCGAATTACTCATCAACTAAATTCAAAATGGATCCCTTTGAATTTGCAAATGAATCGGTTTAACAGATTTTAGATTCAAGTAGTATTTATTTATTATATTACTATTTTTATTATTTATAACTTTATAGGATCATATATGGATTAGTGGATCCGTCGATTTTGATGTAATGAAGAAAGCTTTACATGATTGCCCAAAGAAGTGGAGAAACCCCTTTACCCACTTAGATTAATGGGAGATTGTAAGGCACCATGATAAATAGAAAAATCCCGGCGATGGGCGAGGAGTTTTCGGGATAATCTGGTTCAAAAGGAAAATCAACGGATTTCGCTCTAGACCGATTCAAACGACAACGGTTTCACTAGTTGGGCGCTCGACCTTAACCAAGACGCCACACCGATAAGACCACCACGAAGGGGAAAAGTTCAAGCGAGTCGTCAAGCCAAGGTGGTTTGGCAGACCCATTCTCGGGCTACGCAACTATGAAGAAAGGACTTCTAAGACAAGCCGTGAAGTCAAGAATGAAAAAAAAAAGATGAAGAAACTATTCGTCTTGTGGAGGGGTAACGAGAGGTTATCCGGCATGATTGTTTTTGACCAGAATTTAAAGATGTTTACAGAGCTGCACGACCATATCGAAGAATCGATATTGGAAATCATCTTAAATTGAAAACGTGAAATAGCGGCGAAATATGATTGGCTTAGTTATTTCTATTTTTTATTTATTTATGTTTACATGAATTTTTTTATTGATTTATTTATAGGTATTTTTAATGGTTTTTATGTATTTTTTTATTTTTAATTATTGAAATTAAACTTTTGTTTTAACTAAAATACATTAACTTATGAAAAATGAGATGGATGAGGGTAAGAGGTTAGCCCTATCAATGAGGGTAGGTGAGGATAGTTTTTGAGTAAGAATAATGTTATGATGGATGAGGGTATGAGGTTATATCCTATCAACGAGGGTAGGTGAGAATAATGTGGTTCTATGTAATTGAGTAATTGTGTAAGGATATGTGAGAAACCGAAAGTTGTGCCCCCTAATACTCTTAAGATTTAAGGGTGTATGAAAAGGGGCAAGTTAACTCTATTAAAGAAATAAATAAAAAAACTTGAAACACCCACATTCATTGATCCATCAACTTTAGGTGTGCTTGACTATGTTTCATGTTTCATACACACATGCATATACACATAAACCAACCCTATGCAACACATGTAAGTAGGCTACATGTATGCATACACACATGCATATACGCATAAAAGGTTTGGTTTATCAAAACATAAATTGATTTCTTTACAATCTTTGGAATTTCGAACAACATGTTAGATTATGCGTTATACCTTTTCCTGATCTTTAATCGATCTCTTAGCGTCATAACACATCTTCCACCTCATTCCCTGAGTCTATGCTATATTCTTCCTTTACCTCTAATCCTTTTTATATTATTTTAATCATTTATTTTATTTTTGAAAAAAATGTTATATCATTTTTAATTAAATTGCTATATTAGACACCATAAGTTCTTCACAGTTGTTAATGACAAGTAGATAGAACAAATAAAATTGTTGATTATATTATTTATAAATTAATTCCGTCCATCATCATCATCCTTTGGTATATATTAGGGTAAAACTTTCTTTGAATTTCTATTCACAACCCGCTACGAAATAACATACACAAGTTAATCAGTCAATCACACGTTTCATTCTTCGACACTAAAAAAGTAAATAGATTCAAAATTAAGTTGGAACGACCGGCAGCGTGGGCACGGCTACCATGAAAACTCACAGAGGATACGGAGACAGCGCGGTTTTCCCCGCTTCCCCGACCTTCCACATGCACCTTTGGAGCCCCGTCTTAAAATTACACATAATGCTAGTAAATTATTATCTGAACTTAAATGATCGGTCAGTATCACGTCATCTTTAAACAAAGTCTAGTGATACAACATTAAAAGAAATCTTGTTACTTTTCCTTTGTCATAATCATGTATATCCTTGCAATTTTGTTTCTATGCACATCTTTAGTCTAGTTTTCATGTAACTGTTTATAATGCTTTAAATAATTATACTTTAGTGTTCAAATGTTATTTTTTATGAACTTTTAAATATTCTAAAATATTTTCTGTATGAACAAATCTCTATTTTTAAATAAATCTATTTAGATGTAATGTCCTTATATTTGATTTGTGAGCCATCAAATCCATAATTAACATCAATGGAAGAACATAAAAAGTTGAGGTGTTCTTAGGACTATTGCCCCATCCTTCATACCTTTATTATGGATGGTATAACTGGTGACGGATCTAGCCTATTTATTTAGGGGTATTCTAAAAATAATTTACTGTGCAATTATATAATAACAAAAAACACAATAATAAAAAAAAAGTAAACAAATACCTAATAGATTTGTACTCTTCGTATTTTCATCGGTTGAAATTGTTCCACTACATCGCCGTCTTTTACTTTATCAAAAGTTTCATTTTTGATCACACAAACCATAGCATTGTTCGAAAATTATGGACCCATTCGATTGCGTAAATCCGTCTTGACAAGCTAGAATTTAGAAAAGAAAAAACATCTTTCAACAAGTGCGGTTGGAACCGGTAAAACCAAAGCTAGCTTTACCACCCAATAAACCAAAGGACAAGAACTATTTGTTCATGTTTCCACCATAAGACGAGCAAGATCACTTATTCTATTCAAGTTTGCAAATTTGTCATCATTGCTTATAGTGTGATGAAAGATCTTATCATTACCCAAAAGAGTCCTTATGTCATATTTTCTATTAGGGTGATAACTAACAATAGGTGGCCTATAATAGGGATCCGAAGGAAGATCATTCAAATCGATAATACCTCATGTGGTAGGAATTGAAGTGGTAGGATAACTTGGACCAATATCAACATTTTCTTGCATATTGTCATTCGTAACATTCGGACTTGCATCAATGTTATCATTTTCTTGATAATTATCATTAGCAATATTCGGACTTCTATCATTCGGAATTGTATTATTAGTAACCCGATTTTCATCAATTCTCTCAAATTTTCTTTTGAAAAAGTTCCCAATTATAGATTGTAATTTAGATTGTGATTTCATCTTCACTTAAAGGAATGAACCTTCAACTTCAAAGAATTCAAGTACCTAATTTAACAAGAAAACCAGAAAAGTATTACATTTTGTAAAATTTACCTTATCTAAACACTAAACCCTAACAAATATACAAACTACAATAGTACATAAACAATGACAAGAAACAAAAAAATAAATGACAAAAAACACTCACCAAACACGCAGGTCAAACGTGGGTCAACCGAAGCAGGGACCATTTCAGCAGATTGTTGTCGAGCAGTATGGACGATCACAATTCGCTAGTGGTGACGTTTTGGTTCCAAGTTTGCCACCCATACTCAAAAGGAAATTTTATTGTTTTGGGGTTTATGCTAAGTTTATCAATGGGCCTCTTTTAATTATATAATTCTTAATTTGGATTAACTTTATCATTGTAACATGACTCGATCATTGTAACATGGTGAACAGTGACTCTATCATTGATTTTGTGTCTCGTGTTTTTCATATAATATAGATTTAGTGCGGAGGGAACAACAAAAGTGAAAACTAACGGGGAGGTTGGCCGCTCTACCTCCATCATAGAAGAGGTCCAAGGTTCGATCCTAGTTCCAGGCTTTTTTGATCGTGTTATTTATATATTTATTTTTTTCTAGTTTATTATTATAATTATTGGTTTCTTATTGTTATTGTTATTATTATTTTTATACAAGTTTGAAGTTGTAAAAGGTTTGGGTTTATAAAAAATTAAAATTTTAATAAATTAAATTATCTTATTTTTAGGGGTATTCGCTCCTTACACTATACCCCGCCCCTGGGTATCACTATCTTTAACTTAACACGCTTGTGTTTTGACTCGTGTCAAATAAAAAAGAAAAAGAAAGAACCTCAAGGAAATACAATTCTACGAATCCACCATAAAAAAGTTGTCCATTTTGATTCACTAGAACTAGAAGAGTGCCTGCGCAATTCGATGAGAAACGCCAACAGTGTCAAGGTGTGCACGCTTCGGTTATTAGCCTTAAGCGAAGTTATCGGTTAATCTATTTTATTGGCCAAACAATTTTTAGTTAACTGGTTCGAATTATCGGTTAGATTGTTGGTTTTCGGTTCGATTAATTTCTATTAACAAGCAAACCAATTTTGGGGTAAAAAGTTTCCTTAGAAATAAATGAAATAGAGGTATATACATATGACATGACTGTATAAATACATGAAATGGAAGTAGATAACATTAAATACATGTAACGCAGGCATAAAAGCTAGAAATCTATGAAAATATGAATGGTTCGGTTTGTTTAAAATTGGTTTTTCGAATGTACAAAAAAACTAATAAAGGCTTTTTTGTTAATTCAGTTTTCGGTTAATTTGGTTATTGATTGATTTCGATTCGGTTTCATCTACTTTCAAATCAGGTTCAGTTATTGCTCAACCTTAAATATTGTTAATCACTTAACATATTAAGTATTTTAATTAAAAACCTATCACAATTATTATTTTAAATTAAAGAAAAATAAATGCATCTTTTTATGATGTAGTTTTTTTTTAAATATTAAAGTATAAAAAATTATGATTGTTGGGTAGATGATTTAAAATAAGGGGTAAAAGTACAACAATTAATTAATTAACCAGAATTTAATTAAAGGTGAGCCAATTAGAATGTAATTAACGTTTGAAAGACTTTGTCCTCTACATTTAATTCAAAATAGCTCTTAGTTTGGATACTTTAATATATTCTTTTCATAACACACATATATATATATTAAGAATAAGCAAATAACCCTTTTCATTTGATACATAATTTAAGGATAAAAATATGTAATTATATATTTATACGTAGTGCTGATTATATATAGTTGGAGGGAAAAAGATAAGTTATTAACGTTTACATAATAACCTATTAGTTAACCACTAAAGAAATATATATGCGTGTTTATATGGTTCTCACGATTCTTTACTTAAAATTGATTATATATTAAACGCCGATAGTCCATCAAAGGAATTTTACCGACAGAATAACCCGTAGGTGAAGGAAGTATACATTAGTAATCCGTCGGTGAAGGTCTATCAGAAACTAGACGTTGCTTTATCGACATCCTCCAAAATAGCGTTCCATGAACACGCTATATCCACTTCCTCGATTGCCGTCTAAAGTATTGGATTTCGTTGGCGATTGTTTGGAACCATTGTGTTGATATATAAAACTGATTGAATAGAAGTGTAAAATAATTGAAGTTTAAGATGAATAATGATGTGGGATTGGTGTAAAAAAAATGTGTTGTAATATTTTTTTCTTCTAAATGGCAAGCTAACATTCGAAAAGTGGAACATTGGATTCGGGAAGCTCGGTGATCAACCCCCATTCTGGGAAATTTTTATTTTTACAGGGACGAATGGTAGGGGCCGGTCTTGCCACAAGTGTTTGAAATTTGACGAACTTCCTACTTGTATGAAGCACGTTGATGTCCCATTTAAACAATCTTTAGTTTGAATGTCATAGTCGTGATGAAGCTCAACTTCCCAGTTTCGTGCAAGGGCGGTGTCAGCACTCTATGCCTCTCTAAGGGTTTTCTTTTACTTAGCGAGTGTTTAGATTCGTTATGTTTCGAATTTATTTAAAACGGATAAATTTATTTGTAATTGCTTATCATGAGATTATCAAGTATCAAATCTTATGATTTATCTAAGGCCAAAGGTCTATCTTATGGAGTTGTTCCCACCTCAAATCCGAGTTGTAACATATAAAGAACTCATTAGAAGGCGGCCTGGGGATGGAGCTCCAGGAACGCCTTCTAACATGATTATATAATTTTTTTAGTGGCAAATTTGGATCATTGACGGACCATTAGAGTATCATTGTGACACCAACGGAATCACTCGATCATATCCATCTCCACTAGGCATTATATAATATAAACATACATGTAAACATATTTATGATATATAAGTACACATATATGTGTGTGTAAGACATAGGAATTAGATTTTTGTAGAAGTTGTCTTGGTATAAGAAGCTACCAAAGCGTAAGGAGATGGAATCAAAGCGAAAAAGAGATCTAAAAGGTAACGTGTTTCTCTATCCGGATAAGTGCCTTGTCCCTTGTATGTAAAGAGTGGACTCCTTCGCACTAAACCTTAATGGGCTTGTCGATATGGGCTGGTTTAGGCTCAATGGTTCCAATGTTTTATTTACTGGGCTTGGACATTAAAAACCCATATATTTATTGGGATTAATTATTTGTTTTTATTTTAATCCAAACGCTCATCTTAGAGAAATAGATTGCTTTAAAAAATAATTCTTCTTAGAGAGATAGATTGCTTTAAAAACTAATTTTCCATGAAGCAATGGTTAAAGACAGTAAACTCATAGGTTGTTGGTTTAGTGGTTGCTTAACCCTTTTTTAAAGTTTTTTCACCCATGGTTATTAGGAGTTAGTTTAAGTTATGTGAACTTATTTTACAGATTTAAATATTTTAGTCGGTGTGGTTTAACTTAAATAACCATTTTTGTCCAAAGTTCAGATTTGGATAATTTTAGTACATTAGTTTTATGTTGTGTATTAATTAATTTCTTCCTCTATCAAATGAAATAGAGAGGTTGCTTCTAATGAGACATCTGACTCATATTATTTATTATACAATATACAATACATATAAGATAAATTGTAAACTAGTAGCGGGAGAAAAGGTACACAAGAGAGCGATCTTCGGACAAGATTTTGATATTCTAAATCATCCTTCACATTGAAGTCCATTAATTTATGTCATGTTCAATACTCAAATTACAACAATTTCATGTATGACTATATATAAAAACGTAACAATATATGTACTCATCAAATCTCCATTACCCTTTGTACCCGACGTTGCATTCAAAGGCTTTTTAATGGAGTGTGTAGCTGCTGTTATCAACGGCAAGTGGTTGTATCATGAAAATGAGCATTTAAAATGAGTTTTGTTGATCATCTTCGGAAGCTATGTGGTCGAGGTTTGTTAGGATCACTGGCATCTTCCTCAGGCAGCTTAACTGTTGTGTAAACACCAGCACCGGCTAGTGCACCAAGGATGGGAGCTGTAAGGTAGATCCATAAGCCTTTGAAGTTATTTGCAGCTATTGCAGGTCCCAGAGTTCTTACTGGATTCATTGATCCTCCCGTGACTGGCCTATATATATTATTTATGAATAACAACAAACAACTAAATGTACTCAGTAAAATCTCACTTACAGTAAAAGCTTTTGGTAAGGTCTCGGAAAATAACTAGAGCAAATTTTTCCTCTATCCTAGGGTAGAAAGGTTGCTCCACCGAGTCGTCAACGTATCATTAATGGAAAATAATTTTTTATATAAAAAAGAAAAAGTTTCAATCATTAGACAGGAAAATGAGTCACTTTGTTTTTAATTTATTAGTAACACATAGTCCTACAAATCAAAATAATAATAATTTTTGTGATTATATATAGTTACGTTAGTTATTACAAACCTCAAAACAAGTGGGATCCGTTTTATCTAATCTTTTGTAAATAACTAAGGTTTTATATACGATTACAAAAAAAGTTGTATTTTCCGTAATATTATAGAATTGTTATTAAAAAATATCATCTGGTTGACTTTTGAGCTAAGTGCATATATAACTAGACGGATCAAAACTAACATCATGTGTTGACGAGTCAACACAACACAACCCGACCATGCCTATTTTTATTATCAAACCTAAGAATTTCACTTCTTAACCTATGTTATGTGTATACCAATAAATTTCATGTCCACGTTGTAAAATGTTTCTTGCGACGCTAAATTCGTAATATTCTTTTTCAATCTGACTTTAAAAAAGTTAAGGTTTGTACCCAGCTATAAGAATATTTAGCATGACTGTTGCCCCTATCGTGATTCCTGCTAGCTCACCAACCTGTGGTAAAATGAGAATCTGGTTATAATCGTTTCATTACGGTACAACAATGACGGGTCAAGGAGTTTTTCAAAAATATTTAGGACACGTATTCGTGTATGAGACCCCAAAAATATCAAAACTTTGGAAAATATTTTTCGAATTTAAATTGATTAATAATTAAGAACACCATGTGACCGACATTAAACTACTAAAAATTCATGAGGGCAAATCTACATGATCAAGAACAGTCCAAAACTGTATTAATATAAATTGACATTTGGCTCACCATGAGTTAGTTCTTTGGATATATTATTGACCCATGAGTCCCTTTGTCTTAGATCTAGCATGAGTTACATTGCAATAATTGAATACTATACTACATGTGGGCATGAATTAAATGCACCAATTTCTACCGTCAGCATAGGCAAAGGAAGACCAATATGTTTATCTTTATCTTTATCGAATAATATTTTAAAACTCATTAATGAAAATACTAAAATAAGATGATACTATTTGCATACCACTATACAATTGATACATCATAAGCGGCCTGTTCTTAGGTATTATACGGGCTGTATAGTGTGTTAGACTAACACAAAAGCAATGTGATACTGCATAAAGATGACAATTGAACCCAAACCCTATAAGAAACCTGAAACCCAAAACATTTGGGACAGGTTTTTGTGTATGAGATCGGGCATGAAATTAGTTTTAAATACCCGAATATAGGATTATGTGTTACTCAGCTCGATGACAAGAAAATATAGACCTGTTCACCTAAACCATATACCTGATACGTAAATTTGAAAATAGTTTCATTTAAAGAATACATTTTCCTTGGAATATGTAATTGATAACATTATTTTTATTTTTTATGATATGAAGTATTAACTTTATCTTTTATGATTTATATTTATATTGTAATGAAATTTGAATGTTCAAGATATTTCAAACTCTATATTGTAGCAATCATACAATTACTTGTATTTTAATTTATTGTAAATGTTAGGAACATAAAATTATATAAAAATTGGAATAGTAAGGAAAAATGTATTCTGAAATTCCAAAAGGTATGTTTTAAGAAACTAATGGGTATACACAATATATGTGGGTAAACTGATATTTGACGGGTATTGAGCTAGGTATGGGACACAATTTTACAACCGAAAATGAGACAAAGATTACCAATACTCGTCCTTTGACATCCCTATATTAGCACACGCCACTAACGAAGGCGACACGCCTATGACCTTTTTAACCGTTTATACAGCCCATATGACTATTAGAGGTGGTGTATGCAAAGGACCCTTAGAATATTATGGAAAGAATAATAAAACTAAATGAAATAAAGGGACTTACAGCTCTTGTGTCGGTGGCAACAGCAGTGACCACAAACATGAGGTTAAAGCTAATGATGAATTCCAAAGCATAAGCTTGTGCATAGTTAACCGAAGGAACAGTCACACCCCCTCCCATCATTGGGTCAAATACGACTTTCAATGTAAAAGCTGCACATATTGACGCCAACACTTGTGCCCCTATGTACAATGGTACCTAACCAGCCAATCAGATATAAGTTAGTATCCACGTGGCAGGAGCTGATTGGGTACCAGCCTGACCTGCACACATATATAAGGGGTAGAATGGTTACATGTTTCCATGGGAAGTGTTTGAGGGCTGCAAAAGCAATGGTGATTGATGGGTTCAAATGGGCTCCTGAGATATGACCAGTAGATAGTATAACAATCATGACCGCAAGCCCAGAGGAGCCCGCTAGCCCGATCAGGGTCTCGGACCCTGGTGTCTTTTGGTTCACTATCGCTGTAGCTGTCCCGGCAAATATCAAGATCATGGTGCCTATGAACTCCGCTCCAACCTGTTAGTTAAACGGTCATAAACAAAATAAAGCAAACAAACAAACGTACCCAGTAATATCCACACGTTAACCAAATCAAATTACACATTTGACATGAAAATAAAAAGATAATAATAATAATAAAAAAGTTACATTTTGATTACTAACCTTTCTTACTAGTGAGACAGGGGGAGGGGGTAGCAAGCAAGCAACAGTAGGTAGTGTGCCTTCTTCTGTGACCATAGTCTCAACACTAAAGCACTTGAAGCTACCTAGAAGTGATTTCCTAAAGGCACTGGAACCATGGTTCCTGTCTGGTCTGAACCCACTAAACAGTGGTGCACCGGGTGTCCCGGGTGTGACCGGGGTCGATGGTGCTGACCCTGTATCTTCATTGTCCATCTTTCACTATACCCACTAAATTGTGAACTTTTTTGTTGATGTTAATAACAATAATGATGATGATGATTGGTACTAGTTGAGAGACTTATATAGACTAGAAATGCAGCATCTTTGGTGATAGTTGACTTGGGGAATCCCAAGTAATAATAATAATAAAAGAAGTAATAATATGTGTAAGAAAATGAAATAAAGGGGAAAAGGGTAATGGCTTTCCTTCCCTCATAGTGGTATGTGGATATCTATTTAATCTTCTTGCATATGTGCATTTTTTCAATGACATGGTTCTTTGTTTTCTTGTCCCCCTTCTCATTAGATTATATTTCATGTATTGATGTTAAGTTGTTATCTCAATCATACAATGTCTAAAAGTGACTTTGTTTAGGTTGTCAAAACATGTGGTGGTTCATTTTTTATAATCTGCAAATCATTTTGAAAGACACCCTCATGGCTATATATCAAAGTGATTGTAATAAACTTATTGTCACAAATGTTACCATGTTCTCAATAAAAAGATATAAATAGAAACGCCCTTGTGAACCGCTTATGGGTCCTGGTTTAGGATTTACGACATTTCAAGTTGCGATCTGTCTCACTGGTTAGCAGAGTATTTGTAGACTTCGTGAGTTTGGGGTGAGCAAAAACCCAATTAACCGAATCAAAACCAAAACCAAATTAACCGAACCAAAATATTCGAACCATGCAAAAACCGATAGGGAGCCCGAATTTTAGGGTTCAGTTCCGATTTTGCATTTTCTGAAAACCAAAAAATAAATGTTTGTTATTGAGTTTATGGATTATAATTCATATTTTTGAATGTCTAGTAAATTGCATTGTATGTTCTTTAAGTTTCAACAAAATTTCAGCGCGTTGTCATTTAATTAACGAAATTACAGTGTATGTCCTTTATGTTCTAACTTCTTTATAGACCTTTCTCCCTATAAGATTAAAACATAAGGACATTTGTTGTAAAAATATAAAACATAAATAACATTTGTTGTAAAGAAATTAAACATAAAGGGCATCCATTGTAATTTCGTTAGTTAAAGTACAATGCCTGAAATTTTGTTGAAACTTAAAGGACGTAAAATGCAATTTATCTTAAACTATACGAAATTAACAAATGGTGTAGCTAAAAAAATGAAGCTCAAATGTTTAAATAATCAATCAATCATTAACAAACAAAAAGACTTTAGGCCCAAATTCAATATACCAGGTTAATTTTTTCGGCCCAATAATTTCAAGCACAAATGGTAAAACCGAACTGAATTCACCGTGAAAAAAAACGAATTGCTGAAACCGAATAGTTTTCAAAACCCAAAAACCGATTTTTCGATTTAAGTCAAAACCGACTCATATACACCCATTGTGAGTTAATGGTTATCAAAAAAGAAGTTGGGCTTATAGCACTCAACCCTTATAGTAAAGTCACATTGTGGTAAACAGTAGAGTCAACTATATATTTTCCTGAAGTGATTCTTCAAAGAAAGTAACAACACTTTGTAGGAATGTTATCATTAGAGAATTAGAGCCCTCAAAAAGAAAGTCAAAGTTGGTAGCGATGGTACCACAGGTTTTAAACCACAGATCATCATGCCACTTGCAAATCTTTAACTTTTTACCTCACCAGTCACCATTCTCATAGTTGTGGGCCCATTTGCCTCCGTTATGTCTTTATTCCATCTTTATGTACAATTTTCTTGTATAAAGGTTTCTTGCATTGATTTCTTACTCCAAATTGACACACATATAACATTTATTGTATGTATCTGGTGCACAGGATGACTAGACTGTATAAAAAAATAATAATAAGTTATTGCTAAGCCCCGAGGGCCCAATCTTCTTGATTACATACTAAAATTAAGTTTTGGTCTTGTCAACATATTAAAAAGTGTTGGGATAATGAATTTCTGTTATTTGTCTTTGTTATTAGATTACAAGAATAAAAATAAGTGTTTATGGGTTTAACTTGGTTTAATTTTTAGTTTTAACAAGAACAACAAAAAAAAAATTCAGTATACTCGAAATAGTTTTCTTTTCAATAAAACTCACTCCAACTCTACTATTGGTGATTTGCTGGGGCGGAGCTTTTAAAGGGCAACAGGGTGCACCCGCCCTCGCCCCCGCCCCTGCCCCCGTCAATGTTTCGGTTAGTAGTGTATTTTTTCCGATTTTTCGTCTGAAATTTTTTAAAATAATATAGGTTCGCCCCCACCAATTATTTTGCCTAAAAAATCCATGCCCTTGCCAAGTTTAACATCCAAAAAATTTATACATATTTTCATATTGCCTTAAAAAACGTAAAGAATTGGGCTATTAGTATTTTTTTATAAAAATAAACTTGAAGTGAGTTTGAATAAAGTTTGAAACTAGTTTTTATATAAACAAGAGGGTTCAAATTTGGTTTTTTTATGTGTAAGAATGATTCTTTGAATAAATAAAGATTATTTAGTTTTATATGGAGTTATTGTTGTTTGACCCGACCCGACCCGAATCGAATAGCCGACCGGATATATAACCCGAAACATAGCGATAGAAAAAAAAATTTGGTCCCATGACTTTCCGCCCCCGCAGAACTTTTAGTCAAGCTCCGCCGTTAGTGATTTGTGCATTTTAGGATTAGTATGAAAAACATGTGTCATCCGTATTTCCATGTATTAGGATCTTAAAAAATTGTTTACGTAAAGACTTTGATTTTAGAATTTGCTTTGTATCTCAAAAAAGTTTAAAGCCAACCCTATTACTATTAGTGCATCAAACCTTGTACTCAATACTAAACCGTACAACTAAGCATCACGTTCTATTTGTTAATTGACTAAATATTGTAGTCAGAAGCATATACAGTTTTGGTTAGGTTAACATTGTCAATTATACTTCGTGAATAATATCAGCCAAGGTGCACCTTTTTTCAGTGTTAAAGTAGCTGAGTAGATCCTGCTGTAATGACTTGTAATTTGTGCATTAAAAGTTGTAACTTATTGGTTTGCATGCTTACGGTCTTACCTGGATTTCTAAGCTTAGCTAAAGTACAATGCAAGAGCATAATTGTTTTTAAAAAGCGTCTTTGTCGTCAGGGAATCTTTGTTACAAATTAACACATAATTAATAATTTGAATTAAGCCCATTTGTTCTAGTTAACATTTTTTTTTGTGTTTATGACCATGAATTGAGCTCAAAATAGATGTTGTACTGACTATGCATTTGTGTGGTGAGAATAAGTAGCACGTTTAGACGTGATAAAGAGGACAAAAGCATGTGAACTATTGTTTTACCAAACATATGGCCAAACCCTACCTTGTCGTTTTTGTTGTGTGAAATTTGCTAAACTATAAATGATTGTGATCACTAATTATGAAAACCGGTTATGTATGCTATCCCGGTCTACTAGTTTCAGTGATAGCGTGAAGTATCGCATTTAAGTATATCATCCGTGTTATATAAAGCGGTAGTAGTTATGTACCGAAAGAAAAACAAAGATATGCTTTCATAAAATATTCTAATTGTTGATGATTCGAGTGTTATCAAGTCGGTTTAGTTAATTGGATTTCCTTAAGGACCAAGGTAGAATCAAAATAAACATTTGATACAACTTACAAGTTTAGAGGTGTGGAGCATATGTTCTTCAACACTATAATGATTCTTGGCACCTAGAAACCTAAGGGATTCCGATCACTAGACATGAGGATTTCAAGGGGGAACCGACCTGGTAAGGTCTAACAACGCCCCTAACAAAGGTTGCGCTTGTGTGATTTTAGTTGAGTCTAGACGCTCACTACAAAAAAAAAGTAACCATTAGTGATTAGAGTATTAGAGAATAATATATCAATCTCGGATACATGGTATTCCTAACTAATTTATTAGTTGTTGATGATATTGGAGCTTGAGTTTCATGCTACTTATTGGTGATTGATAATCATGCACAAATATTTTTACATCTTATTTGAGACTAAATTTTAGTCTCAGGTGTGCTTTATAAGGTTTTAGAGGGAAAGATATTAGCTACTACTAAACTTCAGTGTTAAATGTGTTCCCTCTATAAGTTATTTAGGTGTTAATGATTTGCGTTCCATGATAAATCCACTAGTTCACTATCATTGGGCCATAATGAGTTTAATGTGCTAATAACTTGTTTAATGTTAACCAAGTCATTTAGGTCTTAATGAGCTTATCATGTGTTAATGGCTTGTTTGGTTTACACTAATTCTTTTAGGTTGAAAGATGTCATTTTGTGTTAATGGTTCATGTTTGATGATAAGTCCATATGGGACTTGCCATGAGATAATGATTTGTTTTAGGTTACACCAAGACATTTAGGTCAAAGCAAGTCATTTGGTTATTAGTCACTTGTATTTGATAATAAGTTTACTAATTCATGGTTAATTGGTGTTAATGGGCATGATAAGCCCACTAGTTTATCATTAATGGACCTTATTATGGGTTATGTATAGACATGATTTAGGTTACAACAAGTAATTTTAGGTTAAAAGAAAACATTTAGATTTTAAATATTAATTACTTACGTTTGATGGCAAGTCCACTCATTAAGTGTTGTGTATGATCGGCCTTGTCATATGCTTATGATTTGTTTTAAGGTACACCAAATCATTTTAGGTAAAAAAAAAATTATTTTGGTGTTAATGACTTTTATTAGATGATAAGTCCATTAATTTATTTTAATTGAGCACTTTGATGCGCTAATGACTTGTTTTAGATTTCAATTTATTTAGCTTATTAAAGGTATATCAGGTTATTTTACAACACAAATCACATATAATGTAATCCAAAATCCAATTTTTTTGCTAAGAAATTTCAAAGAAAATTTGTAACACATTTTGTTACCACATTGCAGCATTTCATAGCTCTATTTACTCATAAACATAATTAACAAATGATCATTTATTCATTTGCAAAGCTTACAGAGCAACTTATGCTATGACGTGCACCATGGATTCTCCTATGAGAACACAATGAGCTTGACTAGAAACCTATTTTGGAGTACTCATGTGCCCAATTACTTCGAGACCACTCATTTCAGCATTAATCGATAACCTGTTCTCGTAAGACTATTTTTAGCCACTCATAGGCCCAAATACTTTAATACCACCACTCCGGCGTTTAGATGACGTTGGCATTAGCGTACATAGAAACCATGACAATGTGCAAAATCAGAGGATTAAAGGTCAAGATGGATTTTTCACTTAAAGGCCCATGTATTTCGAGATAACTATGTCCAACAATATATATACCACCGCATTAACATAGATGGGTGTGCAACATCATAATTGACACATTTAAATTCAAAAACAACTGATTTCAACAAACATTAGATTTATCAACAAATGTTACTACCATATAAAGATAAAGAACGAATCACGTTAAAACTAGTGAGGTTTCGAAAGTAATCATAACAAACGTATTGATTGCACATTTGTTGTCAAACTTTTTCAAATGATGGTTTGCCCGACTTTCAGAGTTACAGTGCTCGTAAAACATTGTTAAAAACAACATAACCGGCCGTACGTTGTGACAAATGGTTGTTTGTGTAAACCTCGTAAAATCGTGTCCAATGTATAGTGACACGTGTCATTACTTTTATAATAAGTCCCTTAATGGACTAAAAGTGTCAGCATGCTCAAACTAAGTCTCTGAGTGACCTTCTGATGTCAACATGCATAAACCGATCCTCTGAGTGACTGTCACACCCCGGATTTCCAACCCGAAATCCATACACCGGTGGGCCCGGGTGGGGAGTATCGTGATGTAAGTTGATAACATCATTGTCAGTTAAACATGGCACAAGCGGAAGTCTTGGAGTAAAATTACTATTACAAACCGAATGTTCAAAATAAAATAATATACAGACTCGTAATAGAAGATCCACAGGCGGATCATAAAATGTACAAGAAAGAATATAAAACAGACTTTAGGGCAGATCTAAGGATTTGCAAGATCTCTACATATTCACTACCGAGCAGACCCCAGCTGACTCATTTTTGAAAACTTTAAAATGATTTTTAAGTGCAAAACGGCACAAAATCTTTCTATTAACTTGGAAAGTTGACTTTGCAACCTTGTATCAGATTCACATGTTTGTTCAATACATACAGAGCCCAGTATAGAAACCGAGACATGATTAAATACACACCACTTAGAACTCACGAAGAAGTTATCCCCAACGTCTTGGGTAATTTGCATATGAGCGTCTGTCAGGTGTATGCCTACACCCCACGCTAAGGTCGTGGCCAATAACTAATGTATTGAGCCGAGGATATCCAGGACACGGTAATTTAACCCCTGATGTTTAAGTTATCAAACAAAACTGTTAAAACGGAATATGCAGGTTTACTAGCCACAAAAGGCATTCGATTGACCCCATTTCGGACCAAGCGGTAATAATTTACCGTATCCCAAGTCCATATAGGAAAATAAGTCGAGAGTATTTACCTGAGCTGGTCTTCTTTCAAAATTCAATAACTCAGCCGTATACAAAAGTACTAACGTGTAGATAGCATTTACCGGCAAGGCTCTAGTCTGGATTATGGCATAAGCTAACCAATTAAATACTATCGGTCTTTATTTAAGTCATAGACTTAGACCGAGTAGTGTACATGATCAAAACGAATAACGCTTGATTAAACGATGATCGGATAGAATGTAGTTTAAACCCGACAAGTACTTTGACTTGCATAATATGGGTAAACAATTAACATTCTGGATTTTGAGATTAAAATGATAAGGTTAAACCCGTTTCGGTTAAACCCGTTTCGGTTAAATTCCGTAAACTAGTTACGTGTAATCAACCGTTTGCTTTAAAGCGATAACGGTAACCAGATAAGTCATGGACAAGTACTATATGCCATTATATTTTAAATAAGTAAGATATCAGTAGGATTTCAACTTGTATGCCTGTTATGGTTTTAAAACGAAATTATGCTCATAGGCATTTCGGTAATATACACCATATAAAAGGAACTTGAAATATTTTAAGTTTATAATAATGAGTATTCTGAAAAAATATTTTATTTATGATATAATATCAGTAGGATATCAATTGTATGTGTAATTTATCTTTTATGACCAAACTATGCACCGAATGGGCATTTTGGTCATTTTACACATAGTTTATAAATTATTTGGGATTCTGAGTTTATAACATTACATACTGTAAATATGTTTAAAATATGTTTTAAAATCAGTAGGTATCAACTCTTGGTCAATAATATGGTTCAAAACCATACTATGCGCCTAAACGACGCTTATGTCGTAAAATGGCATCTTTATGTGATTTTTATCGAAAACTGATGTTAAGGTCAGATTAAAATGCCTTGGATATGTTATTTAATATAACATATAAGTAGGTAAAAGATTTACCTTGAAAAGATTTGATTAAAACTATTTACATCAGTGGGTAACTTAATTTCAAGTTCATTATCTTTAAAACCTTGTTTTATGTAAAAAGGGTATTTTAGTCAAAATGGCATAATTACAGAACTTGAGCATAAACTCAGATTCTGCTTGTGATCATGTAATATAACCTCAGAGGGTTATGCTACATTATATTACAATCATAATGCAACTTTAGATCAGTAGCTAACTAATCTAAATCGGGTCAGAATCGAAAGTCAAAGCAGAAGTCAAACTTCGCGACTTTTGGTTGCGAACCGACCCTAGAATCTGAAATTGACGAGCCGAACATGTTCTTACATGTTCTAATAATTATTACCAACTTGTTTAAGTTTCAAAACAGGTTTCATAATATATATAAGGTCAATTTATGATTTTTCCAAAAAATGGCCATGTTTGACTTTTTAATATCATATTGACCCGATTGGTTTAGCAAACGTGATCTTCAGGAGGTGCCCTTTATAGGGATTAACACCTACCTTATTACGATCACTTAGCCATGTTCATTTCGAACAATGGCTGGACCATAATGGTCTTAACCGAAAGTCAAAGCGTTTTCCGTAAAACGCTTGACTTTTGGCTATAAAAGCCTATAAACGAAAATGCACAAAGAATGAACACTTACCAGTGATTCCTAAGGTGCAAAAGAACTATGTTGGATGCTCCTTTTAGCTAGGAACTTCCAGAGGAGGGAGAAGAGTGAATAAATGAGAAAGGTGCAAGTTGGAATGGAGAACTTAAGCACCTTTTAGAGTTGCAGAACTCAAAGCAGGTGAAGCCAGGTGTTTAGGGGTGTAAGAAGAAGCTTACAAGTGTCCCAAAACGTGGCATAGCTGATTGCAAGTCCATAGTTTTGAATTAATGGTTTTGGAGCTTTGTTTGGAGGCCAAGCCAAAACTTTCTGCAGCAGACCTCTTCTTGCGCCCCACGAGAGACCCAGGCCTGGTCTCTCGCGGCCCGCGACCGCCCCATGGCCAGATTCAAAACTTGACACTTTAACCCCTTAACTTATTAAAGCTTCTAAAAACCTTCTAAAACACCTTTTTGGCATATTTAGCCCTCGTAGCCAATACTTGGCATACCTGGATTATTCCCGGATATTGTCGAGCTCTCGGTTCGTTAAAAGGTCATTCGGAGGTATAAATTAACATGTTGACACTTTTAATCCCTCCATTATCCAACTTTCATATATAAACGGATTTAATCACTCCCGTCCAACAAACAGGACATATGAGAGTTAGGACTACGTAAAGGATCACTCAGAGGCTCAGTATAAGCATGTTGACTCTGATGTCACTCAGAGGCTAGGCATGTTGACACAACGGTCATTCAGAGGCCAAGTTTATGCATGACGACGCTAATGGTCGTTCAGAGGCTACGTTTTATGCATAACGACACTAATGGTCATTCATAGACTACGTTTTATGCATGACGACACTAATGGTCGTTCAGAGGCTAGGTTTATGCATGTTGACATCAGAAAGTCATTCAGAGGCTCAGTTTGAGCATGTTGTCACTTTTAGTCCATATTAGTCTTTAATAGACTATATATAAAAATACAACACGTGTCACTATATTATTGGACACGATTTTACAGGGTGTCACATCCTCACCCCCTTAAAAGAAATCTCGACCTCGAGATTTTATTCAAAAAAAGATGGGGTACTTTTGTCGCATAGTGGACTCAACCTCCCATGTATACTCGGGACCTCTAAAAGCGTCCCATTTAACCTTTACTATGGGTATCATTTTTCTTTGGAGCTTCTTAATCTGTCGATCCTCGATCGAAATTGGTTTCTCAATGAACCTCAGGTTTTCATCAATTTGCACATCCTCGTGTGACATTGCTAGCGACTCATCGGCTAGACATTTCTTAAGATTAGATATGTGGAATACATCATGAATTCCACTAAGCTCCTCTGGCAACCTAAGCTACAGTGCCGACACATTCGATTATCTCGAAGGGTCCTATATATCTTGGGCTCAACTTGCCCTTCTTTCCAAAACGGATCAAACCTTTCCAGGGTGATACTTTCAGCATGACTTGTCCCTACTTGTAACTTAAGAGTTTACGCCTCTTGTCAGCGTAGCTCTTCTGCCTATCCCTGGCAGCTTTGAGACGATCACGGATTTGCACAATCTTATCCTTGGTCTCCAGGACAATCTCTGGTCCTGATAATTGGGCTTCCCCAACTTCTGCCCAACACACGGGCGTTCAACACTTTCTCCCATATAAGGCCTCAAAAGGAGCAGCCTTAATGCTAGTATGATAACTGTTATTGTAGGAGAATTCTATTAGGGGTAAGTGGTCATCCCAATTTCCACCTAAATCAATCACACATGCCCTAAGCATGTCTTCCAGTGTCTGGATAGTACGCTCACTTTGACCATCAATCTGCGGATGGTAAGCCGTACTAAAGTTCAATCTTGTGCCTAATGATTGTTGGAAACTTTTTCCAAAAGTGAGATGTGTATCTAGTATCTCTGTCAGATACAATAGATACCGGCACACCGTGTAGGGACACAATCTTGTCCACATACAACTTAGCCAATTTATCTGAATTATACGTTTCCTTTATTGGCAACAAATGAGCTGACTTAGTCAGTCTGTCTACAATGACCCAAATAGTGTCATTACCACTTTTGGTCTTAGGTCACTTGGTAATCAAGTCCATTGTTACCATTTCCCATTTCCAAGTGGGAATCTCAAGTTGTTGTAGAAGTCCTACGGTTTCTGATGTTCGGCCTTACTTGCGAACATGTCAGACACTTAGCTACATAAGTTACTATGGATTTCTTCAAACCATCCACCAATAATTATTTTTCAAGTCTTGATACATCTTGTCACCTCTAGGGTGAACTGAGTATCTTGAACTATGCGCTTCTCAGAGGATTAGATCTCTAAGTCCTCCAAAGATAGGAACCCAGATTCTTCCATTGAATCTAAGGATTCCATCCTTTTCAGGCGCTAACTGGTCAACAGTTCCGCCTAATCCCTCATTAGGGATATTAGCCTCTAATAGAGCTTGCTTTTGCGCATCTAGTAGCTTCTCACTTAAGCTATTTCTGAGCTCAATGCTCTTAGTGTTAATCCTTATAGGTTTAACTCGTTCTTTGCAACTTAAGGCATCAGCAACTACATTTGCTTTGCCTGGATGGTAGTGAATCTCACAATCATAGTCATTAAGCGTTTCCATCCATCGACGTTGTCGCATGTTCAATTCTTTCTGATTGAACAGGTGTTGGAGACTCTTATGGTCAGTGTATATGATACACTAATGTCTCCATAGTTTTAGTGCAAATACAACGTCACCCAATTCCAAATCCTGGGTGGTGTAATTCCTTTCATGCACCTTTAGTTGTCGTGATGCATAGGCAATTACTTTGCCTTTTTGCATTAGCACACAGCCCATGCCAGTGTGCGATGCATCACAGTAAACTACAAATTCCTCAATACCCTCAGGTAGATATAACACGGGAGCATTGCTTAGCTTGTGTTTAAGAACCTCAAAAGATTCTTGTTGCTTTGGTCCCCAATTATACTTAACATTCTTATGGGTCAATGTAGTTAAAGGAGTGGCTATTCTTGAGAAGTTCTCAATAAACCTTCTATAATAACCAGCCAGTCCTAGGAAACTACGAATTTTAGATGGAGTTTTGGGTACTTCACAATCATGATGGCCTCAATTTTGGCGGGATCCACTTGGATACCACGCTCACTGACAACATGTCCAAGGAATTGAACTTCTCTAAGCCAAAATTCGCATTTAGAGAACTTTGCATAAAGTTTCTCCTGCCTTAATAATTTTAGGATGCACCGAAGATGTTTCTCATGATCAGCTTGATTACGAGAATATATAAGTATGTCGTCTATGAAGACAGTGACAAACTTATCCAAATACGGTTTGCAGACTCTATTCATGAGATCCATGAACGCTGCTGGTGCATATGTGAGCGCAAAAGGCATCACCAAGAACTCAAAATGACCATAGCGGGTCCTGAAGGCTGTCTTAGGAATATCTTCACTTTTAACCTTCAGTTGATGATATCCTGATCTCAAATCTATCTTAGAAAAATAACTAGCCCCTTGAAGTTGGTCAAGTAAATCATCGATCCTGGGCAGAGGATATCTATTCTTAATTGTTAGCTTGTTCAGCTCCCGATAGTCGATGCACATCCGCATTGATGCGTCTTTCTTCTTAACAAAGAGGATTGGAGCTCCCCAAGGCGAGGAACTAGGCTGAATAAACCTTTCTCCAAAAGTTCGTCTAGCTGCGTTCTTAATTCCTTCATTTCCGTTGGTGCTAGCCTATATGGAGCTCTAGCCACTGGTGCTGATCCCGGTATGATGTCAATTCTGAACTCCACTTGCCTATCCGGAGGTAGGCCTGGTAATTCTTTAGGGAAAACATCGGGATACTCCGAGATAACTGGTTGATCTTCAAGGTTCGGCTTAGGTTCATTTATGGTGACTTGTGCCATATAGATGACACAACCTCTCCTCAAACACTTGGATGCCTTAAATAACGACACCTTGTCTGGCAATCCATAGTGTGAGTCTCCGGGTATGGTGATCATTTCACAGAAGGGGTTTTAATTTCGATAAGCTTCTTATCACAGGCAATGCGGGCTTTGTTATGAGAATAACCAATCCATGCCTAAGACAACATCAAACCCCGCAAAATTCATTGGCAAAAGAGAGATAGGGATGGAATGATTCTTAATGGATATAGAGCGTCTATCAAGAATGGAAGAGGCAGTTTCTAAGGTTTCATCGGCAAGTTCTATCTCATAAGTTTTATCTAGAGTTCTTATGGGTAAATTTAATAGTTTACTAAACTTATGATCAACAAATGATTTATCTGCACCCGAATCAAAAAGAACTCTAGCATAAATATCATTAACGGGGAAAGTACCTGTTACGACGTTATTGTCATTAACAGCTTCCTTAGCAGTCAATCGAAAAGCGTGTGCATTCCCCTTCTTGGCCTCTCTAGGCTTTGGATTATTATTCTTTGAATTCTTAGGGCAGTTAGTTGCAATGTGCCCTTTTTCATTGCAGATATAACATACAGCATCCTTAAGATCTTTACAATCTAGGGTCTTATGCCCTCTCCTTTTACAAATACCACAAGGTCTAGCTTGTGAATCAGAATTACACTGTCCCCAGTGTCTGCGGTTGTAAGTCTTACAAAATGGCATCACAGCCGACTTGCCTTGGTTCCCTTTGAACCCGAATCTCCCTTTATTTTTCTTATTAAATCCTTGGGAGTTGTCTTCATCTCTCTTCCTTTTCCCGTCAGTTTCTGGCTTAACTGACTTTTGCCTTATAAGATCAAGGGTGAGAGAGAGAGAGAGATAGGTCTACAGCACACCTATAGGTATTAGGCTGAGCAGCCTTTACCATGCTCTTCATCTCGGGCACTAATCCATTGATAAAACGTGTAATATGTTTGGATTCATGGGTGATTAAGTATGATACTAACCTAGATAGGGAATTGAAATCGGAGACATACTTCCGACAGTCTAGGTTTTTCATTGAAAGAGACAAGAAGTCTGTCTCTAATTTTTCCACCTCATGAGGTGGGCAGTAAGTTTCCTTAATGAGGTCTACAAACTTGGACCACCCTAAATTATACAGGTGTACCTTACCTGTTGACTGGATCATGGCTTTCCACCAGATTAGGGCATCGCCCTTAAAGGACTGTGATACATACTTGACCACATCCTTATCAGCACAGTTGCTGATGTCCACAATTGTTTCCATCTCATCTAGCCACTTTAGGGCTTCTACAGCTCCTTTTCCCCGTTAAAGTCTCGGGCTTACAGGAGACAAAGTACTTATAGGTACATCCGTCTTTAGCAGAGCGGGACCTTTTAGTAAAATCTATTTTCTTTGGTTCCTCTTCGCATTTGAAGAGTGAACGGAGCTCTCCTTATGAGCTGAAGATGGTGGAATAGATAAGGGTCTAGAGCGAGTATCACTCGACTCTCTAAGCCTTTCAATGGCCTTTCCCATGGCCTTTTCAACTGCTGTATCAATGCGAGCTTGAAAATCATTATTATCTATGGCTACATTTTCGGCGTCCTTAGAGTTGACGTTCCGATGGCTACTTTGTGTCTCATTTGAATTAGCCATTCTTCAAATCTTTGGTTCTATATACCAGATAAAATCTGCCTTAGCCATGGTATACCAACCATTTTAGCTTTATACATTGGATATAAAAATCCATCGCCTAATCATGCTAGTGTTAATATCATCACAACTCTTAGGCTTAAAGAATCTATATTTGGCCTAGGTCTTAATAGGACCATTATAGGAAATTTACGATCTGGACAAGGTCCATATATTACTAGACAGTGGATCGTAATGTCACAACTGTCATTGTCGTATTTGACAATTATATAGCTCATAGGCTTGTCGCAAAGGACATTTAAAACATGGCGCATAGACACTACATCACTAATGGATGTTTTATTTATCACCTTACTGGTGTTATTAGCCGTGATCAAATAGATCACATAGGCTATATAAAATAAATTATAACCCGAAAGGTAATTCATCACTAACGGATGTTTTATTCATCACCGCACTGTGATATTTAGCCGAGATCAAATAGATCACATAGGCTATATAAAATAAATCATAACCCAAAGGGTAATACATCACTAATGGATGTTTTATTCATCACCGCACTGGTGATATTTAGCCGGTATCAAATAGATCACATAGACTATATAAAATAAATCATAACTCGAAAGGGTAATACATCACTAATGGATGTTTATTCATCACCGGTGATATTTAGCCGGGATCAATTAGATCACATGGGCTATATAAGGTTAGGACATAGTCCATTACCTTGAAGGCTACTGTGATTCCTCAAGTCACACTACCATGAGTATGAACATTACTTGAATGTTAACATAAGAGGACCTTAATGGTTGATTAATAGTCCCGGTCGCATTGACCTTAATAACTTGGAGGCTTGAACTTAGTCCACCACCTCTAGATAGAAGGATAACTTCCCTTAACTATCATGATAGAAGACCCTTCCGTTCTTAACTGTCATTTATATATTTGGCCAAATATGTGGTTTGTGCCACTCAGCAAATCAAAACCATTAAGATCTTTTTGGAATTATATAGCTGATAAAAAACTCTGAGTAAAATCGAGACGATCGCTTGAAGAGGATAAGTACATATATATAATTCCAAAATATTTCATTAAATGATAATTAGAAAGTACAATACTTGAAATAAATAATAGAAACTGATTGTCCATGCAGGACTAAAAGAAATAAAATGTCCACGTAGGGACTAAGGAAATAACAATGTCCACGCAGGGACTACTTATAATAAAAAAAGACTTCACTCGTCCTTTTTTCCCTTAACTAGCTTGGAGAATTTTATGAAGAACTTATTTGTCTTTTCTCCGTCTTCTCCGCCTGCTGTTGCATTTCTTTCATTCTTTCTAAGGCCTCATTTATGGCCTCAAGTGGTGGCGGAGGTTGTGCTTGTGGCATAGCCGGATACGGGTACCCATAAGTTGGATATCCGGTCGACGGAAAAGTAGGTGGGAAAGGAGACGGGTGAAGTGCATTGTGCATAACTGGTTGCATATAGGGGTCTTACAACCATGCTTGATAGTCTACCGGTGTAGACGGGTTAAAAGAATCATATCCAGACGTGTCTGGATATGTGGGGATTGGGTTGGTATAACTCGATGGTGGTTGAACAGCAGGTGTTGGTGTTGGTTCCAATATAAGTGAAACATTAGAGGGTCCACCCATTTGTGGGTCCTCTTGAATGGTAGGGTAGGAATTGGGAAAAGGTGGCAGCGATTCGGACCTTTGTCCGTCACGTACCGACATACGTGCTCCACGCTTCCTTCTTGGTGGCTCAGGTGGTGGTTGAGGTTGGTCCACCGGTTCCATGTGGACATCTTCTTGTATTAGGGGTGGTTGAGAGTGAGAGAAGGAGTGTGGGCGAAGGTAAATTGGTTCTAATATTAGTCCCACTCATTAGAACCCTGGTAAGGCGATCCGGCATATGAGTTTGAATCGCTCGAAATTTCAATGGGATGCATATTTGATCCCGACGGCGGCATCTCCGGGTCGGAGTCCTCGTCCATAAGGTTCGGCTGGTCCAACTGATTTTGATCGGCTGGAGGTGTGTTAAAATAATGGTTAGGGTTAAATTCCTCATGGTAAGAGTGATGAGAATGGGAATGGTGAGAATGGTGTGAATGATAGGAGTGGTGAGAGTGGTAGGAATTTTGGGAATGTGAGGGCGAGTGTCTATTAGAGACAGAACGTCTCGCTGGTTGCCAAGGAGACGAATCTCCTGATTCTTGGTAGGCATCTGAGTTGTGAGGTTGGGGGAACACGCCCCGATGGTCCTCCCCTCATTGGACCTTTTCCTATCCCACTTTGTCCTCGTACACGTGGCGGCATTTTCCTGATAACAATCAATTTAAAAACAATACTAATAACTTAATAATGAAATGAATAATCCTAGGTCAATGCCTAGACTCGGAAGTCTAAGGAATGTGCTCGTGTAAGTTTGAGATTAAACATAAGAAGGATAGTGTTTAATTCTCTCAAACGTTGGCTCTGATACCAACCTGTCACACCCCGGATTTCCAACCCGAAATCCATACACCCGTGGGCCCGGGTGGGGAGTATCGTGACGTAAGTTGATAACATCATTGTCATTTAACATGGCACAACGGAAGTCTTGGAGTAAATTACTATTACAAACCGAATGTTTAAAATAAAATAATATACAGACTCGTAATAGAAGATCCACAGGAGGATCATAAAATGTACAAGAAAAATATAAAACAGACTTTAGGGCAGATCTAAGGATTTGCAAGATCCTCTTATTCACTACCGAGCAGCTTCCGGCCTATTTCGTATTGTACCTACAGTTTAGTCTTCGGACGACATGTCAGCTTTCGCTGGTAAATACACCCAACTGACTCATTTTTTATAACTTTAAAATGATTTTTAAGTGCAAAACGGCACAAAATCTTTTATTAACTTGGGAAAGTTGACTTTGCAACCTTGTATCAGATTCACATGTTTGTCAATACATACAGGGCCCAGTACAGAAACCGAGATATGATTAAATACACACCACTTAGAACTCACGAAGGAGTTATCCCCAACATCTTGGGTAATTTGCATATGAGCGTCTGTCAGGTGTATGCCTACACCCCGCGCTAAGGTCGTGGCCAATAACTAATGTATTGAGCCGAGGATATCCAGGACACGATAATTTAACCCCCGATGTTTAAGTTATCAAACAAAACTGATTAAAACGGAATATGCAACATCATAATTGACACATTTAAATTCAAAAACAACTGATTTCAACAAACATTAGATATTATCAACAAATGTTACTACCATATAAAGATAAAGAACGAATCACGTTAAAACTAGTGAGGTTTCGAAAGTAATCATAACAAACGTATTGATTGCACATTTGTTGTCAAACTTTTTCAAATGATGGTTTGCCCGACTTTCAGAGTTACAGTGCTCGTAAAACATTGTTAAAAACAACATAACCGGCCGTACGTTGTGACAAATGGTTGTTTGTGTAATACCTCGTAAAATCGTGTCCAACGTATAGTGACACGTGTCATTACTTTTATAATAAGTCCCTTATGGACTAAAAGTGTCAGCATGCTCAAACTAAGTCTCTGAGTGACCTTCTGATGTCAACATGCATAAACCGATCCTCTGAGTGACTGTCACACCCCGGATTTCCAACCCGAAATCCATACACCGGTGGGCCCGGGTGGGGAGTATCGTGATGTAAGTTGATAACATCATTGTCAGTTAAACATGGCACAGCGGAAGTCTTGGAGTAAAATTACTATTACAAACCGAATGTTCAAAATAAAATAATATACAGACTCGTAATAGAAGATCCACAGGCGGATCATAAAATGTACAAGAAAGAATATAAAACAGACTTTAGGGCAGATCTAAGGATTTGCAAGATCCTCTTATTCACTACCGAGCAGACCCAGCTGACTCATTTTTGAAAACTTTAAAATGATTTTTAAGTGCAAAACGGCACAAAATCTTCTATTAACTTGGAAAAGTTGACTTTGCAACCTTGTATCAGATTCACATGTTTGTCAATACATACAGAGCCCAGTATAGAAACCGAGACATGATTAAATACACACCACTTAGAACTCACGAAGAAGTTATCCCCAACGTCTTGGGTAATTTGCATATGAGCGTCTGTCAGGTGTATGCCTACACCCCACGCTAAGGTCGTGGCCAATAACTAATGTATTGAGCCGAGGATATCCAGGACACGGTAATTTAACCCCTGATGTTTAAGTTATCAAACAAAACTGGTTAAAACGGAATATGCAGGTTTACTAGCCACAAACGGGCATTCGATTGACCCCATTTCGGACCAAGCGGTAATAATTTACCGTATCCCAAGTCCATATAGGGAAAATAAGTCGAGAGTATTTACCTGAGCTGGTCTTCTTTCAAAATTCAATAACTCAGCCGTATACAAAAGTACTAACGTGTAGATAGCATTTACCGGCAAGGCTCTAGTCTGGATTATGGCATAAGCTAACCAATTAAATACTATCGGTCTTTATTTAAGTCATAGACTTAGACCGAGTAGTGTACATGATCAAAACGAATAACGCTTGATTAAACGATGATCGGATAGAATGTAGTTTAAACCCGACAAGTACTTTGACTTGCATAATATGGGTAAACAATTAACATTCTGGATTTTGAGATTAAAATGATAAGGTTAAACCCGTTTCGGTTAAATTCCGTAAACTAGTTACGTGTAATCAACCGTTTGCTTTAAAGCGATAATGAGTAACCGGATAAGTCATGTACAAGTTCTATATGCCATTGTATTTTAAATAAGTTAAAATATCAGTAGGATTTCAACTTGTATGCCCGTTATGGTTTTAAAACGAAATTATGCCTCATAAGGGTATTTCGATAATTATACACCATATAAAAGGAACTTGAACATATTTTAAGTTTATAATAATGAGTATTCTGAAAAAATATTTTATTTATGATATAATATCAGTAGGATATCAATTGTATGTGTAATTTATCTTTTATGACCAAACTATGCACCGAAGGGCATTTTGGTAATTTTTCACATAGTTTATAAATTATTTGGGATTCTGAGTTTATAACATGTACCTACTGTAAATATGTTTAAAATAAGTTTTAAAATCAGTAGTATCAAGTCTTTGGTCAATAATATGGTTCAAAACCATACTATGCGCCTAAACGACGCTTATGTCGTAAAATGGTGTCTTTATGTGATTTTTACGAAAACTGATGTTAAGGTCAGATTAAAATATCTTGGATATGTTATTTAATATAACATATCAGTAGGTAAAAGATTTACCTTGAAAAGATTTGATTAAAACTATTTTATGAGCCACAAGGGCTAAAATCGTCATTTATCGACATAGTTTAAGGACTTGCTTGAAAACTCAGTTTATAACTTGGTTTAACATCCCAAATAATCCTACTTATAATATTACATAGTAGAAAACTCATTTTCAAGTTCATTACTATTTAAAACCTTGTTTTATGCAAAAAGACATTTTGGTCAAAGATGGCATAATTATGGAACTTGCGCATAAACTTGGATTCTGATTATGATCATGTAATATAACATCAGAGGGTTATGCTACATTATATTATGATCATAATGCAACTTTAGATCAGTAGGTAACTAATCCAAATCGGGTCAGAATCGAAAGTCAAAGAGAAGTCAAACTTGCGACTTTCGGTTGCGAACCGACCCTAGAACTGAATTTGACGAGCCGAAATAGGTTTCATAACATATATAAGGTCAATTTATGATTTTTCCAAAAAATGGCCTGTTTGACTTTTTAATATAATAACTTTGACCCGTCAATTAGTCTAGCAAACATGATCTTCAGGAGGTGCCCTTTATAAGGATTAAAACCTACCTTATTACGATCACTTAGCCATGTTCATTTCGAACAATGGCTGGACCATAATGGTCTTAACCGAAAGTCAAAGCGTTTTCCATAAAACGCTTGATTTTGGCTATAAATGCCTATAAACGAAAATGCACAAAGAAGGAACACTTACCAGTGATTCCTAATGTGCAAAAGAACTATGTTGGATACTCCTTTTAGCTATGAACTTCCAGAGAAGGGAGAAGAGTGAATAAATAAGAATAGTGCAAGTTTGATGGTGAACTTAAGCACCTATTTATAGTTGGAGAATCAAAGAGGTGAAGCCAGGTGTTTAGGGGTGTAAGAAGAAGCTTACAAGTGTCCCAAAACGTGGCATAGCTGATTGCAAGTCCATAGTTTTGAATTAATGGTTTTGGAGCTTTGTTTGGAGGCCAAGCCAAAACTTTTCTGTAGCAGACCTCTTCTCGCGCCTCGCGAGAGACCCAGGCCTAGTCTCTCGCGGCCCGCGACCGCCCCATGGCAGATTCAAAACTTGGGCACTTTAACCCCTTAACTTATTAAAGCTTCTAAAAACCTTCTAAAACACTTTTTGGCATATTTAGCCCTCTGTAGCCAATACTTGGCATACCCGGGATTATGCCCGGACATTGTCGAGCTCTCGGTTCGTTAAAAGGTCATTCAGAGGTATAATTAACATGTTGACACTTTTAATCCCTCATTATCCAACTTTCATATATAAACGGATTTAATCACTCCCGTCCAACAAACAAGACATATGAGAGTTAGGACTAGTAAAGGATCACTCAGAGGCTCAGTATAAGCATGTTGACTCCGATGTCACTCAGAGGCTAGGCATGTTGACACAACGGTCATTCAGAGGCAAAGTTTATGCATGACGACGCTAATGGTCGTTCAGAGGCTACGTTTTATGCATAACGACACTCATGGTCGTTCAGAGGCTACGTTTTATGCATGACACACTAATGGTCGTTTAGAGGCTAGGTTTATGCATGTTGACATCAGAAAGTCATTCAGAGGCTCAGTTTGAGCATGTTGTCACTTTTAGTCCATATTAGTCTTTAATAGACTATATATAAAAATACAACACGTGTCACTATATTATTGGACACGATTTTACAGGGTGTCACATCCTCACCCCTTAAAAAAATCCTCAACCCCTGAGGTTATATACAAGACCATAATCAGAATTTGAGTTTATGCACAAGTTCCGTAATTATGTCATTTTGACTAAAATGCCCTTTTGCATAAAATGAGGTTTAATCAATAACGAACCTGAAAATAAACTACCTACTGATGTAATATCATAAGTAGAAATATTTGGGATGTCAAAACAGATTATGTACTGAGTTTACATACAAGTTCTTGTATTATGTCGATAACTGATGATAACGCCCTTGTGGCGCATAAAATGGTTTTAACCATATCTTTTCATATCAAATCTCTTACTTACTAATATGTTATATTAAATAACATATCTAAAACATATAAACCTGAATTTAACATCAGTTTTCGCTAAACATCGCACAAATCGTCATTTTACGACGTAAGCGTCGTATCGGCGTATCGTATGGTATTAAACCATATTTATCAACCAAGACTTGTTATCTACTGATTTTAAAACTTATTTTAAATATTTTATAGTAGGTACATGATATAAACTCAGCATCCCAAATAATTTATAAAACTATGTGTAAAATTACCGAAACGCCCTTACGAGGCATAGTTTTGTTTTAAAACCTTAACGGGCATGTAAGTTGATATCCTACTGATATTACAAGTTATTTAAAGTATAATGGCATATAGAACTCGTCCATGAATTATCCAGTTACCCATATCGCTGATATGCGTGCGGTTAAGTATATGTAACTAGTTTACGGAAATTAACAGAAACGGGTTTAACCTTGGCATTTAAGTCTCAAAATCCAGAATGTTTATGGTTTACCCATATTATGCAAGTCAAAGTACTTGTTGGGTTTAAACTACATTCTATCCGGTCATCGCTTAATCTAGCGTATTATACCGTTTTGTTCCTGTACGCTAGTCGGTCTAAGTCTGTGACTTAAACAAGACCGTTAGCATTTTAATGGGTTAGCTTATGCCATAATCCAGACTAGAGCCTTCCGATAAATGCTATCTGCACTTAGTTCATTTTGTGTACGGCTGAATAATATTGCATTTAAGCAAAAGACTAGCTCAGGTAAATACTCTCGACTTATTTCCCCTATACGGGCTTGGGTTACGGTAAACTATTACCGCTTGGTCGGAAATGGGATCAATCGAATGCCGAATTGTGGCTATTAAATCTGCATATTCTGTTTTAATCAGTTTTGTTTAATAACTTAAACATCGAGGGTTAACTACCGTGTCCTGGATATCCTCGGCTCATTATATTAGATAATGACCACGACCTAAGCACGGGGTGTAGGCATACACCTGACAGACGCTCATGCTAAATTATTTTTACCCACAAAGTTGGGGATAACTCCTTTGTGAGTTCTTAAGTGGTGAGTACGTTAATCATGTCTCCGTCTCCGTACTGGGCCTGTATGTATGGAAAAACATGTGAATCTGTTAACAAGGTTACAAAGTAACTTTCCCAAGTTATAAAAGATTTTGTGCCATGTACACTTAAAATCATTTTCAAATGTTTTCAAAATGAGTCAGTTGGGTGTATTTACCAGCGAAAGCTGACGTATTTCAAAAGACTAAGCTTGCAGGTACAATACGAAATAGGCTGGAAGCTGCTCGGTACTGATATAAGAGGATCTTGCAAATTCTTAGATCTGCCCTAAAGTCTACTATTTTTGTACATTTTACGATCCGCCTGTGGATCTTCTATTACAAGCCGTCTGTATATTATTTTGGTACTTTGAACATTTGGTTTGTAATAGTAATTTAACTCCAAGACTTCCGTTGTGTTGTGTTTAATTGACTATGATGATATTAACTTACGTCACGATAATCCTCACCCGGGTCCAACGATGTTTGGATTGGTTGAAAATCCGGGGTGTGACAGTTTGCCCCAATCACTAAACCAAATTTCCTAATATATAGCCCCGATTTTGACTTTTTCACGTTTTCCCATACTTCTATTGCTTTGATCAATTCCGTTTTGATTGTAAAAAATATGAATTGTGGATTTCATTAATTTACACATTTATTAGTTAGTTTATATAAACTAGTATGATTTCGTGCACTTCGCTGCGCGCCGTTTGTCATTATCGTTTTGTTTCATTATGGTAGAGTATGATATCTGCACTCGATAACAAGCGTTTCTAATTGACATGTGTTTTATATCAATTGAAAACAATAAAAACGAATACCTATGCAGGTGTTGTTCAGTCGGCATCGGTCAGTTACGATACTGGTATCGTACAGACACTCGATATAGCTTATGATACCAAAAAATACTTATTGTGAATATAACTTTGTGTTCAATGAATTTTATACCGCCACGTCGAGAAAACTAAAAAAACGAATACGGTATCATTACCAATGTTGTTTGGTCGGTATATGCCCGGTTTGTGATGACAAAAAATAACTATATATGGCACGTTCAAATAGAACGTTTATCGAATCGTACATAATAATTACACGATGACGCTAATAATAAAAAAATATACAAATTTTATATGGTACGGTATAATATATAAATATTAATATATAAATATATAATATATTTATGTATATAATATATATATATAATATAATATATAATAATATTAAATATTAACATTAATTTGGTCGGTATATGTTCGTTTTATGATGATAAAAAAACAATTATATATACCTGTTCAAGTAAAATTTTCATCGAATCGTGCATAATAATAGACACATGGTGACATTAATAATAAAAAACTTACAAATATTATACGAGTACCCATACTGATGTTGTTCAAACAGTATCAGTAATATTAGAAAAAGAATATCACTAAAATTAAAATTAAATAAATATGTTTAAGGTTAAAAGTAAATATAGCAATGATCTATTGTAATATTAAAATGATAAAAAAATATATATGTTACTGTAGAAAACAAATTACTATTCATGAATAAAGAAACTATTTATTTATTATTATTATTATTATTATTATAAAAACAAACTACTATTTATAGTGACTTTTAAATATTATATATATATATAAATATTATATTAAATAAATTATAGGTTGTTGTCTTTTTATTTCTCAAGATTTAACAATACTTGTAAAATTTAGTTTATACATATTAGAAATAGACTTGGTGTAATGATTTTTCTAATTTATAAACATATCAAAAAATTTGCTCTTAGATAGTGTATTCTTTCGTTTTTGTTTTCATTCAACGTCAGTCAATATGCAATTAATTTTTGATGTCATTAGGATGGATGGCAAGGAAGAAAGATGCTTTAGTCAATTCGGCACTTTTGAGTAGTAGGTTGGAATGTGTAGGCCTAATTTATGTCACATGAAAACTTAAGGGAACCCAAAAGGAAAGGATGGTTCCAAACCATCACGTCCTTGATGAGTGTTTTGAATTGACATGACATCCCACTTTCATAATTTCATGTAGGCTTGACAAAATACAAGCTTATTTTTTTAATTAGATAACGGGTTAAGCAGCGAGGACCTAATGGTTTAGTAGTGGTATAGTGTTAGAACTTATTCCTTTCATAGTGGAAGGTGATATAATGCCGGAGGCCATCATAGTGTCATGTGGCACCTCCCTACGCCGCCCCGAAGGGCACTATACCCCTTCAAATCGTTTTTTTTATGAAATTTATTACGGGGTGAAGACATTTGTCCCTCTCTCTCTCTCTCACACACACATACATACATACATACATATATACATAACTCAATATCTACGTAATCCCCCACTACACACACATTTTATATGACCCCCCACATTTCACTTTTTTGCCATTTCACATAACTCTTCTTAAGGAGGGTTATGGAGTGTTACCATTACACATAGCATTATAAAATTGGCGTTAGTTTAAATACAAGTGCATGATTAGATGGTATATAGGTGTAAAGGGATTGTTGTTTAAAAAAAATAAAGAAATAATTGACATGCAGGGCCGGCTCACAGAATTTATGTATCCTGTTCGAGCTCGAAAAACGTGCTCTCAGACTTTAACGAAATTGGGTATTGGGCTCACTAAAGGTCAAAATCTAACGCCAATGGGCTAATAATTAATCTTAACCATAAGAATAGTTTTGTAAGTGGGCCTATGTTGGTATTTATATAAGTATACCCTATAAAAAAATTTACATATACATATTAGGTTTTTTTTTTTTAAAAAAAGATAATGTACCCTTCGAAATATCGGCCCCTGGCCGGTGGTCCTCCTCGCCCACCCCTGTTAAAATGCATTTGTAACTGCGATTTTTATACACCCATATACCGCCTTTTTAAAAAGATTTGTAATTTAGTAATAGATTGAATTGAATAAAATAAATTGTTTAAGAGATTATGAAGATAGGAACTTAGAACTATTCTTTAGACACCTTATTACCTGTCTATTTATATCTATTTTCCTTTCTATCTTATCGATTTAACATGTTATTTGTAAGCTTGTAACACACAACTCAAATCAACGTATGTTCATATGGATTTGTCGAAACTATTCAAATCTTACTTCATGTGAATTATCGTTTGTTTAATAGTTTTACTCTAGGTTGACCACCATCCAAGATGACAAAAGAAAATTGAATGTGACCTAAATAATCAGGAAGGGTAATGACGCTGGCATTTGGTTATAGGACAGGGAGTAGCATAGAAGTTGTAAAAAATTAATAGAATTCTTAGAAGGTCTTTTTTTTAAACGGTAAATTTGGATCAATAATGGATTAGTAGAGTATTATCGTGTCATCAACGGATTCACCGGATTATATATACATACACAAAGCAATAATGTCTAGACACCAATTCAGGAGGAAACCTATTAAATCTGGGAAAACCATCTTTGTGGGAATTGAACCAGGACTAATGGTCCCTAAGCCTTATCCCTTCTACCAAACCTACCATATAATCCTACTAAAAATAAATACATTTTCTCTTTCCTTTTAATTATACAATTCTTTTTTATATCTTTATCATTACCTTTTCTCTCTCATACACTCACAATCATTTTCAAAATATATTAAAAATTTATCGAAGGTTAATATTGTCCCCTCAAACATACATATAAACGATAACATTTTCTCTATCCCTCATGCACAATCACTTACAACTATTTTTTATAACATAAAAACCCATCTCACAAAATTTGGTGAGCGTGTTGTGAATGCATTTATACTTTAGGTTGATTTTTGAAGTGAGTTTAAATCACACCCGAATTTCCAACCAAACACTGGTGGGCCCGGGTGAGGAATATCGTGACGTAAGTTGATATCATCATAGTCAATTAACAAAGCACAGCGAAATTCTTGGAGTTTAAATTACTATTACAAACAAATGTTCAAAGTACGAAAATAATATACATACGGCTTGTAATGAAACATCAACAGGCGGATCGTAAAATATACAAAAGATAAATATCAGACTTTATGGTAGATCTAAGGACTTGCAAGATCCTCTTATATCAATACCAAGCAGCTTCCAGCCTATTTCGTTTTGTACCTGCAACTTAGTCTTTTGAAAATACGTCAGCTTTCGCTGGTAAATACAATTAACTGACTCGTTTTGAAAATATTTCAAAATGGATTTAAGTGCACAGTGCATATTAAAATCTTTTATAACTTAGGAAAGTCAGCCTTGTAACCTTGTTAAAAGCTTTACACGTTTGTCAATACATATGGGGCCCAATACAGAGACCGAGACATGACTAACGTACACAACACTTATGAACCCACGAAGAAGTTATCCCCAAACTAGTGGGTAAAAATAATTTAGCATTCGCATCTGTCAGGTGTATGCCTACACCCCATGCTTTGGTCGTGTCCAATAACTAATGTAATGAGCCAAGGATCTTCAGGACACAGTCGTTAACCCCCAATGTTTAAGTTATCAAACAAAACTAATCAATACGGAATATACAAATTTACTAGCCACAATTCGGCATTCTTGATCCCATTTCCGACCAAGCGATAATAATTTACCGTAACACAAGCCCGTATAGGGGAAATAAATCAAGAGTATTTACCAGAGTTAGTCTTCATTTAAAAATGCAAGATTTAATATCTCAGCCGTATTCAAAATAAAATAAGTGCAGATAGCATTTACTGGAAGGCTTTAGTCTGGAATATGGCATAAGCTGTCACACCCCGACCCGCAGCGGAAAAAGGTGATCGGGGCATAATTGGGTTATCATCAAAGCTCATGACATTTATTATGACGTTTCATATTCATTAATACAATTTAATGGGAAATATACAATCGTAATTACATCATGTCCTAAACATCATTCTAGACTTCATTGTTTTCTTCTAAGGCATTTCCTATGTTTTCCTTGCTTCATCCTGTTCACTTGTATCATGTGTAAAAATGGTTTTTGGATCAACAAAAAGTTGGCGAGTGAATCCTATGAAAAAACATTTGAACAAGTTTATTGAATTGATTATAAAATAAAGTGCACAACCACACATGAGTAAAAATAGATGTAAACTTATTCACCAATCATTTAATATTAAATAATGCACACACGAACAATAATGGATTTGTTTTGAGGCACGCGTTGCTCAACTCGTCTCCCACGAGGAACTGATGGGCCTAATGAATGAATTGCATATAACTTGACAATATGAAATACATAACTACAAACAATATATACAATCTAAGTTTAGATCACAATATGGTATGGCACAAGTTTAAATAAACGAGTTAATTTTAGTGACACATGACACACCCCAAAACGTGTAATTAAAAAGGAGAGTTGTAAGATTCACTCACATTGGGTGCGTTCGGTTGATGATGTTGAATGCGCACGAAGTTGGTTTTAACCACGAGTGAAACTAACCTAGATAATGGCATAATGGTTCGGTAAGTAAGCGGATTTTATTAATCAATTTTAGTAAGATTGTTGGATATATTTTTGTGAGTTTAAGGCTATTTTCTAACCTTAAAAATGTTATTTTTAAGTATTTTTAATGTAAATAAATAAACAAAAATAAATAAATAAAAATGTTGATTTTTGACTGTTGACTTGTTGACCGTTGACCGATTTTATTGTGTAATTGTGTGCGCCGGGTGAGGCTCGAACTCGAGACCTCCCGTTCGCGTGCACGCAGCTCTACCAACTGAGCTACGTGTCTAACCCGAAATATTTCTGTTTTTAATTATATTTATACTTAATTGAATTAATCCGAAAATCATTTATTTCAAAAACGATTTAAATGACTCGCCCGGTGTTCTCCACAGGTCTCGAACCGGGACCTGTGGGTTAGGTTAACACACAGTCCACCGCTGGACTGTGTGTCTAACTTGGTAAATACTCTGATTTTTATTATACTTATATACAAACTACATTATTTCATTTCTGCCTTATATAAAAAGTTTGATAATTGTCTGGACCGGTGCGGTAGGCTGGACTCGAACTCGTGACATGTGATTTAAACGTTCACACAGTCCACCACTGGACTGTGTGTCTATCTTGGTTATTATTCCGGTTTTTATTAAACTTAACATCTATTGCAGTGATTCCGGTTCGTTTAAAAAAAGAACATTTTTATTAAGGCGAGTGTGCGTGGGACAAGAATCGAACTCGGGACGTAAGCGTGTTTATTTGCACACAGTCCACCGCTGGACTATGTGTCTAACCCGAGATATATCTTGATTTTAATTAAACATATACAATACTGAAACTTCGTCTTCTTCGTTGGACTTAACCAGAACTAATGTTCGACTGGTTCGACGATTTAATCATGTTCTTTTAGTGTGTTGCGCTTAATTACAGGTGAGATTAATAAAAGAATGAGAGATTAAGTGTAAGATATACCGAACAGTGGCTCCTCTATTTCGCCGGCGAAGCTCCGATGTCAGCAGGTTATTCCGGCGACGTGTGTCTTGCGGCAGAGGGTCTTCAGGGAGTTTGAGATGAGTGTGGGTGGCTTCGGTATGAGCTCTGGGTGTTCAGTAAGGCACAGAGGTGAAAGGCTCCGTTTTCCGGCGAGTTGCAGAAATTCTCCGGCGAGTGAATTTACGTCGGGAAAGAGTGTGATTGTGAGCGAAAAAGCTAACAGAGGTTAGAGGGGGTATTTATAGGGCAGGACATCGACGAATTTAGTCCGTTTTCCGTCTTGATTCGTCGGTCAATAAGTTTTCCGGCGGTTATGACTTGCGTCGCGGGTTCAGACGTCGGTTATAACCGATGTAGTAGTTAAGGCTTCGGTTAAAACAGAAGAAACCGTCCAATCTCGGCGAAATCGTCGGGATTTCCGACGACTGCGATTGGGCGCGTCGGTTTTGAATTCGAGATTTATGTTATGTATTAATTGTTTCCATTAATGAACAAGAAACACAAGTGGCGGAGTGGTTGAGCGTGTGTGTGTTAAGACTTTGCTGAATTCCCTGGCTGACCCGGGTTCGAAACCCGGCAGCAGCCTTTTATTTTTATTTCCTTATTTTAAATACTTTTTCAAATATAAATTATATATTCCAATATATTTATTAATTATGTATCGTTTAAAATAATTTGGGCGTTAAATACGCAACGAAATTTTTAACTGATTGTTCGGTTAATAAACGGAGCGGGTTTGGTAAATCCGGTTTTTGACGGATGTTACAGTATCCCCTGCTTTTTAGAAATTTCGTCCCGAAATTTAAGTAGTGACATATTTGTCTAATAAGGATGGTGTTTAGTTTGACAGTTACATGCTTAGAAAAAGAGTAAGAGTTTAAGTTTTTGTTTGAGGAGGTAACGTCCCTTGTAATGGTTAAGTACCCTGTTACAGGAATCGCTTTTTGTTGCCTACGGTAAAAATATTGATAAGCAGAGTTGATTCACTAAATATGATATCATGCGTAAGAGTTTTCATATGTTTGGGAAGATATGGTTATATCCTAAAGCAAAACTTCTAATACTACAACCCACATGGAACTTCTCATAACCGTCTAACAATGCCTCTGATCCTTTGACAAGAATACTTATATATAGGAAGTACCAGCGGCGTATCCACCATATTCTTGTCAAATTTTCATTGGTTTTATCAGTAAGTTATGATTGGTTCTATGATGTGACTCTAGAACATAAATAAACGCCACAACCAATGTACCAAGAAATTACTAAATCCTACATAGAACTTCTCATAACCGCCTGACAATGCCTCTGATCCTTTGACAAGAATACTTATATATAGGAAGTACCAGCGGCGTATCCACCATATTCTTGTCAAATTTCATTGGTTTTATCAGTAAGTTATGATTGGTTCTATGATGTAACTCTAGAACATAAATAAACACAACAACCAATATCTGAGTCCAAATTCTGATAGCATACATGTTTGAATGGTGACAGTTCCTCTCTCGTTTGTTATGATGGAGAAGTTAGTTTATGTAGAAATAGAACACAATCCAATTTCTTTAAATGGCGAGATGATATGAATGTAACACAAATTTCAACCAAGACAATACTAAATCCTACATGGAACTTCTCATAACCGCCTGATAATGCCTCTGATCCTTTGGCGAGAATACTTATATATAGGAAGTACCAGCGGCGTATCCACCATATTCTCGTCAAATTTTCATTGGTTTTATCAGTAAATTATGATTAGTCATATGTGACTCTAAAACATAAACAACACATCAACCACAGCTTGAGTCTAAATTCTGATAGTATACATGTTTGAATGATGACAGTACCTCTCTCGTTTGTTATGATGGAGAGGTTAGTCTATGTAGAAAATGGAACACAAACCAATTTCTTTAAATAATGAGATGATATGAATGCTAAATCAGGGAGTATAACACAAACTTCAACCAAAACAATACTAAATCCTACATGGAACTTCTCATAACCGCCTGATAATGCCTCTGATCCTTTGGCAAGAATACTTATATATAGGAAGTACCAGCGGCGTATCCACCATATTCTTGTCAAATTTTCATTGACTTTATCCGCAAGTTATGATTAGTTCTATGTGACTCTACAACAAACACAACAACCAAAACTTGACTCTTAATTCTGATAGTATCCATGTTTGAATGATGACAATACCTCTCTCGTTTGTTGTGATGGAGAGGTTAGTTTATGTAGAAATGGAATACAATCCAATTTCTTTAAATGATAAGATGCTATAAATGCTAATTCAGTAAGTACAAAACAAACTTCAATCAAGACAATACTAAATTCCACATGGAACTTCTCATAACCGCCTGATAATGCCTCTGATCCTTTGGCAAGAATACTTATATATAGGAAGTACCAGCGGCGTATCCACCATATTCTTGTCAAATTTTCATTGGCTTTATCCTTAAGTTATGATTGGTTCTATGTGATTCTAAAACATAAACAAACACAATCAACCAAAGCTTGAGATAACATAAAGAAAAACATAAAACTAAACGATTGGAGTTGAATCTTGATTTTCGGTGAAGGGGACTAGTTGGGTGGTTTCGTTTGGGCCGTCATTATCTTCGACAGGATTGGCGTTGATGTTGAAAACTCTTCCTCTTGCTGGTGGCCTAGTGATTGGGTTTTCTTGATTTACTTGGTTAACTGGGTTTGATTGAGCTTGAGCGTTTATGATGTTAACCAATCGAGGGCACGTGTTTCTAAAGTGGGTAGGGTCGCCACAATTGAAACAAGCTCGAACATATGGGAACATGGGGTATTGGGGTTGTTGATAGGTTTGGATCATGTTTTGAGTAGGGGGAGAGATTTGGTTTTGAGGGGTGCGGCAAACCTTGCTCAAATGACCATAGCGTCCACAATTTGAACATAGTCGACAAGGTAAGGTAAGGGGATGGTGATAAAAACAGGTGTTACATCGAGGGTGAGGTCCAAGGTATGGTTTCTTATTTGGGTAAGTTGAGTTGGGTGCTACTTGAGTGATTGGGATAGCTTGGATGGGTATGGCTTGTGAAATTGGTTGATTACGTTGTGTGACAGCGAAAAGTTACCCATCTCGTTTTCTCTTAAAAGTGGGTTGAGAAGGGGATTCGGTTTGGGTGGAGTTTGAAGTTTCAGTCGATGCCTTATCCTTCTTCTTCTCCTCCTTGAAGTCTTTGTTCCGGATTCGGTTTTCGGTGAGCTCTGTAGCTAACTCCATTGCTGCTTCCAAAGTTGCAGGCGTGGTACTTATTACAGAGTCTTGAATTTTTGACGGAAGACCTCGAATGTAGTGCTCGATCAAACGGTAGAGGGGAGTGAACAAGTTGGGAACCATTTGATTTAACTCGAGGAATCTTTTGTTGTATGTGGTGTGGTCGCCTTCCTTTTGCTTCAACGAATAGAACTCATCTTCTAATTTCTTGATTTCGCTCTTTGGGCAAAACCGTCTTGTCATGATTTCCTTCAACTCTTCCCAAGTCAAAGTCATAGCATCGTTAACGCCTCGTTTGGCCTTCTCTGTATTCCACCAAGTAAGTGCTATTCCATATAAACGAAAGGTAGCATATCGCACTTTGCGATCATCGGGGCAATCGCAATTTAGAAAAGATTTCTTCAAACCAATGGAGGAGAGCGGTGACACCTTCAGTCCCTTCGTATTTTGGAGGGTCGCAGGATTTGAAATGCTTGTAGGTGCATTTAGTGGTATTTGGGGGAGGGTTGATAACGTTTTGATCTTCTTGGTTGACAGGATTAGCGGTAAGTGCTTGTTGGACTTGGATTACAATGTTGGGTATTACGGCAGCCATTTGTTGAGCGATTAGGGCAGCCATGCGCTCGCGGGCTTTTCCTGCTCTCATATTCCTACGGGCGAGGCTAGAAGACATCTACAAGGAATACATATCAAGAGTATGAGTTGGATGTTTTTGGGATCATGGGTCGTACTTAGGCATGAACATTCATAAAATAAATATAGAAAAATAAATCTACTACATCCATAGGATGTCTTGGGCTTTGCTCGTCATTGGGCCTTGTATGCCGCCATACTTCACCTTCGTAATCATGTGGGCCCCCATGAATACCGGGTTTTTCATATGGTTCGCATGTGTTAGCCTGGTTACGTACACTAAAACCCGGAGAAAATCGAGAAATATGTAACGTATGATATTCGGAATGTATCCAGGTATGGACACGGTGACACCTCAAAGTGGGGTTAGTTCGAACGACGTTTGGTGTGGCATGCTTTGGCCTAATAGGTCCTTCGTACTCTCATCGTTAGTCCCCAGGTAGGCAAACTGGTCCGTTATATTGGATTTATACGAATGCCAACCTAGACAGGACGTTCCGACTACCGGTACTTGTACCCTTCCAGTTACTACATGCCCGTCGCAGAACTTACTTTGATGAGATTTGAAAATTGCGACAAAATCTTTGAATAACAAAAGTATGAAGATGATTTGAATATATGAACATTGAAATATGTATGATGAATGTGTATGTAAGTATGTATGTTTGACTGTAAGTATAAACAAATATGAAACAAATAAACATCATAAGTTTGTATGTAACCACCTAAACAATTAAAATTTAGGCAACTATAGTATAGGCTCTAAGGGTCTAATAACCTATCCTATATCCCTATAGTCATGGCTCTTATACCAATCTGTCACACCCCGACCCGCAGCGGAAAAAGGTGATCGGGGCATAATTGGGTTATCATCAAAGCTCATGACATTTATTATAACGTTTCATATTCATTAATACAATTTAATGGGAAATATACAATCGTAATTACATCATGTCCTAAACATCATTCTAGACTTCATTGTTTTCTTCTAAGGCATTTCCTATGTTTTCCTTGCTTCATCCTGTTCACTTGTATCATGTGTAAAAATGGTTTTTGGATCAACAAAAAGTTGGCGAGTGAATCCTATGAAAAAACATTTGAACAAGTTTATTGAATTGATTATAAAATAAAGTGCACAACCACACATGAGTAAAAATAGATGTAAACTTATTCACCAATCATTTAATATTAAATAATGCACACACGAACAATAATGGATTTGTTTTGAGGCACGCGTTGCTCAACTCGTCTCCCACGAGGAACTGATGGGCCTAATGAATGAATTGCATATAACTTGACAATATGAAATACATAACTACAAACAATATATACAATCTAAGTTTAGATCACAATATGGTATGGCACAAGTTTAAATAAACGAGTTAATTTTAGTGACACATGACACACCCCAAAACGTGTAATTAAAAAGGAGAGTTGTAAGATTCACTCACATTGGGTGCGTTCGGTTGATGATGTTGAATGCGCACGAAGTTGGTTTTAACCACGAGTGAAACTAACCTAGATAATGGCATAATGGTTCGGTAAGTAAGCGGATTTTATTAATCAATTTTAGTAAGATTGTTGGATATATTTTTGTGAGTTTAAGGCTATTTTCTAACCTTAAAAATGTTATTTTTAAGTATTTTTAATGTAAATAAATAAACAAAAATAAATAAATAAAAATGTTGATTTTTGACTGTTGACTTGTTGACCGTTGACCGATTTTATTGTGTAATTGTGTGCGCCGGGTGAGGCTCGAACTCGAGACCTCCCGTTCGCGTGCACGCAGCTCTACCAACTGAGCTACGTGTCTAACCCGAAATATTTCTGTTTTTAATTATATTTATACTTAATTGAATTAATCCGAAAATCATTTATTTCAAAAACGATTTAAATGACTCGCCCGGTGTTCTCCACAGGTCTCGAACCCGGGACCTGTGGGTTAGGTTAACACACAGTCCACCGCTGGACTGTGTGTCTAACTTGGTAAATACTCTGATTTTATTATACTTATATACAAACTACATTATTTCATTTCTGCCTTATATAAAAAGTTTGATAATTGTCTGGACCGGTGCGGTAGGCTGGACTCGAACTCGTGACATGTGATTTAAACGTTCACACAGTCCACCACTGGACTGTGTGTCTATCTTGGTTATTATTCTGGTTTTTATTAAACTTAACATCTATTGCAGTGAATCCGGTTCGGTTAAAAAAAGAACATTTTTATTAAGGCGAGTGTGCGTGGGACAAGAATCGAACTCGGGACGTAAGCGTGTTTATTTGCACACAGTCCACCGCTGGACTATGTGTCTAACCTGAGATATATCTTGATTTTAATTAAACATATACAATACTGAAACTTCGTCTTCTTCGTTGGACTTAACCAGAACTAATGTCCGAATGGTTCGACGATTTAATCATGTTCTTTTAGTGTGTTGCGCTTAATTACAGGTGAGATTAATAAAAGAATGAGAGATTAAGTGTAAGATATACCGAACAGTGGCTACTTTGTTTCGCCGGCGAAGCTCCGATGTCAGCAGGTTATTCCGGCGACGTGTGTCTTGCGGCAGAGGGTCTTCAGGGAGTTTGAGATGAGTGTGGGTGGCTTCGGTATGAGCTCTGGGTGTTCAGTAAGGCACAGAGGTGAAAGGCTCGGTTTTCCGGTGAGTTGCAGAAATTCTCCGGCGAGTGAATTTACGTCGGGAAGAGTGTGATTGTGAGCGAAAAAGCTAACAGAGGTTAGAGGGGGTATTTATAGGGCAGGACATCGACGAATTTAGTCCGTTTTCCGTCTTGATTCGTCGGTCAATAAGTTTTCCGGCGGTTATGACTTGCGTCGCGGGTTCAGACGTCGGTTATAACCGATGTAGTAGTTAAGGCTTCGGTTAAAACAGAAGAAACCGTCCAATCTCGGCGAAATCGTCGGGATTTCCGACGACTGCGATTGGGCGCGTCGGTTTTGAATTCGAGATTTATGTTATGTATTAATTGTTTCCATTAATGAACAAGAAACACAAGTGGCGGAGTGGTTGAGCGTGTGTGTTAAGACTTTGCTGAATTCCCTGGCTGACCCGGGTTCGAAACCCGGCAGCAGCCTTTTATTTTTATTTCCTTATTTTAAATACTTTTTCAAATATAAATTATATATTCCAATATATTTATTAATTATGTATCGTCTAAAAATAATTTGGGCATTAAATACGCAACAAAATTTTTAACTGATTGTTCGGTTAATAAACGGAGCGGGTTTGGTAAATCCGGTTTTTGACGGATGTTACATAAGCTAACCAAATAGAATGCTAACGGGTCTTATTTAAGTCATAGACTTAAACCGACTAGCTTAAAGGATCAGAACGGTATAATACGCTAGATCAAGCGATGACCGGATAGAATGTAGTTTAAATCCGACAAGTACTATGACTTGTATAATATGGGTAAACCATAAGCTTTCTGGATTTTGAGATTTAAAATGATAAGGTTAAACCCGTTTCGGTTAATTTCCGTAAACTAGTTACATATACTAAACCATATTGCATATAAGAGATATCGGGTAACCGGATGAGTCATGAACAAGTTCTATATACCATTATACTTTAAATAAGTTGTAATATCAGTGAAACATCAACTTACATGCCCGTTAAGGTTTTAGAATGAAACTATGCCTGATAAAGGCGTTTTGGTAATTATATATAGTATAAAAGGAACTTGAATATATTTTTGATGTTATGATCATAAGTATTCCGGAAAAATATTTAATTTATGGTATGATATCAGTCAGATATTGATCATATGTATAATTTATCATTTAAGACCAAACTATGCACCGTATGGGCATTTTGGTCATTTTACACATAGTTTGATAATTTATTTGGGATTTCGAGTTTATATTATGTACCTACTGTAAAAAAAACTTTAAATGAGTTTTAAAATGAGTAGGTAACAAGTTTTTGTTGATAAATATGGTTTAAAACCATACTATGCGCTGTAACGGTGTTTATGTAGAAAAATGACGATTTGTGCGAAGTTTAATGAAAACTGATGCTAAGATCAGGTTTATATGTTTTACATATGTCATTTAATATGACACATCAGTAGATAAAAGGTTTGGTATAAAAAGTATGATTAAAACCGTTTTATGCGCCAAAAAGGCTTTATCGTTATTTGTCGACATAATGCAAGAACTTGTACGTACACTCAGTATATAAACTGACTTGACATCCCAAATAATCTTGCAAGAACAAGGCCCTGTCTCTCGCGGCCTATGGGATCTTTCAAAATTAGTCACATTTAACCTCTCAACTTATTAAACTTCTAAAGCACCTTTATAAGCATAATTAGCCATCCGTAACTAATATTTGGCGTACTCGGGAGTATGCCCGGACATTGTCAAGCTCTTAGTTCGTTAAAAGGTCACTCAGAGGTATAAATTAACATGTTGACATTTTTAGCTCCTCCTTCGTCCAACTTTTACATCTTTGCACAATTAATCCTTCTTGTCCAACAAGTGGCTCATATGAGAGTTAGGACTTCGTAAAGGGTCACTCAGAGGCTTAGTTTGAGCATGTTGACACCTTTAGTCCTTATTAGACTTAATATAAAAAATAATGACACGTATCACTATATTATTGGACACGATTTTAGGAGGTGTCACAGTTTAGAAGCGAGCTTCAGATAATAAACATCTCAAAGGGTAACTTTGTTTGAACTACATAACATCATAAAATAGATAGGAATTTATAATCATGTATGAGATTGAGATTATCAAAACTCATCCATACCTACCCATTATCATCCCTAACAAGTAATACCAATAAGTTCTTGTATCAATTAATCAAAGTATGTATTAGGAAGAGTAGTTGTAGTTGCATTTAGTAACAAATATTATTATGACTATTATTTAGTAAGATCAAGTTCATGATCCTTGTAACTCATGTTTGGATCTTAGTTGTAGAGGTGTGAATTTGGTATAGTTTCTCTTGCTTACCACTAGAGTTTATAGCATAGTTTGGGAATAATATTATATCTTAGTATCATGTATATGCATTAAAATATCATATATCAAATAGATGATTTTCATTCACATCGAATTTATGGCATTTTATTTTTTCCATCCCTCCTCCAAATAAAGAGTTTGGATCTGAATATAACTTCAAGTGGTGGGACTTGAGGTCATTGTATAATTTACATTTGTACTTTGTTATGAATTTTAGGTGGATAAATGTTATTTAAAACTTACAAAAAACAGGAAAGCGTCGAAAATTTAAGTCCTATTGTTTAAAAGAAATTAGCAAATACTTTTAACGCTTCAAAATTTCTTCTTTAAGTATTTACAAGGACCACATCCATCATGATAATAGATACCCGAATAACATGTTATGCACTTTGGGTGGTTCTTGTCCAAAGTGACATATAAAAGAGTATCATTTGGTGAAATTAGATTATAAGAAAAAAAATATATCATATAACACTTTTAATACCACCAATTTGTGTATCTTTTTATGTCTTCTACATATAAAATTACATTTTACAATATAATATAATATATTATGTTATATTTGTTATATCATAAAACTGTACAGTACACATAAGAAAGTTTACAATACACATAAGAAAGTTAACATAAAGTGCGACCAACAATTTTTTTTTTAATAAATACATTAGTAAGCAAACTTATTCGTTGATTTTTTTAACAACTAACTAATCAATCTCTAAACCTAAATTTAAATCTAGATTTTATGTTCATTTACGTCACTTAAACCTTTAACTGCATAGGAATGAACACCTTACCAACAAACTTTGATACTGCTAGGTCTTCAAGTTCGGATACTTCATTTCACTATCCAAAAACCTACAAAAAATATTTATTGTTTAAGAACTTTTAAAAAAAATAATACTTTTAACGCATTATTTAAAATATCCGAATTGTTTTTAAATATCCGAATTATACGAAATATCAAGAGTTTATAAATTTTATTTATTATTAAAAATTTTAAATATATATATTTTAGATGATTCGGATATCCAAAATATCTGATTTTTGCTAGGTCTTCAAGTTCGGATACTTCATTTCACTATCCAAAAACCTAAAAAATAATTATTGTTAAGAACTTTTAAAAAAATTAATACTTTTAACACATTATTTCAGATATCCGAATTTTTTTAAATATCCAAATTATACGAAATATCAAGAATTTATAAATTTTATTTAATATTAAATAATTTTAAATATATATTTTAGATGATTCGATATCCAAAATATCTGATTTTTTAAAAAAGATTATCCGAATCCGAAAATTTCAGATATCCTTATTTTTCAAAATATTTCAAATTCAAAATTTCAAGTAATTCGGTTTCAAATTCTAAATCTTTTTGCACACCCTAGCTAGAAGCCCTTTTGGTATGTATTCGTTAATTTATACCAATATTCTAACCCTTGCATCTATGGGTATGGATTGTGTGTTCCTTTACATGTATTTATTCTTTCCACCATCCTAAGAATATTACAACAAACCATATTTTGGAATAAGAATCCCTTCTAAACAATATTTTTAAGTTAAGGATGTTTTTATTCGTTCCCATAATTAGAAAAATAGATAAAGAGTAATGCTTGTAACTTGGATATTAAAATATGTTTTAAGTTCGTGGTTATAGCATTTTCAAGTGAGTGTATAATGTTGATTTTGCTTTTTATTCCTCAAAGAGTTGTCTTTAATTAAAATTTTGATATATATTATTTTGAAAAGCTAAATATTGTGAGAATCATAATAACTCATAGAAAATCAATCAAAGTCAATATTTTTATACTATTGTTATCTATACTACTATATATTACATTTGAAATGGACAAAATTAACATTTTACACCAATTTTAAGACTGTAAATGGGGGCATTTTGAGGATAACAAATTATGGTATTTAATAAAAAAATATTTAAATTAAAATCGAAATTAACCTTTCATAACCTAAACCACGGGATGTTTTAAGTAATCAGAATTAACGTGTCTATTTTACTTTACACGCAAATTCTTCGGTTTCTCTTTCTTTCACCATGTAAACTCACAATATCTCCTTCCCCTTGCTAAGTTCAGAAACATAAAGCTTTGAGAATCAGCAATCAAGATTAATGTTCATGATCAAGTCGTGGATACGCATTTACTACAGCTCTACCGTTTTTCGTTTGTCGTCGTCCATCGTCAAAATCCTCGTGGATTACAGGTAAATGATAAGTGGTTGATTAACCTTAGCTTAAAGTGTATAATTCCATTAACTTATGTGAAATTGAATTCTAGAATGCGCTACTTTCATATGGTTTGTCATTTGCACGCCTAAGTTTAAGGAGTGTTTTGGAAGCGTTTTAGATCTTTGGGATGGAGCTAGAGAGCTTTGGAACGAAAAACAAGGAAAATGGGAAAAAAATTGGTTACCTGTGTAATGCCAGGTCGCATCGGCTAGAAAGGCTGGTGGCGTCAACCAAAGGCGAGGGTGTAGGCCAAGGTTACCCGCGTCAGCAACACTTGTTTTTGTAACATCTGTGTAAATCGGGTTTCGAAAACCCGCCCCAAATTATCAATCAAAGTGTATTTATTTACGTCGTTCGGTTATTTATTCATTGTTTACAATATTACAATATAACTATATAATAATGATAATCAAAATAAAATAATATAATAAATAATCAATTAAATAATAAATATTTATAATTAATAGATAATTAAAAAGGCTTAATAAAAATAATTAAAGAAAATAGTTTTTTAAAAAGGGGTGAACCGGGAATTGAACCCGGGTTCCCCCAGATGCACACACACACCACAAACACCACTGGACTGCACGCACTTGTTGTATCTGATTCCGCATATCAACATATATATATATATATACGCACAAACCGGGCGGGAAACCTGCAACCATACCGGAATCATCGCAAATCACCACACGCGCCTTTCCTTTTGAATTCCCGACAACTGTCGTAGTTATTTAAGGTAAATTTCAAGCGCAATAGCTGTCATCTCCACGGAATTCTACCAATTACCCGAGCTAGTTTCCAAAAGCCGAAATCTAAACCCCCCTCCTGTTCATCTATAAATACCGAGCCTTAATCCCACATTCAAACTCGCTCATTACACTCAAACAACCTCTGCTCACCATTTCTCTCTATCGTTGGAATCTCGCCCTCGCCGGAGCGTAGCAGATTGCTAGAACCAGGACACTCGCCGACTCGTTTTACTCGGTAGAACTCCCTGTTATCTCATTATATCCTTATCTTATTTAACCTGCGATTTAATCATATGAGAGAATTGGAAAGGGATTTTAGGCGGGCAAATCTTCTGGGTAAAAAAATTTGGAATGAAGAAGATGAAATGCAGCGTGTGTTTATATATATTATAATTTGGTTTACAACCGGGTTAAGCACCCAGCCCAACTGGTTGGGCCGGGTACGAACCAAACACAAGGTCGTCGGTTCGAATCTAAGCATACACGCTGGCCTGACCATTTTAAAACTTTTTAAATTAACCATTATGTACTAAGCTAATGTGTGTATAAAGATAATTAAAAATCAAGTTATGTTGGGTTAGACACCCAGCCCAACCGGTTGGGCTGGGTGCGAAATGCACAGAAGGTCACGGGTTCGAGACCCCTAATACACGCTGGTTCGACCTTATAAATCCTTTTTAAATATAAATCAATTTCTGGAATAAACTAAATAGTGTATTAATGTAATTAAAATCCAGATTCTTTCGTGTTAGACACGTAGCTCAGTTGGAAGAGCTGCGTGCACGTGAACGTGAGGTCTCAAGTTCGAATCTATACACACGCATGCCAACTCCCTAGCGAACCGGTCTGTCAGTCTTGTAAGATTGACAAGATTTTTTAATATTATTTTATTTTATTTTATTTTTATTTTGTTTCTATAGTTTTTATTAAAAGAAAAATCAATTTAAAATGCTCAAAAATATATAATTTCAATGGTTTAATTATATCAATAAAAATCACAAAAATTACCTTAAAAATCTAAGCGAAGGTGTTAACCGAAATATTAAATTATTTATTTATCGAGTTATCGTGTTATTATTTTTAGGTTAGTACTCCTTGATCGGTTAAAATTCTCAACTCGTGCGCCCTCACTTTCAATCAAGAATACGCACCCATAGTGAGTGAATCTCTATGAATTTCCCGTTTTAATCATGTTTTGGGGTGTATCATGTGTCGTACAATTTCTTTTATTTTATTTAACACTTGTGCTAATATCGTTTCGTGATCAAATGTGTATAGTTGTTATGTGGTTTATATGTGGATACATTTTATCATTTCAGAGCAATGATTTCATTAGGCCCATCAGTTCTTCGTGGGATACGGGTTGAGCATCAGGTGCCTCATTAGATCGGCTCCGTTTGATTGAGCCTTGATCTCAAATATATCATTCATCATGTCATACAATGTGGTTTGTGATTGATTATATATATACATCTGTTCACATATGATTCATACACAATTTTTATTTAAACAACAATATAATTCAATTATTTAAATGTTTTATCAAGGTTCACTCGCCAACTTTTGTTGACCCAAATTTTCTGTTTTTACGCATGATACAGGTGAACAAGCTGAGGAAAGAAACACATAGGAATGGCCTTAGAAGAATAAACAAGTTATTTCGTTTGGAACAATCTTTTGGTTTATTGTTTGTGTTTGTATGAATTCTGTGTTGAATATTTGAAGTTTAATTTCAATTTAATAAATATGAAACTTATCAGTAAATATCATGAGCTTTGGTGATAACCCAATCATGCCCCGACTTTTATTCCGCTGCGGGTCGGGGTGTGACAGTTTTGGTGTCGACGACGCCAGTCTGTTTCTTTTGCCTAAATTACATGCTTTTGAGGATAATTAACAAATAAATGATGAGATTTGACCAAAAATTTGAATTTAGGGGTGTAAGACCCTTGCGTTACTAAAAGAGATTCTATAAAAATTTTGCATTTTAATATATAAATGCAAATACACTGTCACACCCCGACCCGCAGCGGAAATAAGAGTCGGGGCATAATTGGGTTATCACCAAAGCACATGACATTTACTATTATGTTTCATAATTAATAAAGTCAAAGTTACATTTTCAAACATCCAAACATGTTCATTCAATACAAAGGAAATAACCAAACATAACAATCCCAATACTAAATCGTTTTATTCTTCTAATCCAGGTCCTATGTGTTCCTAGCTGCTGCTGGTTCACCTGTATCATGTGTAAAATGGGAGTTTTTGGGTCAACATAAGTTGGCGAGTGAACCTTATTAGATAAACATTTGATAATGATTTTATGGTTAGTTTATCAATGAAATATTGTGCATAATCATAAAAGAGCAAATGTAAGTAATCAAGCATTGGCAAATAGGAGTTACAATTATAACATACAATAACACTTGATAGCATACATGAACATACCAATATCATATGATAACTAACATAAATGAACTGTGCGATCAAGGCTCAATCAAACGGAGCCGATCGTATTGCATGAACTGGAAATGTAAAATGAACTGTGCGATCAAGGCTCAATCAAACGGAGCCGATCGTATTGCATGTACTGAAAATGTAAAATGAACTGTGCGATCAAGGCTCAATCAAACGGAGCCGATCGTATGCGGGCACGCCAGGTTCAACCGCATAATAAAATGGGGAACAAGCTCAAACCTCACAAATGGGGAGCGGCGGCCTCGGCAATTGCATGTATTGAAATAATAATTTGCATCCAATAATAACTACTTAACAGCAACAAACTAAATACACATGTCATGATTTGATGTATGCACAATAGTTTAGTTATAATATGTATATAAACAAAGACACATGATACACCCCAAAAACGTGATTAAAACGGGAATTTGAAAGGTTCACTCACATTGGGTGCGTTGAATTGGAGATGGTGAGATGCGCACGATTTAGATGAGCGGATCGACGAGGAATACTAACCTAAATAATAATGGAAAAATATATTAGATGAATGGATTTTATTAAGGATTTTAATGAAATTTTTAGATATATTTTTGTAAGTTCATGGCTATTTTCTATCTTTAAAAATGTTATTTTTAAGTATTTTTAATTGATTTTTAAATTAAATTAAATAAATAAAAATATAAAAAAAATTATTTTTTTAAGTGTTGACCGTTGACCGTTGACCGTTGACCGATTCGGTTAGCGGATAATTCTGCGCCGGGTGGGATTCGAACCGGCGACCTTCCGTTCGCGTGCACGCAGCTCTACCAACTGAGCTACGTGTCTAACCCGTTATAAACTCGTTTTTAATTATATTTATACACTTATTTGAATTAACTGAAAATTCCTTTATTTGCAAAAACGTTTTAATTCAATTGGACCGGTGCTCGTGACGAGATTCGAACGCGCGACGTGTAGTTCATGATGCACACAGTCCACCGCTGGACTGTGTGTCTAACCCGGTTATTATCTTGGTTTTTATTATACTTAACAACTATCTGTTTTAACCCGGTTTAGTTCTTGATCAAAAAGGCATGTTATTACACAAGGCGTGCGTGTAGCAAGGATCGAACTCGGGACGTGTGTGTGAAATTTGCACAGAGTCCACCGCTAGACTGTGTGTCTAACCCGTTTAAAATACCGTTTTTAATTAATCTTATGTTCTGTTATAACTTCATCTTCTTCGCCGATTTACATAGACAGCATAATTCGACTGGTTATGATTGATTTGTGATTTATAAAGTTCTCAGACATTAACAGCAATTCAAAAGTAGAGAATGGAGAGAGTTTAAGGAAAAAGAATATACCGATTGATGTTATCACAGAAATCCGGCGGAGGTTCGTCGGTACTGGAAATGAATTCCGGCTGTTGAAACCAATTAACAGCGTTGATCGATTATTCATGAAGTTGAGTCACTTAAACAAGGTTTAAAAGAAGTTTAGGATATCATACCAGTTCACGGTGTGATTCCGGCAGTCCAAGAAATTTTCCGGCGAAGATAAGATGTTCGATAAACGTTGACTAGGATCGATTCTGATGATGGAGTTGTGTTAGAGACTGATTAATCACATGTTTTAAACAGAAAGAGTCGGAGGAATTACCGTGAGAATGTGAGTCCCGGTTTTCCGGTGACTTGCAGAAATTTTCCGGCGAACTGATTCAGAAGATCTTATGGTTCAAAAATGCGACGAAAATGAAATTGAGTATTGTTGTGATAGTTCTGAATCGTGAGAATGATCTGGAGCTTGAATTAAATCAGAACCTTGATGAACTTTCGGTTTCAAAAACCGAAAATGATGAGACTTAAAGTTCAATCAATTTTAACTTGATTGGAAACCGTCACACATCGGTTATAACTGAAATTGTGAGGTAAACAATCGATTTGACGATTGGTTTGCCGATTACCGGTTTTCAGATAGCATCATCGGTTAAACTGAGTTTGTGTATAAGTTTCTTTTATGTTCCTAGAGTTAACAGAAAACACATTGTGGCGGAGTGGTTTAGAGAATGATTGTTAAGTCATTGCAGCGACTCAGCTGACCCGGGTTCGAGTCCCGGCAGCTTCAAATATTTTTTATTTGCCTTATTTTAACTTTTTATCAAATATAATTTTTATAGTTTAATTTATTTATTAATTATGTATCGTTTTAACTCAAAATATTCATAAATAATTAACGCAACTTTTATAACTTGGTACAAGATTACAAAACGGAGCGGGTTTTGGAGACCCGATTTTTACAAATGTTACATACACGTCCGTTCAAAATTTCGAGTTTCATAAAACTGAATAAAAATTGAATTTTCAACATGTTATCGTTAATTGGCTCCGTAAATAATTAAACGTAATGCAAAAGCTTTAACTTTGATCATGTTCGGTTCTTCGTTGAGCTTGATCATCATCTGTGGATGCTTGCGATTTCCTCTTTAAATTTGCAATTAGTTAGTATTATAATGGATAAGGGGAAGTACAACATAACTAACTCGACACAATAACCAAATCTAGAAAATAATAAAATGAATTAACTTTTGAGGTGGCGTCGGCGACGGCATATAGCCGCGTCGGCGACGCCTTGTACCTCATCCCGTCGGGACTAATCTGCCGTAGGCAGTAATATTAAGCGTTGGATCCCCTTGCCGCGTGGCGACGCCACGTTCTCCACCATTATTACTGTTGTGTTATTTTGTTTGTTCGTTCGACCCGTTTCAAGTCTCGTACATTAAAACACGACTCGGGACTTGAACAGAGACACTTCCATTAAACACTATTTCCTGATTTCATTCATATATTAATGACTCAAAATCCTTAACCCGGATTCGTGATTTTTATAAATTACGCAACCGTCACTTGGTTTATGCGTATTTTTATTTTGACCCGTTTCAAGATTTGAGCACTAAGCTCAAATCTCACCCTTTCTCTCCATACCTTCTATTTCAACATTGAGATTTCTACTTTTCTTATACCACAACTTTACTTATGGTGGGTTGTTATAGAAAATCATTATATTCTGAATTTCCCCTCCGATTTGTTAATTTACGATGATACTTCGTTTGGAGGCATTAAGTCAAAAAGGCTTACACCTCTCACGTTTATACTACCGGAGAGGTCTAACTTATTATAAAACTCATTATTAATTTACCCTTAAGGATTGTTTACCCGATTCATCATCTAGGGGTATTTTGGTCAATTTTAGTCCTTTAACTACGAAGGACATTTAAAAGTCTGTTTTGACCAAGCGGGCACCTTTAACCCGTTTTCTATTTAAAATTTATTATGTTTTAAAAACATATAAATCTCCCATCATTTAATATTATAAACTCACTTAAATGCACTTTTCGCTAATAACATGTCTTCGGCTCTAATGGTCGTTTTACCCAAACACAAAATATACCTCACTTGAGGTGATCTAGTGTCCACTCGTAACTCGACTAACTTTAGTAATACCACAAACCCTCATCGAGAGCATGACCACTACACATAGCTAGCGCGAGTTAAAATATTGACCCGTTACTAGCGATACCATGCGATTCTATATACTAACTCGTGGCAATACACGCTCACAAACATGCTTACTTGTAAGCATGAAACTTAACAAACGAAATATTAAACACCATTTTCAAATGGTGTTAACATCACCATTTGATCCATTTGTCCGTTTGACTTGTTTCGTGGCTCGCCCTTTTTACATATCGGTAAAACCAAACATTGTTTATTGTAAAAACGATATTTACTTACCATTTATTTCGTTTGACCAGCTATGGTCCACACCATAGAGTTCCGTTTATAATTTTTATTATACTAATAACCAATGTATGATTATTCGCCATTTTGCTCGTTTGACCCGTATTGGTTCGCGTCAGCAAATATTTACATCAAATTCATTATACTTATAACTGATATATGGTTATTTGTTATTTCGTTCCTTTGACCCGTTAGGGATTACACCAATTTATAATGTAACTAATTTTACCCATTTTGCCCCGTTTCAAGGCTTTCGCCGTGGAGGTCTCATCTTAACATTTCTCCTTTGTCGCGAACATTAGTTCGTCATAACTTATCCATTTTGACCAACTTTATGGTTTACACCATGGGTCTCATTTCGACATTTTTATCCATTTAACTGCAATTCTTTTAATCAAATACTTCCTATCACATATGTAATGGTCCTATTCTAGGAGGTATAAGTTTTACTTACTTTGCATCTGATTATGCTTTTTCATGTTTTTTATCCGCTTGACTCATTCCTTTCAGAGCTTCCACCTACCTTGTCAAGAGTCAAACTATAATACAATATCCACAAGATGGTTAGATTAGTCATCAATACCATGACCATCACCCTTATGGATTTTTTTTCTACCACATCTCGCATTCGATTCCATTATTGGTCAAGTCAAACTGCCAATTAACATAGATATGCACTAACAAGATCAATGAAACTCATTTAGGCACTTTATCAAACATTTGGTGTGCATCATATTTAGGCCACCATTTTAGCTAAACTACTCAACCAAATTCATCTCATTCTTTCAATTTAATAAGTTCATACGATTATTCAATCATGTTAACATAGTTTTTAGTCATCGTATGCTAATTCATCAATCAATTAATCATAGTAGATTTTTGGGTTTTTATCTCTTATGGAAAACCCATTTCATCATATTACTAGACCTTCATCCGAACACCTAATAAATCAAGTTCTCCATACAAACTAGTAGGCAACATGATTTCAAACACCTATTAACATTGACATAACATCAATTTCATCATATCATACAAAACCCATTTCAAGTCATGTATGAACACTATTTGTACCTCTAATTTTTCAAGTATCTTACACATACATACAAGTATGATGATCCAGAACACTTATATATCATCAATTTTATCATATAATCAAAACCCATTTCACATAAAACTCATCATATACAAATTCGTCACATACCTTAGGTGTAGGATGATGTTAGAAGCTAGAATCATCAATCATGCAAGTGAAATTACTTGGATTTCACCTTCAATTCATTAGTTTTGTGATTTAGGGCTAAAGAGAGGATTCTCCTCTCTTCTTCCTTCCTGTACGTTCCACACACACACACGCACTTTATGTGTGTGTTTTGATTTTATTTTTTTGTTGTATACTTACAACTTCAAACATAATCCATTTCAACCCCTAAGGTTTGATCTTGATATCTTGTTTGCTTATAACTTAGTCTTTATAAGTAGACTACCATGTTAACTAGGTTAATAATCCTAGTTATATACTTCTTCCCAATTCATCAAAAGAATATTATAATTCAATTAATTAAGTTCCGGGTTCTTACAACCCGACTTAACTTAAGCCCCAATAACCCGGGACATTTATAAACTTTATTTACTAATAGTATTTGTTCACTTCTTAATTAACATTAGATTTATTTAATTAAATCCTAATGTTTACCGGGTTAACTTTTACCCTTAACGGTATTTTACCCGCTCATCACAATTAACTTGATTGAATTACCAAACCGTTTCGGGGTGTTACAGGTGGATAAAAGGCCATCTTAGGAACATCTCTAAACATTCTTTTTTCATCTCAAAATCACCATCAACCCATCCGATTGAAGATTACAAACCTAAAATTGAGGGATTACAAGAATCACTTCATGAAGATTGGAGGCTAATCCACTGCGATCAACCCCGAGTGTAGAATTTGTAAGCTTTTAGAGTTCTTAATTATACTTTTGGTTTTTAAAAACATATGGTTGATTGGTTCAGACTGTTGAATTGATTGTGATTGTATTGATTTGAACTCCTAAGTGTTAAGGTTTTTCTTGCACAATTGACTTCTTGAGATGATTTCTAATTTATAACTTTAACTCAACGTAGGGTTTGTTTAAGTTATTGATGATGAAACATACTATATTTCTTTTATCCATGTTGATGATTGTTGATGCCTTATTCTTAAATTCCAATGCATTTGATACCAATTGCTTGATTCCAGTTCAAGCCTAATTATGTGATGTAACCTTTATTATTTATAAATTCGAACCCATGTGTGGTTACTTTTAGAATAGTGTTCACAACTCATTTTAGTTAATCATTTTTTATAATCATAAAGTTATTTACAATCATTTTTGTTTAACAAATCACTCGAATCACTTTGTGGTTCATCTTTTAAAAAAACTTTTAAATAGAAAATAGCAAACTTCATAATTATTTTAAACTTCATAATTGTTTTGTAAATTGTTTGGCTAATCAAACAACTAGTGTAATACTAACCACATGCTCTTCGTTGATACGATACTCGACTTACCCTAGCTACTTAGGTTAATTGGGTTTTGTGCATGATTAGGACGCCATGGTCTTCAGTAACCATCATAAGTTTGATGTTAAACAACAAAACCCTAAGTTTAAAGATTCATGAATCATATGTAGGTAGAATCAACTACCTAAAGTTCACCACCAGCACTGCTAGTAGTCACGCTCTCCGGACAAAGACCTACCGTCAACAGAGGCTGCCTGTAAGCACAATGGTAATCATGATGCACTAGTATCTCTTCAATTGTTCGTTAGTTCCATGTTAAATTTACAATACATACATGGTGTATCCATCGATACAATTGTGTTTATTCGTAACATGCAGTATTGTCCGTATTGCGTGTTTATTACAGTACATCATGTGGTGTATCTGTCGGTATAGTTGTGTTTGTTCATAACCCGTAGTTAATCAATTGTTTTACTTGTTTATATGTTCGTATGTATAGATCCATGGCAAATTGTGAATTTGCAATGTGTAATCGTCCGTGCAATTAACTTTCTTTCCCATCAAATTTATTTGTTTAGATTACACTTTCAATCGCTTGGTTGCTAATTTTGTTTTAATTTGTGTAGAGGTTAATCTTTCTGTAGATCATCCTCAATTGTTGGACTTGGAGTGTCTCTGAGAATGTAACCTGGGAAAGAACCATATTTGGTTTTTGATTCTTGGTTTTTGTAGTTAAAAGAGTTTATCAACATGTGGTAGTTATGCTTGTGAAGTTGTTTTTGAAATTTTGCATGTTGTGTTATGTGTATACTAAGAACAATTAACAGCAAAACATGGATTTTCCTTTATTCATTTTGTTTTTCAACACTTATAGGAACATGAGTTGTGGTTAGCCAAGTGGTTGTGATCCTTTAAGTTTGACACTGATGTTCAAACCAATGGTTGTTTATGGCGTTAGTTGTCTTATATATGGATCAATTAGAGTTGTATTTTATTTGTAACCGGTCAATTGTGTTAAGTTAGAAGGTTTAATCACACATCAAATGGGTCATATGATCGGATGGGGTTGAAGGTTATCTAATCGTTCATATGAATAAAAATCTTTTCAATTGCTTTACTCGTGTGTCCATAGACATCTCTCTAATTGCTTTAGTAGTACATGTTAAAATACTATTTTGGCAAGCACGTAATATTGTATATATCATTTTCTATAGAAATAAAATAATGGGTTAATGTTGTGCTTGTGTAATTTCGTATATATCATTTGCTATAGAATTAAAATAATGGGTTAATATTGTGTCTATGTTTAGTGTTGCAAAAAATAACGGTTTTTAGTCGGAGTTTTTTACTAACGGCTCTTACAAAACCTTCCACTAAAAGGATACATCATTTTCTTAAAATATATGTGAGTTGTTATGTGTGTGTTGTTTTGTCTTCTAATTATAGACTTTGCTGCAATATGTTGTTTCCCAACTAGTTATTATTAAACTATAACATTAGAAAAAAAAATACTCTCCAATGAATTCATCTATCCTCTCAAAATTACACATGTGTAAATGATAAGTTTACATATATGCAATTTTTTTTGTTTGCAAATAAATGTAAATTTAAGCGTGTAAATTTATTTTTAAGATTGTATTTTAATAATAACAATTAGTGTAAAAATATGAATTTGAAAATAAATTGAAAAATAAAAATAAAAATTAATTATATTATTATTTTAATGACTTCTACATGTGTTTGTATGAAAAAATTGCAAAAAGTTTATTGAATGTGACTTTTCTTTTACGTGAACTCGAGATTTTTTACATATAAAACTAATGGTTCTTTGGTTCACCATTTTTTTATATTCGATAATGAACCTTTCCATGTACATGAATGCATACATGCATGTATATGAGGAGGATTGAGAAAAAAATTAAAGGGAGAAGAAAAATAATAAATGGTATAATTTTAAAACATTTTTTCTTTCGTCTCAGACGACTAAATAATCAATCATAAATAATTTATCCTACACACCAAATTATAGCCTACACACATGGATATGTATCTTACATATATCTTACACATATCAAAATTTATCCTACATGTTATCAATACATATCAAAATTTATCCTTCACGTTAATTAGTTTTGTTTTGAAAATGTATATTTTAAAAATGAATAGTAGTTTGATTCAAGGAAATTGTATTTTAATAATCGCAACATAATATACTGGTAAGCAACAATCCAATTAAGAAAATATTTTTAACATTCTTAACTTTTAACCTATTTTCTTCAGTGATTCTATAATAATTAAAAGTTAAATAAATTAGTTTTTTTAATATAAACTGCTTATGTGACAAGAAGTCAAAACTTTGCTGGCATGTATTGCTTATATGATAAAATTTTGACAAAGATGATCGACCACTATTTAATAGAATAGTTATGAAGAAATGATGCTAACAATTGTTGTATAGTTTATCACATTTGTGTATTATTTAATTACACACGAAACAAATGCATTTGAGTAAGAATAAAATAAAAATAAATTGAGAACAAACCTGGAACCTTGCATAAACGAATGCAGTGATTTAGCAATTTATATCTATATATATACTATATAATAAAATAAGCCAATGATTACATATATATTTATCGAAGTCATCTATTATTTAGTTTTTCCGTCTCTCTCTTATTTAATTATAGATAATTATTTTCATTTAAAAAATAATTATACAAATGAATCTAATAAATTTTATCATCTTGCGATTTACATCTAAAAAAACAGAATATTTATATCATCGAAATAGCCAATGTTCAAATACAAGATAAATACATCACAAACATAAATAGCCAATGTTCAAATACAAGATAAATACATCACAAACATACTTACACTCTTCATCATTTTTACTATCATTTTCTTCATCAGCATAAAACTCTGTTATAATTTACAAATCAAATTGTCAGAACTTATACCAACATTTTATCACTCAAATGGTTGTTGAATTGCTTCTTAAATAGCGTATCTTCTTTTCAAGAATATCAACGCGTATCGAGTATATCCGTTAGGTCTTTTAAGATATAATTTTTTAAAATTTTTTCAACTCATGTAAACACAAGATTTTTTAAAGATATAATTTTTTTATTATTTATACAACATTACATTTATTCAACCCGTGTGTAATACACAGAGTTTTAAAAGATGTAATTTTTATTATTATTTGGTATATAACATTAGGTTTACTCAGTGCTTACAATACACATGGTTTTTTAAAGATATATTTTTTTATTATTTAGTATACAAATTGCATTTATTCAACGGTGTAATACACATGTTTTTTTTAAGATCTAACTTTCTTATTATTTAATATTAAATCGTATATTTATTCAACTCGTGTAATAGACGAAGCCTTTAAAGATAATTTAGTATATATAAAATTACATTTATTCAACATGTATTTATACGGGATTCTTACCTAGTTATCTATAAAAAATGATAAATAAAAAGTTATCTATATCTACACTATATAAAAAAATATAATAATAAAGGACATGTGTTATCCATTGAATCTATATATATCTTTTTGGTTTTTCTTTCTCTTTCATTTATTTGATTAAAAATACTTAGTTTTCAATTAAAGATAATTATTATATCATTAACCATTGACAAAAAAATTAATATGAAACTAAATATTGATTTTTGAAATAAATTTATATTTTTTACTTAAAAACTTCACAAAGTTTAAAATTATGTTAGTTAAAATAAAAAAAATAATTATTCAAATGATGATAATTATTTTTTATGAGTGATTTCTAAAATTATATTTGATTAAAGAATAATGATGATAATTATTTTTATGAGTGATTTCTAAAAATATTCAAATTATTAATGTGGTTGGATGGTAAGAATGGTAAAAATACAATAGATAATAATAAAAAAATAGTTGGTATTAAATAATATCCAGTTCAAAGAAATAATGTTTTAAAAATTAACTTAACAAAATTTATAATTGTCAGTTTGTCACGTCAATGTTCATTTTTTAATTACATATCTTGACCACAGTATATATTAACAAATTGCATTGTATTTTATTCTATCGGTATAAAATACAATGCATATATTTTTATCAAAATATAAAATTTTATTACTAATTATATAAACACTACATTATCAATATGCATAATTCTAAGTGTAGATAAACATAACTCAAACGAGAAAAAAGACGTGTAGTAAATTTTTACATAAGGTGTCTACGTGTGCATAAGTTTAAACGTAGTATTCCTTAATTCTCAAGTTTAATATATATATTTTTTAAAAAGTTATCGGTTATTTTAAATTACTTGTCCATTAATAATAATATTCCTTCGTCCTCAAGTTTAAAATGTTTTTTTTGAAAAAAAAAGTTATCAGTTATTTTAAATTACTTGTCCATTAATAACAACAATTGTTTAAATTAATTTTAGGGGAAAATATTTATATTATAATTGAAAATCTAAATTCTGTACAACTGGGTGAAGGTGTCCTTTTAGCAATTGCAATTATCTAAAAGCCCAATAAGCATTGCCTAAAGTAAATAAAAATAATTCTGTACAACTGGGTCATGGGCCTTTACTTGGGTCCTTTTAGCAATGGCCAATTATCTAAAAGCCCAATAAGCAGTACATAAAATAAATAAAAAGTGGACTTGCTTTCATTGAGAGTCGAACTCAAGACCTCCCGCTTACTAAACGGGTGCTCTAACCAACTGAGCTATGAAAGCCAATTTGCTAAAAATTAACACTTATAATATATAATTTAGTGACAAAAAAGGTTTAAACGTTTTTATTTGGAAGTTGGAACCCCTTCCTCTTTAAAAATAACTCATTTACAAACCATCAATGTGTGTATATCACTTATTTATTTATATTAAATTTACAAAAAAACATCACAGTTTTACACCATACATAATATCTTCGTTTTTTTTTAACCAAATCACCTAGTTTTACATATAAATATTAAGATATTTCAATGTTATTAAAATTTAAAAGTTTTTCGTCACTAGGTGGGTTTTTTACAGAGTTCATAAAATCAGTATCGTGTCCATTATGGACAATGGAGTGTTTATAGTATCTGCGAAGGACGGATGAATGTGGCATTTGTGATTTGTCATGGATGATAACCTTCATTGCGAAGGTATGTTTTTGGCATGCATCCTTGGACTTTGGTTTCATCCGCTTATACGATTTACACGAAAACTATATACGCAAAAATTGTCATGATTTTGACATTAAATATAAATACTTGTGGACAACTATGTGTACATATAAATCATTGTATTCGTTTTTAAAGACTAACAATATTTAAAGCTGACATAATTATAATATAAACAAAGCTTTATTCATAATATTGCCGAGTATGCGTTATCCACGGTGTGGCTTTTCTTACAGGGTGTGAAACTATGTGAAGGAATGGAGGAGGTGACCATGCGAAACAATTTCCTCCACCATGTAATAGGATGCAGTGGCGGAACTAACCTATTAAATCAGGGGTATTTCAAAAAAAAATTTACCGTGTAATTATACAATATTAAAAAAAGACAATAAATAAATAAAGTAAAACAAATACCTAATAGATTTGTCTTCTTCTTTTCTTAATAACTTCAAATCATTTCATCACCTCGTCGTCTTTTACTTTATGGAAAAAAAGTCCTTTTCAACTTTACAAACCCTGGTATTGTTCAAAAATACAGAATGCACTAAAATATTTTCTTTTCTATAAATATCTTTTATATTATTGATTAAATTTAATCTATTATATTATTGATTATATTTAAAAGTTTGAAAACATCATCGAATGTCTATTCCAACAAATTAATATAAACATATAAACAAAATGAGTATTTTTTTACTAATAGCAAGGAAAACAAATTGCTTGTACCGTCAGCTTGTCATTTTTACTTTGCTTTTCTCATAAATAGTATATATTAAATAAATTTAATCATTTAAGAATAAAATAATATTACTTTATAAAAAAGTCAAAAACTGTATTGAAATCGTGCAACCAGATCTAAAATTCACACAATAATTTACTTTATCGTTTTCTTCCTCCGTTTTCTTTGCGGAGAACCAGGTCGCCAAAATCTTTTTTATATAAAACCGAAAAAAAATAGATACACTACGAATATGGACTTGAGCCGTAGCCCGTGCTACGGCTAACATTACATCGGTTCCGCCATCAGGATGTGAAAAGATAGATAAACTATGAAAGTCGATACATAACAAAAATATGAAAAACTTGCGACAATACATGATAGTGAATGCAATAAAAAAAACTGTGGAAGTGAAGATGTTTATACAATATTCTTGTCTCCAGCAACCTGATTGACTGTTTCAACAATAATATTCTTCCAATGCTAAAGGATTAGTTCGCTGGTTTTGCACCCAAGAACTCGTTAAAGACATCGGTTTGAATCTATTTTTTTAAATTATATCGAATTCTATCTTCATGTTCGTGTAATCTTCGTATACGGTTGTACTTGTTTATTTCCTACAAGTAACGAGCGCATCGTTATAATATATATTTTAATATTATTTTAATATAAAAGTGACATATTTTATAAATTTTAATACAGACTTTCCTGTACAATCTTAAAAACCTTTCAATCAAGGATTTTAGGTTCACTAAAAGTTTAAATATTAATTGCCATTTTCGTTAAAATGTTATGTGTATATTTTGGAAATTTACGTATGTTACTACAAACAAGTTGGATAATTATTGATTGGAGTACAATATTTAAATCTGAATATCATGTAACAAAATAAATGTTCTGATTCAAGCTTTTCGAGTTCATTGGTTCCCATCGTGTTTATTTTACCAAATTATATACAAGAATTAATATGTATTTGAATATGTTTTTGAAGTACTAAAAGTTTATAATGAGCGTATTAGAAAATGATATTTTTATAAACCCATATAAAACGTTTGTGAACGTCTAATTTTCTTTCTAACAAGCGTGTTAGAAATTATATTTGGTGAAATAATATTGGCTTAAGGTATTTTGAAACATTTATATTTACTAATGAACGTATTAGAACATTCCTTATTTTTATAAAAATAACAAGTTTTTAAAACATTTATTTTCTATCGAACATGTTAGAAACGATAATGTTGCAAATGTAACAAGTTTTTAAATATTTATATTTCAAACGAGTTTGTTAGAAATGATTATTTTTGTATAATAATAAGTTTAGAACATTTATATTCTCTAACGATCGTGTTAGAAACGACGATTGTGTAAAATTAACAAGATTTAAACACATTTAAATTTCTAATGAGAAAAGATTATTATTTCAAAATAATTACTGACGAGCGGGTTGGAAACAATTATTTTGGATATAATTAACTCAGAAACGATTTGGTTCAAGCTATTATAATATCTAACGAGATAGTTAGAAACGATTTGTTTTAGAACAACCGAAGTTTATACGGTTTTATCTAAATGTCTAATTAGAAATAGTTTATTGTGATCAACTTCAATATGAATTTTGTAAACATTTATTTCTAACGAGAGTGTTAAAAATGGTTTATTATCAATATACTTTAAACGATTTTGGCAAACCTTTATTTTTAACGAGCATGTTAGAAAAAAATTAATTTATATAAACCGAAAGATGTAATCATTTGTCTTATAATAAGCATGTTAGAAATGATTTATTTTACTAACTGACCAACGTTTGGTAAATGTTTAGAACCGGTTTATCTTTAAAACCACATATTTTAATGATTTGTAATTGTTTATTCTCTAATGAGCATGTTAGAATTGGTTTGACTGTGATAAACTATTTTTGTTAATACGATTTGTAATTGTTTTTTTTCTAATGAGCATGTTAGATATTGTTTTATTTTTATAAAACTATGTTGTATATGGTCTTGATTTTGTAATCAAAACATAACTAAACATAATTTAAATTCAAGACAATTACAAAATCGAGAAAAGATTTGAACGAATAAAACATGTATGTTGCAATTTATAAAGGTTTTGATGCACATACAAGAAATATCATGTCTTGAACTACATAATAGTCTCGACGAGACTATTTAGTGAAAAAACAACTCGATCTTGTTATGAGCTGTAGGGTCTATATAGTGAATGTGGAAGGTTTCGCAATATGGATTTTAGTCATCCAAATAAATATTGAAAACTCATGACCAACTGGAAACAAAATAGTTATGTGGAGTCAATCAAGTTGATTGGACTCAAATGCCAAATGGTTAGATTCAAACTCTAGTTATATGTTTGAAAGAGTTTACCAAAGTCAAGATGGAATGTTTAGCTTTGAAACGAGTTTCATGTCATTCTAAAGACAAGGTGTTATAACTAGATCCAAGTTGAGATAACATATTATAGTATTATAGATTGACAAAAAAAGGCAAGAACGACTTGTGAGTCAAGAACATGTTAGAACAACTGATCTCAATTGCAAATTATCATTGTTGACTTGGCGAAGTCAATGATAATTTTGGATCTAACAACCAGATGATTGATGAAGATCAAGTTATGGAATGAGACTAAAACCCATGGGGGAAGGAAACATGCGGAATCCTAACCTAGTTAACTAGATCCCAAGATCAAGGTTCAATAGGTTAACTTAATCATATAACCAAAGGGACGTCCGTGTGAAGGAATGGCTTATATATATATATATATATATATTGTGTGTGTGTGTGTGTGTGTGGTGTGTGTGTTTATATATAAGCCATCATGTGTATTATATATATGTGTGTATTCATAAAGGGAGTTTAAATACATCGTACTCCATTACCCTAACAATCAATGACGTTTTTGTAAGCATATTATATGGTTTATGATCTATGTATATCACGATAAGTATAATGCTTTCAATGATTTGAGAACAAATCACTTATGTTAGCGATAAGGCGGCCGCTTTAAATGAAATTGTGGTGAATAATTCCTAGAGTTCTTACAGAACCATGAAAGTGTTTTAGGACCATTATTAGACACGACAGTGAGGGGATGGCCCAAGTAGGAGAGTATTGTGTGAGGTGTATTATTAATTACACAAATGGGGTTTGACAAGGACACTAAGTCTACAAACCGCTAGTATGTTAAGTATGTTGGATAAAGAAAGGTTCAAAGCTAACACCTACCTATCATGTAATATCCAACTATCGAGGTTTGATCTTCATTCATGTCGGGGATTGATTAAAACTTTAGTAAAAAATGTGATTTTAACTAAATATTTTAGACATACATAATTATATATATGTGTGTGTGTGTGTATGATATAGATAACTATTTACAGGTTTGTGTTTTACCATGTGAAAGCATGATAACCAACCAAACCATGTCTGAAATGAAGATAAGATGAATGCGATGTCGACTCAAAGTTGTATGGTTGGAACAACCAAAGATGAGGAAAATGGATAATGCCTTGTTAACTTGTCCCACATAGGTAGGATGACAAAATTTGAAGTGGTTTATAAGGAGGATAACTCCTTGTATATTGTTTCCTTAGGGAAAACACTAATGGGGACCCTAAAGAGTGTGAAGCACCCTAACTCGCTGACACACCCCAGATTTCCAACCCGAAATCCATACACCGGTGGGCCCGGGTGGGGAGTATCGTGACGTAAGTTGATAACATCATTGTCAATTAAACATAGCACAACGGAAGTCTTGGAATAAGATTACTGTTACAAACCGAATTGTTCGAAATATTAAATAATATACAGGCTCGTAATAGAAGATCCACATGCGGATCGTAAAATGTACAAGAAAGAATACAAAACAGACTTAGGGCAGTTCTTAGGATTTGCAAGATCCTCTTATCACTACCGAGCAGCTTTCGTCCTATTTCATATTGTACCTGCAAACTTAGCCTTTGGATGATATGTCAGCTTACGCTGGTAAACACACCCAACTGACTCATTTTGAAAACTTTAAAATGATTTGTAAGTGCAAAACGGCACAAAATCTTTTATTAACTTGGGAAAGTTGAATTTACAACCTTGTATCATATTCACATGTTTGTCAATATATACAGGGCCCAGTACAGAAACCGAGACATGAGATGATTAAATAGACACCACTTACGAACTCATGAAGGAGTTATCCCCAACGTCTTGGGTAATTTGCATATGAGCATCTGTCAGGTGTATGCCTACACCCCGTGCTAAGGTCGTGGCCAATAACTAATGTATTGAGCCGAGGATATCCAGGACACGGTAATTTAACCCCCGATGTTTAAGTTATAAAACAAAACTGATTAAAACGAAATATGGGTTTACTAGCCACAAACGAGCATTCGATTGACCCCATTTTGGACCAAGCAGTAATAATTTACCGTATCCCAATCCTATATAGGGAAAATAAGCCGAGAGTATTTACCTAAGCTAGTCTTCTTCTTTTATTTTTAAATAACCCAGCCGTATATAAAACTACCAAGTGCAGATAGCATTTACCGGCAAGGCTCTAGTCTGGATTATAGCATAAGCTAGCCAATTAAATACTAACGGTCTTATAAACCGAATAGTGTACATGATCAATACGTATAACGCTTGATTAAACGATGATCGGATAGAATGTAGTTTAAACCCGGCAAGTACTTGACTTGTATAATATATGGGTAAACTATAAACATTCTGGATTTTGAAATATAAGTGACAAGGTGAAACCCGTTTCGGTTAATTTTCGTAAAATAGTTATATATACTTAACAGTACGCATAAAACCGATATCGGGTAACCGGATAAGTCACACACAAGTTCATATGCCATTATATTTTAAATAACTTAAAATATCAGTAGGAAGTCAACTTATATGTCTGTTAAGGTTTTAAAACGAAACTATGCCTTATAAGGGCATTTTGGTAATTATATAACGTATAAAAGGAACTTGAATATGATTTAAGTATTCAATCAAAAGTATTCTGGAAAAATAGTTTATTTATGATATAATGTGAGTAGGATATTAATTATGTGTGTAAATTATCTTTTATGATCAACCGAAGGGGCATTTTGGTCATTTCACACATGGTTTATAAATTATCTGGGATTCTGAGTTCATATCATAAACCTACTATAAAAATATTTAAAATAAGTTTTAATATTAGTAGATAACAAGTCTTAGTCCATTAATATGGTTTTAAACCATACTATGTGCCGAAACGGCGCTTATGTCGTAAAATGACGATTTAAGCGATGTTTAACGAGAACTGTTGTTAAGATCTGATTAAAATGTTTTATATATGATATTTAATATAACATATCAGTAGGTAAAAGATTTACCTTCAAAGGATATGATTAAAACCGTTTTATAAGCCATAGGGGCTTAATCGTCACTTACCGGCATAACACAAGGACTTATATGAAAACTCGATTTATAATCTGTTTTAAGATCCCAAATAATCCTACTTATAATATTACATCAGTAGGTAACTTAATTTCAAGTTTATTATCTTTAAAACCTTGTTTTATGTAAAAAGGGCATTTTAGTCAAAATGGCATAATTACGGAAATTGCGTATAAACTCCGATTCTGATTATGATCATGTAATATAAACTCAGAGGGTTATGCTACATTATATTACAATCATAATGCAACTTTAGATCAGTAGCTAACTAATCAAAATCGGGTCAGCATCGAAAGTCAAAGCAGAAGTCAAACTTCGTGACTTTTGGTTGCGAACCGACCCTAGAACTGAAATTGACGAGCCGAACATGTTCATACATGTTCTAATAATTATAAACAACTTGTATAAGTGTCAAAACAGGTTTCATAACATATATAATATCAATTTATGATTTTCCGAAAAATGGCCTGTTTGACTTTTTAAGATCATAACTTTGACCCGTCAATTGGTGTAGCAAATGTGATCTTCAGAAGGTGCCCTTTATAGAGAATAACACCTACCTTATTACGATCACTTAGCCATGTTCATTACAAAAAATGGCTGGACCATAATGGTCTTAACCGAAAGTCAAGGTATTTCCGAAAAACGCTTGACTTTTGGCTATAAAAGCCTATAAACGAAAATGCACAAAGAGGGAACACTTACCAGTGATTCATAGAGTGCAAAAGAACTATGTTGGATGTTCCTTTCAGTTAGAAACTTCCAGAGGAGGGAGAACAGTGAATGAATGAGAAAGGTACAAGTTGGAATGGTGAACTTAAGCACCTATTTATAGTTGTAGAACTCAAAGGAGGTGAAGCCAGGTGTTTCGGGGTGTAAGAGGAAGATTACAAGTGTCCAAAAACGTGGCATAGCAGATTACAAGTCCATAGTTTCGGATTAATGGTTTTGGAGCTTTGTTTGGAGGCCAAGCCAAAACTTTCTGCTGCAGCCCCTTCTCGCGCCCCGCGAGAGACCCAAGCCTGGTCTCTCGCGGCCCGCGACTGCCCCATAATCAGTTTAAAATCTTGACACTCTTAACCCCTCAACTTAATAAAGATTCTAAAAACCTTTATAAACACCTTTTTGGCACTTCCGTAGCCAATACTTGGCATACTCGGGATTATGCCCGGACATTGTTGAGCTCTCGGTTCGTTAAAAGGTCACTCAGAGGTATAAATTAACATGTTGACACTTTTAATCCCTCCATTATCCAACTTTCGTATGTTAATGGATTTAATCACTCTCGTCCAATAAACGGGACATATGAGAGTTAGGACTTCATAAAGGATCACTCAGAGGCTCAGTATAAGCATGTTGACTCCGATGTCACTTAGAAGCTAGGCATGTTGACACAACGGTCACTCAGAGGCTATGTTTTATGCATGACGACACTAATGGTCGTTCAGAGGCTAAGTTTTATGCATGACGACACTAATGGTCGTTCAGAGGCTACGTTTCATGCATGACGACACTAATGGTCGTTCAGAGGCTAGGTTTATGCATATTGACATCAGGAAGTCATTCAGAGGCTCAGTTTGAGCATGTTGTCACTTTTAGTCCATACTAGTCTTTAATAAACTATATATAAAAAATATGACACGTGTCACAATACTATTGGACACGATTTACAGGGTGTTACATCCTCACCCCCTTAAAAGAAATATAGACCTCGAGATTTTATTCAAAAAGATGGGGGGTACTTTTGTCGCATAGTGGACTCAACCTCCCATGTATACTCGGGACCTATAAAGGCATCCCACTTTACCTTTACTATAGGTATTAGTTTTCTTCGGAGCTTGTTAACCTGTCGATCCTCGATCAAAATTGGTTTCTCAACAAACCTCAGGTTTTCATCAATCTGCACATCTTCGTGCGACTAGCGACTCATCAGCTAGACATTTCTTAAGATTAGATATATGGAATACATCATGGATTCCACTAAGCTCCTCTGGAAACCTGAGCTTATAAGCTACAGTGCTGACACATTCGATTATCTCGAATGGTCCTATATATCTTGGGCTCAACTTGCTTTCTTTCCAAAATGCATCACACCCTTCCAGGGTGATACTTTCAGTATGACCCTGTCCCCTACTTGGAACTGAAGAGGTTTACGCCTCTTGTCAGCATAGCTCTTCTGCCTATCCCTGGCAGCTTTGAGACGATCATGGATTTGCACAATCTTTTCCGTGGTCTCCAGGACAATCTCTGGTCCTGATAGTTGGGCTTCCCCAACTTCTTCCCAACACACGGGCGTTCTACATTTTCTCCCATACAAGGCCTCAAAAGGAGCAGCCTTGATGCTAGTATGATAACTATTATTGTAGGATAATTTTATTAGGGGTAAGTGGTCATCCCAGCTTCCACCTAAATCAATCACACATGCCCGAAGCATGTCTTCTAAATTTTGAATGGTACACTCACTTTGACCATCAGTCTGCGGATGGTAAGCCGTACTGAAATATAATCGTGTGCCTAACAATTGTTGGAAACTTTTCCAAAAGTGAGAAGTGTATCTAGTATCTCTATCAGATACTATAGATACTAGCACACCGTGTAGGGACACTATCTTGTCCACGTACAGCTTACCTAACTTGTCAGAGCTATACGTCTCTTTAATTGGTAAGAAATACGCTGATTTAGTCAGCCTATCCACAACGACCCAAATCGTGTCATTACCAAGTTTGGTCTTAGGTAACTTGGTAATCAAGTCCATGGTTACCATTTCCCATTTCCAAGTGAGAATCTCAAGTTGTTGTAGAAGTCCTAACGGTTTCTGATGTTCGGCCTTAACTTGCGAACATGTCAGACACTTACCTACATAAGTGGCTATGGATTTCTTCAAACCCATCCACCAATAATTCTTTTTCAAATCTTGATACATCTTGTCACCACCCGGGTGAACTGAGTATCTTGAATTATGCGCATCTTGGAGGATTAGGTCCCTAAGTCCTCCAAAGATCGGAACCCAAATTCTATCATTAAATCTTAGGATTCCATCGTTTACAGGCGTGAATTGGTCAATAGATCCGCCTAATCCCTCATTAGGAATATTAGCCTCTAACAGGGCTTGCTTTTGCGCATCTAATAGCTTTTCATTTAAGCTATTTCTGAGCTCAATGCTCTTGCCGTTAATCCTAATAGGTTTAACCCTTTCTTTGCGACTTAAGGCGTCGGCAACTACATTTGGCTTGCCGGGATAGTAGCGGATCTCGCAGTCATAATCATTAAGTGTTTCCATCCAGCGGCGTTGTCGCATGTTCAATTCTTTCTGATTGAACAGATGTTGGAGACTCTTATGGTTAGAGTATATAATACACTTCATGCCGTATAAATAGTGTCTCCACAACTTTAGTGCAAATACAACATCACCCAATTCCAAATCATGGGTGGTGTAATTCCTCTCGTGCACCTTCAGTTGTCGTGATGCATAGGCAATTACCTTGCCATTTTGCATTAGCACACAGCCCATGCCGGTGTGCGATGCATCACAGTAAACAACAAAATTCTCAATACCCTCAGGTAGAGATAACACAGGAGCCTTGCTCAATTTGTGTTTTAGAATCTCAAAAGATTCTTGTTGTTTTGGACCCCAAATGAACTTAACATTCTTATGGGTCAGGGTAGTCAAAGGAGTGGCTATTCTTGAGAAGTTCTCGATGAACCTTCTATAATAACCAGCCAGTATTAAGAAACTACGAATCTCAGACGGAGTCTTGGGAACTTCCCAATTCATTATGGCTTCAATCTTGGCGGGATCCACTTAGATACCACGTTCACTTACAACATGTCCAAGGAATTGGACTTCTCTAAGTCAAAATTCGCATTTTAAGAACTTTGCATAAAGTTTCTCTTGCCTTAAAAGTTCTAGAATGCACCGAAGATGTTTCTCGTGATCAACTTGATTACGAGAATAGATAAGTATGTCGTCTATGAAGACAATGACAAACTTATCCAAATACGGTTTGCAGACTCTATTCATGAGATCCATGAATGCTGCTGGTGCATTACTAAGAATTCAAAATGACCATAGCGGGTCCTGAAGGCTGTCTTGGGAACATCTTCACTTCTAACCTTCAGCTGATGATATCCTGATCTCAAATCGACCTTGGAGAAATAACTAGCCCCTTGAAGTTGGTCGAATAAATCGTCGATCCTGGGCAGAGGATATCTATTCTTAATTGTTAATTTGTTCAGTTCTCCCGGTAGTCGATGCACATCTGCATTGAACCGTCTTTCTTTTTAACGAAGAGGATATGAGCTCCCCAAGGCGAGGAACTAGGTTGAATAAATCCTTTTCCAAGAGTTCATCCAATTGAACTCTTAACTCATTCATTTTGGTTGGCGCTAGTCTGTAAGGAGCTCTAGCTACGGGTGCTGATCCTGGTATGATGTCAATTCTAAACTCCACTTGCCTATCCGGAGGTAGGCCAGGTAATTCTTCGGGAAAAACATCGGGATACTCTGAGATAATTGGTAAATCTTTAATGCTTGGCTTAGGCTCGTTGATGGTGACTTGTGCCATGTAGATGACACAACCATTTCTCAAACACTTGGATGCCTTAAATAACGACACCTTGTCCGGCAATCCTAGTGTGAGTCTCCGGAGATGGTGATCATTTCACCAATGGGGTTTTAATCTCGATGAGCTTTTTATCGCAGGTAATGCGGGCTTGGTTATGAGATAACCAATCCATGCCTAAGACAACATCGAACCCCGCCAATTTCATTGGCAGAAGAGAGATAGGGATGGAATAATTCTTAATGGATAAGAGCAGAGATAGGGATGGAATAATTCTTAATGGATATAGAGCATCCATCAAGAATGGAAGTTGCGGTTTCTAAAGTTCCATCGGCAAGTTCTATCTCGTAAGTTTTATCTAGAGTTCTTATGGGCAAATTTAATAGTTTACTAAACTTATGATCAACAAAAGATTTATCCGCATCCGAATCGAAAAGAACCCTAGCATAAATATCATTAATGGGGAAAGTACCTGTTATGACGTTATTGTCATTAACAGCTCCCTTAGCAATCGAAAAGCGCGTGCATTCCTCTTCTTGGCCTCTCCAGGCTTCGGATTATTATTCTTTAAATTCTTAGGGCAGTTAGTTGCAATGTGCCCTTTTTCGTTGCAGATATAGCATACGACATCCTTAAGATCCTTACAATCTAGGGTCTTATGCCCTCTTCTTTTGCAAATACCACAAGGTCTAGCTTGTGGGTCAGGGTTCACTGTCCCCAGTGTCTGCGGTTGCAAGTCTTGCAAAATGGCATCATAGTCGACTTGCCTTGGTTCCCTTTGAACCCGAATCTCCCTTTATTTTTCTTATTAAATCTTTGGGAGTTATCTTCCTCTCTCTTCCTTTTTTCGTCAGTTTCAGGCTTAACTAACTTTTGCCTCACTAGATCAAGGGTGAGGGAGAGAGATAGGTCAACAGCAGACCTATAGGTATTAGGATGAGCTGCCTTTACCATGCCCTTAATCTCGGGCGCTAATCCATTGATAAAACGCGCAATGCGTTTGGTTTCAGGAGTGATTAGATAGGAAACTAACCTAGATAGGAGTTGAAATCGGAAACATATTTCCGACAGTCTAGGTTTTTCATGGATAGAGACAAGAAGTCTGTCTCTATTTTCTCCACATCATGAGGTGGGCAGTAGGTTTCCTTAACAAGATCCATAAACTTGGACCATCCCATATTATACAGGTATACTTTACCTGTTGATTGAATCATGGCTTTCAACCAGATTAGGGCATTGCCCTTAAAAGATTGGGATACAAACTTCACCACATCCTTATCAGCACAGCCGCTGATATCCACTATCATTTCCATTTCGTCTAGCCACTTCAGGGCTTCTACAGCTCCTTTCTCCCCCATTGAAGTCTCGGGGCTTATAGGAGACGAAATATTTGTAGGTACACCCGTCTTTAGCAGAACGGGACTTATCAGCATAGTCTATCTTCCTTGGTTCACTCTTCGCATTTGAAGAGTGAACAGAGCTCTCTTTATGAGCTGAAGATGGGGTAATCGACAATGGTTTAGAGTGAGTAGCACTTGACTCTCTAAGCTTTTCTAAGGCCTTACCTATGGCCTTTTCCACAGTCGCATCAATGCGTGCTTGGAAATCATTATTATCTATGGCTACATTTTCGGCGTCCTTAGAGTTGACGTTCCGATGGCTACTTTGAGCCTCATTTGAATTAGCCATTCTTGGAAGCTTTGGTTCTATATATACCAAATAAAATTTGTTTTAGCCATGGTATACCAACCATATCGGCTTTTAAACATTGGATATAACAATCCATCGCCTAAGACTGCTAGTGTGAATAACATCACAACTCTTAGGCTTATAATATATATATTTGGCATCGGTCTTAATAGGACCATTAAAGGCAAATTACAATCTGGACATAGTCCATTTATTACTAGATAAGGGATCATAGTGTCACAGCTGTCATTGTCACATAGACAATCATATATATAGAACAAAGGCTTGTCACAAAGGACATTTAAAATATGGCACATAGGCCTGTCACTAATGGACATAAAATATGGCACATAGGCCTGTTGCTAATGGACATAAAATTTATGGCACATAGGCCTGTCACTAATGGACACAAAATTTATGGCACATAGGCCTGTATCTCGAATGGATGTAAAATAACGCATATAGGCACTACATCACTAATGGATATTTTATTCATCACCGCACTGGTGATATTAGCCGGGATCAAATTGATCACATAGGCTATATAAAATTAATCATAGCCCGAAAGGGTAATACATCATTAATGGATGTTTTATTCATCACCGTACTGGCGATATTAGCCGGGATCAAATAGATCACATAGGCTATATAAAATTAATCATAGCCCGAAAGGGCAAGACATCACTAATGGATGTTTTATTAATCACCGCACTGGTGATATTAGCCGGGATCATATTGATCACATGGGCTATATAAGCTTAGGACATAGTCCATTACCTTGAAGGTTAGTGTGATTCCTCAAGTCACACAACCAAGAGTATGAACATTACTTGAATGTTAACATAAGAGGACCTTAATGGTTGATTATTAGTCCCGGTCGCATTGACCTTAATGACTTGGAGGCTTGAACTTAGTCCACCACCTCTAAATAGAAGGATAACTTCCCTTAACTATCATGATAGAAGACCCTTCCGTTCTTAACTATCATTTTTTTTCCAAATGTGTGGTCTGTGCCACTCGGCTAAATCAAAACCATTAAGATCTGTTTGGAATTATATGGCTGATCATAAAAATTCTAGTAAAATCGGGACGATCGCTTGAAGAGGATGAGTACATATATATATATATAATTCCAAAATATTTAATTAAATGGTCATAAGAAATTACAATACTTGAAATAAATAAAAGAAACTGATTGTCCATGCAAGGACTAAAAAGAACTAACTTGTCCACGCAGGGACTAAAGAAATAAAAGTGTCCACGCAGGGACTAAAGAAATAAAAATGTCCATGCAGGGACTAAAGAAATAAAAATGTCCACGCAGGGACTACATATAATAGAAAGAACTTCACTCGTCCTTCTTCCCCTTAACCAGCTTGGAGAGTTTCTTGAAGAATTTATGTGTCTTCTTCTCCGTCTTTTCCGCCTACTGTTGCAATTCCTTCATCCTTTCCAAAGCCTCATTAATGGCCTCTAGTGGTGGCGGAGGTTGTGGTTGTGGCATAACCGGATGTTGGTACCCATAAGTTGGATATCAGTTGATAGAAAAGTAGGTGGGAAAGGAGATGAGTAAAGTGCATTGTGCATAACTGCTTGCATAAAAGGGTCTTGCGACCATGCTTGATAGTCTACCGGTGTAGACGGGTTAAAATGATCATATCCAGACGTGTTTGGATATGTGGGGATTGGGTTAGTATAACCCAATGGTGGTGGTTGAACCATAGGTGTTGGTGTTGGTTCCACCACAGGTGAGGTGTTAGAGGGTCCACCCATTTGTGGGTCCTCTTGGATTGTGGGGTAGGAATTGGGCAAAGGTGGCAGCGATCCCGATCTTTGTCCTGCATGTACCGACATACGTGCTCCACGCTTCTTCCTTGGTGGTTCAGGTAGTGGTTGAGGTTGGTCCACCGGTTCTATGTGGACATCTTCTTGAACAGGAGGTGGTTGAGAGTGATGAGAAGTGTGTTGGCGAAGGTAAATTGGTTCCAATATTGGTCCCACTCATTAGGACCTTGGTAGGGCGATCCGGCATAAGAATTCGAATCGCTTGAAATTTCTATGGGATGCGTATTCGATCCCGACTGCGGCATCTCCGGGTCGGAGTCCTCGTCCATAGGGTTTGGCTGGTCCAACTGATTTTGATCGGCTTGAGGCGTGTTAAAGTAATGGTTTGGGTTAAATTCTTCATGATAAGAATGTGAATGGGAATGATGAGAATGGTGAGAATGGTGTGAGTGATAAGAGTGGTGAGAGTGGTAAGAATTTTGGGAATGTGGGGGCTAGTGTCTATGAGAAACAGAGTGTCTCGCTGGTTGCCAAGGAGACGAATCTCCTGATTCTTGGTAGGCATTTGAATTGTGAGGTTGAGGGGGAATGCGCCCCGATGATCCTCCCCTCATTGGACCTTTTCCTCTTCCACTTTGTCCTCTCACTCTTGGCGGCATTTTCCTGTTTAAAAATCAAATTCAAAACATACTAATAACTTAATAATGAAATGAGTAATCCTAGGTCAAAGCCTAGACTCGGAAGTCTAAGGAATGTGCTTTGTAAGTTTGAGATTAAACACTAGAAGGAAAGTGTTTTAATTCTCTCAAACGTTGGCTCTGATACCAACCTGTCACACCCCGGATTTCCAACCTGAAATCCATACACCGGTGGGCCCGGGTGGGGAGTATCGTGACATAAGTTGATAACATCATTGTCAATTTACATAGCACAGCGGAAGTCTTGGAATAAAATTACTATTACAAACCGAATTGTTCGAAATATTAGGCTCGTAATAGAAGATCCACAGGCGGATCGTAAAATGTACAAGAAAGAATACAAAACAGACTTAGGGCAGTTCTTAGGATTTGCAAGATCCTCTTATCACTACCGAGCAGCTTTCGTCCTATTTCGTATTGTACCTGCAAACTTAGCCTTTGGACGATACGTCAGCTTACGCTGGTAAATACACCCAACTGACTCATTTTGAAAACTTTAAAATGATTTGTAAGTGCAAAACGGCACAAAATCTTTTATTAACTTGGGAAAGTTGAATTTACAACCTTGTATCAGATTCACATGTTTGTCAATACATACAAGGCCCAATACAGAAACCGAGACATGATTACATAGACACCACTTACGAACTCATGAAGGAGTTATCCCCAACGTCTTGGGTAATTTGCATATGAACATCTGTCAGGTGTATGCCTACACCCCGTGCTAAGGTCGTGCCAATAACTAATATATTGAGCTGAGGATATCCAGGACACGTTAATTTAACCCCCGATGTTTAAGTTATCAAACAAAACTTATTAAAACGAAATATGGGGTTTACTAGCCATAAACGGGCATTCGATTAACCCCATTTTTGACCAAGCGGTAATAATTTATCGTATCCCAAGTCCATATAGGGAAAATAAGTCCAGAGTATTTACCTGAGCTAGTTTTCTTCTTTTATTTTTAAATAACCCAGCCGTATACAAAAGTACCAAGTGCAAATAGCATTTACCAGCAAGGCTCTAGTCTGGATTATGGCATAAGCTAGCCAATTAAATACTAACGTCTTATAAACCGAATAGTGTACATGATCAACACGTATAACGCTTGATTAAACGATGATCAGATAGAATGTAGTTTAAACCCGACAAGTACTTGACTTGTATAATATATGGATAAACTATAAACATTCTAGATTTTGAAATATAAGTGACAAGGTGAAACCCGTTTCGGTTAATTTTCGTAAAATAGTTATATATACTTAATTGTACGCATAAAAGCGATATCGGGTAACCGAATAAGTCACGGACAAGTTAATATGCCATTATATTTTAAATAAGTTAAAATATCAGTAATGAAGTCAACTTATATGCCTGTTAAGGTTTTAAAACGAAACTATGCCTCATAAGGGCATTTTAGTAATTATATAACGTATAAAAGGAACTTGAATATGATTTAAGTTTTCAATCAAAAGTATTCTGAAAAAAATAGTTTATTTATGATATAATGTCAGTAGGATATTAATTATGTGTGTAAATTATCTTTTATGATCAACCGAAGGGGCATTTTGGTCATTTCACACATGGTTTATAAATTATTTGGGATTCTGATTCATATCATAAACCTACTGTAAAAATATTTAAAATAAGTTTTAATATCAGTAAATAACAAGTCTTAGTCCATTAATATGGTTTTAAACCATACTATGCGCCGAAACGGCGTTATGTCGTAAAATGACGATTAAGCGCTGTTTAACGAGAACTGTTGTTAAGATCTAATTAAAATGTTTTATGTATGATATTTAATATATCATATCAGTAGGTAAAAGATTTACCTTCAAAGGATATGAATTAAACTGTTTTATAAGCCATATGGGCTTAATCGTCACTTACCGGCATAAAACAAGGACTTATATGAAAACTCGGATTATAATCTGTTTTAAGATCCCAAATAATCCTACTTATAATATTACATCAGTAGGTAACTTAATTTCAAGTTCATTATCTTTAAAACCTTGTTTTATGTAAAAAGGGCATTTTAGTCAAAATGGCATAATTACGGAACTTGCGCATAAACTCCGATTCTGATTATGATCATGTAATATAACCTCAGAGGATTATGCTACATTATATTACAATCATAATGCAACTTTAGATCAGTAGCTAACTAATCTAAATCGGGTCAGAATCGAAAGTCAAAGCATAAGTCAAACTTCGCGACTTTTGGTTGCGAACCGACCCTAGAACTGAAATTGACGAGCCGAACATGTTCATACATGTTCTAATAATTATAAACAACTTGTATAATGTCAAAACAGGTTTCATAACATATATGATATCAATTTATGTTTTTTCCAAAAATGGCATGTTTGACTTTTTAATATCATAACTTTGCCCGTCAATTGGTCTAGCAAACGTGATCTTCAGGAGGTGCCCTTTATAGGGAATAACACATACCTTATTACGATCACTTAGCGATGTTCATTACGAACAATGGCTGGACCATAATGGTCTTAACCGAAAGTCAACGCGTTTCCGAAAAACGCTTGACTTTTGGCTATAAAAGCCTATAAACGAAAATGCACAAAGAGGGAACACTTACCAATGATTCCTAGAGTGCAAAAGAACTATGTTGGATGCTCCTTTCAGTTAGAAACTTCCAGAGGAGGGAGAAGAGTGAATGAATGAGAAATGTGCAAGTTGGAATGGTGAACTTAAGCACCTATTTATAGTGGAGAACCCAAAGGAGGTGAAGCCAGGTGTTTAGGGGTGTAAGAGGAAGCTTACAAGTGTCCCAAAACGTGGCATAGCAGATTACAAGTCCATAGTTTCGGATTAATGGTTTTGGAGCTTTGTTTGGAGGCCAAGCCAAAACTTTCTGCTGCAGACCCCTTCTCGCGCCTCGCGAGAGACCCAAGCCTGGTCTCTCGCGGCCCGCGACCGCCCCATAATCAGTTTAAAATCTTGACACTCTTAACCCCTCAACTTAATAAAGCTTCTAAAAACCTTTATAAACACCTTTTTGGCACTTCCGTAGCCAATACTTGGCATACCCAGGATTATGCCCGGACATTGTCGAGCTCTCGGTTCGTTAAAAGGTCACTCAGAGGTATAAATTAACATGTTGACACTTTTAATCCCTACATTATCCAACTTTCGTATATTAATGGATTTAATCACTCGCGTCCAATAAACGGGACATATGAGAGTTAGGACTTCATAAAGGATCACTCAGAGGCTCAGTATAAGCATGTTAACTCCGATGTCACTAAGAGGCTAGGCATGTTGACACAACGGTCACTCAGAGGCTATGTTTTATGCATGACGACACTAATGGTCGTTCAGAGGCTACGTTTTATGCATGATGACACTAATGGTCGTTCAGAGGCTAGGTTTTATGTATGTTGACATCAGGAAGTCATTCAGAGGCTCAGTTTGAGCATGTTGTCACTTTTAGTCCATATTAGCCTTTAATAGACTATATATAAAAATATGACACGTGTCACTATACTATTGGACACGATTTTACAAGGTGTTACACTCGCACCATGTATGTGGCGTAGGCGATGGACACAATGTGGCTCTTTGATGACGCACTTTGCACTTCTAGTTGTTTTGAGCGTGGAACGTGATTAGTTTTTAGGACCGGATCGAGTAATTTGTTTCAAATTGTGTCATGAATGACAGTTGTGTTTATCATTCCAATTCCATTTGATATAATTAAACTTGTTTATTACAAGATTAACTATATTATTTATTACAGGTTACTATATTGTTCATTACAAGACTAAATGAGTTTAGTTGTATGATGACTTTGGTGTATATAGATAAATGGGAGCACTCTCTAAATGGTTCCATCACCACAAATTTCATATTTTCCCTACAAAACCGGAAACACCAAATAACTTGGTTCTATCTCGTGTGTGTATATAACCCGGTGTTATCTCGTGTGTGAGAGCCATCGATGACATTGCACATGCTATTTTGGTTGTTGTACCATGTGACATAGAAATATACACACGAGGTATGAAATCTGTTATAAGGGACCCGTGTCAAACACGATCCTAAACCAACGCTAACAGATTAGCTAGTTCGTTTTGCTGCCAAGAACTCGTTAATGACATCAGCTTGGATCTATTCTTTTTACATTATATTGAATTTTATCTTCATGTTCGTTTATTCTTTGCATACCGTATTGTAGTTGGTTATTTCTATGAACAACGAGAGTATAGTTATTATATATTTTGTAAGTATTATTCGATTAAAGTGCAATTTGCCTTCTGTGGTTTGGTGGCAGGATCAAGTGCCACCCTCATACTTAATTTTTGATGCCTGTGTACTCATGCTTGCAAAATGTAACACTCTGCACCATTGTCGTCTATTGAACATTAGATTTCATTTAGAAAGGTTGTAAAAAGACCAAACTACCTTTTTTTTGCGGTATGCGTCCTGTGGGTTCATGAAATTTACAACCGTTTAACTAACACAAATAATTCCCACCTGGTCTCCTAAATTGTTTAGATGGAAAATTATGAAATATAAAATTACTCATCTCGGTTATTAAATTGTAATTAAATTAACAATACACATGTAAAGTTAAGATCAAATTAAAAACTCATTTGAGTTTACATCAAGTTAGTATCAAATTGGGGAAATTTAGATGGAAAAATTTGTGATACGCAGATTACCCATTTAGGTTATGAAAATGAGACCAAATTAACTTACCCATTTGAAATTAAGATCAAATTAACAATACCTATTTGAATTTAAATCAATTAGGAGATTCAGCTAGAAAATTTTGTGATATGCAATAACCCATTCGGTTATGAGACTAAGACCAATTTAAAATACCCATGTGAAATTTGGATCAAGTTAACAAAACCCATTTGAGTTTATATCAAATTAGCATCAAATTAGGATTCTTTAGATGGAAAATTTCTTGATCTGCAAATTACCCAATCAGGTTATGAGAATTAAACCAAATTAACAATGCCCATATGAGATGGAGATCAAATTAACAATGCCCATATGAAATTGAGATCAAATTAAAAATACTTATATAAAATTAAGATCACATTGAAACACCCATATGAAATTGGGATCAAACTAACAATACCCATTTGAGTTCGTATCAGATTAGTATCAAATTGGGGAGATTTAGATGTATTTTTTTTTTAATCTGCAAATTCTCCTTTTGGGTTATGAAACCCTAAACCCACCCAGCTTACAGTACCAAAACATCATCAAATCGTAAAGGTTTACCTAAATATTGTTACAACTTACAGATCCACGGTGGTGTAGTGGGAGTTGGTGGTTGGTGGGAAGGAAGAGTGTTTTGGAAGTGAAAGTATAGAGTCCGGTAAAAGCAGAAAATGGTTGGAGCTTCTTGAACATGGAGATAACCCCTAGTTTCTAGAGTGACGGTTGAGGTAACCGAGTTCTTTCTAGATGATGGTGAAATGAGTCCATGGTTGTTAAAGGAGATTTTGCCCGGTGAAAGGAATCATCATCGGAAGAGGCTGGTATGGGTACTTGAATATGAAGAGGTTTTCGGCGATGGGTGATCAAGAAACAAATAATTAGGGGGTTTAGCGTTTTAGAGGGGTGAAATGACACAAATGCCCTTTCTACCGTTAAATATTAAACAAAATGTTCTAACGAGTTAAAGGCAAAGGGGCAGAGTATTACATTTTGCAAGCACGAGTACTCAGGCAACAAAAAATAAGTACGGGGGTGGCAATTTGATCCCGCCACCAAACTGCAGGAATGCAAATTACATTTTACTCTTATTCTTAATAAGAACGTGAACCTATTTACTACACAACCATTACACCTTTGAATGAAAAGTGAGTAAAAACGCACCCTAACATTTATTTTTTTAAGTTCTTAAACCACTACAAATAGTCTAACGACTTTGACGTGGCTCGTCATGGTTGTGTGTCCTAACTTTGGTTGCTCATATCAACTTTGGTTAAAAACAAGTAGAGGGACGAATGTTAAATACTAAAAAACATAAAGGGCTAAATCAAACAAGATGAACTTTATATAGAGCTAGGGTTTCATCATCACACACCCTACGTTTCTCCGATACCTTCATAGCAGCAGCTGCAGGTACTCCACTCGAATTAATGTCAATCTTTCATATAATTATCCGTCATATTATACAGATCTTTTGTAAATTTTATGTACCAATACTATATCAATCTAGATTACAGAATTATGGATGTTCTTAGTGAAAATGCGTATAAAATTAGGGATTCTGCAGTCCTTTGAATCGATTATTTTGACAGTAATTGTGAAAATCGGCAATTTTAATTTCATGCGATTAGTTGTTTACATGTGTGTAATAATTTTCTGTCACTGCACAGACTTAGGGTTATTTTGGGTTATAACTAAATTTGTTTGTGTGATTAGTTTGATAAACAGGCTTGTAGGAATATGTTTTTTTAGGTTAAGCTAAATACATATGTTACATTAATATGTTACTACACAGATTTAGAATTGTTTTAGTCAATAATCAAATTTGTTTGTGTGATACTGTGATTAGCTTTATAAACAATCTTGTAGGAATGTTCTTTTGTAATTATATAGGCATTATTAAGCTAAATACATTATACTATCTGTTTATTTTGACTGAGTTTATTAAGTTCAAAGCTTTTTAGTTTCAAATACATGACATTTTAAATCATTGATGATCTGATGTAGTTTATCTTTTCTATGCTAAATTTCCATTTTAAAGTTTGCAGTTATCATTCACATTCTGTTCATCTGTTGATCATAGACATGTATATAATGTAAATTGTCATATCTTGTTTTTTAATTATTAACGTTATTGGAACACTACTCACTTGGTTTGTTTTATGATTTTATCTGCTTCTAACTATATCTTTATAATATAACTAACTCGTTTTTCTTTTCATCACAGTTTGTAAGAAGATCTAATCTACAGAAAACATGGCAGGGTATGTTAACCATAAAACACGCTCTTTTGTTTAATTTCGTAGTTTTCAATTAGCATTCTACTTTTCACATTTAAATAATCCTATTGGTTTTGTTATTTTTGTGTGCATACAGTGAAGAGGCTGTTGTTCCAGTTGAGACACCTGCTCCTGCACTCGGGGAGCCCATGGATATCATGACCGCGTTGCAGCTTGTGTTAAGAAAGTCACTTGCTCATGGAGGTCTTGTGCGAGGTTTACACGAGGCTGCGAAAGTGATCGAAAAACATGCTGCTTTACTTTGTGTTTTGGCAGAGGATTGTAACCAGCCAGATTATCAAAAGTTGGTCAAAGCACTTTGTGCTGACCATAATGTCAGCTTAGTTACGGTTCCGGCTGCAAAGACTCTTGGCGAGTGGGCCGGTGTAAGTATTCAATTAGTATCAACATCTTTTGTTTTACAAAGAATTAATGTATTGAAGATGGTTATTTAAATTGTTAACTTGCAGTTGTGCAAGATTGATTCAGAAGGGAAGGCAAGAAAGGTTGTGGGTTGCTCATGCCTCGTTGTGAAGGTACGTTACTGATTTTAAGATGTCTTATACCTATTTAATGAATTCAACTGTTTGTTAATTTTGTTTTTGTTGTAAAATGTTATTCAGGATTACGGTGAGGAAAGCGAAGGTCTTCACATTGTTCAGGAGTATGTGAAATCTCACTAATGACAATAATTGGTGGGAAATGAGAAGCTAAACTTGTTTTTGATCACTTGACATGTTTGATCTGTTTGGGAACATTTTGTTTTAGGAAATTTTTGAATGGATTTAGATTCTGATTATGGAGTTTTTGGTTTTATGTGATTGTGCTTATTCAGTCTTTTGGCTTTATATTTATAAGTTTTCAGTCATATTTGAGACGATAATGTTTCTAAATGTTAGTAACGTGATTTAATGGCTGGTGATTGTTTGATAAGCAGTAAAGATAGGAAAGAGCTTTTTTTTAGTACTTCAAAATATAAACAGCATTCAAAGTCATGCTATATTGGAGAACCTGAAAGGCTGCAAAGAGGTGTCTGTGTGCCTTATGGCAGCTGTACAGACGTTGAAAGAGTTATTTGTCATTGGCGATATATGATTGATTGATATATCACTAACTTTCTTGATATTGTCATCTTTCTTCTTGGTTCTATCATTTGTTTTTCTTCTTATTGCTGCTATTAGTGTTTTAAGTCTTAATTGTTAGTGATTTAAGTTTTATTCGGTTCCTACTTGTTACAACTATTGGTGTTTTGCAGTTGTAAAAGATTAATTTGTTAATGGTAAGAGTATACTCAATTGTTAGTGTTGAATTGTTGCCTCGTGGTGGTAGAGATTATTGCGGATGGTCTTAAGTCAAATACTAGGGTTAGTTCGTATAATGAGGAGCCATTTTCTTAACTATTTGGTTTTGTTTAAAATTAGAAGTGTTTGTTTACATTCATAATGGAGTATCGAGGTTGGTTGGTATGAACCAGTATTTTGACACGTTTATCAACGAAAGAACCGGAACCAAATATCTTAAACATTCTTGGGTGGTGTTTGTTTTTCTAAAAAAGATCTGCGCAGGCTCTTCTGTATGCACCGCGTAGACCACGCACAGCCATTGCTATCTGCAGACTGTTTTTTCCGAATAAGTTTCATTAAAAAACGTATGCATGAGTTCTTCTTGGTGCAGACTTGGCTCAACCATTTCTAAGATCTTCTAAGGTTTGCAGAGTGTCAAACACCACCACCCACCATCAACGTCCACCACCCACCACGTCACACCGTCACCACCACCACCACCACCGTCTGTACACTACCACCAATTTATTTTAAAGTCTACTTACGTTTCAAAAAAATAACCTTCTTGCAAACTGCAGAGGTTTGGTCACACTTTTCTTTTACAGATGTGGTCCGCAGACTGCAAACATTTTACCTCTTAAAAAACAAATAGCACCTTGGTGATCGCGAAAACTTTTTATAGATAAACTTGTGGGGCCACACCAATACTTGGTTTTTAATCTTGAAGAACCCTTTTGGGACCAAAATTTATTTATCAATGAGCAGAAAAGGAATGATGGATATAGTACAGAAACATTAATAGCACACATAGTATTACATTTTGTGACCCACAATAAGATTAGCTTAAAGAAGTATTCTCACTTCCGAAACAAGACTGAAAGTGTAAACAACTGGCAAACTACATTGCCGCTTTGCTTTCGTTTGTTGGAAGATATACGCCTTCTGCTGCCAACCAAACATTATCAGCTCGTTTCTCCCTAACACCGCAAACCTGCAAAAGAGTTGAAAGGCACGCGGGGATGGTTTTAGATTATACATATGGGTTCCTTTTTATCGAACGGGTCAAACAAAATACATTTTTCTAAAAGGGAACCCAGTCAAAAGGGTCACGATGTTTCTGACCTCTTGTTGACCGATAGCAATGCGGCTGTATTTCTTATCATGGCTGTGTAGATATCCACTTGTGTCGACATGGAGAAGCCTTATTCGTTGATCTTGTCTCCATGTTTTCCCGCTCCCCATAATTTCAATTCTTAACGACATAAACATATTTCAGATGTTATATATATATATACTTTACAACATAAATTAGCAAAATACATAAATATAAATGAACAAAGATTCACCTCCAATAATCTCCGGTATCTGAATTACCATCATCTCCAAAGCAACTCACCTACGTCAAACCTCAATTATTACTGTCATAATATTGTTTTTGTAATCATAATTAACGTGTATAACATTTATATTATTTTAGGGAATACATAAGTGTTTGCGGATCAACCCAACCTGGCATATTTAAACACGTACAAAACATGACCTGTTTTAACCCAAACCCATTTTGACCCGACCCATCAAAAGAAGAATCCACTCACCTCAAGGTTGCCTGATATTGGTGAAGCATGCAAGTGGCTATGGAGCCATTTCTTGGTTCTCATGTGTTGCAACCGAATGACGGACCCACTTTTTATGTTGTCTCCAGGTTTAACGTATGTATCGGGCTCAGGTCTAACAATCTGGCTTGCAAGACACCATTTTTGAAGCAAAGAATCAGAAAATGAGTTCAGAAAATTTACAAGCAAGTTGCTCAAACGTACAAACTGAAAATAAAAACATGAACATACCCAGTAGCTATTGGCATCATCTACATTCGGAAAACTGGTAACGGATTGCTGCCCACTGCCAGATCCATATGGCACATTGTGTGAGTGTAGTCGAAATTTTGTTCGTTCGTGCATCAACTTGATCACTGACCCATAAGTAATCTATCACAAATCGGGTTCCAAGAAATGAGCATAAACGCAGTTAATTAAGTTCTTATAGGATTTGTATCAGTTTTACTACTTCAATTTGGTCATTTACCCCTAAAATGTCAACCTGTTCATCTTTTTTTCTTCTTTTAAAATGAAATCGTGCACATTCACCCGCAGATTGAATAATATCCAAGCATTTAAGTGTTATTAAAGTGTTCAACAAAAATACCCAATACGGATTAAAATCGAAGTTGAGATTGATATGTGTAAATCGGATTGGAATTCGCTGAACGATTACTATTTTTTTTAACATTTTCTGCACCTAAATACCACCTAACATTCTGCTTGCAAGGATTTGAACCCATACCACTTTTGTGGCATTTTAACAAACTAATACACACAATGTATACAAATAACACTATAGATTTTATGACAAATTGTATGGTTTATAGCAACATGCTGCCATTATTTTCACAACTTTAAATAAAATTATCCATTTCAATTTTGAAACTGAAGTTAATAGTTAGGGGAAGCATTGCAATCAAATGTGATCAAATAATCAGAACAGAGCATTTACATTAAGAAATTAATTAAGTAAACGTGGTAACAAATTGTTTAACTTATAAGAGCTCAAGCTCAACCTCAGCTCGTTTCGAGCTCTATTTGTAAAGCTCGCTCCAGTTGATGGTGAGTAGTTTTTTTTTCATGCTCGAGCTTGATTTGCCTCAGCTCATTTATTATTTGTCAGTTTTTAAAATACTTTATAACGAAAAATTGTATTTAATTTTTCTTAAAGACTTTTAGTAGTAACAGTCCACCCGGGGAACCAAAACCAAACCGTTAGTAACTGTTGAATTAAAGTTATCAATAGTTTGGTTTTGGTTTCTGATGATAAAAAACTGTTACTAACGGTTTAACCTAAAAACCATCAAAACCTGATCATGAACACCTCTAAATAGACTCGTTACCCAACTGGAAGGTTGAGCTTATTTATTAAACAAAATTATATTTAGGCCCGAGCTAAAAGTCGAGTTCGTTTAAACTAGGCTAAATTGGAGGTTTTAGCTAGCTGACCTCGTTTACACCCCTAGTTGTAACATCTAGATGTTCGGAAATCGGAAAGATTATTACCTCGACGCCTTCGGAAGTGGCAGCATAGATGGTATCCGAGTGTAGAGTTAGGAAGAGTACGATAGCGAGACCAAAGAAAGATGATGTCATGGTGCACACAAGAAAACACTGGCCAGAAAATAGAGAACGTGTGTTTGTGTTTGTGTGTGGTAAAGCTTTCTTTGTGAAGTTGTTAAATAACGAACAAGTCTTTGTAGGGTTGACTTTTGACCGTGAAGTCTTCGATGGGCGTTTTACGTACGTTACAAAAGCTGACGCCAATGCCATCGTTCCACATGGCATATTTTATGATGTATCATATTTTAACGAGCACAAAATACATAGTTTCTATTTTTTTTTTTTTTTAATTTTATAATGACTAGCAACTATAGAGAAGCGAAGGGAAATCCAAAAAAATTGTATGCATTGTTTTATGGTTAGACGCATGACTGTAACTATTATAAACAAATCTTTGTAACTACATAGATTAAATACACTAATTACTTTAAACACATCATTATAATCAACAGTGAATCAACAATTTTTATATAAAAAAGTTGTTTTTTATATATAGTAATAGAATTTACAAACTAATGAGAATAAAATTCTTAGCTTTATGATATATTTTTTTAAATAAACCTGACTTATATATAAAATTATTTAAAATAAAAAGTTGACTTTTTAACGGAAAATTTTACTCACCCCTAAGTTACACCAAATTAATTCTAATTTACTTCTTGCTTGGAAATAAACCCAAGATATTTGATAAAACTAGTTTTGAATAAATAAAATTAGTTAACTATTATTTAACTTAATATTACCTTAATTCTAACCGGAGATGGAATCTGAAGCAGATCATGTGCTGGATTGCGCGAAGATTTTTATTGTACACATGATCAAAATCTTACTAGATTGATTGTGTTGGTCTTATTTTAGGAATGGAAGATTTCCATAATATTAAGGGAATGACAAGGAGTCATGGCCTATCTTTTTTATATAAAAAAATTTAAAACAGATAGATATTTTTATATAAAAATTTAAAATAGACAAATATAAAATAGATGCATATATAATACATACTAGGTTATAACCCTGTGTGTTACACGGGTTAAATAAATAATTTTATATACTAAATAATAAAACAATATATCTTTAAAAAACCTTATTAATTGTATGGGTTGAATAAATGTAATTTTATATATTAAATAATAAAAATTTATATCTATAAGAACCATATGTGGTGTACGGGTTGAATAAATGTAATTTTATATACCAAATAATAAAAAGATATATTTAAAAACATGTGTATTACACGGGTTGAATAAATATAATATTGTTTACCAAATAATAAAAAAGTTATATCTTTAAAGACTCTCGTTTATTACACTGGTTGAATAAATATGATTTTATATTCCAAATAATAAGAAAATTATATTTAAAAAACTAATGAATATACTCAGTACGTATGGTGATTGCGGAGATGATTATTGAAAAAATATACAATGGTCAAACATGTTATTCAAAAAGCAGATAAGCTGCCATTTAAGTAATAAAAGATAAATTATATTTTAAAAACCGTAATAAATCTAATTTTATATATAAAGTAATATTGAAAGTTATATACAATTTGTTTAAAAATTATGTAATAAAATCGATATAATAATTTTTTTAATAATGAAAATATAAATAAATAATATATTAATATGTTTTGGTGCTAAATAATTTGGTTATTTAAAAATATCTTAAATTAACAATTTAAATTTAAGGATAATATTCATCGGAAAAATAGAAGTATTCTATTCGAATTTAAAGTAGGATAACATTTAATATTAATTTTTATTTATTTAGTTGAGTAAATTTGTATATTACAAATAAAAAGTATGTATTTGTTAAAAATAAGTAATAATTTGGGTAAAAGGAAACTAAAATTGTAATTGTTATATGACACGTTAGGTAATATAAACAATGAAGATAATATGATATAGAAAATCAAATAATAATATTATAAATGAGATGTATACATTAAATTTAAACTAAATAATAACAATTTATAATTAAGTAGAAGATATTAAACTAAATAATACTTAGTAAGAGAGTTATCAATAATTAATTAGAAGAGATTAGACTAAATAATAATTATCCATAAGAGATTAAAGTAAATAATATTTAGCAGGAGAGTTATCTTTAAATAATAATTATCCATAAGAGATTGGTGGGAAAATCAAAAAATACATGGCCTAATATGTAACCAACACAAACCATGCGTAATAAATGTTAAGTCGGTAACGTCAAGCCAAATCAAAGAGCAATTAATCTTTAATTATAAATATTAGTATCTTTAGAGTTGGACAAGTTGGTCAAATTAGTCGAATTGGGTACTGGATCATAACTTGTCCGGTTGTGTCTATTTGAATCGGATAAACTGGTAAATTGAGCTAGAGACAGATCAAATTTTCAAATTTTGTTTGTTTTTTTTCTTTATGAATAAGACAGACTAGTGAATTGAGCCAGGGACGGACCAAATTTCCAAATTTGTTTATTTTGTTTGTTTTTCTTCTTTAGAATCTTATTTTTTTTAACGGCAGATTAACTAGATTTTCAGTACTTCAAAAGGCCAACATATGTTGTATAAACCCATCAACTCAAGTTCAAATCCTTCTCAGAGGTACTCTCCCAGATTTACATAATTTGCACTTAGTAGGAATAGAACCTAAGACCTCTCCTAGAGAAAACCACTTAGTGCAAAACCCGCTCACCAACTGGGCTATACCAGATTGGCTCTTACTTATTTGTTGTTTGTACTTTAAATTTTGTTTATTTAAGGCTTCATATTTTATTGATATTACAAATTCATACAAAAAGATATAATATTTTCATATTTTAGTTTAGATTAGTTATATATTTTAACTTAAGCTTTTTGAAATTATTTATGACGCTATTTGGTTTTTAAACCGGTTTGACTAGTATGGCATGTCCAATTAATAAACCAATAATCGGTCAGCTAAAATTACCGGTCAGGTTATAAAAAACATTGGCAATAGTATTAGGTTGATCCAAGCTTATATCATTGGAAACCTGCCACATCTAATAACATGTGTGAAACTTTCTTCAAAATATGACTGCACAACCGATCATAAAATACTATCTTTTTATTAATTTAGAAGGTGTTAGCCATTATAGGACTAGCTTACTTGGTAGAAGCACTTACCTCTTAGAGGAAAGGTCTTTGATTCAAACTTGAGCAAGGAAGTGATTTACATTTATTGACGTTAAGTGAATATCAACATCCCTATATCTTATTCTCATACCCATTTTTCAATCTATCTCTATCTCTCTCTCTCTATATATGTATATTAAAATTTAGAGAGAAAGATAGAAATGATAGGTGTAGAATATTAACTCCTTTAAAATCTTCTTTTCTAGGGCTACGTATCTTTCTCTATGTTTACATTCAAACCATCCGGTTTCTTTAATGTGAAATAAATGTAAATCTTAAAAAAATAAAAATGAACGGCATATGTTACAATACTACTTATATTAGAGAGAAAGATAGAAATGATAGGTGTAAAATATTAACTCTTTAAATTCTTTTCTAGGCTACGTATCTTTCTCTATGTTACATTCAACCATCCGGTTCTTAATGTAAATAATGTAATCTTAAAAATAAAAATGAACGCATATGTTACAATACTACTTAAACCCGACCCAACAAGTTTGCACCAACACATATAAATCCACAACGCTTTAGCCGATCTTATCTCCTATATGTTAGGGACTCGATGCCATCCCCATTGTGGAGGATCCTTCCTAGCATTTTACCAGGAGGATTACTCCACATGCGTATGATCTCTGAGTCTCATTTTCTCTCTTGCCCTTTTTATACATTCTCATATTATGTCCATGTTTATGATGATGAACCTTCTAATGGGCTTCTTTACCGCCTCTAGTAGAGGATGTAGAAGGCGAAGTGTGACAAGTCCATCTCATTTGCTACGACGATCCAGATAACCATCTCGGCGGATCCTTGTAGGAACAATATTTACATTCGTTAATACATTGGTAATAATTATATACTGATCTCATATAATCTTACCAAAAACCTGCAACATACAAAATGAATTAAACCAGTGAAAACCGTGTAAGAATAAGCATTCTCACAACCTACAAACACCATTAATACAAACAATTTGTATACATAAACTCAAGTCTTTCCATGGCTCGCCTAACCAATTACTCACCCGATAAACGCAATTCATCAATAACGCTCGTTAGCCCCAGACCGTTTCCATTCTCGGATCTACCATTTTGACCAGAGTCGTCTGATATGTCCTCTGTGGGTCTCGCATCTACACATTCATTGAACCTAAAGCAACTAACGAGATGGTCATTAGTCAGCCCGGCCACTTGTAGAAACGAGTAAACAACTGTGGGACCACGCCTCGGAAACCACGTTTGACCAAGTCTTTGCTTATTGAATCTGCTTTTGATGTTTTGATTGGTACTTGACGGTGGTAGCGGAATTTGTTCACTATTGGCTTATGGTTTATGAAACCCCATATGTACTTGTCAAAAAGACCCAAACTCATCGGGTATCTGCACCATCACCACAAATGCATAAATATTAAAGTAACTTTTGTACGGGTGAAAACGGGTAACTTTTATAGGGATTATAATGGGTCAGGTGGACAAGAATTACTTTTTGTCCAATTTCTTTAAAGGAGTAATTTCATATATACCCTTACAAACTTGAAAAATTTCATATATACCCAACTAAAACTAAAAATATCATATATGCCCTTACAAAATAGTTAAAATATCAAATATACCTAATTAATTAAAAACAATCTAATAAATAATCATTTTACCCTATTTTTTCAACTTCAAGTTTTCATATATGCTCATCCTTTAACTTCATACTTTTATATAACACATTCTTAAGCTTAAATTTATTTTTACCCATTTTTATTTTTTTCCCATAAACAATATTATTCTTCATATATAATATTTAAGCTAAATAAATTGAGCTAGAAATGAGTAAATATAATATTTAAAGTTGAAGGTCGTATACAGATTTCAAAGTTTTAGAAAAATAAGGGTAAAATTGTCATTTATTAAATTGTTTTTAACGGATTGGGTATATATGATATGTCAACTACTTTGCAAGTGTATATATGATATTTTGCAAGTTTATAGAGGTATATATTAATCAAAAAATATTATAAAGAAATTAGCAGATCAGATATGGGTTAAGATCAAATACAAAGTTTCCTAAAAATAAGAAGGCTTACAAAGGGTATCAAACGGACTCTAACTGACCTTATATAAGCGGCATTGGAACCGTCTCATCGAACTCTACGATGTGAGATTTTAGGTTTTTGTTTTTGTTCTTAGATGTTTAGCTTGTAGATTTTAGACTTTTTATTTACATTATTGTGTCTTTTCTCTGACTCATTGTGTCTTTTTTCTTTGACATTGTGTTATATATTTCAGCACCGTGTTGTATTTTACTCGACACTATGTTATATTTTGCGATCCATTGTGTCTTTGTACAGGACAGACCTACCCCTTGGGAAGGGTAGCCTCGTACCTCTTGGCGCTACGACGGTAGTGTAAATTTGGAAAAATTTGACCTTTTTTTGACGTTTTTTCGATTTCATTACCCCTTTCTAATAAAATGTTACCCTTACGAAGATTTGCTAGATCCGCCACTGTCTTTGTACACTTCTTATTTTTAGGAGCATTTGTAGAATAACTTTACCCGATCAGATATGATTATAAAAAGGGATAATAGCCAAATATTCAACAAATATGGAAATCACAATTACCTTACAAACTTGGCGAGCATTTTCGATGATTCCCCGTAATTTCACTTCTGAAAGAAGAGAAGTCGCAGGATTTCCAGGTGCAGATATTTTCTTATCATTCAACTTTGAGACGGTAATAGGTTCGAATCCATGAAATACTTCCCTGCACACATGGTCATGTTTGATTTCAAATTAAAGATTATACCACATCAGTAGAGAATTATTGAGAAAGTTAATAAGTTTAAATTATTGTTTTGCTAAAGAATTAATGCACATACCTAAATAAATGTCTTTTGTTGAGAATGGTGGGCCATGTGTGTTCAGCTAAAGCAGTTGATAAACTAAGCAATTCAAACAGTTTCCTGAAAAATGGGATTCAATGGCGTATAAAGTACAATAGTTATTGTATTGTGAAAAATGATACAATAAATTAATAAGTCTACTGGTGCATACTTGTCGTCATGCACTGGCACTCCCCATTCTTCATCATGGAAAACAGCATAACAAGGATCTTGAAAAAAAAAACAAACAAATAAGAAGTTATTAAGCGGTGAATTATATTTGCTAAAACCTTTTAATAAATACGTAGGTTATAAGAAGAGGCATTGAATTTCAAACACAGTCAAATGTTTACAAATTGGACTCATATCAATTGAGAATATTACAAGGCGGCAAACAAAGGATCACAAAAGTGCTTATCATGATCAACATGTAACACAAAAAAGAAAGAATGGTGTCATTGTTAGTAGGGATTTTACAAGGAGATACTTTGTATTATATAAATAATAAACGATACTTATTGGTGGAGACGTTACTCAGGTTAAGAACTTAAGATCTCAGATTTAGTGCTCATGTAGAGATATTCATAACTTTGAACTGTGAGAAGACAAAAAAGTGAGGATTTGTATTGCTTAACTTGCGATATGTAGAAGACCATCTTAACATTTCTGGTGTTAAGTAATTGCCTCAGTGTACCAACTACCAAGGACCCTTAGATCAACAAACGAAGCTTATAAACATTGTGGTAGTTATAGTTAGTTGAAACTGGTCTCCAATTATTCAACTTAAATTTTCTACAAATTATCTAATTGTCTAAAGAGCGGAAAGTCATCTGCAACCTAAAACTAAAATGACCAAACAAATGCATGCCAATAAAATTTATTCACTGCAACTAATAACTATACAAGATCGCATATGTTAAATCCTTACACCACTAAATTTCATTTTCAGCTATCATTTTCTGGATTTCATTACGCCACGTGAGCTTTTAGGCTTAAAAGAAAATAAGGAAACATCCCTATCCAATAACAGAGTTACGATCTAATAGGACAAGTAAGTCCTCAAGTGTTCCTTTTCGAAATAGATTTTAGGGCTCATATAAGCAGTGACAATGCTGCAAGATAGGATTCTAAATATACAATAATAAATAGTACAAGAGATACAAACACTCATAGCTGATACGGCTAGACCTGACAGCCTAAGAGTCTAAGACTATGATATAGAGTCATTAGAAATGCATTTCTCCATCACAAAAGATGTATAGGAAGAAACTGGATAATCTAATACACACTCAAATTTAGATATGCCTATAACATTGCAAAGCAATATTTGAACTACAGTTTTGTAGAGAATCAAAGTAGAATGAAACATATCATTAGCAATTTTAAAGCAATTTAATATCTCTGTTCTTATGGAAAGTTCCCGTAAGAATCCAAACTTTCCAATTCAATAGTTAAGCATATTAAAAAGCTTAAGTCTAAACAAGTGAATGATACCAGTATTAGCCGTTACCCAAGCACATCTCTTCCGTCCAGGCGAGCCATCAGCAGAAGCCTCCAAACAACCATCACCCCCCACAACACTTTCAACTTTTCCACCTCTTGCAACACTCTCATTCTTTCCAGTTTTCAAACCACCAGACTGCTTCCCCGAACTGGCGTCACACTCCTTCGACTAATCCTCCCAACCGACACTCTACTGTGTGACGAATCAGACGAAGCATCCAACGAGCACGACGCATTCATCGGCAAATTTGACCTCAACACCTTACAATCCTTATGTCTCAAAATCGGAACAGGCGTTATTGATTTAGAATCCTTATGTCTCAAATTAACCGTCACAGTCACAGGCGACGGAGATTTCTTAACAACTTCCTCCGGTTTTCCTACCAGTTTACAACCAGTTTTAGGTTTTACAACCGTTTTACGCAATTCCGCCACCGATCTCGTCTTATTTCCGGCAGGACCTAGCACCGGCCGTGATTCAGTCTCCGAAACATCACAATCAGTCACGGAATTTACCGGAGAATCCGACATTTAACACACACACAGAGTTATAATTACGCTAAAGTATCAGCTACAGCACAACAACTGACGATTCGAGATATTGTAAACAGATATGGACGTTCATATGTGTAAATTAACCTAAATGCGATAATCAAAACAGTAGAACCTGTACAGATCGCCGGTGAATTGGACGGCGGAGACAACGACGGTGCGGCGGAGCTCAGTGGTGGTTGTTGACGGAGGAGTAAGGACGGTTGAAAAGTTTCTAGAAGAACCGGAGTTATGAAATGACCTTTTCTAAACAGTCCAAAATATTAAGTTAGACTTGATTTTGAAAATTAATTTGAAATTTTAAAATATTTGTCTCGTGTCACTTGGTGAATCGACCAGCCTGTAAAGGTTTTTTATGTAATGTGGAATTTTTAAATTGAAATAACTAAAATGCCCCACTTGGTCACGGCTATCTGTGGATCGAGCTCGGTTATGACTCTGTGTCGACTGAGTTGAGCTCGGATTTGGCTCGATGTATGTGATAGTATAAGTTGATCTCGTCGAATAAATTGATTATAAACGGGTATCTATTCGGTCTAGATGTGTATTAGCTCATTAAAAATAGTCTAACTAACCGGATAGTAATGTTTCTTTGAGTAAACTGCTAAAATACTCCATGAGGTTTGGTCACTTTTGCCACTTTAGTCCAAAACTCAAACTTTTTGAATCTGGTACCTGTGGTTTCAATTTTGTTGTCATTTTCATCCAGAAGCAAAATCTTGTAGATTTTTCAGTTAGCATCCAACATTTTTGTTCATTTTCTCTTTTTTAATGAAAGGCAAAATGTCATATTTTTTTTAACTTGTTATAATAAAACGTTAAAAGATAATTTTGCCCTTCAATAAAAGGGAGGAAAAGACAAAAAAAAAACTGGATTTAACTGAAAAATTTAACCAGATTTTGATTTTGGATGAAAATGACAACAAAATTAAAACAACAAGGGCCCGGATTCAAAAAAATTGAATTTTGAACTAAAGTGACAAAAGTAATCAAAAAGACTATTTTGACAGTTTACTCATGTTTCTATAGTGTTGCAACTAAAAAATATACAACCTTCTTATAATAATGGTTTGTTCGTGATAGAGATCGTTCTATTAATGTAACAGACCACGTAGGGATTGGGTTTGATTTTTTTATGTATATTAAAGTTTACGTTTATATTTTTTTGAAAGGCAAAGAATCTCACGTGTAAACCCATCATGCTCGGGGCTATGTCTAAGGTCAAACTCCTCCGTGATGTGCGGGGCCGGATGAAATCCGTAAACCCTCGCCTCCTGTCATGTTCGAACCCAGAATTAAAGCCCGATTCGTCCCTTCATCCAGATATCCCTAAAAAATAGCCCAAATGATAATAGAACCTACGTATCCACTAGAAATAACATGCCTTTTGACTACTAGACCAACACGTGATTTTACTATTTTAGACAGCTGAGTGAGAGAAGATGGAGGTCTTGATTCTATCTGATGACTTTTTGCCAACTTAATTTCCTTACATCGTTCATGTTTTGAGGAATTTTTAAACTTACCTGTCACAAACATACTAAGCAATGCTTACAAACATCACAAAAAATTTATAGAAACTATCAATATTTTCTTAACTTGTTTATATATTTCAAAAATAATTCATTTCTAGAATTGTATTAACATATACAACATACTTGAAACTAAAAATATAACACACATATATATAATAGCCTAAAAGTTTTAAGATTTGAAATTAATAAACTTTAAAACATTAAATTAACTAAAGTAAAAACATAATATTTTATTTTAGAACATTCACAACATGTTTTTCGTGAATTGTCCATATGTCTGGATCTTTTTTGACTTAAGAACAACTTTTTTTTCTTTAATTTAAACAGCTTATTCATCTAGTATCAAAATTTTCCATCGCTCCCATTCTTTTTATAAACGTATTAACTTGTTGATTTAATCTTCAGCTAATTTTATGAATATTTTAACAGTTTGTTTATAACAGGTTTAAATAATATACAGACATCAATATATTTTTATAGAGATACTTTGCTTGCAAATATACAAACACTAAAAGAACTACATTAATTAACTAATATACTATTTTTTTTATAAAATGAATGAACTTGCTAATTACAATAAGATCAAAGAAGAAGTAACCTTCAAGTTTATTTATTTTATAAAAGAAAAGGTAAAACAAAATATTTAGCCATCCCCATACCTCAAGGGCTCAAGGTCAATGACTGCAATGGCCTTCTATGCATTCTTACAGGAACTTTTTTGAAGGGTTCCTATGGAGGAGGTATTTTTGAATTGGTGGCGAATGAGACTAAAAGATATGGCGGTGGAGGATGCTCGGTTTGGTGGTGAAAGGGTCTAACGAAGATGGTGGTCGAGCAATGATGGTGAAAGCCATCGGAGGTGGTGACTGAAAACTAAAAAGTTAAAACAATAACATGTTAACAAGAACATAAAAACAACGATGAGAAAATTCATTGATGCATACAATGATACGAACATCATAATATTCAAAGTGACACACAACATCTATTAGATCTGATTCGAAATAATCAAACTACAATGTTTATGGGAGCGTGTTGGCTAATATGATTCAAGAAGGTGGTTTGGCTCGAGAAGCTGGATCCTCTTTTGATTCAACATGTATCATGAAAAGGTATCCTAGCACCCAAAGGAAGATGTACAAGAATGGGACCCACGCTACACAAGCTACAAGGCTCATAATACTACCTACGTATTGAGGGTCTTTTACTGTACCAAAAGGGAACTCTGTCACCCATGGTATGTTCTTCCCGAACCGTACGCCGTAGTAAATGCCTGCTTCTCCAAGTAACTGATATACCCTGCAATAATCGGTTTAGAAATGGAAAAATATTTTAGAATACAACTAGAAAAGAAAAATACTATTAGTCGTAAGATGTAATAAAAGGATCAGAGCTAAAAGAACTTGGGGCAACTATGTTGTTTTAACATGGTCCCATTTGTTAGCCAGGTATTGGTGGGTCCTGTATGATATCCCGATGATAGGTACTCCGTACTCATGATCAGGGGTGTTCATAAGCTGTTGAAACAGACTGAACCGCCCAAACCGAAGCAAGTCAGCCGTTCACAGTTATGTTTTGACGGTTTGATAGTTATTGGTTTGGAACTTGGATCAGGCTGTATAAACCAAACCATTCAACTAACATTTATTATTTATTTATTTTTTCATTTTAGAAATACAACGTTATATTATATATATATTTAAATTTATAAATCATCCTGACATTTTTAAATAACTAATACAAATTTATGTTTTAATAACCAAATGAATGGTTCAAAACTGTCAAACCACTAAAACAGAACATAAAACCGCCAAAACCGGCCAGTCCGGTTGACCCAACCAACTTGGCTGTTTAGTTTGTAACTTTCAGAAACCATAGTTAACGGTTTGCCTGAGAATTTTGTCAAAACTAGCCACAGCAGGCCATGAACAGTACACCACCCCTACTTACAGTTGCGTAAAAAAAAGAATAAAACTGGGTTCATGCATCACTATATCGGCCATATGAAACTAAATAAGTTCAAAACTCTATTTGGGTAAAGATTGGTAACACAGGCAGCCAATTTCTATGACCAGCGTCTCCAATTTCTCCATGTTTTAACTCATTACTAATTAGAAATTCTACAATCAGATCACTCTACTGTCTGTCCGACAAAAGTGTTGCAAATAACAAACAAATTTAAAATGGTTATGCAAGGTTCACCTAGCAAAACTATGTTGGCAAGACACATAAAGAATTAGAATTTAGAACTGTATGAAATGAAAAGATGCAGCATTCACATGTGTTAGTAACTGGCCTAGACTGATGGTTAATGCCTATATTTTATTAAACTAACACTCATTCAGAAAATGCTACATAGTGAATAACGATAAACTAGAAAAAAAATTATAAAAAATTCATACGTGTATTATATCAAAATACCATGTTATATACGCTATTTTACATGTATATTTAACAAAAACCTAAAATCCAGCTATTTTATAGCTATATTTAATTGCTAGTTATACTAAAAAAACAAAAAAATAAAGGCCGCTATCTATCGCTACAGGCCATACAACGAGCATGGACCTATACGCCACACTATTCGCTACAGCGACCATAGCGATCGCTATTGACAACTATGAATACAAGAGATTAATTATTGTTGTTCACCAGGTTTTTGGAAGCACGCTTAAAAGTGACGATAGCAACTTATAGTCTAGATTATATGTCTGGAAAAATCCGATTACGATTACAATCTTCTAATTACCCTGCGCCAAATATCAAGATCGGACGTTGTCAAGAATACACTTTACGTATAACACCCGACTCCTTAAAACCAACCAATACTATCCGTTTTGCCTACTAGGAGCTCAAGGATTTGTTTTCAGACTGGGCCCACCAAGCACGCTTAACTGTGAACCACTCTAACCAATCAATTGCATTTCAAATACTCCATAAATGTAAACTTACCTAACTACACCTATACCTCATACTTTAATCACCAGATTTGGATCAAACAGTCACAATCATCTCTAATGCATCAAATCTCATAATAATAATAAAAAAAAAACCGTAACTAAAGGTAAAAAAGACCCATCACAAAACTTCATGTTAACATGAGATTAAATAAGAGTTAAAAAAGGGTTCAGTAACCAGTAGGGACCTGAAATTAAGAAACTGGCCGAATAAGAAGAGGGGCCAGAAATACAAGGGAGGGGGCCATGAGAAAGTGGAAACGGAGTATAGCGATACGAACTGAATGAGCTTGAAAAGGTGAGAGACCATAGCCATGGTTTTGGAAGGATCTCGATCTTTTCCACAGAGATTGACCCATGTCTGCGGGTGATTCCATAGAAAGTAGTAGAATGGAAATGGTGTGATCACTCCGATGCATGCCAGTATCCCCATTTGGTTTGATTTGATTTGCCACTGCTACTATGAGAACTGTAGCGTGATTGTTGGCTGATATTTGTTCAGGTGTTCGGACCCTAAGGCTTCTTTGGTATAACCCGTTTTAATTTGTGCCACATAAGGTGCTCTTATAGATAATTTTACTCCCTCGAAATAATTTTAAAAATTATAAATTATACTTATAGATGGTATAAAAGTGTAAACTACCATTTTGGATTATGGGGTTGACACCCAATCACATGTTCAACCATCATTTGAAAATATTCTTTAGCTCGGTCCCTGTGTTTGTTAATTGCTCGCAATCAGGTTCTAGGGCTAACATCTGTTAGTTGAACGTTGGGATTTATGTTAAAAGACCTTAACGCCCCTTAGTGACTGATAGTGCAAGTCAAAATGTGGGGTTTTCTTTATAAGCTTTGCAACTGAGAACCCACCATCATCGTCAATTCAAGTTCCCCCAAAATGGCAGGCGCTTCCTCGTGGACTAGCAATACGACTGGCCGCTCAAATGCAGTATGATCATGTAGTGCTGCTACTTGCATTAGAACATTTTGGACCGAAGCTAATCTAGATATAAGGTTTCTCTGTTGTTAAGTTTTACATTGTTTCTTCATCATCGATTTCGACCCGATTCTTTAATAAACAGTGTCATAGGTTAAGTTGAAACATTGCAGACCGATGGGTGTGGTGGGTTGCTTCGGTGGATCGAACCTCCAATTTCATGTCCCAGATGTGAGAGACTGCCACCATCCTTGTTGAGCACAAATAGGGAAAATGAAGAATTAATGAGGTTGAAGGCAAAGGAAGCTGTTGAGAAGGGGGTTGAAGTTCGAAGACTCAAGTTTGTGTTATGTTTTTCATGGTTGTTGTTTCTGATCTGTGTGCTCATTTGATGATGTCTTTGTGTATTCTACTATTACTCTGACTTAGCAATGTAACTATTTATGTTTCCCAACAACTGGTTATATTAATGAAACGGTAACATTTTGAATTTGGTTTTATAAATACAATTCTTTAGGTTGTGTTGTGATTTCAACAGCTAGCAGTAATGAAAATGGAAAAACGAGGTAAGACACATTTACTTCCTTTCTCCTACCACCAAAACTGGCTAATAGATAAGAAAGACCAGGTAGCTTGTGTGAAAACAGAGGTTGAATTACACTTTACTGGATGTTGGTGAAGGTAAGTCTGTGGACTAGTCAAACAGAGCTTCTGTGGAAACAGAGTTAGTGTGGAAACAGAGCTTGAATCTTGTCAATGAAAGGAGGTTCATCTTCCAGTGTTGATGCGAGTCATGAAGCGGTCAAACGGATTGATGTTGCATGCAAACACAAAGAAGGTGAAGCAAAGCCACTTAAGAAAGGCGATGATCACGTGGAAGAACTTGGTTTCAACCCTAACCTAGAGAAGGATTATGACTCGGATGTTTTAAAGGATGCATGGAACTACGAATCAGAAAAAGAGGATTGGCATGTGTTTGGCACAACTTATATTCTCCTGAAGAGAATGATTCATACCTATCTTCGAGAGGAGATTGTCATTGGAAATAGGCCCTTCACTTTGTCGAACTTTGTTTTTGAATAAGTTTATGTTTAGTTGGTAGTTTAGTCTATGATGTGGTAGAATCAGTGTATTATGTTGTTGTACTCGAACTTGTGTTATGTTTAGTAAGAAGTGTAGGGTTTTGTTAAGGTACATGTGTTATGTGAACAATGACATAAAGCAAACTGACAATAGATTGTATATAATCTTGCATACAATAGCAGTTGTCCCAAAATTAGGCAACTTAACCATCTAAGTAATTGTTCGACGACAAGCATTCTAATAGTTTTAATACAACCACAATAAAGTAACAAACAATACATCATAATTGTTCAAACACAAACCAACAATAACATAGTTGACCTCTAAGCAGAATGTGTACCACATTGACCCTTGCAGTTGCGATTGTTATGGCCGAGATTATTGCATTTGCCCTAGGGACCTGATTGCGAGCAAGCGACAACCACAGGGACGAGAGTGTTGAATTTATTCAAATGAGAGCTGAACCTGTGATTGGGTGTAAACCACAGGGACTGAAACTGTCACACCCCAACCGATGGCGGAAACATCGAGTGAGACGAAATAGATTGCTCAAGGCATCATAACACTATTTGCGACAATATTTAAATAAAAAATTCATTTCATTTCATAATTCAAATTGTCAAATACATCATAACAAATTCAAAAAGCATTACAACATAAAAAGCCTAACATTCTAGGTGCGTTTCTATGTCGTCCCTACTAGATTTGTCATATTCAACATCTTTAACCTGCAACATGTTAAAAGTATAGTTCAATACAAAAAGTATTGGCGAGTACACAAGTTTAAGTACATAGCATAAGTATAAAAGAGTTTACTCAAATCCACATGGCAATTGTATACAAGGTAAGCTAGCATGTAATACTAATTGTCAAACCCAAGTGTCCACAAGAATGAATGTGTCCCTCGTCACACGAAGTAACGAGACTAAAGTATGAATTAAAAATGAAGCAACTTAAAGCTTAACAATACCCCGACGGGTGGTGTGCTACTCCTATAGCGCTATATATGTTTAGTTGGGGCTAGCCAAGTTAATGACAAAAGCATGTATGAATCTAGCATGAACCTAAGCATAACAATAAGCATGTATATCGGATCGAGTGAATAAAGCATGTAGTGTGTGTATTCGTGTATTTTGTAAGTTAACATGTTACAACGCAAATTGTGTAAAAAAGAAAATGGGTCAAGTGTACTCACGGTTTTGCAAGCTTCCACCTGAGTATTCCGTGAAGGGTTTGGAGAGTTGGAGGAACATTGAGTTATCCTACATGAGGAAAACGTAGGTTGGTAAGTATTCGGATGATAACGGAGGATTAGGAATTTAAATGAACCAAAGTATGTATACGAGAAAATAATCACCTAGACTTAATACTCGTTTTTGACACTATAATACCCGTTCGGGTTGATGTGTTTTCATGTGTTAAGATACCCATTAGAATCGTCACGAGAAGTTAAGTACTTAGGTGATGTAACCTAGTACCATGATGGACGATAATTCGATTATCCTCAAGGGTTCGGTTAGTGTGTGTGTGTATATATATTATAGTATACATAATAAGTAGATCATAAATATCATGGAAGTTCATAGAAGTCATGCATGAAGATAGGAGGATAACCTTCCTTTAACCTCTTTCGTATAGTTCACCAACGTACAAGTTGTCACAAGGACAACAAGGATGATCATGAATAGTTAAAAATAAAAGTGAAAGACATAAAATATTTAAAATTATCAAGTGAGGTGGTGGATTGAAGGTAGGATAGCCAAGGCTTCCAAGTAATCACACACTACCAAATCAAGTCTTGTTTCAAGAACCAGCTTGGAAGGATACAACACTTGTGGGTTAAAACCCTATTAAAACGAAAGGTTCTTACACTTGTGACCTCAAATATGGTGATGTTCCATGTTGGTTTTCCATGGAAAACCTGTGGAAACACTCCTACAGGTATTCTAAGTGTTAAGAAGGAAGAAAGAGTAAATAAGAGATGTGAAGGTGAGTTAGAACTCACTTTAAAGTATTGAACTTTCTGAATTGAGAGAGAGATTTAGAGAAGAGATGAGTGTTTGAGGTGTGAAATGAGAGTGAGAGGAAATAAGTATTTATAGTTGAGGTTAGGGGCTGAGTTAGGTGAGTGCATTTAATGTAAGAAACACAAATTGACCAATCCATGAGCTAGAAACCAAAATCTCCGGATTATGCCCTCTCACGGGCCGCGAGAGGAGATAAGGAAAGCGGTCGCGGACCGCGAGAGAAGTTATTCCAGAAACTTCTTTGATTTTTGTCACTTTTAGTCCCTTAACTTGGTTTTTCTTTCATTTCATGCTCTAACTATATGTAAGTATATTTTAGGTATCGAGTATGAATGTATGAGTATTTGCACGTATAACAAGTATCGATTTATATGTAAACACGTTTTTAACAGTTGAATGCATGTAAGACAAGTATGTATAAAGTATGAATTTTATTACGATCAAAGTCTCGGATTACAAGATTGGAAAAGAAATACGAATACGACACGAATACAAGTTTCTATTAATAGAAATACGATTACATTTTCTAATTAAGGAAAATACAAAAAAGCGACGCGTTACAGAAATAGTACCTTACTCATAGTAGATTAGTTTTTTTATTATTCTATACACGAATACAAATGACTTTATTTTAGGTTGGTTAAAAAATATGTTTTTAACTTGAGTGTATTCTTAGGACTCGTAGCATGACACAAAAATACGACTTGAATCAATATACACGAGTCCAACAAATTATAGATTTAGGTTAAAATAGATGAATGTTAAAATAATTGATGGAAATAATCGAATCGTTCAACATAAAGATTAACTCCTATGATCTGTCTAACATGAAAATGTAATGCACTATAACATGATTTAATTGATGAGAAGGTTGTATGGGATAAAGCTTTGTCAAAAAGAAAAAAATTGGTCTTAAATTATTTGGATGAGGCTTGAGTTATGAGAGTTAGATCTGTAATTAAAATATTATAGTTTATAAGAAATTCGAATGTAAACCCCAAATATATAAAACCATCCATTTTCGGATTTTCTATTAAGACTTGCTCAAACCCTCACAACGTTCGTTTCTTAGTCTTATACTTCATGAACATTAACTCCCATCGGGTTTCGTTTAATTACCAGACAACTTTTTACGTCAGTAGTTAATAAAATATCACACATGCTAAAATTAAACTGAATTATACATTATAGTATACCACCATTTCTTATTAGACCCATTGTAAATGTCAATCACTCAATCCTAATTTTATATTTATCCATATGTTAAAAGGTAAACTACATTGAGTAATAGAGATGCCATCTTATCTATTTCACTCCCCCACACTAATACACTATTACTAAATACTAGGCACCATTACCTCTTTGCCATTGTGCTATCGAGCATTAAAGGAGGATAAGGGAGTGGAACCATAAGATTTCAATCAATCACATAATTCCATTTTTCTTGTATTTATTTTTTAATTGAAACCACTACACTGATACGAAACAGTAATTTGGTTAAAAACCTAATGCATAGGTGGTACCATTATAACACTTTAACAATGACTTGTAATTAAAACCACCAATTACAACAAAACAAGTTAAATAATATTATTGAGTTGTTTTTCTTTCATTTTACAGTTTTAAATTGTTATAATTGTTATACACATATAAACTCTTATTTCCCATGAACCTCTAAATATACAATTTTTTTTAAATAACTAAACTTCCAATCCTTCAATCGTCTGTTACCCTTAATCTTATCTAACTCATCAACATCATTTTACTATTTCAAACGAATATTAAGTCTCATAGACAACATGATTAAAAAAATTACCTTTGTGAATTTTTTTTTTCTTTTTCTTTTGCCACGTATCACAAATAAATAACATATGGTACAAAGTCCAAAGACACCTAAAAGGGTTTTATTTACTTCTTCTTCAGAAAGGGGTTTAGGTCATCAAAGAGGAAAAAATGGGAAGCCAGATGAACAACAATGGAGGATTTAGGGCAAAAATGGAGCACTAAATGTACAGCGGCGAGAAGAAGCATGTCATGGCCGGTATGGCCATCATCGGCGTCATCTTTGGTGTCCCATGGTACCTCATGAACCGAGGTACTTCATCTCTCAATCTATTCATCCTTACCGATCCTTAGTATTCCATTATTTCAGTTTGTTCTTCACCTGTTTGTTTAATTGCATCTAGGTTACACTTCTGTTTATTTAGATTTGCTGTTGATTATACGTTTTTTTAGGATTAGAGCTTTAGATTGCTAAGTTTTTGTGTGATTAGGGTTAGAAAGTGTTAGCTAAAGGTATGTTAGTAGGTGATCTTTGTAATTGATTAAGGATTTTTGTGATTTTGATTGTCGGTTGTTTATTGAGTCAGTTATGAGTGTGGTTTGAGTTTGGATGTGTGTATTATTTCTTCAAATAATCAAAATTTATCATATCTTCATAGGATTATATGTATAACTTGAAGTGTATCTGAAATGAATCAAGTTGGCTTGATGCTGAAAAGAGTTGCTTGGCATGTTTGACTGGGAATATTAAGTTGTAAATGGTGTTGTAAACTAACGGAACGTTTAGTGAACTGTTTGTGAAGTTTATAAATGAAAAAGAACGTCAGTTTTTGTTCAGTTAGTAAATGAATGAACACAGACACATGTCCACTTTGTTCATTTACGCTTGTGCATGTTCGTTTCTTTTTAAGGTTCATTTGTTTATACAGGCATGCAATAATTAATTGTGTGGTTTATGTTTTTTTTTGTGATGTCATTGTTGTCTTGGTTTCTATCTTACTAGGTTGCTTTTACACTAGCTTTGTTATGCGTATGCTATCTTGTTTTTTGGAGCCAGGGGTCTCTCTGGAAGCAGCCTCTCTATCCCCACGGATAGAGGTAAGGCTTGCCTACATCCCACCCTCCCCTGACCCTACCTATAGCTTCGCTATTTGTGGGATATACTGGGCACGGATGTTGTTGTATGTATTGGGGGTTTTTTGGTTGTTCCATACATAACAAGTTTTAAGTAAAGAACTGTGAGAATCACATAAACATCTATACGTGTTACTTTAATTGTGACACATAAGGTGGATATGCATTTATGTTCATTTGTGCTCATTGTATTTATAAACAAGCGTAAAACGAACACCTTCGTTTGGTTAATTAACTAACATGAACTAGAAAGTAGTTGTCGTGTTTGTTCATTCTTGTGGTTAGAGTTAAAACTTAAAAGTGCAAACACAAACATACATCTGTTGTATGTGTTTGTTCGGTTCACTTACAAATCTAGTTGTGATTTGTAAATAAATGCTAAAACCAGCTTCGTGCTTCCAGGGTTAATGATGCGTGTTCAAATATAATAATCTATTTGAACATGAAACTATGTAGATAAGATCTCATTATCATAACACTTTTAATGAGTTCAAAAGTCAATTTGAAGGTTCATTAGTTTCATTTTTGACTTTTATTGTCATTCTTTCTGGTTTATCTGATTTTATCAATTTGAAACAAAAAATAAATTTGATCAATTAATTTAAAATATGTCAATTTTGGATTATTCCAAATTAACACATTTTTTGTACATAACATTGCAACAATTAAGTTCTTTTATTGATATTGATTGGGCTGAAAATTGGAGATATATAGAAAACTCATTCCATATAGTAAATAAATTAAGAAGTCAGAAAGTTATCCAAAAATTTTTAACATGGAAGACAAATTATTGATATGATTCTTTATTTTTTGAAAGTTTACAGTTTGTAATTTATTATAGGTCAATGGTTGAACAATATCACTGTGATTGAAGACAATGATATTTATTAATAATAACTGTAGTGGATATTATGACAAAAATCATATAATTGAAAGGATAACATGAATCTTGAAATTAACAGTTATGTGAGATTGAAGTGGTGTTTTTACAGGCAGATCTAACTGATATGTGTTCTTTGAAGGTACAAAACATTCATCACATCAAGACTACTTGGAGAAAGCTGATAGAGCTCGAAACGCACGACTTCATTCTGCACCGCCTGCTTCAAAATAATCGTTTTCTAGTTTTCACTTGTCTACAATGAGCCTGTTACAAAATAGAACGAGCACCAGTTCGTGTTTACCTGTTTTGCATTTGGATTTCAAAAGATCGAATAATCCGTAAAGTTTTTGATCCTGTTGTTGGATAATTTTACCAGATGCACAATTAAAGTTCTTTGGTATAGTTATATTACCATTACATAATCAAAGCTCTTTGGTACAATTCATAATTATACGAGATTGGTCAGCCAAAAGATCAAATTGAACCGAATTTAAACGAGCTCAAGCCCGAGCTTCTTTTGCCAAGCTTGATTAGGCATCTAGGCTTAGAAACTTTAACAAATTTATTATTATATAAGCATAGTATATTATATTTTGTCTGTTAAATATGTACATATAAATGTTATTATGTATAATTATTTTAAAAATAACCAAGTAATATGTATTATGTTATATGTCAACAACTATAACAAGAAATATGTATAAAACTCTGTATGTATATAAATAAAGTAAACAATAAACTTGCCAAGCTTAATTGTGGAAAAAGACTCGGATGTTGTGAGCTTGAGTTTTAAGCATAAGAGTTCGAAATGAGCAAATCGATCTCTCTCTTAGTTAAACAAGTTGAGATTGAGCTTAGCCTAAGTTTGTTTACGCCATTAATCATAAAATATGTATCCATAGACCGTAGACGCTTTGTCCAACTCTAATCCCATAGCATCTCTATGTTTCTGCGACTTACCACCATACGACAAGTCGAGAGGACCCAACAAAAATAATAATATTCAACACACTTTATTTCATTTGCATCAATAATTAAAGTCGCATTTTAAAATCTAATTAACAAGTCAGACCTAGAGAAATCTCCTCATTTTCATTGACCATTCACAAAGGCATCAATCTTTTGTACTTGAAAAACCACAAAAACGAACTGAAAAGAATGGCGCCAGAAATCCCAGTGATCACAAGCACCCATTCGAATGCAGATGGATCCTTAAACAAAGGTATCTCAAAATTCATCCCGAATATCCCTGCTACAACCCCAAACATGGCGACTACAAACGTTGCTGTGGTTAGCACCACTGTATAAGTTGGTTTCTAACATTATCCTGTAAGTCAAATGTTCAATCTAATAAAAATGATTTTGACACTTAACGGTTTTCTCCAAGAACACCTATGTAAGAAGCAAAACATACCAGTTGAATGTTGATGAAATCTTCAGTATCATCAATGTATTCCTTCAGCTAGTACACAAACAAAAAAGGAAGTCAACAACAATGTATTTAATATGTTAATGTAAACAACATACCGATGTAAGCTTATTAAGACTGCTATCAGCGACGATAAAATAAGCTTCCAGTAGCATTTCCAGCTCGTCGATCTTTTCCGCAGCACTCTCGGAACTCTTTGTGCTCTCATGCCTGCTCCTTGCAAGGCTCAAATTTCGGTCAAGCCTACGAGCATTTGGAGGTGAAGAGACCGGAGAAATTGGTGCAGAAATAGATTGAATCCCGTCCCTTGATCTGTGTCCTGCCATATATTGGTCTCCACCGTAGAATGATGACTCCATTTTCCTTTTCTTCTCAGACAAATACATTTCAACCATATCTCCATCGTCGTCCATGAGTTGCTCTATCTCATCTCTTACCTATATTCAAGTGTTCAACATAATCTTAAAGAAATACAAATGCTAACCCTTATATTTCTAACCGCGTCAATGAAAAGTTAGCTTAAAAAGAAACATGTCAAACGGGTAGATAGTGGCCCAAATTGAATTTTAAAGCATAAAAACTGGCTTAATCATTTTATTTGGAAACATATGTTATTGAAATAACGTAAATTTGTAATCATATGTGTCATGGTAACTATTTGGATTAGGGCCGCAAATGAACCGAACGAATACGAATTGTTAAGGAAATATATGTGTTCACGACTGTTCATTAACACTTAACAAACGAAATTTTATGTTCGTGTTCGTTAAGGAAATGAACGTGTTCGTGTTCATTTGTTAATTTTAGGCAACGAACGCAAATGAACGTTCATGAACACAACCAAGCGTGTTCATGAACAAAATATATAATACACTTATACTTATTAAACATTTTATTTATCGGATTTTGAAGCGTTTAAACAAAATATAAAAACTAACAACACTAATGAACTATCGAACACGTTCACAAACATAAATGAATGAACCTGTCCTACGTTCATGTTCGTTCATTTAACTAAACGAACACAAACGAACTTCCCGCCGAACGGTTCACGAACTGTTCGCTGAATGTTCGGTTCATTTGCAGCCCTAATTTGAATGAAAACTGTTTCAATCCCGACCCGTCCATGTTGCTAACTCGGATAATAGTAATCACGAGATGGGCTATTTGACCTTCTGAACTCTTCGGGTCAATGCAACTAGTCTGCTTTTTAATCTACGAGCACGTTCCAAGTTTGAAGTACTGATCTTTGATGCAAGTTCGTCTAGCAATGGATACGCTTCAATTTCTAATTCTGCAGCCTGATGAAATTAAAATAAGATTTATAACCTCTTAAACTGAAAAATTTTTACAAGATGATATCATCTTATATCCCAAAACCTAATGAAACAAACCTGTGTGTCAAAAAACGTACAAGCAGCCTCAAGAGCAACTTCTAAAGCCTTAAACTCAAACGGCAAATAATCAGGTGATATGCATCCAAACGCCCCCCTAAAACTCCTACCACCTTTCCTTCTACTAAAATCTGAGCTTTGTTAATTTTAGGCAACGAACGCAAATGAACGTTCATGAACACAACCAAGCGTGTTCATGAACAAAATATATAATACACTTATACTTATTAAACATTTTATTTATCGGGATTTTGAAGCGTTTAAACAAAATATAAAAACTAACAACACTAATGAACTATCGAACACGTTCACAAACATAAATGAATGAACCTGCCCTACGTTCATGTTCGTTCATTTAACTAAACGAACACAAACGAACTTCCCGCCGAACGGTTCACGAACTGTTCGCTGAATGTTCGGTTCATTTGCAGCCCTAATTTGAATGAAAACTGTTTCAATCCCGACCCGTCCATGTTGCTAACTCGGATAATAGTAATCACGAGATGGGCTATTTGACCTTCTGAACTCTTCGGGTCAATGCAACTAGTCTGCTTTTTAATCTACGAGCACGTTCCAAGTTTGAAGTACTGATCTTTGATGCAAGTTCGTCTAGCAATGGATACGCTTCAATTTCTAATTCTGCAGCCTGATGAAATTAAAATAAGATTTATAACCTCTTAAACTGAAAAATTTTTACAAGATGATATCATCTTATATCCCAAAACCTAATGAAACAAACCTGTGTGTCAAAAAACGTACAAGCAGCCTCAAGAGCAACTTCTAAAGCCTTAAACTCAAACGGCAAATAATCAGGTGATATGCATCCAAACGCCCCCCTAAAACTCCTACCACCTTTCCTTCTACTAAAATCTGAGCTTTCTGATTGCCAAACATCATCATCATTCCCTGCAGCTTTTAACCGACGCTGTAACTCCACCACATACTGTAACATATAACTATCAAGAGAATTCAAAAGCAGAACTTCATCAGCCGTTATAATACACCGTATCTGCTCCAAATTTACAACTATAGCCTTCTCTCTGCCAATAATCGTCGACGGGTAGACAAATAACGGATCAAGTAACCGAAGATCGCGTGCAGGAAGATCACATCTCCTCATCATTGTGTTTTTGTCAACTTCAATAACTTCGATTCCCCTGTTGCAGCGTCCACTCGGATCCATGATCGAAGACCTTGACCTTGTTTTCTTCAGGCCTATTACATCTCTAGGGTTTATCGCAGATGCAGGTTTTATCGGTAGCAGACGCTCTTTTAGGTCTTCCATTAGTGAGATCCAACTGCAAACATAAATAGGCAACAATTTGGTATCTCAACTGCTATAAAATCAATCTATACTTATAGCATTACTCATATGGCAACTCAAGTATCCCCTTAACATATATATGTTCTTTCATCAACATGATTATGAACCTGATTACTACATCTAGCTTAAACAGTTTATTATCCTACAATTGAATAGTCCATCAACTTTACTTCTGGATTTACGCGATTACTTTATCCGAACACAACCGATGAAATGTATGAAAGATCACTCACTTGCTTCATCCGAAACGTACAAATTAGGGTTTTGGTCAACCGAATTTAGAACACAGCAGTTAAAATGACGCAATAAAACAACCTGCAACAGAAAACACCTGAAATTAATAATAAAATGACTGAATTATGAACCTGAATACCTTATTACTTCATCTACACATACAAACAGTGGTAACAAAGTGCAATACATTATAATTTGTAGTTTAATTTACACAAATTCATTCAATATTCTACAATTAAATCTTCCATCAACTTTACTTCAGAATCACGCAATCAATTTATCCGAACACAATCAATGAAAATATGAAATGTATGAATATTATTAACTTTATTACTTACTTGTTTCATCCACAATGAGTGAATTATGATGAAAGCAAACTTTGGAGTGTATGTATGTATGTATGTATGTATACACCGATTCAGAAATCAGAATCTTCGAGACACGTTAGTGGGGTTCCTGCATGCCTCAAACGACGTCGTCTTTAGTCGATGATCTCCATCGTTTAGTTTAAAGAGAAAGTGTATCCAACTAAAAGATTTGTTTTTTTTTAATTCAAATATAAAGCGCATGTATGTTTTTTTATTCAAAAGAGTAGAATGTTATGAAATTTCCAATAAATATAGCTTTAAGATATCATATGAATCCAACATTGTATTATTTTTCATTTAATATGAATATATTGCTAGATTATCTTTCTAGATGATGTTGTTTTTAAAAGTTCTAATGCTATCGGTGGGCGTTTAAATCTGTAAAATTGTGATTCAACGATCAAAACGTAGATGAATATAAACATGTTGTAACGGTATGTTCGGAATTAAAAAATGTATGTATGTATTTTAAAAGTAAAAAAAGTTGAATCAATTTTGGCTTGTACGTTTGTTCCTAGATAAAAAAATTAAAATATAAAAATAAAACGAATAAGTAATGCTAAATTGTAGTTTAAAAGAATAAAAATTATAAAAAATTTACTAAAATGTATCATGTAGATTTTAGCTCAATAGCAGATCCACAGGATAGAATTAGCTCATAAGATGTTGGAGCAAAGTTTACAAAACACCTTGGCCCTTGCCTTCGGTTTTAGTTTCCTTTTCTTTGAACAACAAATTTTTTAATCTATGTCATCTATAGCACTTGAACTAAATACAACCTTTTCTAAAATTCAGATGTTTAAAGAATTTGTATTTGCTAATGGACTACCCCAATGATTTACTATTTTTGTATTTAAGTAAAGAAAAAATATAAAAAATAATAAAAACATTGTTCATATCGACCACAGTACTAAAATTTAAGTTCAATTAATAACCAAAGGGAATGAAATTATGGAACTGATTCTATATTACACAAGAAATAGCCGAACCTTTTGGAGTTGGACAAAAAAGATAAATAGTTGGGGTGGCCCAAGGAAGTTCAAAGAAGAAAATGAAAAAGAAAAAAAGAAAATGTTTTGATTTTCCTATGTTTTGTGCAGTGTATTTGTGTCAATAGTTTGAAGGGTGTAAAAGAATTTATAAGCCTAAATAAGTTATTTAAATGTAGGTAACAATTTTAATATGGGTAAAATTTTATAGCTAAACGGTTGGGAATTTGTATAAATCGTCTTTATTGCAGCATAAAAAAAATTCGATGTAAAAATTTACATACGTTTGAAAAATACATACGTTGTGGAATGTAGACGCTTTTTTCACACATGGTAAAAAATGTTTTCTTTACGCCCCTTATCGCCGTCTGAGCTCCACTAAATGTCGCACGTAAATCTATTTTTACATACGTTTGTAAAACGTTTTTACGTACTGGTGTCGAATGTAATTTTTTTTGCATATGGTGGAGAATGTAAAAGTTTTGTTTTACATACGGTAAAAAATGTTTTCATGTTTGTAAATTTTTAGTTTTTACATAATAAAAAAATGTTTTTACGTCAAATGTAAAAAAATGTTTTTTATGCATGATGTTAAACGTAAATGCTCTTTTACGCCCCTAATCGTGGAACCGGGCACCTCTAAACGTCATACGTAAATCTATTTTTTACAAACGTTTGTAAAAAAATGTTTATTTTACATACGTTTGTAAAAATTTTTACATACGAGTGTCGAATGTAAATTTTTGTTTTTTTGTACGGTGGAGAATATAAACGATTTGTTTTACGTACGCTAAAAGAATGTTTTCACGTTTGAGGAATGTTAACGCTCTGTTTTTTCTTTAGTTTTCGCAGTGTTGGGGCTTTTATGTTCAAAAGACGAGGATAACGAACAAGATACGACACTGAAATGTTTTGTTTATATTCCTTCTTAAATTCTAATTACTTTCCCTATTTTTTTACATTCCTTCTTAAATTCAACTTATTACTTTTCCTAATTTTCAGAAAACAAGTTTATCTTAAATAACAAAGTTTTTGTAAATCAATCTCAAAACCCACTTTTTAGAGCATTCTGCCCCTAAAAGGTAACATTTTAATAAGCTATCAATATAAAACATTTTATTTATGTAATAATTTATATTGAGATAGATGGTAAATGAGCAACAAGTTGCACCGCTACCCCTTTTTAAATAGCAAAACTAAGTTTTTTAAAAATTATGTCCATAGATCTCGGGGTCATAACATTACTATGCATGACCCTTTGCATTCGACTAAGTAGGCCCACAGCCTCTCGCAATAAGAAACCAAAAGTATCAAAACCAAAGGGGATAAACACATGCTGGTTGTCAAGGCGCGCTTTCTAGTGTTTGGTCACTTTGCCCAAAGTAGTCTTTAAAGCAGTCTGACCCACCGTGAAACCACTCCCTCCTAAACCCACAAGCGGAGAAATCCCTGTTAGATCCACACATGCATGTTTACCTCCTACCCATTAAAAGAGCAAAATCTTGGCTGGTCTAAGGGTAGACCTCCCTTCAAATAAGTCAGTTAAGAAAATAAGGGTGACTCTTTCTTAGCAAAAAAACCAGCACGCCTGAATATGTTAAAGGACATCCCTAACCAAATAATTTCGATGTTTAAACCCCGAGATCTCTCAACAATGAACTGCATGCTCCGCAAAGAATCCAAACACGCCTTATGACAAACAAGGAATATCTCATCAACTGAAATAAAGGAATCATGACTCGATACTTTATGATAGTACGGAACTCCACCGGCGACATATGCCGTCCTAACCCATCTATAGGTATAGCAATAAGAAAATCTTATGCATGTGGTGCTTGTAGACATTCAAAACGGCTTTTTATCTAACGGCCAAGTCAGACTATACTTCAATGTCGTGGACAATTTTACTAGTGCCAATGCATTTTATTTAATATATATCTATAAATATATATATATATATATATAAATCCAATCCTAAATCATACATTATCTATTTAAAAGCTTAAAATAGAAAACAAATAATATAGAAATAGTTGAAATATAGGTATTTATATCTAAAAACAACACAATATATTTTTTGTAATAAATGAAAATTAATTTCCTTATATATTTTTATTTAAATTTTGTTATATTGTTCTAAGTTCGCTACATGATATAATACTGATTTATTTATTTTTTTAATATCCTTCTTAAATTCTAATTACTTTCACTATTTTTTATATTCCTTTTTAAATTCTAATTATAACTTTTCCGAATTTTTAGAAACTATATTAATCTTAAATAACAAAGATTTTGGAAATAAATCTCCAAAACCAAAATTTTAGGGAATGCTTCCCCTAAAAAGGTAAAATTTTAATAGGTTATCAATATTGGTTGTCGAAAATTAATAATATATTAATAATAAAAATTTATAAAATATATATCAAATCCAATCATATATGACACATTATATATTTAAAATTAAAAGCTTACAGTAGAAAAGAAATGATATAGTAATTAGTTTAGATATTGGTATTTATATCTAAAAACCGACACAAAATTTTTTTATAACAAATAAAAACTATAGGTATTTATATCTAAAAACTGACATTCAAAAATGGCTTTTTATTTAACGGTCAAGTTAAACTATACTTCAATATTGTGGACAATTTTACTAATGACAATGCAGTTATTAATATATATATATATATATATTAATAACAAAAATTTATAAAAATATATAAAATCCAATCCTAAATCATACATCATATATTTAAAAGCTTAAAGTAGAAAACAAATGATGTAGTAAATAGTTTGGATATAGGTACTTATATCTGAAAACAACACAATATATTTTTTTGCAATAAATGAAAATTATTTTCTTTGTATATTTTTATTTAAATTTTGTTACGTTGTCTTAAGTTTGCTACATGATATGATACTGACTTATTTATTTTTTAATATTCCTTTATAAATTCTAATTACATTCACTATTTTTATATTCCTTTTTAAATTCTAATTATAACTTTTCCTAAATTTCAGAAGCTTTTTTTAATCCTAAATAACAAAGTTTTTGGAAATCAATCTCCAAAACAAAAATTTTAGGGATTCTTCCTTTTAATAGGTTATCAATATTGGTTGTAACAAATTAATATTAATATATTAATAATAAAAATTTATAAAATTTATATCAAATCCAATCATATATGATACGTTATATATTTAAATTAAAAGCTTACAATAGAAAACAAATGATATAGTAATTAGTTTGGATATAGGTATTTATATCTAAAAACCGACACAAAATTTTTCGATAACAAATAAAAACTATAGGTATTTATATCCAAAAACCGACATTCAAAAACGGTTTTTTATTTAACGGTCAAGTCAAATTATACTTCAATGTTGTGGACATATATATAATAACAAAAATTTATAAAAATATATAAAATCCAATCCCAAATCATACATTATATATTTAAAAGCTTAAAGTAGAAAACAAACGATATAATAAATAGTTTGGATATAGGTATTTATATATGAAAACAACACAATATATTTTTTGTAATAAATGAAAATTATTTTCTTTATATATTTTTATTTAAATTTTGTTGTATTGTTCCAAGTTCGCTACATGATATGATACTGATAATTTATTTTTTAATATTCCTTTTTAAATTCTAATTACTTTCACTATTTTTATATTCCTTTTTAAATTCTAATTATAACTTTTCCTAATTTTCAGAAACTATATTAATCTTCATAACAAAGTTTTTGGAAATCAATATCGAAAGCCAAAATTTTAGAGGATTCTTCCCCTATAAAGGTAATATTTTAATAGGTTATCAATATTGGATGTCGAAAATTATATTAATATATTAGTAATAAAAATTTATAAAATATATATCAAATGCAAACATATATGATACATTATATATTTAAAATTAAAAGCTTACAATAGAAAACAAATGACGTAGTAATTAGTTTGGATATAGGTATTTATATCTAAAAACCGACACAATATTTTTTATAATTACGAAAACTATGCATTTATATCTAAAAACCGACATTCAAAAACGGCTTTTTATCTAACGGTCAAGTCAAACTATACTTTAGTGTCGTGGACAATTTTACTAACGCCAACGCAATTAATATATATATATATATATTAATAATAAAATTTTATAAAAATATATAAAATCCAATCCTAAATCACACATCATATATTTCAAAGCTTAAAATAGAAAACAAACGATATAGTAAATAGTTGGGATATAGGTATTTATATCTAAAAACAACACAATATATTTTTTGTAATAAATGAAAATTAATTTCTTTATATATTTTTATTTAAATTTTGTTATATTGTTCAAAGTTAGCTACATGATATGATACTGATTTATTTATTTTTTTATTTCCTTCTTAAATTAATTACTTTCACTATTTTTTATATTCCTTTTTAAATTCTAATTATAACTTTTCCTAATTTTCAGAAACTATATTAATCTTAAATAACAAAGTTTTTGGAAATCAATCTCCAAAATCAAAATTTTAGGGAATGCTTCCCCTAAAAGGGTAATATTTTAATAGGTTATCAATATTGGTTGTCGAAAATTAATAATATATTAATAATAAAAATTTATAAAATATATATCAAATCCAATCATATATGGCACATTATATATTTAAAATTAAAAGCTTACAATAGAAAACATATGATATAATAATTAGTTTGGATATAGGTATTTATATCTAAAAACCGACACAATATTTCTTTATAACAAATGAAAACTAAAGGTATTTATATCTAAAAACCGACATTCAAAAACGGCTTTTTATCTAACGCTCAAGTCAAACTATACTTCAATGTCGTGGACAATTTTACTAACGCCAATGCATTTATTAATATATATATTAATAAAAAAATTTTATAAAAATATATAAAATCCAATCCTAAATCATACATTATATATTGAAAAGCTTAAAATAGAAAACAAATGATATAGTAAATAGTTGGAATATAGGTATTTATATCTAAAAATAGCACAATGTATTTTTTGAAATTTATTTTCTTTATATATTTTTGTTTAAATGCTAATTATAACTTTTCCTAATTTTTAGAAACTATATTAATCTTAATAACAAATTTTTTGGAAATCAATCTCCAAAACCAAAATTCTAGGGGATTCTTCCCCTAAAAAGATAGCATTTTAATAGGTTATCAATATGGGTTTTCAAAAATTAATATAAATATATTAATAATAAAAATTTATAAAATATATATCAAATCCAATCATATACGATACATTTTATATTTAAAATTCAAACCTTACAATAGAAAACAAATGATATAGTTACTAGTTTGGATTTAGGTATTTATATCTAAAAACCGACATTCAAAAACGGATTTTTATTTAACGTCAAGTTAAACTATACTTTAATGTCGTGGACAATTTTACTAACGCCAATGCGCATTCATTAATATATATATATAGATTCACGAACCTGTAAAAAGATGAAATTTGTGAAAAGAATAAGAAAGAACATGATAATGACACATGCCATTGTTTAATTTATTAGGATAAGGGCAATTAAGTAATTTAACAAAAAACTTAATTAAAGATACAATTCAAAAACCCACATACAATGCATATGCAACTTCCCCCCGTCTTTTTTAAACGTCAATAACTTTTTATACGTAACTTTTTTTTAAAAAAAACTACACCATAAAAACGAGTGTTTTTTATCTTTAATATGAGTACTATATTGCTATACTTATATGCAAAAAAAATACGTTTCGATCCTATGTTTTAGTCCATGGTATTTTTTCTATATTGTTTTAATTTATAGTGATTCAAGACATTGTGTTTTACAGTAAGACTGGGGGTGCTAAACGGGTCGTGTTCGCGGGTTGGCAGGTTCAACCCGACCCGGACCGTAAAATTTTACATGAACCCGAACCCGAAAATCATATCATATATATGAACTGAACACGACCCGAAGTTTTGTGGGTTGACCCGAACACAACCTGTTTAACCCGAATTTTTTAATTTTTATTCAGAAATTAATATATTAAAATTAAAAATTACTTAAAAAACACAAATGTATATAATATTATCATATTTAAATTATAAAATCTATGTTAATTTCTCTTTGTAAGTTATAATCATGACATAAAATACACGCCCCATTTAGTTTATGACATAAAATATATTATAAAAAATACAATGTAGTTAAATGTGTTAAACGGGTCAACCCGCCAACCCAACCAGGTTGACCCGAACCTGACCCGTTAACCTAAACAGGTTCGCGGGTTCAACCCGAAACTGACCCAAACCCGTTTAGACGAAACCTAAACCCGCGAATTTCGTGTCAGGTTCGTGTCGGGTTTTCGAGTCGTGTCAGAAATTCACACCCCTAAGTAAGACCATGAACGTGTATAAAACACCATAACATTGCAAATACCATTTACGTTCAATCTTTCAATCTCAATTTCAATGGTGTTTTATTTTAGGATTTCAAAACAAATCATGGTGTCTTGTAAAAGGAAAAAATTAGCTCGTTGAATTCAATGGTATTTTTTATTGCTAGTGCAATGGTTCTTTGTATACTTGTATGGTGGGTTGTTTTCTATGGTGTTTTATTTTAGTTTCATGGTGTTTCTGTATAAGAAAACTGTAGTTTGCTGAATTCAATGGTATTTGCAATGTTATGGTGTCTTATATACGTTAATGGTGTTTTACTGTAAAACACAACACCTTAAATCACTATATAACTAAAACAAAATAGACAAAACACCATGGACTAAAACATCCGATCAAAACGTAATTGTTTTCTGTATATAACTATAGCAACATGGTACTCATATTACAGATAAAAACACTCGTTATTATGGTGTAATTTTTTTTAAAATTACGTATAAAAAGTTATTGACGTTTAAAAAAGACTGGAGAAAGTTGCATATGTATTGCATGTGGGTTTTTGAATTTAAAAATGTTAAATTTACATTTATACCCTTTATCTAGAAAATTAATTATTTTAAGGGTAAACATTATTTACAATTTTGCCGTTATAATCGTAACCATTAGATTATAGATCAAAGGGTGTAGATTCTTTCTTACACTTCTCACAAAACACACATTTTTTATAATAACCCTACCCTATATATATACATTTATATATATACATACATATATATATATTAATAACAAAAATATATAAAATCCAATCCTAAGTCATGTATGTAACATCCGTCAAAAACGGATTTACCAAACCCGCTCCGTTTAGCAACCGAACAGTCAGTCAAAATTTTCGTTGCGAATTAAATGTCCAAAACATTTTTAAACGATCCGTAATCAATTATTATACGCGAATATATATTTAGTTTTTGAAAAACTGTCAAAAATCGCAAAATAAAAATGAAATACATCTGCCGGGTTTCGAACCCGGGTCTGTACCGATCCGGAAGTGTCTTAGCATACAACACACAAACCACTGCGCCAACTGCTTTGTTTGTTAAATAATGAAATAATTTAATTCATAAAGTGACTTTACAAATTCAAAACCGGCGCCCAAACGGTTCAGTCGTCGGAATCCCGGAAATCTCGCGAGTTTTAACACCAATTTACGTTATAACGTAAACCTTTAATCACATATCGGTTATAACCGATGTTTGAAGTCCGCGACCAAAAATGATAACCGCCGGAAAACTTAAACTGATGAACCCAGTCGTAAATCAGATCAAATACATTTCGATTATTCCCTATAAATTCACCCTCAACCCACGACAAACACTTTCGCTCAAAAATCACACCTTTTCTCGGCATAATTCCACTCGCCGGAACTTTCCTGTTTTTCGCCGGAAAACCGAGTTTTAATCCCTGAGGTTCACTGAATCCCCTAAACCTTTACCGAAGTTACCCTTACTCTTTCCAAGCTTTCCGGAGACTTGCTGCTGCAAGGCACCAGACGCCGGAGTTGTTTTCTGTCGCCGGAGTTCTGACGGAAAACAGAGGAAAGCGAGTCGGTATACCTCACGTTTATTTTCCTTTCTTTTTACTTCTATCTTACAAGTAATTAACCTAAAACACTAATGAAACTTGAATAAAAACTCGAACCAGTCAGACCCGATTTCTGGTTCAACATTGACGAAGAAGACGATGTTTTTCTATATCATATAAGTAGATTATAAATCAGGATTCTACTCGGGTTAGACACACAGTCCAGCGGTGGACTGTGTGCACATAAGACGTTAATCATGCAAAGGTCTCGAGTTCGATTCCCGTCTCACACACGCTGCCTTAATAAAATCTATTTTTTTGTTTACTGAACCGGAGTCGCCTAAGATATATGTTAAGTATATTAATAACCGAAATAATAACCAAGTTAGACACACAGTCCAGCGGTGGACTGTGTGTTTGTTTATATCGCTGGTCACGAGTTCGAGTCCGGTCTTCAGCACCGACTCGGACGATTATCTATTCTTTTTAAATAAGGCAGAAAAATGAAACAACTAAATTGTATTTAAGTATAATAAAAATCAAAGTATATAACATGTTAAACACACAGTCTAGCGGTGGACTGTGTGTTAGATTAACCCACAGGTCCCGGGTTCGAGACCTGTGGAGCGCACCGCCGAACCGCTTAAACTGTTTTTAAAATAAAAATGATATTCTGTTAATTCTAATTAATGTATATATATAATTAAAATCGGATATATAACGGGTTAGACACGTAGCTCAGTTGGTAGAGCTGCGTGCACGCGTACGGGAGGTCTCGGGTTCGAGCCTCACCCAGCGCACAACAATACGCCTCGAACCGGTCAACGCCGGTCAAAGTCACTGTAGCAGAAAAAAAATAAAATATTTTTATTATTTTTATTTAATTATTTTAATTAAAAATCAATTATAAATACTTAAAAATAACATTTTTAAGATTAGAAAATAGCCTCAAACTCACAAAAATGCACCCAACAATCCTAATAAAATAGTTTAATAAAATCCGTTTACTTACCAAATCATAATGCGATTTATCTAGGTTAAATCTCACTCGTGGTTAAAACCACTTCGCGTGCATTCAACGTCATCAACCGAACGCACCCACTGTGAGTGAATCTTACAATTCCCCCTTTTAAATTACACGTTTTGGGGGTGTGTCATGTGTTATGAAATTAATTAATTTCTTTATTTAAACTTGTGCCATACCACATCATGACTTAAACTTAGATTGTTTTTATTGTTGTGATTTACTTATTGCCATTTGTCAAGTCATATGAAACTCATACGATAAGCCCATCAGTTCCTCGTGGGAGACGAGTAGAACATCGCGTGCTTCATATTAATTTCATTATTGTTCATGTGTGTACCATTGAGTTTATATTGTTTATAGTTGTGTTATTCATATTATCATGTTTATGCAATTCATTCATCAGGCCCCTCAGTTCCTCGTGAGAGACGAGTTGAGCATCGCGTGCCTTTAATTGTTCCATTATTGTTCATGAGTGTTTTCATTTAACATCCTATGATTATTGATCAAGTTACATCTAATTTTACTCATGTTTGGTTGTGCACATATTTCATAATCAATTTAAATAAATTGTTCAAATATTTTTCCATAGGATTCACTCGCCAACATTATGTTGATCCAAAAACCTTTTTACACATGATACAGGTGAACAGGTTGAAGCAAGGATAACATAGGATATGCCTTAGAAGAGAACAAAGAAGTTAGATTGTTAGTTAGATCATGTTGTAACATTATTGTAAATTTCCATTTAATTTGTATTAATGAATATGAAACGTTTAATAAATGTCATGAGCTTTGATGATAACCCAATCATGCCCCGATCACCTTATCCGCTGCGGGTCGGGGTGTGTGACAATGTATTATATATTTAAAACCTTAAAATGAAAAACAAATGATATAGTAAATAGTTGGGATATAGGTATTTATATCTAAAAACAAAGCAATATATTTTTTATAATAAATGAAAATTATTTCCTTATGTTATTTTATTTAAATTTTGTTATATTGTTCCAAGTTTGCTATATAATATGATACTGCTTTATTTATTTTAACATTCCTTCTTAAATTCTAATTACTTTCACTATTTTTTATATTCCTTTATTAATGCTAATTATAACTTTTCCTAATTTCTAGAAAATATATTAATCTTAAATTAAAAATTTTTTTGGAAATCAATCTCCAAAACCGAAATTTTAGGGGATTCTTCCCCTAAAAAGGTAATATTTTAATAGGTTATCAATATTGGCTGTCGAAAATTAATATTAATATATTAATAATAAAAATTTATAAAATAAAATCAAATCCAATCATATATGATACATTATATATTTAAAATTAAAAGCTTACGATAGAAAACAAATTATATAGTAATTAGTTTGGATATAGGTATTTATCTCTAAAAAACAACATTCAAAAACGACTTTTTATCTAACGGTTAAGTCAAACTATACTTCAATATCGTGGACAATTTTACTAACGCGAATGAATTTATTAACACACACACACACACACACACATATATATATATATATATTAATAACTAAATATATAAAATCCAATCCTAAATCATACATAATATATTTAAAAGCTTAAAATAGAAAACAAATGATATAATAAATAGTTGGGATATAGGTATTTATATCTAAAAACAACACAATACATTTTTTTATAATAAATGAAAATTATTTTCTTTGTATATTTTTATTTAAATTTTGTTATATTATTTCAAGTTCGCTACATGATATGATACTGATTTATTTATTTATTAATATTCCTTCTTAAATTTTAATTACGTTCACTATTTTTTATATTCCCTTTTAAATGCTAATTTTAACTTTTCCTAATTTTCAGAAACTATATTAATCTTAAATAACTAATTTTTTGGAAATCAATATCCAAAACAAAATTTTAGGGGATTCTTTTTCCAAAAAGTAATATTTTAATAGGTTATCAATATTAGTTGTCAAAACTTAATATTAATATAATAATAATAATAAAATTTATAAAATATATATCAAATTCAATCATATATGATACATTATATATCTAAAATTAAAAGCTTACAATAGAAAACAAATGATATGGTAATTAGTTTGGAATAGGTACTTATATCTAAAAACCGACACAACATTTTTTTTATAACAAATGAAAACTAAGGTATTTTTATCTAAAAACCGACATTCAAAAACGGCTTTTTATCTAACGGTCAAGTCAAACTATACTTCAATGTTGTGGACAATTTTACTAACGCCAATGTATTTATTAATATATATATAATGAATATATATTAATAACAAAAATATATAAAATCCAATCCTAAATCATACATTATATATTTAAAAACTTAAAATAGAAAACAAATGACATAATAAATAGTTGGGATATATGTATTTATATCTAAAAACAACAAAATATATTTTTGTTAATAAATGAAAATTATTTTCTTTATATATTTTTATTTAAATTTTGTTATATTGTTTCAAGTTCGCTACATGATATGATACTGATTTATTTATTTTCTAATATTCCTTCTTAAATTCTAATTACTGTCACTATTTTTTATGTTGTTTTTTAAATGCTAATTATAACTTTTCCTAATTTTCAGAAACTATATTAATCTTAAATAACAAATTTTTTAGAAATCCATCTCCAAAACCAAAATTTTAGGGGATTCTTCCCCTAAAAAGGTAATATTATAATAGGTTATCAGTATTGGTTGTCAAAAATTAATATTAATATATTAATAATAAAAAGTTATAAAATATATATGAAATCCAATCATATATGATACATTATATATTTAATATTAAAAGCTTACAATAGAAAACAAATGATATAGTAATTAGTTTGGATATAGGTATTTATATCTAAAAACGGACACAATATTTTTTATAACAAATGAAAACTATAGGTACTTATATCTAAAAATCGACATTCAAAAACAGCTTTTTATCTGATGGTCAAGTCAGACTATACTTCAATGTCGTGGATAATTTTACTTGTCACACCCCGACCCGCAGCGGAAAAGGTGATCGGGGCATGATTGGGTTATCATCAAAGCTCATGACATTTATTATAACGTTTCATATTTATTATTACAATTTAAAGGGAAACATACAACCATAATTACATCATGTTCTACACATCATTCTAGACTTCATTATTTTCTTCTAAGGCATTTCCTATGTTTTCCTTGCTTCATCCTGTTCACCTGTATCATGTGTAAAAATGGTTTTTGGATCAACAAAAAGTTGGCGAGTGAATCCTATGAAAACATTTGAACAAGTTTATTGAATTGATTATAAAATAAGGTGCATAACCACATATGAGTAAATATAGATGTAAACATATTCACAAAACACTTAATATCAGATAATGCACACACATACAATAATAAATTGTTTTGAGGCACGCGTTGCTCAACCCGTCTCTCACGAGGAAATGATGGGCCTAATGAATGAGTTTTAAGGCACGCGTTGTTCTACGAACTGATGGGCCTAATGAATGATTTGCATACAACTTGACAATATGTAATACATAACTACAAACAATATTTACATTCTAAGTTTAAATCATAATATGGTATGGCACGAGTTTAAATAAACGAATTAATTTTAGTGACACATGACACACCCCAAAACGTGTAATTAAAAAGGAGAGTTGTAAGATTCACTCACATTGGGTGCGTTCGGTTGATGATGTTGAATGCGCACGAAGTTGGATTTAACCACGAGTGAAACTAACCTAGATAATAACATAATGGTTCGGTAAATAAGCGGATTTTATTAATCAATTTTTAGTAGGATTATTGGATATATTTTTGTGAGTTTAAGGCTATTTTCTAACTTTAAAAATGTTATTTTTAAGTATTTTTAATTGATTTTTAAATAAAATAAATAAATAAAAATAATAAAAATATGTTGTCTTTTTGACCATTGACTTGTTGACCGGTTTTATTGTGTAAATGTATGCGCCGGGCAGGACTCGAACCCGAACCTCCCGTTCGCGTGCACGCAGCTCTACCAACTGAGCTACGTGTCTAACCTGAAATATTTCTGTTTTTAATTACATTTATATACTAATTAGATTAATCCGAAAATCATTTATTTTAAAAACGATTTAATTGCATGACTCGGTGCTCGCCACAGGTCTCGAACCCGGGACCTGTGGTTTAGTTTGACACACAGTCCACCGCTGGACTGTGTGTCTAACTTGGTAAATATTCTGGTTATTATTATATTTAACATCTTACTGAGTTAACCCGGTTTAGTTTTTTTATTAAAAAGACATTTTATTACTGTGAAGTGTGCGTTTGACAAGAATCGAACTCGGGACGTATGCGTGTTTATTTGCACATAGTCCACCGCTAACTGTGTGTCTAACCTGAGATATAACTTGATTTAAATTAAATATATATGTAACCGAAGGCTTCATCTTCTTCGTTGAACTTAACCCAGAACCAATGTCGACTGTTTCGACAATTTAATCAATTTCTTTAGTAAGTTGTGATTAGCTACATATGAGATTAATAAAAACGAGAGAGATTAGGTGTAAGATATACCGAATAGAGATCCCCTGTTTCGCCGGCGAGTTTCCGATGACAGCAGGTTATTCCGGCGACGTGTATCTTGCGGCAGAGGTTCTTCAAGAAGTTTGAGGTGAGTGTGGGTGACTTCGGTATGAGCTCTAGGTGTTATGTTTTTAGAGTAAGGCACAGAGGTGAAGGGGTTCGGTTTTCCGGCGAGTTGCAGAAAGTTTCCGGCGAGTGAATTTACGATCGAGAATGGGTGTGATTGTGAGCGAAAAGGTTATCAGAGGTTAGAGGGTGTATTTATAGGGAAGAACATCGACGAATTTGGTCTGATTACCGTCTTGATTCGTCGGTCAATAATTTCTCCGGCGGCTATGACGGATGTCGCGGACTGGACATCGGTTATAACTGATGTTAAGGTTAATGCTTCGGTTAAATCAGAAGAAACCGTCCATTATCGGCGAAATCGTCGGGATTTCCGACGACTGCGATTTGGGCGCGTCAGTTTGAATTCGAGATTTATGTTATGTATTAATTGTTTCAATATGTACACAAACAACACAAGTGGCAGAGTGGTTGAGCGTGTGGGAGTTAAGACTTTGCTGACCCGGCTGACCCGGGTTCGAATCCAGGCTTCAGCACTTTATTTTTAATTTGCTATTTTTAATACATTTTCAAATATAAATTATATATTCCAATATACTTATTAATTATGTATCGTTTAAAATTAATTTGAGCAATAAATACGCAACATAATTTTTAACTGATTGTTCGGTTAATAAACAAAGCGGGTTTGGTAAATCCGGTTTTTGACGGATGTTACATTACTAACCCCATTGGTTTTATTAATATATATATACACATACATACACACACACACACACACACACATATATATATATATATATATATATATAAATAATAAAAATTTATAAAAATATTTAAAATTCAATCCTAAGTCATACATTATATATTTAAAAGCTTAAAACAGAAAACAAATGATATACTAAATAGTTGGGATATAGGTATTTATATCTAAAAACAACACAATATACTTTTTTTGTAATAAATGAAAATTATTTTTTATATATTTTTATTTAAATTTGTTATGTTGTTCCAAGTTCGCTACATGATATGATACTGATTTATTTATTTTTTAATATTCCTTCTTATATTCTAATTACTTTCACTATTTTTATATTCCTTTTTAAATTCTAATTATAATTTTTCCTAATTTTTAGAAACTATATTAATCTTAAATAACAAAGTTTTTGGAAATCAATCTCCAAAACCAAACATTTAGTGGATTCTTCCCCTAAAAAGGTAATATTTTAATAGGTTATAGTTGTCAAAAATTAATATTAATATATTAATAACTTAAAATTTTAATATATATCAAATCCAATCATCTATGATACATTATATATTTAAAATTAAAAGCTTACAATAGAAAACAAATGATATAGTAATTAGTTTGGATATAGGTTTTTCCATCTAAAAGCCTGCACAAAATATTTTTTTATGATAAACGAATATAATTTTCAATTTTTATTTTTATTTGAATTTTGTAACATTGTTCTATGTTCGCTACATGATATGATACTGATTTATTTTTTATATTCCTTCTTAAATTCTAATTGTTTTCCCTATTTTTTATATTCCTCCTTAAATGCTAATTAATAATTTACCTAATTTTCAGAAACCATATTAATCTTAAATAACTAAATTTTTAGAAATCAATGTTCAAAACCCACTTTTTAGTGCATTCACCTCCTAAAAAGGTAGCACATTAATGATTTATCAATACTGGTTGCCGAAAATTAGTATTAATATATTAATAACAGTAATTTATTAAAAATATATCAAATCCAATCCTATATGACGCATTAAATATTTTAAAGCTTACAATAGAAAATAAATGATACAGTAATTAGTTAAGATATAGTAATTTGTATCTAAAAATGACACAGTATATTTTCTATAACAAATAACAACTATTTTCTTTATATGTTTTTATTTAAATTTGTTTATTTTATTCCAAGTTCACTAAATGATATGACACTGATATATTTTTATATTTCTTCTTAAATTCTAATTACTTCCATACTTTTTTTACATTCCTTCTTAAATTCAAATTATTACTTTTTCTAATTTGCAGAAATCATGTTAATCTAAAATAACAAAGTTAAAAGGTAACATTTTAGCAAGTTATTAATATTGGTTGCAGAAATAAATATTAATATATTGAAAATAAAAATTTATAAAAAATACATCAAATCTAATCCTATATCATACATTATATATTCAAAAGCTTACAATAGAAAACAACTGATATAGTAATTAGTTTGGATATTGGAATTTATATCCGATAACTGACACAATATGTTTTTTTATAAGAAATGAAAACTATTTTCTTTATATATTTTTATTTAAATTTTGTTATATTGTTCCAAATTCGCTACATGATATGCTACTAAAATATTTTTTATATTCCTTCTAAAATTCTAATTACTTTCCCTATTTTTTTATATTCTTTCTTAAATTCAAATTATTAGTTTTCCGAATTTTTAGAAATCATGTTATCTTAAATAACAAAGTTAAGTAATTAATGTCCAAAACCCACTTTTTTGTGCCCTCATTCCCCAAAAAAATGTAATATTTAAATAAGTTATCAGTATCGGTTGCCAAAAATTAGTATTAATATATTAAAAATAAAAAAATATAAAAAGTATATCAAATCCAATCCTATGTCATACACTAGATATTTAAAAGCTTACAAATAGTTTAGATATAGATATTCATATTGTAACATCCGTCAAAAACCGGATTTACCAAACCCGCTTCGTTTATTAACCGAACAATCAGTTAAAAATTCCGTTGCGTATTTAATGCTCAAATTAATTTTAAACGATACATAATTAATAAGTATATTGAAATATATAATTTATATTTGAAAATTTATTAAAAATAATGAAATAAAAATAAAACCAGGCTGCCGGGATTCGAACCCGGGTCAGCCGGGTCAGCCGAGTCAACCAGTTATCAGCCAAGCTTTAACTCACACGCGCTCAACCACTCCGCCACTTGTGTTTCTTGTTCATTATTGGAAACAATTAATTCAAATATCACAATCTCAATTTCAAATCGACGCGCCCAAATCGCAGTCGTCGGAAATCCCGACGATTTCGCCTTTCACTGACGGTTTCTTGTGTCTTAACGCGTATATTAACTATTACATCGGTTATAACCGATGTCCAGTCCGCGACATCAGTCATAACCGCTAGAGAATTCTTGACCAACGAATCAAGACGGTAATCAGACCAAATTCGTCGATGTTCTTCCCTATAAATGCACCCTCTAACCTCTGATAGCCTTTTCGCTCACGATCACACCCATCAGTTCCTCTGATAGCCTTTTCGCTCACGATCACACCCATCAGTTCCTCGTGAGAGACGGGTTGAGCAACGCGTGCCTCAAAACAATTTATTATTGTATGTGTGTGCATTATCTGATATTAAGTGTTTTGTGAATATGTTTACATCTATATTTACTCATATGTGGTTATGCACCTTATTTTATAATCAATTCAATAAACTTGTTCAAATGTTTTCATAGGATTCACTCGCCAACTTTTTGTTGATCCAAAAACCATTTTTACACATGATACAGGTGAACAGGATGAAGCAAGGAAAACATAGGAAATGCCATAGAAGAAAATAATGAAGTCTAGAATGATGTGTAGGACATGATGTAATTATGATTGTATGTTTCCCTTTAAATTGTAATAATAAATATGAAACGTTATAATAAATGTCATGAGCTTTGATGATAACCCAATCATGCCCCGATCACCTTTTCCGCTGCGGGTCGGGGTGTGACAGATTGGTATCAGAGCCATGACTATAGGGATATAGGATATGTTATTAGACCCTTAGAGCCTATACTATAGTTGACTAGATTTTAATTGTTTATGTGGTTACATGCAAACTTATGATATTTATTTGTTTCATATTTGTTTATACTTACAGTCAAACAAACATACTTACATACACATTCATCATACATATTTCAATGTTCACATATTCAAATCATCTTCATACTTTTGTTATTCAAAGATTTTGTCGCATTTTTCATTTTTCAAATCTCATAAAAGTGAGTTCTGCGACGGGCATGTAGTAACTGTAAGGGTACAAGTACCGGTAGTCGGAACGTCCTGTATAGATTGGCATTCGTATAAATCCAATATAACGAACCAGTTTGCCTACCTGGGGACTAACGATGAGAGTACGAAGGACCTATTAGGCCAAAGCATGCTACACCAAACGTCGTTCGAACTAACCCCACTTTGAGGTGTCACTGTGTCCACACCTGGACACATTCCGAATATCATACGTTACATATTTCTTGATTTTCTCCGGGTTTTAGTGTACGTAACCAGGCAAACACATGCGAACCATATGAAAAACCCGGTAATCATGGGGGCCCACATGATTACGAAGGTGAAGTATGGCGGCATGCAATGCCCAATTACGAGCAAAGCCCAAGACATCCTATGGATGTAGTAGATTTATTATGTTATATTTATTTTATGAATGTTCATTCCTAAATACGACCCATGATCCCAAAAACATCTAACTCATACTCTTGATATGTATTCCTTGTAGATGTCTTCTAGCCTCGCTCGTAGGAAGATGAGAGCAGGAAAAGCCCGCGAGCGCATGGCTGCCCAAATCGCTCAACAAATGGCTGCCGTAATACCCAACATTGTAGTTCAAGTCCAACAAGCCCTTACCGCTAATCCCGTCAATCAAGAAGATCAAAACATTGTCAATCCTCCCCCAATTACCACAAAATGCACCTACAAGCATTTCAAATCCTGTGACCCTCCAAAATACGAAGGGACTGAAGGTGTCACTCTCCTCCATTGGTTTGAAGAAATGGAGAACACTTTTCTAAATTGCGATTGCCCCGATGATCGCAAAGTGCGATATGCTACTGGTCGTTTATTTGGAATAGCACTTACTTGGTAGAATACAGAGAAGGCCAAACGAGGTGCTGAAGACGCTATCACTTTGACTTGGGAAGAGTTGAAGGAAATCATGACAAGACGGTTTTGCCCAAGGAGCGAAATCAAGAAATTAGAAGATGAGTTCTATTCGTTGAAGCAAAAGGAAGGCGACCACACCACATACAACAAAAGATTCCACGAGTTAAATCAAATGGTTCCCAACTTGTTCACTCCTCTTTACCGTTTGATCGAGCACTACATTCGAGGTCTTCCGTCAAAGATTCAGGACTATGTAATAAGTACCACGCCTGCAACTTTGGAAGCAGCAATGGAGTTAGCTACAGAGCTCACCGAGAACCGCATCCGGAATAAAGACTTCAAGGAGGAGAAGAAGAAGGATAAAGCATCAACTGAAACTTCAAACTCCACCCAAACCGAATCCCCCTCTCAACCCATTTTTAAGAGAAAACGAGATGGGCAACTTTTCGCTGTCACCCAACGTAATCAACCAATTTCACAAGCCATACCCATCCAAGCTATCCCAATCACTCAAGTAGCACCCAACTCAACTTACCCAAATAAGAAACCATACCTTGGACCTCACCCTCGATGTAACACCTGTTTTTATCAGCATCCATCTACCTTACCTTGTCGACTATGTGCGAATTGTGGACGCTATGGTCATTTGAGCAAGGCTTGCCACACCTCTCAAAACCAAATCTCTCCCCCTACTCAAAACATGATCCAAACCTATCAACAACCCCAATACCCCATGTTCCCATATGTTCGAACTTGTTTCAATTGTGGTGACCCTACCCACTTTAGAAACACGTGCCCCCGATTGGTTAACATCATAAACGCCTAAGCTCAAGCAAACCCAATTAACCAAGCAAATCAAGGAAACCTAATCACTAGGCCACCAGCAAGAGGAAGAGTTTTCAACATCAACGCCAATCCTGTTGAAGATAATGACGGCCCAAACGAAACCACCAAACTAGTCCCCTTCACCAAAAATCAAGATTAAACTCCAACCGTTTAGTTTTTTTTTTATGTTTTTCTTTATGTTATCTCAAGTTTTGGTTGTTGTGTTTGTTTTAGAGTCACATAGAACTAATCATAACTTGCGGATAAAGCCAATGAAAATTTGACAAGAATATGGTGGATACGCCGCTGGTACTTCCTATATATAAGTATTCTTGCCAAAGGATCAGAGGCATTATCTGGCGGTTATGAGAAGTTCCATGTAGAATTTAGTATTATCTTGATTGAAGTTTGTTTTGTACTCACTGATTTAGCATTTATAGCATCTCATCATTTAAAGAAATTGGATTGTGTTCCATTTCTACATAGACTAACCTCTCCACAATAACAAACGAGAGAGGTATTGTCATCATTCAAACATGTATACTATCAGAATTAAGACTCGAGTTTTGGTTGTTGTGTTGGTTTTAGAGTCACATAGAACTAATCATAACTTGCGGATAAAGTCAATGAAAATTTGACAAGAATATGGTGGATACGCCGCTGGTACTTCCTATATATAAGTATTCTTGTCAAAGGATCAGAGGCATTATCAGGCGGTTATGAGAAGTTCCATGTAGGATTTAGTAATGTCTTGGTCGAAGTTTGTTCATCGTACATTTCAACGTATTTCAATTTCATCATTTAAAGAAGTTGAGCTATGTCTCACTTCCACAAGGACTAACCTTTCCATCATAACAAACGAGAGAGGTACTGTCACCATTCAAACATGTATACAATCAGAATTAAGACTCAAGCTTTGGTTGATTGTGTTTATTTATGTATTAGAGTCACATAGAACTAATCATAACTTACTGATAAAACCAATGAAAATTTGACGAGAATATGGTGGATACGCCGCTGGTACTTTCTATATATAAGTATTCTTGTCAAAGGATCAGAGGCATTATCAGGCGGTTATAAGAAGTTCCATGTAGGATTTAGTATTGTCTTGGTTGAAATTTGTGTTACATTCACTGATTTAACATTCATATCATATCATCATCTAAAAAATTGGATTGTGTTCCATTTCTACATAGACTAACCTCTCCATCACAACAAACGAGAGAGGAACTGTCACCATTCAAACATGTATGCTATCAGAATTGGGACTCAGATATTGGTTGTTGTGTTTATTTATGTTCTAGAGTCACATCATAGAACCAATCATAACTTACTGATAAAACCAATAAAATTTGACAAGAATATGGTGGATACGCCGCTGGTACTTCCTATATATAAGTATTCTTGCTAAAGGATCAGAGGCATTGTCAGGCGGTTATGAGAAGTTCCATGTAGGATTTAGTAATTTCTTGGTTGAAGTTCGTTTTATACTCACTGATCTAGCATTTATATCATCTCATCATTTAAGAAATGGGATTATGTCACCAATCAAACATGTATACTATCAGAATTAGGATCAGACATTGGTTGTGGTGTTTATTTATGTTCTAGAGTCACATCATAGAACCAATCATAACTTACTGATAAAACCAATGAAAATTTGACAAGAATATGGTGGATACGAGCTGGTACTTCCTATATATAAGTATTCTTGCCAAAGGATCAGAGGCATTGTCAGGCGGTTATGAGAAGTTCCATGTAGGTTGTAGTATTAGAAGTTTTGTTTTAGGATATAACCTTATCTTTCCAAACATATCAAAACTCTTGCGCATGAAATCATACTTAGTGAATCAACTCCGCTTATCAATATTTTTACTGTAGGCAACAAAAAGCGATTCCTGTAGCAGGGTACTCAACCCTTACAAGGAACGTTACCGCCTCAAACAAAAAAATTTAAACTATTACTCTTTTTCTAAGTATGTAACTGTCAAACTAAACACCATCCTTTTTAGACAATATGTCACTACTTAAATTTCGGACAAATTTCTAAAAAGTAGGGGATACTGTAACATCCGTAAAAAACCGGATTTACCAAACCCGCTTCGTTTATTAACCGAACAATCAGTTAAAAATTCCGTTGCGTATTTAATGCTCAAATTAATTTTAAACGATACATAATTAATAAGTATATTGGAATATATAATTTATATTTGAAAATTTATTAAAAATAATGAAATAAAAATAAAACCAGGCTGCCGGGATTCGAACCCGGGTCACCGGGTCAGCCGAGTCAACTAGTTATCAGCCAAGCTTTAACTCACACGCGCTCAACCACTCCGCCACTTGTGTTTCTTGTTCATTATTGGAAACAATTAATTCAAATATCACAATCTCAATTTCAAATCGACGCGCCCAAATCGCAGTCATCGGAAATCCCGACGATTTCGCCTTTCACTGACGGTTTCTTGTGTCTTAACGCGTATATTAACTATTACATCGGTTATAACCGATGTCCAGTCCGCGACATCAGTCATAACAGCGGAGAATTCTTGACCAACGAATCAAGACGGTAATCAGACCAAATTCGTCGATGTTCTTCCCTATAAATGCACCCTCTAACCTCTGATAGCCTTTTCGCTCACGATCACACCCATTCTCGACGAAATTTCACTCGCCGGAAACTTTCTGCAACTCGCCGGAAAACCGAACCCCTTCACCTCTGTGCCTTACTCTAAAAACAGAACACCTAGAGCTCATACCGAAGTCACCACACTCACCTCAAGCTTCCTAAAGACCTTCTGCCGCAAGATAAACGTCATCGGAATAACCTGCTGTCATCGGAATTTCGCCGGCGAAACAGAGGATCTCTGTTCGGTATATCTTACACCTAATCTCTCTCGTTTTTATTAATCTCACATGTAGCTAATCACAACCTACTAAAGAAATTGATTAAACTGATGAAACAGTCGGACATTTGTTCTGGGATTAAGCTTAACGAAGAAGATGAAGTTTTCAGTTATATATATATATAATTTAAATCAAGTTATATCTCGGGTTAGACACACAGTCCAGCGGTGGACTGTGTGCAAATAAACACGCATACGTCCGAGTTCGATTCTTGTCACACGCACACTCGCCTTAATAAAAATGTTTTTTTTTAAACTGAACCGGATTCACTCGCAAATAGATTTTAAGTTTAATGAAAACCAGAATAATAACCAAGATAGACACACAGTCCAGTGGTGGACTGTGTGCGCGTTTAAATCATACTTCGCGGGTTCGAGTCCAGGCTACCGCACCGTTCTGGCAATTATCAAACTTTTTATATAAGGACAGAAATGAATTTATCTAGTTTGTATATAAGTATAATAAAAACCAGATTATTTACCAAGTTAGACACACAGTCCAGCGGTGGACTGTGTGTCAAACTAAACCACAGGTCTCGGGTTCGAGACCTGTGGCGAGCACCGAGTCATGCATTAAAATCGTTTTTAAAATAAATGATTTTCGGATTAATTCAATTAGTTATAAATATAATTAAAAACAGAAATATTTGGTGTTAGACACGTAGCTCAGTTGGTAGAGCTGCGTGCACGCGAACGGGAGGTCTCGGTTTCGAGCCTCACCCGGCGCATACAATTACACAATAAAACCGGTCAACAAGTCAACGGTCAAAAAGTCAACATTTTTTTTTATTATTTTTTTATTTATTTTATTTAAAAATCAATTAAAAATACTTAAAAATAACATTTTTAAAGTTAGAAAATAGCCTTAAACTCACAAAAATATATCCAATAATCCTACTAAAAATTGATTAATAAAATCCGCTTATTTACCGAACCATTATGTTATTATCTAGGTTAGTTTCACTCGTGGTTAAATCCAACTTCGTGCGCATTCAACTTCATCAACCGAACGCACCCAATGTGAGTGAATCTTACAACTCCTCTTTTTAATTACACGTTTGGGGTGTGTCATGTGTCACTAAAATTAATTCGTTTATTTAAACTCGTGCCATACCATATTATGATTTAAACTTAGAATGTAAATATTGTTTGTAGTTATGTATTACATATTGTCAAGTTGTATGCAAATCATTCATTAGGCCCATCAGTTCGTAGAACAACGCGTGCCTTAAAACTCATTCATTAGGCCCATCAGTTCCTCGTGAGAGACGGGTTGAGCAACGCGTGCCTCAAAACAATTTATTATTGTATGTGTGTGCATTATCTGATATTAAGTGTTTTGTGAATATGTTTACATCTATATTTACTCATATGTGGTTATGCACCTTATTTTATAATCAATTCAATAAACTTGTTCAAATGTTTTCATAGGATTCACTCGCCAACTTTTTGTTGATCCAAAAACCATTTTTACACATGATACAGGTGAACATGATGAAGCAAGGAAAACATAGGAAATGCCATAGAAGAAAATAATGAAGTCTAGAATGATGTGTAGGACATGATGTAATTATGATTGTATGTTTCCCTTTAAATTGTAATAATAAATATGAAACGTTATAATAAATGTCATGAGCTTTGATGATAACCCAATCATGCCCCGATCACCATTTTCCGCTGCGGGTCGGGGTGTGACATATATTTAAAACAGACACAATCTATTTTTTTAAGACAAATGAAAACTATTTTCTTTATATAATTTTATTTGAATTTTGTTATATTGTTTCAAGTTAGCTACATGACATAACACTAATATATTTTTTATATTCTTTATTAAATTCTAATTACTTTCTCTATTTTTCATATTCTTGCTTAAATTCAAATTATTACTTTTTTGAATTTTCAGAAATCGTGCTAATCTAAAATAACACATTTGGAAATCAATGTCCAAAAGCAATGTTTTAGTGCATTTACCCCCTAAAAAGGTAACATTTTAATAAATTATCAATATTGGTTGCGGAAATATATATTAATATATTTATAACAAAAATATAAAAAAAGTATATCAAATCCAATCCAATCTGATATGATATATTATATATTTAAAAGCTTACAATAGAAAACAAATGATATAGTAATTAGTTTGGATATAGGTATTTATATCTAAAAACAAACACAATATATATATATATATATATATATATATATATATATTTTATAACAATTGAAAACTATTTTCTGTATATATTTTATTTAAATTTTGTTACATTGTTCCAAGTTCGCTACATGATATGACATTGATATATATTTTTTATATTCCTTTGTAAAGTCTAATTACTTTTCTTATTTTTTTACATTCTATTTTAAATTCAGTTTATTACTTTTTCTAATTTTCAGAAATCATGTTAATCTTAAATAACAAAGTTTTGTAAATTAATCTTCAAAATCCACTTTTTTTACCCTAAAAAGGTAATATTTTAATAACTTTTCTTGCATAAATTAATATTAATATATTAATAATAAAAATTTATATAAAATATATTTGATCCAATTCTTTATCATACATTAAATATTTGTAAGCTTACTATAGAAAACAAATGATATAGTAATTAGTTTGGGTATAGGTATTGATATCTAAACACCGACAACTATTTTCTTTACATATTTATATTTATATTTTGTTATATTGTTTCAAGTTCGTTACATGATATGAAACTAATATATTTTTTTATATTCCTTCTTAAATTCTAATTAATTTCCTTATTTTTTAGATTCTTTCTTAAATTCAAGTTATTACTTTTCCGAATGTCCAGAAATCATGTTAATCTTAAATAACATAGTTTTTGGAAATCAATGTCCAAAGCCCACTTTTTAGTTACCGATTCTCCTAAAAGTGTAACATTTTAATAAATTATCGATATTGGTTGCCGATAAATTAATATTACTATATTAAAAACAACAATATATAAAAAATATATTAAATCCAATCCTATATCATACATTAAATATTTAAAAGCTTACGATAGAAAACAAATGATAATAGGTATAGTATTATATCTAAAAACCGACACAATATTTTTTTAAACAAATGAAAACTATTTTCTTTATATATTTTATTTAAATTTTGTTATATTATTTTCGCTACATAATATAACACTGATATTTTTTTTATATTCCTTCTTAAATTCTAATTACTTTTCGTATTTGTTTTACATTCCTTCTTAAATTCTAATTACTTTTCATATTTTTTTTACTTCCTTCTTAAATTCAATTTATTACTTTTCCTAATTTTAGAAACTATGTTAATCTTAAATAACAAATATTTTGAAAATTAATCTTTAAAACCCACTTTTTCGTGGATGCTTACCCTAGAAAGGTAGTATTTTAATAACTTATCAATATTGGTTGCATAAATTAATATTAGAATATTAATAATAAAAATTTATAGAAAATATATCAAATCCAATCCTATATCATACATTAAATATTTGTAAGCTTACCATGGAAAAAAAAATGATATCGTAATTGGTTTGCATATGGGTATTTATATCTAAACACCAATACAGTAGATTTTTTTATAACAAATGACAACTGTTTTCTTTATATATTTTTATTTAAATTTTGTTATATTGTTGCAAGTTTGGTATATGACACTCATATATTTTTTTTATATTCCTTCTTAAATTCTAATTACTTTCCGTATTTTTTACATATATTCTTAAATTCAATTTATTACTTTTCTTAATTTTCAGAAACTATGTTAATCTTAAATAATAAAGTTTTTGGAAATCAATGTCCAAAACCCACTTTTTAGTGCACTTATTCCCCTAAAAGTGTAACATTTTAATAAGATATCAATATTGATTGTCGAAAATTAATATTAACATGTTAAAAACAAAAAATTATAAAAAATATATCTAATCCAATCTGATACCATACATTATATATTTAAAAGCTTAAAATAGAAAACAAATGATATAGTAATTAGTTTGGATACAGGTATTTATATCTAAAAACCGACATAATATATGTTTTTTTTATAACAAATGAAAACTTTTTTCTTTATATATTTTTATTTAAATTTTGTTTTATTGTTTCAAGTTCGCTACATGATAGGATATTGATATTTTTTTTACAATCCTCCTTAATTCCAATTATTACTTTTCCTAATTTTCAGTAAACATGTTTATCTTAAATAACAAAGTTTTTGAAAATCATTTTTCAAGGTTGATGTCCTCCGATTTAACCCCGCAATTAGCACATAATATTTACCAATCTTTCTCAAAGTTGCAATCAATCAACAAACGTCCAACTCGATCTTTACATCATGTATGCTCTTAAAAACTTATTACTTCCAATACACTTTTTCTTATTAGTCTTCTATTGTGTTTGTATTATCCTCACATTCCTACACCATTGTTTTTATCTGAAACGGTACTCTTGTTCTATGGTTTATTTCATGAGTTTTCGGTTTACATCGGATATTTTGAAGTTTAATATGGTGATGAATTTTTCAAAGTTGCACCATTGTACTATGTTGAATTCAATAAATCCCCATGATACATGTTCTACAGCCCTTCAATTCTTCAATGTTTTAACCATCCAACTCAAAATAAAGTAAATAATCTTTTGGGTTTTTTCTTTTTGTTTTAAGTATTTAACTATTAATTAACTTTAACTATATATTAATCTATAACATTTTGTTGTATTATTAGTTCTAATTTTAGCAAATATGGTTGTACCCACTTGATTTTTTTTGTCTTTAATTTTTATTTTACTTTTAACCCAAATACTTTTACAATTTTACAACTTAACCACAACACTTTTTTTCTTTTTCAACTTTCGTCCCGATACTTTTCATCATTTAGATTTTTTTGCTTTACGTTTTGGTCTAAATTTTACGAGTTAACACGCCGTAACGTGTGTACGTGGTTCAACGTTTTTACATCTAGTCTTACCCATTCAACAATGTGTCACAACGCGCGAGTCCTATATGAAGTTAGTTGTTTTTTATATGTTTTACATTTCACGAGTGTGGTTCAATGTTTTTAATTATTTTCCTCTTCCTTTAGTTTTATTTTATTTTTTTCCGTTATTTGGTTCCTTTTTATGTTTAGTGTTAATTTTTAATTCCTACACATGTTAAATACTTATATAAAGTTTGTCTCTATCTCTATCAATATCAATATCCTTATCCCTATCCTAATCCCTCTTTCTTCTCTGTTCTTTTGGTTTTCTGTCTAAATCGTATGCCTATTAACTTACACGCGGACCTTACCCGTTTAAAATTTAGCCAATATCCTTATCAATATTACATTTAATACATTCGCTATTTCGTTATCATCAAACTCGCATGTTTTTATTATTTAAAGTTTACAATTTCATAATAAAATTCTAATTCATCGTTATTTTATTTCTATTTTTCTAAATCTAAGAGTTGTGATTCTTATTTTTCTCTTTTGCCTTTTATGATTCCACATATCAAAATTACAAAAATAAAACCAAGTTTTACTAATTCAAGACATATAATGTAATACACGGACATGATTCAAACCTAGTTAACATTAAATTTGTTTGTACTGGTTATACTCTCTAACTATTTCAATCCTTTTCTCCTTTAGAGTATTAATAACTTTTTTTCCTTCTTTTAACGTTTGTAATTTTTAATTTTCTTCTCTTAGAACATAGTAACATTTATTTTCCTTCTCTTAACGTATTAGTGAAATACATATAACCCTTAGTGGTTTATTTTGAATTTTAATAGATCCTATACTTTAATAGTTTTACCTTTACCAAATCGTATACTTTATAAATTTATTACTAATATTATTATTATTATTATTATTATATAGATTATAACCCACCTGAATAGTGCTCTGTATCATTTCGACTAAATTATTTGTTACTATGTTTACATTTTGATATGTTAGTTAATTCGTATGAGTGGTTCAAGTTTTTAACGGTTCTGTCTCAATGTGCAGATGCTAAATACTAGTTTAAGTAAATAACAACCAGTAACTTTTAAAATTATTCTTTTAAAATTACATTTAACTTTTTAAAATTCAAAAATTTCTTTTCTCTTAACATTCAAGTAATGTTTTTACTTATTCATGATATATTTGGATAAGTTATGGTTTAACATATCTCAAATTACGGTTTTTTATATTACGATGTAACTTTTTCGTGATTTCTTAATACACCATTATAACGTGATTTTTTTTTATTTCGATATACAAATCCATGTGTTTTTTGCGGTTAGGCTAAACATAGTCCTCTTTTACCTATAAATTAAGTTTTTTTTGTTTTTCGATGTAAATTTTTTGTGATTGAATTTACCGTTACGTTATGATTTTCTTTTATGTATCGATATGCAAATATATGTGTTTTCTTTATCTACGCTCTCATATAAATTTTAATTATAAACCGACAGGGTAGACTAATACCCTTTTACTTTTCATAAACCAAACAACCCCCCCCCCCCCCCCAAAAAAAAAAAAAAAAAAACACACACACACTAAACTTGTCACATTCTCCCCTTTGATAAATCATTATTTTAATATTATGATAAATCATTAATTTATTATTAAAAACATTTTTTTTAATCAGAAAGACTTTAATCATGGCAGGAGATAGTTGGAATAAAACAATCGTCACTCAGTTCTCTTATTTGTTCAATTCTTCGTTAGTTATTCTAATTTGTGCTTTTTATATATTTAAAAACAACAATAATATACATTATTTTTATAAATAACTTTGAGAACACAAAAAATATCATTATATACAAAATATCTTATATAAAATATAAAAACAGAGTTAAAACATAAGAAGGCACCGGTCCCGTTATTTGAATTTTTTTTAAAAGTTGTAAAAACAAAAAAAAGACATTTAAAAAAAAAGTTCTTTTAAAAAAATCAGTAAAAAGGTCTTTTAAGATTCTAATAATGAAATGACAAAATAACGATAAAAATTAAATAAAAATAAAAAGGTTTTGAATTGTATTAATGTGAAAGTAGAGGAAAGGGGTATGCTCAGTAAAAATAAAGAGAAATAGAGTGCGTTTAGCTACATCTTAAATCGACCCATCACAACACACCGGTGATTCTGGGTTTCTCACTAGTTGTTTCTAGTTTTGAAATTGGTTTAGAAAACTTATTTGACAACAACCATTTTTTCATGTAAAGAAAAAATCCTTTAATAAATGCCACAACTCATCTACACCACCCAACTATATAAGCCTGAACTGACTTATAGAAGATCACCTGGGAAGAAAAAAATGTAACAGGTTTAATCATGTTCATACCATTATTTACTTTTTTCAGTGAATATCAAGATGAAGGTGGTGATAAGAGAATCCACTATGGTGACTCCAGCTGAGAAGACACCTATGATAAAGCTATGGAGCTCTAGCCTTGATCTCATTGCCACCAATAATCACATACTAGCCTTGTATTTTTACGGTCTAATGGTGCTCCCAACTTCTTTGATACAAAAGTGATGAAGGACGCTTTGAGTAAGGCTTTGGTTGTGTTTTACCCAATGGCGGGGCGATTTAAACACGACCAAGATGGTCGGGTTGAGATCGATTGTCAAGGACAAGGAGCGTTGTTTTTGGAAGCCGAGTCTGATGGCGTTATCGATGATTTTGGTGACTTTTCACCCAATTTGGAGTCCTTGAAACTCTTTCCGAAGTTTGATTACTCGTTGGGAATTGAATCATATCCTCTGCTGGTTGTGCAGGTAAGAGCATTCACATCCTATCCACAATTTTATATCCTATAATTACATTAAAAATAACTATATTTTCTCTCTCCTTATAATTTAAATAATATTTTTATACCTTTATAATTACTTTTTCTCTCACCTTCAATCACAATCACTTTCAAAATATATTAAAAAATCATAGAGGGTGAACAATATCCCCTCAAATATACAAATGGACAGTAACATTTTCTCTCCCCTTCACTTACAATAGTTCTATGTAAAATTTACATGTATGCATTTAACAATTGTGTTTCAGTTAAACACATTACAAATTTGAAAAATAGTTCTACATAAATTTGACATGTAATTTGAAAAATAGTTCTACATAAATTTGACACGTATATATGTAACAATTGTGTATGAGCAGTATAAAACATATTACGAGTTAGAAAAATTAGTTCAATATAAATTTGGCATGTATATATATATATGTAACAATTGTGTTTGAGCAGGTAACTTACTTCAAATGTGGCGGGGTTTCGCAAGGAGTTGGGATGCACCATCGTGTCGCGGATGGGACGTCTGCGTTTCACTTCAAAAACACATGGGCCGATCTGGCTCGTGGGCTTGACATAACTCTCCCACCCTTCATAGACCGGACCCTCCTTCGTGCACGTGACCCACCACAACCCGTTTTTAAGCACGTCGAATACCACCCAGATCCAACCATGAACTCGCCGCTCCAAGTCCCATTGGGTGAAAGCAAAACCGTCTTCTCAGTTTTTAAGTTAACACAAAACCAACTCGATGCACTCAAAGCAAAATCAAAGGAAGAAGGTAATACGATCCGCTACAGCACTTATGAAATTCTCTCGGGCCATATTTGGAAGTGTGTGGCTAAAGCCCGTGGGCTACCGGATGATGTGAAAACCAAGCTCTATATCTCAGTAGATGGGCGGGCCCGCTTACAGCCACCACTTCCACGTGGATATTTCGGTAATGCTGTCTTCACAGCCACTGCTATAGCGACAGCTGGCGAAATTCAATCCAAACCTTCGTGGTACGCTTCAAGTAAAATCCACGATACTTTAGCGATGATGAATAAGGGTTATCTAAAATCAGCAATTGATTATCTGGAAGAACATGATTGTCACAAGCCCGAGGTTTCTTATAAGTACACTAATCTTCAAATAGTAAGTTGGGCTCGGATGCCGATTCACGACACGGACTTTGGATGGGGCAGGCCCATCTTCATGGGCCGTACGGGGATCCCGTCAGCTGGTAAGTGTATCGTTTCTCCAAGCCCGATACATGATGGGAGCTTATCGATCGTCATTGGACTAGAAGTTGAAGAAATGAAGCTTTTCAGCAACTTGTTGTATGCAATTTGAAATTGAAGTTGTTGAGCATGAACTTTCAATGCAACAAAAATTTCCCCTTTTATTTATCACTAAGATACTTGCTCACATAGAGCTTGAATAATTTAGAAAATTGCAATAATAAGTTTGTATGCCTATATGGCTACATGTATGTGCTATTTGCAAAATCCCAATAATAGTTTCCCCACCGTCACTTCTTGCTAAGCCCTTGCTAGAAATAAACAATCCGTACCAAGCAAACACTAACACAATTGAATTTTTGTGGGTGTACCCCCACGACAACTTTTTCCTTTTTATTAAAACTCAAAGTACAATTTAACGATTACAAGGACCTAACTATTTATAAGTTAACTCAACTTGAAAGTTAAGCCTCCTTTACTAACTCTAGTACAACTCCGCTATTTCCAGAAATTCAAAAACAAATAAAAAAAACAAACCATCAAATAGTGCTCTAGTGGTGGCCACGAGTATTTAAGTTCCACCTATGGTAGGCCCAGGTGAGTTTTCCCCTCCAGGTCTCAAGTTTGAGTCTGGATGCCAAGGTTCCTCATTACTATATGAGAATTTATCCTCTACTTTTGTTTTTACACTCAGTGTATCTTTCTTCTTCGGTTAGGCCAAGTATATAACTTGCCTTAACCGTTTATGCTTAGTGCATTCTTTGGGTTCGAGTGTATTAATACAGCCCTCCCATGCACTTTAAATCATTATCTTATCTAATTTTTAATTGGAATTCATTTCCTAACTAACTCTTACCGGTTGTCTTGATCAAGTCTCGAATCGAACATATTTAATCTTTAACCTTGAGCTTTGATTACCAACTTGTAATACCCTAACTTACTTGATTAAAACTAATAAAAGGTTTCGCATTTCATTCAGATAACAAAATTTCAAAATTTATATCAAAAGTACGGGTTTACTGTTAAACCCATATTATATTTCCCTTATCCTTATATTTCAAAACTGATATGTTATATTTTTTTGTTTATCAACACATGGTTTACAAAAGATACGGAAACTAAATCTTCATCGTGTTCGGTTCCTTGTTATTGGCTTGATCATTATCCAAGAGTGCTTGCTATTACCTTAAACTGTAAATTTGTAATTAATTAGTATTATAGTGAATAATGGAAAGTAAACATAACTATCTTAACAAAATAACCAAAATTAGAAAAAGAAACAAATATTTAGGTGGCGTCGTGGACGGCATTTAGCCGCGTCGGCGACGCCTTATATTTCATCGCGTCGAGACAAACTGCCGTAGGCAGTAATATTGGGCGTCGAATCCCCATGTCGCGTCAGCGACGCCACATCCTGCACCAGTTTTGGTGTTGTTTTGTTTTGTTTGTCTGTTCAACCCGTTTCAAGTCCCATACATTAAAACACGACTCGAGACTTGCTGAGACACTTCCGTAAACCATTATTTCCTGTTTTCATTCTATATTACTTTTGTTACAAGAGTTTATGTCTAATACGCTTCATCGGAAACATAATCACGCATAAATATTTAATAGGATTATTTACCATTCTACCCCTTAAGACCATTTAACCCATACCCTTACGGATGGGATCTATCTCGATATATGATGACCCATTTCCGGCGTCCTTATTTTACTTACCTCGCACTTCCATTTCCGGTTGCGCTTTTAGAACATTTGACCCTTTAGAGATGTAAGTGCATAGACTTAGATCATTTATAAAAATATTATTTGAGATTACATACATCCCTTCTACCCTTTCCGGGTTCGTTACTTTCAACATTCACATTTCTCTTACCGATTTGTGTGCTTAATCAAATCTTTACCCGTCACCCGAGCTTAACATTTACGGAATGAATGCTCCCGTTACCCTGTTTGCACATCCTTAATTGACCCGTTTGGTTACTTTAACCAAGCAAGAAGTTTATTTTCATCCATATCTTATATTAATTGTTCATAACATGTGTTCCCTTACTCGGTTTACGCATTCGTTAGTTTAGGTTGTTAAAGTGAATCCCATTACTTATAAACTAACCAAAACCATTGTTATCCGCTCTTTATTCATTCGGTTCATTCGTGTGAAGTCCATCACTTATGAATGAATCGAACTTCATGAGCATTACTTCGTTAACTAACATCTAATCACTACAAATTATAAATAAAAGTCATACGAATTACAAGGCCACGTACCTTAAAGCTTTCCTTTAAAGCGCGTGTCCGCCCCGGTTTGACCTTCCGAAGCTCCACTCGAGTAGCCTAAATTGTGCAACCCAATTATCATTAGAACCTAACTGTTCACAATCATGGCATGTAAACTTGCCAACAATTAAATTTTAGGTTCTTATCTATGTATTTCATTCACTATCATTAACCGACATTTCATTCAAGCATTTTGTCATGCACCTTGTGGGCATGAATTTAAAGCTTTTCTTTTTCTTAAGTTTATGAACTACATAAACCTAATTTCGTATCATTATGAACTTTCTATCATTAAAATAAATCTCTTGTGTAACCATGTCTATTATGAGCTTCATATCAAGCTAGTACACATAACAATTTGGCTTCTTTCATGTTAAATCATCAAAACCCACTTACTCATTCAAACACATAAACCCTATCACTTGAATTGTGCTAAAATTTTCCTAAGTTTAGCAAGCATAGTGATTTTAAACACATTGTTGTCATGAATCTATCATATTATCTATAATCCATTCAAGAATTGAGATTCATACTTCACCAAAACAGGAAATTCAACATACCTTATGATCCCTTAAACTAGGTGATCACTAAAATTGATTCATGCACGAATTTAGATCCAAATCCGCCTTTAATTTAATGATTTTAGATTTAAGAAGGATTTCACCTTCTTTCCTCTTTCTCTCTGGTCGATCACAGAACACACACTTGTGTGTGTTTCATTTTGATTTTTCTTTTAAAACCTTGTTCTCATGTTGAATATTTTAGTCCTATCTTTAGTTTTGTTATAAACCCCACCATTCATTGTTTTATTTAACCAAATGCATATTACTAACTAGATTTATTGTTCCTAGCCATAATATTTTAGAATCTTAATTAAATACATGTGTATATATACGATATGTGTATATACATATGTACACATATTGTTTAACAACCTACCATCAACTAGGTTAAATGCCCCTAATTATATATATATGATTTAATATTTTTGGGGTGTTACAAGTCCACCCTCCTTAATAAGGGTTTCGTCCCCGAAACATGTGTACGTACCAAAAAGCAAAGGGTAGAGTCGTCTCATTTCTTCTTTGGATTCACAAGTGGTATCCGGCCCCTTATGATGCTCCCGTTTGACCTTCACTTGGTCAATCTCCTTGTTTCTTAATCCTTTGACCTTTCGATCAAGGATTTCAATCGGTTTAGCTATGAAGTTAAGCTTGTCATCAACTTCAATATCACTATAGGGTACATATGCATTTGCTAAACATTTGCGGAGGTGTGATACATGGAGCATGTTATGTATCCCGCTTAACTCATCTGGAAGTTCAAGTCGGTAAGCCACCTTGCCCACCCGACTAATAACCTTAAATAGCCCGATAAATCGTGGACTCAGTTGACCTCTCTTCCTAAATCGAATGATCCCTTTCCATGAAAATACCTTGAGCATTACTCTATCGCCTACTTGAAACTCGATAGGTCTTCGTCTTTTATCCGCATAAGACTTTTGTCGATCTTGAGCCACTTTTAAATGGGCTCGTACCATGTCAATCTTTTCATTTATGGCCTTAATCACGTTTTTATGGGCGAGTTCTCTCGGTCCCACTTTGCCCCAACATACCGGGGTTCATCATTTTCGACCATAAACATCTCATATGGTGCCATACCAATGCTCGAATGATAACTGTCGTTGTAAGAGAATTCGACTAACAGTAGATAAACATGCTCGGAGCATTTTTGACCATAAAACATCTCATACATGCTCGGAGCATGTCTTTTAATGTTTGAATCGTTCGTTCGCTTTGTCCGTCTGTCTAGGGGTGACAGGCAGTACTAATTAACAGTTTTGTGCCCATTTGTTCTTGGAAATCACGCCAAAAGTTCAAAGTAAACCGGGTATCTCTATCGGATATGATCGATACCGGTACTCCATGGCATGCTATAATTTCATTCATATACACCTCTGACATCTTTTCTAAAGTATAAGTCTCACGAATAGGGATAAAGTGAGCGCTATTTGTCAATCTATCAACGACCACCAAAACAGGAAATTCAACATACCTTATGATCCCTTGAACTAGGTGATCACTAAAATTGATTATGCACGAATTTAGATCCAAATCTGCCTTTAATTAGATGATTTTAGATTTGAGAAGGATTTCACCTTCTTTCCCCTTTCTCTCGATCACAGAACACACACTTGTGTGTGTTTCTTTTTGATTTTTCTTTTTAAAACCCTTGTTCTCATGTTGAGCATTTTAGTCCCTCATCTTTAGTTTTGTTATAAAGTCCACCATTCATTGTTTTGATTAACCAAATACATGTTACTAACTAGGTTAATTGTTCCTAGTTATTATATTTTAGAATCTTAATTAAATACATATGTATATATACAATATGTGTATATACATTGTGTAACACCCTGTAAAAATTGTGTCCAATAATATAGTGACACGTGTTGTATTTTAAATATAGTCTGTTAAAGACCAATAAGGACCAAAGGCGTCAACATGCTCAAGTTGAGCCTCTGAGTGACGAACCGATGTCAACATGCATAAATAACAGCCTCTGAATGACTGATATGTCAACATGCTTAAATCATTAGCCTCTGAGTGACTGATACGTCAACATGCTTGAAACTTGGCCTCTGAGTGACTGATATGTCAACATGCCCAGCCTCTGAGTGACATCGGAATCCACATGCTTATCATAAGCCTCTGAGTGATCCTTTGTGAAGTCCTAAACTCTCATACGTGCCATTTGTTGGACGAGAGAGTTCAATTTTGTAAATATGTGAAAGTTGAATGATGGAGGGATTAAAAGTGTCAACATGTTAATTTATACCTCTGAGTGACCTTTTAACGAACCGAGAGCTCGATAATGTCCAAGCATAATCCCGGGTATGCCAAGTATTGGGTACGGAGGGCTAAAAGTGCCAAAAAGGTGTTTAAAATGGTTTTTAGAAGCTTTAATAAGTTAAGGGATTAAAAGTGTCAAACTTTGAAACTGACCTAAGGGCGGTCGCGGGCCGCGAGAGACCAGGCCTGGGTCTCTCGCGGGGCGCGAGAACAGACCTGCATCAGAAAGTTTTGTTTGGTCTCCAAGCAAAGCTCCAAAACCATTGAAACGAAACCATGGCTTCTCTAAACTGCTATGCCACGTTTTGGGACACTTGTAAGCTTCTTCTTACTCCCCTAAACACCTGGCTTCATCTCCTTTGAGCTCCCCAACTATAAATAGGTGCATAAGTTCTTATTCTAACTTGCACCTTTCTTATTAAATCACTCTTCTCCCTCCTCTGGAAGTTCCTAGCTGAAAGAAGCATCCAACTTAGTTCTCTTGCATTATAGGAACCTCTTGTAAGTGTTCCTTACTCTTGCATTTTCGCTTATAGGCTTTTATAGCCAAAAGTCAAGCGTTTTACGGAAAACACTTTGACTTTCGGTTAAGACCATTATGGTCCAGCCATTGTTCGAAATGAACATGGCTAAGTGATTGTAATAAGATAGTTGTTAATCCCTATAAAGAGCACCTCCTGAAGATCACGTTTGCTAGACCAATTGACAGGTCAAAGTTATGATATTAAAAAGTCAAACAGGCTATTTTTCGGAAAAAATATAAATTGATCTTATATATGTTATGAAACCTGTTTGACACTTAAACAAGATGATAATAATTATTAGAACATGTAAGAACATGTTCGGCTCATCAATTTCAGTTCTAAGGTCGGTTCGCAACCGAAAGTCGTGAACTTTGACTTTTGCTTTGACTTTCGATTCTGACTCGATTAAAATTAGTTACCTACTGATCTAAAGTTGCATTTTGATTGTAATATAATGTAGCATAACCCTCTGAGGTTATATTACATGATCATAATCAAAATCCAAGTTTATGCACAAGTTCCATAATTATGCCTCTTTGACCAAAATGCCCCTTTTTGAATAAAACAAGGTTTTAAATGGTAATGAACTTGAAAATGAGTTTCTACCGATGTAATATTATAAGTAGGATTATTTGGGATGTTAAACCAAGTTATAAACTGAGTTTTTAAGCAAGTCCTTAAACTATGTCGATAAATGACGGTTTTAGTCCTTGTGACTCATAAAATGATTTTAATCAATCTTTTCAAGGTAAATCATTTACCTACTGATATATTATATTAAATAACATGTTTTAACATTTTAATCTGATCCAAATGTCAGTTTTAGTAAACATCGCTTAAAAACATCATTTTACGACATAAGCGCGGTTTAAGCGCACAGTATGGCTTTAAACCATATTATCGACCAAGACTTGATACACATTGATTTTAAAACTTATTATAAACATATTTACAATAGGTACATGTTATAAACTGAGAATCCCAAATAATTTATAAATATGTATAAAATAACCAAAATGCCCCTATAAGGCATAATTTCGTTTTAAAACCTTAACGGGCATACAAGTTGACATCCTACTGATATCTTAACTTAATTAAAATATAATGGCATATAGGACTTGCCCATGACTTATACGGTTACCCGATATCGCTAATATGCGCACGGTTATGTATATGTAACTATTTTACGAAAATTAACCGAAACGGGTTTAACCTTATCACTTAAGTCTCAAAATCCAGAATGTTAATAGTTTACCCATATTAAACAAGTCAAGGTACTTGTTGGGATTAAACTACATTCTATCCAATCATCGTTTAATCTAGCGTCATACGTTTTGATCAAGTACGCTAGTCGGTCTAAGTCTATGACTTAAATAAGACCGTTAGTATTTAATTGGTTAGTTTATACTATAATCCAGACTAGAGATTTGCGGGGTAATGCTATCTGCACTTAGTCCTTTTTGTGTACGGCTGAGTTATTAAAAATTAAAGAAGACTAGCTCAGGTAAATACTCTCGACTTATTTCCCCTATACGGGCTTGGGTTACGGTAAATTATTACCGCTTGGTCGGAAATGGGATTAATCGAACGCCGGTTCGCAATAGAAATCCGCATATTCTGTTTTAATCAGTTTTGTCTGATAATTTAAACATCGGGGGTTAACTACCGTGTCCTGGATATCCTCGGCTCATTACAATTGAAATGGGCCACGACCTTAGCGTGGGTATAGGCATACACCCGATAGACGCTCAATTATGCATTCCCACAAGGTTGGGAGGAATTGACTCCTTCGTGAGTCCAAATGGTGTGTACGTTAATTGTGTCTCGGTTTTCGTGCCGAGCCCCGTATGTATGACAAACATGTAAATCTGTTAACAAGGTTGGACGGTCAATTAACCCAAGTTAAAAAAGAATTTTGTGCTGATATGCACCTAAAACATTTTTGAAATGTTTTCAAAATGAGTCAGTTGGGTGTATTTACCAGTGAAAGCTGACGTATTTTCAAAGACTAATCCCTGCAGGTACAATACGAAAATAGGCCAGAAGTGCTCGGTAGTGATAGAGGATCTTGCAAATCCTAAATCTGCCCAAAGTCTGTTTTATATTCTTTCCTTGTACAATTTATGATTCCGCCTGTGGATCTTCTATTACAAGCTTGTATATTATTTTGTATTTTCGAACATTCGGTTTGTAATAGTAATTTTACTCCAAGACTTCCGCTGTGCCGTGTTTAATTGACTATGATGTTATCAACTGTTGTCACGATACTCCCCACTCGGGCCCACCGGTGTTTGGATTTCGAGGTTGGAAATCCGGGGTGTGACACATTGTACACATATTGTTTTACAACCTACCATCAACTAGGTTAAATGCCCCTAGTTATATATATATGATTTAATATTTTTGAAGTGTTACACAAGATGCATTAATAGTAACAATAACAAGATGCATGAATAGTAACTTCAAGCGGGCTTTCTTTTTAAGTATGTTATTGTTTTTTAACCTTTATGCTTTAACATTTAGTATTGACACTTACACTTCTTCCGCTTTCTATGTCTTTTGCCTTGTTAACCTTTACCCTTCAACATTTAGTATTGACACTTACAATCTTTCAATTTTCTAAAACTTTAATCATTTTATACGTACTTATTTTTATGTACATGTAGGTAAATATTAAAGTTGATTATGTTTCTTTGAAAATTGATAGGCTCAGATAATGTGTGTTTTTTTTCTTTTTTTGTATGTTTTCAGTTGTTTACGTTTTGACATAAATTTCATACTTACAATAACAAGATGCATTAATAGTATAACAAGACGCATGAATAGTAACTTCAAGCGGCTTTCTTTTTAAGTGTTTTATTGTTTTTTTTACCTTTATGCTTTAACATTTAGTATTGACACTTACAATCCTTTCGCTTTCTATGTCTTTTGCCTTGTTAACTTTTACCCTTCAACATTTAGTATTGACACTTACAACCCTTCAACATTCTAGAAACTTTAATCATTTTATACATGCCTATTTTTATGTACATGTAGGTAAAAATTAAAGTTGATTATGTTTCTTTGAAAATTGATAGGCTCAAATACAATGTGTGTTTTTCTTTCTTCTTTTTTGTAAGTTTTTAGTTGTCTATGTTTTGGCATAAATTTTGTTTTACAAGTTAGGTCTAATATAATACGTTTTTATTAGACTGTATAAATTTGACTTACTTTACGTTTCGGCGTCACCGCGACATGCGAAACCATTTTTAACTTAAAAACATAATTTTGTACTTATTTTTATGTACGTGTCAGTATAAGTTCAGGTCAGTAGACATAAATTTCTTTCGTAAAGAAGTTGGGTCATATATAATACGTTTTCGTGCTTATTTTTATGTATATATATCAGTTTATCTATGTTTTGACGTAACTTTTGTTCAAAAACAATTCGGGTCTTGACAGTACAAATCCGAATTACTTTTCGCTTGAACCCGCCGCAACACGCCAGACAATTTACTAGTTTACTACAATGTAATGTATCATGTACTCATGCAGATTTTAGTTCAATAGCAGACGCCTAGATAGGGATGGCAAAAAAGCCCAAGCCCGACGGGTATGCCCGAAACCCGAAACATACAGGCCGGGTATACCCGAAGCCCAATGGGTATGGGCGGGTAAGGGCTTAAAAAAAGAAAAAAATTGGGTACAGGTATGGGATTTAGTGATACCTGCCCGATGCCCGACCCATTTACCCGAAAGTATCATATATAGATTTCATATATCTAAACTTAGTACATATACTTATTACCTTCTTTATAGTTATATGTGAATAAGTATTTGGTAGTTGGTTAGTGAACAAATAACTTATTTTTGAGCATGTATATTGGATATGGAAGTTAACACCCTTTATTATGTTGATGTTTATGCAATTAGGTGGTTCTGATACAATTCTTAATTAAGTAATCGTTTTGATGTAGTTTAGTATATGTGGTTTGAATATGATATGTAAGTTATGAATTATATTTTCATTTGTTACAGTCATTAAATTAGTAAATTATATAAACATCAAAGTAAAAATTGCATATTTATCCCAACGGGTATTTTTAAGAAATTTACGGTATATCCAATACCCGCGGGTATGCCCGATACCGACGGTAATTACCGACAAATACCGACGGTTAACGAGCCGGGTATGAGACAAAGAATTACAACCGGATACGGGCCTGCAATTACCAATACCGGCCCATTGCCATTCCTACGCCTAGAGTTTGTGATTGGCACATGAAGGTAACAAAATGCGTTTCAAAGACAAAAACACTGCCCAACTTTTCCCTTTAGTTTTCTATTTTTGTATTAGTATTGAGCCCTACGTTGCAAAGGTTGTTGTAAAACTGTGCCAAGTAGTACGAATGCTATGATACTGTCAGCGACCATCAACACTAGAAAAGCTCCTAAAAACAAAATAAATAAAAACAAAAAACAATAACGCCGAGCGAAAGCAGACATAAAATCTTTGAATCATGAACGATCGTTGCAAAGAAACTAAACCGAAACGTAAAACATAGAAAAAATAAAGAAGTCAATCTAGGTCTCGCACGTTGGACGAACTTGTCAAACAGAGAAAATAGATGTGTTCCGACAGGCTAGTTTAACGGGAAAAAATATACAAAAAAAATGTTGAACCCCACACGCACGTTGCGGTGCTTTAACTCACAAAGTTTAGAACGAAACAGAAAACTTGGGAAAGATAAAAGTATGGTGGACTAAAATTGAAAATAAAAAAGAGTTGGGATTAAATTGTAAAAAATAAAAAAACTTTGGGCTAAAAGTGAAAAAACAAAGGGTCTAAAATTGCAAAATTGAAGTTATTTTAAAAGAAATTTACTAAATAAATATGAATAAAATTTATGAGGTTGAAGGAGAGAATAACGTATGACATTTTTAAAATATTTTATTATAAATTAGATTAGATTTAAGTAAAAATAAAAAATAAAATATAAAAACAAAACATAACCGAAACTTTTTGAAGTGGACAAAAAAAAATAAAGAGTTGGGCCTGGCCCAAGAAAGTTCGAACAAGAAAATGAAAGAAAAAAGAAAAGGCTGGAATCGAAACCCGGTGGAGAGGCAGGGGCGGATTCAGGGAGTTTTTGAAGGTTCCTAGAAATTTACTCGATTTAGAAAAAAAATTTAGTGAAAATCTTGTATGATTTAAAAAAAAACTAGCGAGAATTAATAAAAATCTACTAAAAAGAATCACTTATAAAAAAAATTCTTGATTCGCCACAAGAGATTACTCAAACTTATGTAGTTATGGTTTGGTTTGCATATAATAACGACGAAAAAGAAAATATTAAAATACTAAAAAGACTTCACTGTATCATGCCAAAATGGCTGTTATATAAATAATAATATATAAAATAATATAATAATAATAATAAAAATAATAATAAGCTTTAACAGATTACAAAGTTGATAGATTTTACATTGTTATAAATACGTTGTCTTGCAATTGCGTCAAGCATAAATCACGTGTCAAAAGATAGAAAATGAAGAAAAATTATCAATATCATGTTGTATTCTTATTCACATGTTTGTCAAAGAGTCTGTGTGCAATCATCTTCAATAATGTCAAGATACACGTAAAATAACATGTAGTCCGGCTATACAATTAATATATGTCTTTTATTGTTTTTAATTATTCACTTTTCATAATAATAAAACCTTAGTAATTATCTGTCTTTCTTCTCTGTACATGTTGATTAATTAATGAAATAAATAAAATGAAAATTAAATAGAGCCCCTAAAATAATTAAGATACGCTACCCTACTACGTCGGCTACAAATGTGTGTATATTAATTTTTCTCGACAAAGTTGATAAGGTTGATACGACGTGGTGTTTATTTGAGTGGCTCTATTTACATTTTCGTTCTATCTTGACATTAAAAATGATGAATCGGAAGCACTAATTTAGAGTGTAATAGATAAACATATGTATGAACTGTAATTCAACATGATAGTGATTCTTTTTTATTCATTTACTAACTTTTGGTATGTGATTATATAATTGACACAATTATAGGCAACATATGCGCAATATACAATTATATATACCCAACCAAAACTAAAAATTATTGATGACCAAAAACCAAAATTAATCAAAAACTGACCAAAACAATCGGCTATAGTTAGGTGAATATGAATAACCGACCAATTGCTAATTTGCGTTGCACCACAAAGGCCACCTATTCAATTGGTGTGCAATTGGTCTAGGCTTCACACTGGATAGATATTTAATCTTTCCATATTTTATATGGAAAGAGATGTTTCTGGCCCATGTGTCTGTGGTTCAACTACTAAATTGGTGGCTCGAGTTAAGAGCAAGTGGTTAAGAAAGATCATCTGCAGGCTGCAGCTCCATCTCACCTTTGAGAAGGGTTTTTTTTTGCTTATTTGGATAATTTGAACCCTTGTGTTTTTTAGTTGGAAAAAATGGAACCGGAAAAAGTGAGTGGTCTATAAGTGGAAAACATAACTACCGGTCTAACTGACCATCGTTTATGGTTATGGTTAACACTTTCCGAATAACTGAATCATCGGTTAGCCTAAATCCACAGTTAACCAACTTTACACACCTCTGGATCGAGTTTATATGGGACTAGGATTACTTAAATGTGTCACAAACCCGTCCCATTCTCAACCCTATTTAAAGAGTATATTGCCTTGTTTATAACTGTAGCATATAACATTTAATTTAATCACTATAATGATTCCTCTAACCCATATGATGGTCAATACAAATTTCTGATTTTGAGTTCATTGTCAGTTTTGATGCTACATTGATTACAACCTTGCTCTTCAGATAGGGTTACAATATACTGAGTTTTAATTGTGATTATTATGCGTCTTAACGCATTATAGTTGTGTTACTCATTACATATATGGTTGCCAAAACTACATGTACTTAATTGGATCCATCACCCTAAAACTCGTATACATAACTATTTTTTATTCGTATCCGTAGGCTTTTTTCCGTCTGCGTTATTTGACAACATAAATAAATAAATATTCATTGATTTCAACATTTGGTTTTCATCCAGAAAGATTTGTTTATGATATCCTAAAGTCATTTTTTTCATAATGTAGTTCCAGTTAGTTATAACTAATAAATATATGGTCATCATGAGATGTATGACAAGATTTAACGTTGGTTATTCCAAATTACAAAATACCAAAAATTGATTATTTAAAAAAATAAGCAAACAATATTAATATATATGGATTAAGTAAACTAATAGAAGTTGAAGCCTAAAGTAAATAAGCTGGAGGATGATCGAAATTAGTACCAACTAGCAAACATATCACTCACAATATATAAAATGATTAAGTTTATGTATCAAATGGATGCTTACATAAATCTATATTGTTAAAAAGTGATTCACAGAACAATGAATTGAAGTGTATATTTTTCTGTATATCACATTACAAGAAAGGTATTGAATTTATACACAAAATCGTAATCTAAACATAGAAGACAGCTTGGTTTATGGCTGGATTTACAGCTGATTAATAGCTGTCTTTAACATTGCTGCGATTTGCTGTTGATTAGCTAGGTGAACGGCTGTTGATTAGCTGCCGCAAGGTGTCCGGATGTTAATTAGCTGCGATTACCTCCAAGGTTTGACTTTCCTTTCTAACACTCCCCCTCAAGTTGAATAGTTGGATTTCCAAAATTCAACTTGCTCAAACAATCGCTGAAAATTTTCCCGTTAACTGCTTTTGTTAGAATGTCAGCAAGCTGATCCTTTGATCGAACGAATGGTAGTTCAATCGTCCCATCTTCCAATTTTTCTTTGATGAAGTTCCTATCAACTTCCACGTGTTTAGTTCGATCATGTTGTACTGGGTTTTCTGAAATCTGAATTGCAGCTTTATTATCACACATAATTTTACTTGTTTCTTTTGACGGAAAACCAATCTCAGCTAAGAGTCTCCGCATCCACATGGCTTCTGTTAAACCTCGAGCTATACCTCTAAATTCAGCTTCTGCACTTGAAAGAGCAACCACCTTTTGTTTTTTACTTCTCCAAGTAACGAGATTCCCTCCAACTAAAGTGAAATAGCCTGTTGTTGATCTCCGACTTCCCTTATCTCCTGTCCAGTCTGCATCGGTATAGATTTGAACATTTAGGTGTCCATGTGATTGAAACAGGACTCCATGACCCACTGTTCCTTTGAGATATCTAATAATTCTCCAAACTGCTTCCATATGTGACTGTTGAGGTTGGTGCATGAACTGACTTACTACCCCTACAGCATAGGCAATGTCTGGACGAGTATGTGAGAGATATATTAGCTTTCCCACCAGCCGTTGGTATCTTTCTTTATTTGCCAGCTTTGCTCCTTCCTCCATATAAAGCTTTTGGTTCGCACTCATAGGAGTGTCTGCTGGTTTGCAATCGATCATTCCGATCTCTGCCAACAAGTCTAAGACATACTTCTTCTGGCTAATGAAAATTCCTTGTTTTGATCTCAGTACTTCAATTCCGAGGAAATACTTAAGTCTGCCCAAATCTTTCATTTCAAATTCAGCAAACAAGTTTTCTTTGAGTCTTACCATTTCTTCTTTATCGTTCCTTGTAATGATCATATCATCTACATAGATAATTAGGCAGGTTACGAATTTTCCTCTTTTTTTGAGAAACAAGGTATGATCGGCATTACTCTGTTTATATCCAAACTTTTTCATAGCTACCGTAAATCTGCCAAACCAGGCCCGGGGAGATTGCTTCAAACCATAAAGGGACTTCTTCAGACGGCAAACTTCTCCAGTTTTGAAATCTTTTGTGAATCCTGGAGGAGCATCCATAAATACCTCTTCATCTAGGTCTCCGTGTAAAAAGGCATTTTTTACGTCAAACTGTTGAAGTGGCCACCCTTCATTTGCAGCTATCGAAAAAAGAACCCTGATTGTGTTCATTTTTGCAACCGGGGAGAATGTTTCAGCATAGTCAATCCCATATGTCTGGGTATACCCTTTTGCTACCAGTCGGGCTTTATATCTTTCAATTGTACCATCTGGTTTATACTTAACCGTATAGACCCAACGACACCCCACGGATTTCTTTCCCAATGGGAGAGTACACTTTTCCCAAGTATTGTTCTTGATTAGGGCTTCCATTTCCGTTTTCATCGCTTCCTTCCAATGTTTAGACTTTAAGGCTTGATCCACGTTTGTAGGAGTTTCTTCGGAATAAACAGATGAGATAAATGCTTTGGCTTCCTTAGTGAAATTTCCATCGGCCACACTAGCTATAGGATAGCTAGATTTTCTTGGTTCTTTTTCGGGAGAATACCGTTTCGGAGGAACCCCTCTGTTTGTTCTAGGGGGTAACACATATCTTGATGGTGGTTCTTCTTGTCTGGATTCATCTGCCTGCAAATTTTCAGTTTGTTCTGTGGCAGTTTCATGGTTAGAAGTATTGGTATCCTCGGAGTCATTAGAAACTTCAAAAGTACCACCAGACTGAATAGGATGAGTATTACTTACCTCGGACACCAGGTTAGGAGGAACATTAGGACCGTCAGTGGCACTGAAATTGGACTCTGGTGACTCTGTAGTTGGTACATAGGGAACATATTTCAACCAGCTTAGTGTGTCTAAACATTCCTTCTCCCCCTGACCACTGAGTTGGGAATTGTAGTAATACTCGGTTTCAAGAAAGTCACAGTTTATTGTGGTGAACATATGACGTGTTTTTGGATTATAACATCTGTATCCCTTTTGATTCATTCCATACCCGACAAAGACACATTTTTCAGCACAAGGGTCAAGTTTGGTTCGATCTGATTTAGGTATGTGAACAAAGGAAGTACATCCAAAGATTCGTGGTTGAAGAGTGAGAACTGAGGGTAGTTTGAAGAATTTTGAAAGAGTGTGTAACGGAGTGTTAAGTTTTAGGATTTTTGTTGGGAGTCGGTTGAGAAGATAGGTAGCAGTAGCAAGGGCTTCAGGCCAAAAAGATTTTGGAACCTGAGATTCAATTAGGAGAGCTCGTGTCATTTCTAGCAAAATGCGATTTTTCCTTTCGGCGACACCGTTTTGTTCTGGAGTGTTTGGGCATGTAGTTTGGTGGATTATTCCCTTGTCTTGGAAAAAGGATTTAAACGAGGTATTAACAAACTCACCGCCATTATCGGATCGGAATATTTGGATGTTTGTTTGAAATTGGGTTTGGATCTTGGCATAAAACATAGTGAATTTTTCAAATACTTCGGATTTGTTTTTCAAAAAATAAACCCAGGTCATTCGGGTACAATCATCAACGAACATCACAAAGTAACGAAGGTTTTGCCCTCCAAGAACTGGGGCAGGACCCCATACGTCAGAATGGATTAATGAAAATGGCAAAGCAGCCTTAGTATTATTGGGTTTAAAGGTTTTTCTGTGGCTCTTTGCTAAAACGCATGTTTCACAATGTGACATAGAATTAACTGGAAATGTTTTTGGAAATAAAATATGTAAATAACTTGTAGAAGGATGACCTAATCTTCGGTGCCACAGCCAAGCTTCTCGTTCCGATGTCCCATGAGTCAACATCACAGCACCACTTTGAGTCACCTCATCCACATAGTACAACCCTTGACTTTCAGTGCCACGCCCAATGATCACTCCCGTCCTGATATCCTGTAAAATACAAAACGTAGGGTACATTAGGACAATACAGTTGAGTTCTTTTGTGACATGGCTGATGGAGAGCAGCTTATGTGATAACGAGGGAACATAAAGACAATTAGAGATTTTTATTGTGGGTGAGATCTCAATAGTCCCTCCCGATTTTACATCCATTATTCCTCCGTTTGCTGTTTGAATATGTGTTTTTTTGGGTTTGGTTGTTGAAATAATATCCGATAGCTCATAAGTCATCGTATCGGTCGCGCCACAATAAAAAATCCAAGGTTTTTGTTTTTGATGTTCGTGGGCCATATTGACATTTCCCTTATTTTCAGGGACTATATGTGCAACATTTGTGTCTTTATTATTCGTGTATAACTGAGGGTTTGAGGGTTGCGCCTCAAACCCTTTACCTGCTGCGACATCTTCTTCTTCATCTGCTGCGACATCAGCTTTTGCCATTCCACCGCTAGAAGACTTCCCTATTTCCGTAGTCTTTGTGCCTCTCTTCTGACCATCGGACCACCATTCGGGATACCCAACGAGTTTGAAACATTGTTCCCGGGTATGTTTCGTCATACCGCAATGATCACACTTGAGGTGAGTTCTGTCGTCTTTGTTACTTGTTCCGATTCTTTTTCCATCGGCCCGTCGGTAGCCCTTTGATGCAAGCCCTAATCCGTCAATTTCAGAGGCCATTAGACCCACTGTGATACCCTGTGTGTCATTGAGAGGTGTTCCAAGAATGTTCTGGTGAGCGGCCTCCATGCGGACAGTGGCGTATGCAGTTTCTACGGTTGGAAGGGGTTCTAACCGGAGTATTTCCCTCTTTATGGGGTCATATTTCCGGTTGAGGGCGTTTAGAAACTGAAACAGTTTCTGTTCCGTCTTGATTTTGTGATACGCTTGGATATCGGTTGGGCAGGTCATAGGGTTTGGGTCAATCTGATCAATCTCTCCCCATACTCCTTGGAGTATATTCCAACAATTCTTCTAGGGAGAGATTGTTCTGTTTGATTTCATTTGCCTTGACATGTAGGTTGAAAGTTTGGAGCTTGTCACGCCCACTGCTATATGTTATAGCCAGGGCATCCCACAGTGATTTTGCTGTCGGAAATTCGGTTAAATTGCTGGCAAGGGTTGGTTCGATGTTTTGTATGAGACATGAGAAGACGACTAGGTCGTCTTGTTCCCATTGTTCATATTCTTCATTGGTTTGATTTGGTGGGTTGGTTGATAAATGGTTTAGAAAGGCTTTGGATTTACCGCCTATGGCTACCCTCATCATCCGGGTCCATAGAGCATAATTCTGGCTATTGAGCTTGAGGTTTATTTGAAGGTTATCGGACAGTTTTGGGTTTCGGTTTTGTGGGTTGAGGCCATTCTTGAGCAGATTGGCGATTTGAATTGATAGATCTTCTCCCAAGTTACCGGCTTCGGCCATGGCAGCTTGGTTGAGAGGGTGATTGGTTTGGGTGAGCAAGGTAAATGATGAACAGGTCAAGAACGACACTGCTCTGATATCATGTTAAAAAGTGATTCACAGAACACTGAATTGAAGTGTATATTTTTCTGTATATCACATTACAAGAAAGGTATTGAATTTATACACAAAATCGTAATCTAAACATAGAAGACAGCTTGGTTTATGGCTGGATTTACAGCTGATTAATAGCTGTCTTTAACATTGCTGCGATTTGCTGTTGATTAGCTAGGTGAACGGCTGTTGATTAGCTGTCGCAAGGTGTCCGGATGTTAATTAGCTGCGATTAACTCCAAGGTTTGACTTTCCTTTCTAACATATATCACCATCCCTAAATAGACTTCCAATATTGTAATCACGGAATACTTCCAATAATTAAGTAATCAATACAAACCATAATATTATTATCCAAAACTAATCAGTTAAATATATATCCTCAATGAATAACCAAATACGGATCATCAATGACATTTTGTAGGACATGGTTATAATAAAAATTATATAAATAAATATAAAAATTATAAGATACTCTCTTTACATAATTTTAGAAAATTGTAGTACCCGTACCGTGTACAAATCATACAAAATTAAATATGAAATACAACATATTTAAATAAATCGATTCAAATTGATATCTTCAAAAGTTAACGTCTTCAACTTGATCTTTAGTAACGTATTCTTGTAGTCTCCTTAGCAAGATCTTCAAAAGATAGAGTAATCAACTTTGTGCTCGAACAAGGCCTTCTTGTAATATCGCTTGTCACAAGAAAGAACAAACAATGTTGACGGTTGTGGCTGAGGCACGTGTTCAACACGCTTCCCTTAAAACATATTTCGCGCCTCTACTAAAGATGACGCGTCTGTCTCCCAGGGTACAATAGCCGGAGCAGTCTGTGCTGCCGGAAATGGCCACGCGCCCGAAGTTACTCCGGATAAAATTATAGTGTTTGTACTTGTGAAAAAACAATGATACGAATGTCATGGAATCGAGTAGAGAAAACTAATCTCTCTATAGTTCTCAACATATGGATGTTCAAGTCTTCACAACTTCTCCAAGAATTCTTCATCCATATTTCTTTCTCTTGCAGTTTTTCTAATGAAACTAATGAAGCACATAGCCTACCATTTTTACAAGAGTTATGGGTAGTGAAAAGTTTCACTTAATTGGTGATTTAATTAGAGATATAAAAACTCTAATAAAAACTAATAAAGTGACATAAAAAACCCTACTCAAGAGTTTGTCATATGAAGAGTTTAATTAGTAATTCTAATTTTACTAAATTATAATTTCACTAAATTAATATTCATTCACACTACAAAAAAATATCTAACAATCCCCCACATGAATGGAGATAGTTCAAAACACATAAAATTTCCATGGAACTTCGATAGTTGAGTATTGCCGGATAAGTAGGTGTTCTCTTTGAACTTTCCGTTGTGAAGCATACTTAGTCTCCTAGCGGTTTGTAGACGCGATGTCCTTGAACAAACCCCCATTTGTGTAGACGACAATACACTTCACACAATACTCTCCTTAGCCGGGTCATCCCCTCATAGTTGTGTCCAATAATGGTCGTGGAACACTTTCCTGGTTCTGCGAGAGCTCTAGGAATTGTGCCCCCAATTCCATTCGAAGCGACTCCACTTCTCTCTAACATAGGTGATTCTCCTTAAATCATTAAAAGCATCATGGTTACCATGATTACGCAAAATCATTTACCACATAATATGCTTAGCTCACAATTTGTCACTAAATTCCATAGGAATGAACTAGGACGTATTTAAACACCCTTTTATCGTTTAGGGGTATATTTAACCATATATACTAGCTTATGCATATTAGCTATGCCCCCACAGTGACCACCCTTAGGCATATGAATTCGTTGTTCTATTGAACTTAGATCTTGGGATTACCAGTCAACTAAGTTAGATTTCCTTCACACACCTTTTTTCATGGGCTTTAGTCTCATTCCACAACTTGATCTCTAATAAATCCTCAGGTTGTTGGATCCATAACATTATCTTTGTCATTGACGAGTCACTAAAGATAACTTTGCAGTTGAGACCAATTGTCATGACGTGTTCTTAACTCGAAAGTTAACGTTGCCTATTGTCAATTTCTAAGACTATAACCTCAGTGGCCACCTGAATCTTGTTATAATATTTGTCTTAGAATGATACATTTATAATTTAAGGCAAACACATCTCCATTATGCACTATGACCTTTGTGTCTTCCACTTAGTCGTCTGTTTGCAATGTTAGATTGGATTACAAAATCCTTATTGCCAAAATATTATGGTACAAATGCAAGACACCCCCACATTTAAGTGTTATTGGATAACATCCAGATGGAGTAACAAAAACCATTTCTACATACCCTTATAGGGTTGTTTTTTAAATGGATCCTCCCTCACATTTCTTGCCATTTGATCAACATTTCCGGAACTTCACTTATGACGACCTTTATACACATATGATTGAACAAGATCAACCTCATTGTATCAGTGAATTTACTCATATTGCATTAACTTACATAAGCTTCCGAGCGGACCAAAGCAACACATGCCATTGTCATAAGTTTGTTACCAACTTAGAATAATTCTAATTTAACATCTAGAATAAGCCTAGACAATGAGTTCTCCTCCTTAGTTTTTCGAACAAAATCTTCAAAACTTTCATGTCTTTTCCTTATAATGAATGAAATTCTCCCTAACTTTGTCTATACACAAATTCTTTTTGTGTTCATACACATTTGAATGTTTAGAGTTAATTAGTCTCCGTCAAGACCCATAATTAACCAAGTACTTATTCTAGCATGCTTTAGACTATAATACTTTAGCATGTGAACAGAAGATGCATCATTCTGAGTCTTCACAGCCCCAAGGATATCATAATATCACTTGGCAACATTCATCCCTTCTTAAGACAAAATAATGAGACTTATTCATAATCCTAAAACATCAATATTTAGGAATGTCTCACAAATTATTGTAAATAGCATATAGCTAAATTTTATCATTCAATTAAGGAACATAACTTGTTTACCTTTGATCTCCAACGCTTTACCTTTGACTTATAAGTACTTAAATGTAAGTCTTAATCCAAGTCACTTGGTGAACACACTCATCGCCAACAAGATGAATGTTCCTCGTTTACAATCACTATTATGTGGAAGATAGTCAACTAGATCCACACTCAACAACATGGCATTCATAATTTTGCCATAAGTGATTTGCACACATCTATTGTTATCATTAGGAGATATGTATATTTAGAATGCTCTCCCAAACGAAGGTAAACTTTCCATATTCAAGTGGTAGACACATCAACGTATAAACCTCGCAAGATTTATTAAAGGTAAACAATAACATATAGTACTTTTACTTTCATATGTTAGAATTCAAACTTGTGAATTTATAATGACTTCTAATGAAGTATTTCGACATAAATCTCGTTTGTGTATTTCATCCCAATACACTCCCTACTCACTCGTGATGTGGTTACACATTTGATATCTCGTTTTTTACTTTTAGTCAATGCAACAACTCTTAAGTTGTTTATGTCCAAGTATTTTCGTGTACTATCCATTTAAAACCATATTCTTTTAAATAATGTATAATTAACGTTATAATTATTTTCCACAAAAATAATTTATACGTCACAAACATTAGTGATTTATTTCTTTGTAAAAATTGCATGTATTATCCGAAGATATTGAACATAAAATACTAAAATACATTCGAAATTAAATCATAAGTGCCAAAACACTTTTGAAATTTAAACGGAAGCATAGACGATATGTAGACATCAAATATCAAAGTGCTTTTATCTTCAACACTTAATATCTGACCAAAATCTTTGCAAAGGTATCGTCCCATAGCATGTCTTAAGGTACTCCCTTAACAAAAGTCCATGCACTCGTAAGTACAAGTTTGCCATTTCATCTTGAAACTATAAACTTGGACAATCATACTTAAAACAACACCAAGTTGTTACAAAGACTACATTTAAGTAGTATACTAAAACAATTAAATTTGTTCACAACAACACCAAATTGTTTTCCACCAAATAATATCACGAGATTATCACTTTGTTCATCTATGCTACTTCTATCAAGAGTAGTAAACCATTTGAATTCTTAATGCTATGCAAAACTTTGTTTTAAAAAAAACATTCTAAAACATTTCCTTAGTTTTGCAATATACTATATTAATAACATCAAGTAAGGTTTATGAAAATATAGATCAAAAACCCAAAACAACAAACGTTTTTATATTGTTTAGTCTTACTACGCACATACTAAACGTTTTCTAACACGCATGTTAGAAAAAAAAATGTTATAAACGGCACATATAGAATCGACGTTTACATAAAACGTTTTCCAATGATAAAGTTTATAAAATAAACAATTTCTCATCATTTTTAATGCACACATAGACAATTAAATGTTTACATAAAACATTTCCATTCATTATGGTTTATATAATGAACAATCTCTAACCTTGTATATGTGATATACATTTTCTAACACATACAGAAAATTTAACTCATTATATAATATAAAACATGGCCATTTGGATTTAGAAATCACAAATTAAAGTTAGTGAGAAATCCATACAACAACACCATCACTTTATGGTGATTTATTCTTGAAGCCAATCAAACGTCAACTTCAATGTATGACTTTTTATTTTTTAAACCATGCAAAGCATTAATGTGTTTATATTCACTAAAATCAATTCTACAACAAATTACTTATATAAAATGTTTACATAAAACATTTCAAAGCATTTGTATTCTAACCATTTTTAACAATCATGTTAAAATGAAAAAGAAATCTAATGCGCAGTTAGAAATATTAACATTTCCACTAAATGTTAATTCGACTTGTTAAAACACATATATGTTCAATTAAATAAGTCACTTCTAATACACATGTTTATAAATAAACAACTAAAAATTGCTTCCAAACAAACACTTTTCATGAACAATTTCTAATACGCATGTTAGAAGACAAATGATACAAAAATCATTTCTTTTTTTTATAAATTATTTCTACCACTTTTGTTAGAAATAAACAATTACAAAAATTGTTATAAATCTTATCAATAAATATGTTCTAACATTTTGTTAGAAATAAATGATTATAATAATCAGTATCATACCAATAGGTTCTAACAAGCTCGTTAGAAATAAACGATTACAAAAATCGTTATAAAACATATCACTTTGTATAAAGAATCCAATTTTAACATGCCCCTGTAGAAATAAATGATTAAAAAATCATTATAAAGATTATTTGTTCATATAAATCCATGGGTGGATGAATAGTCTACTTTAACTAGAACTTAATTAAAGACATAAAACTCTAATCAAGTAACATAAAACTCTTATTTAAAGACATGAAAATTCTACTCAAGAGAATTTAACGTTTACAAAAAACGTATGGTTTACACCCATAATTCCGGTCTAACACACAAGTTAGAGAAATTTAACGTTTACAAAAAACGTGTGGTTTACACTAATAAACCCGTTCTATAACACAAAGGTTAGAAAAAATTAACGATTTCATAATTGTTTCAAAACCAAACGATTGAACCAAAACTATTCATTTTCTACCACGGTATAGGATTTAAAATTATAACTCAATCTCTATAAATCAAACACAACAAGTTTACTACATACATATTTCCCAAAAAAAATATTTATAAGATCAATCTCTAAAAATATTTTTTTATTATAAATCCTTTCATGAACCCAAAATCCTTATAAATAAGGTTTGAGATTGTAATCTGTTTTAAGTTTGTAGGACATGGTCAAATTTTATAATAAAATTATATAAATAAATATAAAAATTGTAAAGATACTCTCTTTACATAATTTTGGGAAATTGTAGTACCCGTACCATGTACAAATCATACAAAATTAAATATGAAATACAACATATTTAAATAAATCGATTCAAATTGATATCTTCAAAAGTTAACGTCTTCACTTGATCTTTAGTAACATATTCTTGTAGTCTCCTTAGGAAGATCTTCAAAGATAGAGTAATCAACTTTGTGCTCGAACAAGGCCTTCTTGTAATATCCCTTGCCACAAGAAAGAACAAACAATGTTGACGGTTGTGGCTGAGGCACATGTTCAACACGCTTCCCTAAAACATATTTCGCGCCTCTACTAAAGATGAAAGCGTCTATCTCCCAGGGTACAACAGCCGGAGCAGTCTGTGCTGCGAAATGGCCACGCGCCCGAGGTTACACCGGATAAAATTATAGTGTTTGAACTTGTGAAAAAACAGTACGAATGTGATGGAACTCGAGTAGGGAAAACTAATCTCTCTATAGTTCTTAACATATGGATGTTCAAGTCTTCACAACTTCTCCAAGAATTCTTCATCCATATTTCTTTCTCTTGTAGTTTTTCTAATGAAACTAATGAAGCATATAGCCTACCATTTTTACAAGAGTTATGGGTAGTGAAAAGTTTCACTTAATTGGTGATTTAATTAGAGATATAAAAACTCTAATAAAAACTAATAAAGTGACATAAAAAACTCTACTCAAGAGTTTCTCATACGAAGAGTTTAATTAGTAATTATATTTTCCTAAATTATAATTTTACCAAATTAATATCCATTCACACTAAAAAAATATCTAAACACATTTACCATGATAAACACACCTAACACCGTAAAAGTCGCAAACATTAAACACCCGATGGTAGCAATTACTATTCACGCCCCTTATGGTATTAGGTGTAGATTTAGTCTTTTTAGTTGAAATTCCATCCCATTCTTTCATTGATACGATGTTAATGGTTTTGATGGTTTATATATACTGATAAAGATTTTAAATAAAACTTAAAATAAAGGCCGCATAAATTGTTATAATCCCGCATGTAACAAACTTGACCACCATACACTCATTAATTTACAATTTTATCCCCCCCAACTTTCACCAGAGTTTAAAACAAACATGAACACATAAGTTTATAAATTTCTTTGTATTATAAACCAAATGACTAACATGCTGTTTTAGTTTTAGATTTCTTTTTCGATATTTTTGACATCTCATTTTTTTAATTTTCTTCATTTTCATTTTGCCTTTTTTTGTTTGTCTTTTTATCTTTAAACATTATTCAAGATCATAAAATAACTTTGGTAAATTTGTCTTTAGTTATACAACTTTATTTATTCATTTTCTCAATTGGTATCATTTCTTTATAACAAATCATTTAGTTATCTACTTAACAAAATTTAAACTTAATCACTCATTCCTTTAGTTCCTTACTTTACGTACTTAATTAAAATGTTAAATCTCCATGATCGTATATCATTCATTAATTAACAATCATAGTTATAAAAAAAGTAGTATGCACTCACTCCTCTTATATAATTTGTTACAAATATATGTAAATATAATTAAAGTAACATATATTATGATCACTCCTTAGGTATTTGATCTCATGTTTTGGTTCGCATAAAATGTTATTTATCTTTGTCAACAAATGTAGCCATATGTATCGGAAAGTTATAATTACTATTTAAACATAACTAGAATTAAGCTTACCCGCGGTGCGGCGGGGTGTAGAACCATGCTAAATAGCACTAATGTCACACCACCGTTAGCGGCTATCAATATTAAATTTGCGGCGTGTTAATGCGAAAAAATTAGACCAAAATATAAAATATAGAAAATAACAACTAAGTCGATGTGCGATTCGTGCGTTGTGACTAACCTGTCATACGAGAAAAAATAGACATAAAAACATGGAACCACACATGCACGTTGCGTTGTGTTAACTCACAAAATTTGAACGAAAACGTAAAATGAAATGTAAACACGTTGAACTACACACATACATTGCGTCGTGTTAACTCGCAAAATTTATAACGAAACATGGAGCCAATTCAAGTTGAAAGTGAAACAGTTGTAAACTAAAATTGCAAATAATGAAAAGTTTTGGATTAAAAATAAAAGCCAATTTTTATGAGATGAAAACTATAAAAAATGAAAAAGCTTTAGATTAAAAGGTAAAAAAATCAAAACTTTTAAAAAATCTACAAAACATAAGGTATAATATCCAAAACATAAGGTATAATATCATGATGTATAGAAAGGTTATTAATTTATAGGATGTAAATATGTAAAGGTTATAATAGTCACAACCTGCACAACGTTTTTGCAGTGGGTTCCCAAAAATATATAAAAATATTCTTATACTTTTTTGTAGCGTCTTTTCACTAAAAAAAAGGTTAAAGCAACCGGCCAATTTAATTATTGCGTTGAGGCAAGCATATAGAAATGTGTATTAAATGTCATTCAATCACTAGCGATCACTAACACTTAAAAAATTGGTATAAAAATTGAAAATCTAAAAACCGAGTAACAATAGACTAAAAAAATTAAACCACGCACGTGAAACATAAAAGATAGAAAACGATAATTAAGTCGATCTACGACCCGTGCGTTGTGACGGAGCCGTTAAATGGAAAAAATTAGGCATAAAACGTCGAACCACACACGTGCGTACGTTGCGGCGTGTTAACTCGCAAAATTTAAACTGAAATGGGAAGCGGAAATGTGTAAAATGTAAAAAGTATAGGGGATTAAAGCTGAAAGTGAAAAAGTGTATGAGTTAAGTTATAAAAGATGAAAAAGTATTGGATTAAAAGTAAATAAATAAAAGATAAAAATTTTGCAATATATCATGGGTACAACCCATGATGTTAAATGTAAACTCCTAGATGCATTGCAAAGTTTGTAACTAATAATATACGTGTTTTTGGGACCTTGTACGTTGCGACAAAACCATTAAATCGAACAAAATAGACGTAAAAAACTAAGACACGTGCGAACGTTGTGGGGGGTGTTCGGTCAAACCGTTTTAAGAACCGAATTAAATCACATAATTTAATTAATATGTAGCTACAAAATTAACTAAAAATTGTAATTCATACAAGAAAGTAAATTTACATGTAGAATGTACTTAATTATATAATATAACAAAAACTAAAAATAAGTGTGTATATTATGAGGAGTGTGAGAGATGGAGAGGGGGGGGGGTTAGCTTATAATAATCAATCAAAAGAAAGCAAATTGAATAGTGAATGTGTGTGAGGGTAGAAAGTTTGTGACAGTTTGTGACAAATAATTTGCATATTGAACGCATATTGAACAGTTTGTGACAAATAATTTGCAACAACTTTGATGGTTGTGACTTTCGTGATTAGTGGGGGATTCAAGAATTTTTTTAGGGGTTCCTTTTGAATATTCTCATTATTTTTTCGAAATCATTCAAGATTTACATTAACTTTTTCCATTTCTTTTTTTCAAATTGAGGGTTCTTAGGAACCTCCCTTGGATCCGCTACTATTCGCAATGATGAAAATATGTTGTGAAACTTGATTAAAAACAACGCATGAAAAAGGGTTAGTGCAATGTATCATTGGGTAGGAAATGTGCGATGACCGATTAATTAATGTTATTAAAGAAGATGTGCGATCCAAAAAGTTTCACTTTGGAAGACAAGCAAGTTAATAATATTTAAGCCTTAAATATTATATTCATGAATTGCGGTTTAGCGAAATACCGTATTAAATATTTAGTGTAACTAATTATTTAAAAAGTAATTAATAGATATAGGTGAAATAGTATTTAATGGTTAAATAATATTAATTATATTTATGAGATAAATATAAGTGAGTTAAGAGTTTATATACAAGTATAACAGTTGGAATCTATGGAGTTGGTATAAATACATGGGGTTTTTGAGTTAAAACTTTACACCAAAACTTTATAAGACAAAATTAAAACCCATAACCCACAACATCACTGTCGCCCCCCTCTCACCCCGTCGGTTCTATGCCGTCGTCGCCAGCTCGGTCGCCGCTACACCGGCTACCACTGCTCACCCGACACCGTACATACTGCCGCCACTGGAACCGGCCTACACCGTTGCCACCCACCGTTCTGATCATCGGTTATCAAAACCGGCGTCCGATTTGATTTTCGCTACCCGGTTTTGGAATCGGTTTTTTTTAGAGTTTAATTCAAGAGCTGATTCGGGTACTCTGGTTTCGTAAACGCGTTAGCTAGCGTGACGTTGTAAGCTCATCGTGTGGTTGTGAGTTTTTCGTCAAAATGTACGCAATGCTAAAACACACTATGGTTGTGAATATTTGTTTAAACGAATGAAAATGAATCACTGATATGAATTTTAATTGGAATTAAAACATGTATTCTATTCTGCCACACAATTAATATAAGATATTAGTTAAACTATTAAAATAGATTTTCTTAAAACCAAATTATGTATAATGCATAACACAGTCATTTTAATATACAAAAAATTAAGATACAAAAAGTTAAAAACTTTTTTTGACTTTAATTCTAAGTACAATCTAACTGAGAGTAAACTAGTTTTTCAAACATTATTTACAGTTTAATCGCCTGATCTTAATCGTCACTCGTCTTTAACAAAATTATAGATAATTATTTAATATTTACACTTCATCCCCTTATAAAAACTAACTATCCCCACGATATTTAAACGGTTATAACTTTTTTACGTTAATATGTAAAAAAAAATAGACCATAAAACGAATATTTTCTTCTTTTTAATTTGAGTATAGTATTGCTATAGTTTTTTTAATTAAAAAAAATTGATATGTCACGTGATTAAAGGGTTATTTGATAGCCTTCTAATGATTCCATTTGAATTAGTAAGAAGTAAGGTGTTTGGTTCACAAAAATAACACCTCTTAATGGTTCAGTTGACTTCTTAAGATTAAGTAATAAAACTACTTTGAATGGTTAAGAGACGGATTTACCCTTACCCTAACAAACTTTCTTAACCCCAAAACTTCAGCCACCACCAAGCACTACCAAAAGCACCCATGACAAACACTGCCAACCACACCACCACTACCCGCCTAGCACTGTTAACCACCTATCACCATCGTCAACACTGCTAGCCGTCACCGCTAAGTAAACCCTAATTACGCATGTCATACACATAATCACGCACGTTATAAAAAGAATAAGGAATGAGACGCAACTCAATCTCCTGCTCGCATACGCATCCCACGATAAACACTATTATATTTTACACACTCCTCTCTCTCTCTCTCTCTATATATATATATATTATATATTATATGGTGAAAAATAAAACCAAAACCCACTTAAGTTGAGAAAACTCAAGAAAACCCTGTGTAACATTTTATTTTTTTCTAAAAAAATAGGAGAATATAACATTAATGTACTTGAATATTTTTATTAAAAAATATGAAAAGTGCCTACTTGTTTTTTTTAAATGTTCAAAATTTGTATGTTACATTTTTATGGACATATATATTATGTAGCATGAAATTTTTAACATTTTTAAAAAAAAAATAAACTACTCGGTGTTTTTTTTGTGTTTCTTTTATAAAATGTTCAAATATATGTATGTTACATTTCCTATTTTTTTAGAAATAAATAAAAATATTACATGGGTTTTTACAAAGGTTTTTTTTAAGTGTTTTGAACTCAAGTGGATTTTCATTTTATCATTCCGATATATATACATAATATATATATATATATATAATAACACATACGTACATTAATAATAGGATAAAACCTACCAATATAAATATGGTCAACACAATAATATATATTTATAACATGCAGTTATTTATATACGTCAAAGTGGTGTGACTTCAAAGTCCCATATAACATAACAGGTAATTAATGGATTTTAAGATGATGTGTGAATTCAAACAAATTATATATTATATATATATATATATATATATATATATATGATTAGATACAAGAGAAAACCCTCTTGAGTTGTGAGAACTTAGAGAACTCGGCTTTTCATAGGAGTTTTGACCTCATATTTTACACCCCTAGTTTAAGACGTTCCTTACAGCAGCTGTAAAAAGCTGATTACATAAGCATGACATCACCTTTTTACAACATTTATGGCTGTTGTAAATTAAAAATAACGATTTTTTTTGAAAAAGTTGATTTTTTTTATGTTTTTTGGTAAGAAAAATTTTTGAAAATACTTTTCGTAAAGCCGAGTTCTTTAAGTTCTCACAACTCATAAAGTTTTCATTTTACCCTAGCTCCATATATATATATATATATATATATATATAGGTGAAAGATAAAACGAAAACCAACTTGAGTTGAGAAAACTCAAGAAAACCATATGTAACATTTCTATTTTTTCTAAAAAAGAATAGGGGAATGTAACATTAGTATACTTGAACATTTTTATAAAAAAAATGTAAAAAGCGGATACTTGTTTTTTTAAATGTTCAAGATTTGTATGTTTCCTATTTGTCTAGAAAAAAATAAAAATGTTACCTGGGGTTTTTACAAAGGTTTTTGAGTATTCTTAACTCAAGTGGGTATTCGTTTATGCTTCAAATATATATACACACATACATACATACATAATATATATATATATATATCAATTATCAATTTTACGTGAATAGTAACTTTGACTTTTTATAAGGTTTTATATCATACACCTACAATAAATAAGATACGTTTTTAACCCTATATTTTTGTTTTTTAGTTATGCCCTGCGTTCGTTCGTTTTATTATAAAAACTAAATAAACATTTGCGTAAAAATATTTATAGACAACATTCCGATATAAATTTATTTAAAAATAGAGTTGTATTTGAGGTTTTATTTCAAACAAAGGTGAATTCGAAATGATGATATGGTGAAGAATTGAGCAATTACTAACCAACGACATCGGTACCGGTATCAATGTTATGGAAACATGTATTGGTATTCGTTTTTATGATTTTCAATCAATGTAAAAGATCGCCTTTATTTTTTGAGTTAAATCATACAACTTTTGTGTAATAAAAGTATTGTAAATATTATACTGACTCGGATCGTCATTATTTTGAATACAACACATTTTTAATTTAAAATTATATCACAATGTCGAGAAAAAATTAAACGCAACTGCGTATGACGAGTTTAATCTATACGAGTGCTGGTACGTACCGACACCGATATTATAGTTTTCGATCAATGTAAAACAAGTGTAAATATCTTTTTGGGTATATCACGACCTTAGTTTTAGGTTTTATCTTTCAGTTACTATAGCAAATATCGGTGCTATAATGAACAAATCAAAACTGACTGCATTTTCCGCCGCAACACGCGTGATTATTTACTAGGTATGCTATAATTTTTAAACGTCTGTTTGCACAGTGCATATGTCATGGTCGAACTTAAAGCCGCCTGATAGAGTTGACGCACGTTCTAGTCTCAGCGTCACACCTCAAAGTCCCTTTCAATTGAATTTTTGAGGTTTTCTTGTTTGAATTTTTGAGATTTTTGTTTCTTTCCTTTAGTTATATACGCTCTTTCAAATCTGCTAGGGGTTTTTTTTTTCCTCTTTGACTATCCAACTCAAAGTAAAGCAAATATTTTTCGCTTTCTTTTCTTTCTGTTTCTTTAACACTTAACTAATGACATCAAATTGACTTCTTGTGTATCACTCATGTATCTACTATTTAATTTGATTGTGGTTTATATGGTTGTATCATTTGCTATTTAGTTTGTACGATATCTCAATATTTTACTTTTCTTTTTTAAATTTTAGTGAGTTTTAATTTCCTTTCATTATAGTATTAATAGTTTTTACTTTTTATTTCCTTAAAGTATTAGTAAAATACAATATAATGTTTTCAGTTTAAATTTTAATAGACCCTATACTTTACTTTATACTTTAACTTTAATAAATCGTATACTTTTGTAAATTTATCTTATTATTATTATTATAATTTATTATTATTATTATTATTATTATTATTATTATTATTATTATTATTATTATTATTATTATTATTATTATTAACTTTAACCCGCTTAAATAATGTTTTTTACCATTTCAATTAAGTTATTTTTTTTTCTATATTTAACGTTTTGATCTATTTTTTGTGAGTTAATATGCGTAAGTGGTTTAACGTTTTTAATGATCCCGCACAATACACGAAGTACTAGATATTAGTTTAAATAAATAACAACCAATAATTTTTTTCTTCCATGTCACGTTATTTTTTTTTTTAAATTTAACATTCAAATTTTTCTTTTCTCTTAGTATTCAAGTAATATATTTAGTTATTCATGATATATTTGTTTAGGTTGCGGTTTTCATTGATCATAATTTACGTATTTTATATTATGATGTATTTTTTCGTGATTTTTAAATATACTGTGACAACATGATTTTTATGTTTTAATATGCAAACACATGTGTAAATTTCTATATATTTTCATATAAATTTATATTTTAAATTGATGAGTTAGGCTAAATATAACACCCCTTTCCCTCACAACTTTTTAATAAAAATAATTAACCTATGGGAGGAAATGGTTGGAAAAAACAATCAACACTCAATTGTTCTTTTATTTGTTCCATTCTTCGTTAGTTCTCTCAATTTGTTTATAACTAATAAGATTACCTGCATTACGCTAAAAGTTTTCGGTCATGTCTATTTTGATTTAGCATAGCGACACGTGTTTTACATTGACCAAAAACTATAAAAATAAATTTAAATTGGATAGCGGGACGGACTGATTTTAAATTAATTGTAAATGCAAACGTAAACGCTATCTTAAATATAACTTTAATGAAAATTTACGTCGAAACATAAATTGACTTGAACTTATACCGTCACGTGCATAAAAATTAGCACGTAAAAAATAGTGTTTTTTAAGTTAAAGAATGGTACGGTGCGTTGCGGAGGTGTCGAAACGTAAAGTGACTCGAATTTATACCGTCTAATGAAAACTTATTATATTTGACCCAACTCGTTTCCGGACAAAATTTACGTTAAAGCGTAAAGCAATTGAAAATGTACAAAAATAATTAAGTACAAAAATGTATTATATTTGACCTGACTCATTTTCAAAAAAAAATTACATCAAAATATAGACCAACTGAAAACGTACACAATAATAAACAAAGAGCATATTATATATGATCCAACTTATTTCCGAGAAAAATTTACGTTGAAACATAAGTCAACTTAAATATATACCGACACGTAAAACTTGATTATAAAGTCTTTAGCAAGTTAAAAGGTTGTAAAAGTTGAAGGTTAAAGAAATAAAAAATATAAAAAGAGAAGAATAAGTCAAAGCTTATATAGGTAATAATGCTAAAAGTTGAAGGTTAAAGAAAATAAAAAAATATAAAAAAGAGAAGAAAAAGTCAAAAGCTTTATGTAAGTTGATAATTGTTATATAGGTAATTTGTGTGTGTGGTTTTTTTTTTTTTGAATTATTGTCTTTCTTTTGATTCCTATATGAATGACAAATTCATTGTTGTATCCTATTTGTATTCTTCTAAATCCACCATCATTTGAAAAGCTATGGGTTTTAAATTATTTGTGGGTGTGAATGATTTGAAGATTGCAAATAACGATGACTTTTGAAAATATAAACAAGATGGTTACAAACAGACCTAAAGATATTATAGTTGTTTACTTGCTTCAGGGTTCTTTTAAAAATAATAATAAATATTATTCTGATAGAGTAAAGTTATTGTATAAATGAGTCTTAACATAACAAATGAGTCTTAATATAAGAAGTGAAGGAAGTTTTTCTTTTAAATTTTGTCAAGCACATATTTTAATCCCAAAATCTATAGAAAAAAATAATTCAGTATTTATACTAGTATAGTAATTATGTAATTATTTTAAAATAATTATAGTCACTCTAGCGTAATTAAACATAATTACTCTATTAGTGTAAATACACGAAATAGTTATTATGATTATTTAAATCTTTTTATATTTTACAACTAAACATCATGCTTAGGTAGATGGAAAACAAAATTTTAAAAAATCTTTCTTTACTTCTTATGTTAAGACTCATTTGTATTTGATATTTACACTATTTCTATAACCAACTGGAGAACATAAAAATAAAATTATATAAAAAATATCATTACTAATAAAGTTGTTATTTATCAAGAACAGAGTTAAAACATAAGAGGCAAGGGGCAAAATATTTACTATGCACAACGTTATTAGAAAAAAAAAAATAATAATGTAGGAACATAAAAAAAACATTTAGGAAAGAAAGTTCTTTAAAAATCAATAAAAAGATTTTTAGAAAAAAATCTAATAATAAAAGATAACAAAATGATAAAAGAACAAACAAAAAATAAATAAAAAACTCTGTATTAATATAAAACTTGAGAGAGAGTGTACGTTCAGTAAAAATAAAGGGAAAATAGGGGTGCATTAAACCGACCCGTCGTCACGCAACGGTGATTCTCACTAATTACTAATTTTGGAATTAGTTTAGAAAACTTATTTGAAAACAACCCATTTTACACGTAAAGAAAAAGCCCTTTAATAAATGCCACAAGTCGTCTACACCACCTAACCACACAATGGATTTGGCCACTCATAAATTATATATAAGCCAGATGTGAGTTTCAGAAATCAGAAGACCACCTGGGAAGAAAAATCTGCAACAGGTTTAATATTTAAACCGAGTGTATCGATAATGCTTTTCTATATATGATCATATTCTTACCATTATTTACTTTTTGTAGTGATTTCAACATGAAGGTGGTGGTAAGAGAATCTACTATGGTGATTCCAGCTGAGAAGACACCCATGATAAAGCTATGGAGCTCTAGCCTTGATCTCATTGCCACCAACAGTCACACACTATCGTTGTTTTTTACCGGCCCAATGGTTCTCGCAACTTCTTTGATACGAAAGTGATGAAGGACGCTTTGAGCCGGGCTTTGGTTGCATTTTACCCAACGGCGGGGCGATTTAGACACGACCAAGATGGTCGGGTTGAGATCGATTGTCAAGGACAAGGAGCGTTGTTCTTGGAAGCGGAGTCTGATGGAGTTATCAATGATTTTGGTGACTTTTCACCCAAATTGGAGTCCTTGAAACTCGTTCCAAAGTTTGATTACTCGTTGGGAATTGAATCATATCCTCTGCTTGTCGTGCAGGTATAAAACATATTACACATTTAAAAAATAATTTCCATGTAAAATTAACATGTATATATGTAACAATTGTGTTTGAGCAGTATAAAACATATTATAAAATTAAAAAAAAAAATTATTCTACATAAAATAGACATGTATATATGTAACAATTGTGTTTGAGCAGTATAAAACATATTACAAAATTAAAAAAAAAATAGTTCCACATAAAATTGACATGTATATATGTAACAATTGTGTTTGAACAGGTAACTTACTTCAAATGCGGCGGTGGATGGATGCACCACGTGTGGTGGATGGGACGTCCGCGTTTCACTTCATAAACACATGGTCTGATATGGCTCGTGGGCTTGACATAACTCTCCCACCCTTCATAGACCGGACCCTCCTTCGTGCATGTGACCCACCACAGCCGGTTTTTAAGCACATCGAGTACCACCCAGAGCCAACCGTGAACTCACCACTCCCAGTCCCATCGTGTGAAAGCAAAACTGTCTTCTCCGTTTTTTAGTTAACACGAAACCAACTCGATGCACTTAAAGCAAAGTCAAAGGAGATGGTAACACGATCCGCTACAGCTCTTTTGAAATTCTCTCGGGCCATATTTGGAAGTGTGTGGGTAGAGCTCGTGGGCTACCGGACGATGTGAAAACCAAGCTCTATTTCTCAGTAGATGGGCGGGCCCGCTTACAACCGCCACTTCCACGTGGCTATTTTGGTAATGTTGTCTTCACAGCCACTGCTATAGCGATTGCTGGCGAAATTCAATCCAAACCTTCGTGGTACGCTTCAAGTAAAATCCACGATACTTTAGCGATGATGTATAACGATTATCTAAAATCAGCAATTGATTATCTGGAAGAACATGATTGTCACAAGCCCGAGGTTTCTTATAAGTACACTAATCTTCAAATAGTAAGTTGCGCGCGGATCCCGATTCAAGACACGGACTTTGGATGGGGCAGGCCCATCTTCATGGGCCGTACGGGGATCCCGTCAGCTGGTAAGTGTATCGTTTCTCCAAGCCCAATAAACGGTGGGAGCTTATCGATCGTCATTGGACTAGAAGTTGAAGAAATGACGCTTTTCAGCAACTTGTTGTACGCGATCTGATTGAAATAGGCGTTCGATATGTTTAATGCAACAATAATTCATCCTTTTATCAATAAGATACTTGCTCATCTAGAGGGTGAATAATTTATAAAATTTCAGTAATAAGTTTGTATGCCTGCATGTATGTATTATTTGTAAATTCCAATAATAGATTCTCCATTCGGTCAGTACTTCCTGTTAAGCCCTTGGTGTCCTATGCATTATTTGTTGGAATAGAACACAACTGACTTTTTGTGGGTGTACTCCCACGACAACCTTTTTTCTTTTATTAAAACTCAAAGTACTATTAAACGATTACATGGAACAAACTATTGATAAGCTGACTTCACTTGAAAGTTAAGCTTTTGTTTTTAAAATTAAAAAACAACCCAAATTCAACTCTTAATATCAGAACTTGTTGCACAACCCGTGACCCGTTCCAGGCGATCTTGGATAAAGAGGAGGCATCTTACCACCAGGATGTCTCTTGGGACTAAACCATCACCATTTATTAAGGTTTAACGAAATTATAATAGTGTGTTTCATCATTTTTGTATGATTTATCATGGCATCCTTTTAATATTCAGAAACAAATGGTAAAATACTTACGTGAACTGATAAGAAGCTATATTGTATTCTTACCACTGCCATATTATCTTTTTAATTAGTGGCTCTAACAATCTTAAATTCATATCCACTGCCTAATTATCTAAATCTTACCAAACTACATTACTCATTCAAAGTCTGACCAAACACGTATGGTAACACCACCATTGATCATTCTTCTCAATTTGAATTATAATGTACGCAGATTATGTCGGTTGCCGTTTAATTATCCATTGCAGAAGATTAATGGCTCTAGAAGGTAGTACAGGCCTAGAAATTAATTGGATGGTTTCACCCTTGTCCTACTTGTTTTTTTTTTTTTTTTTGACAAACAAACTATTAGGACCGAACTAATCGTGTTGGTGAATTAGCTTGCGTGTTGTGCCTCCAAATTTTGGGGCCTCAGTTTAAGTAATTAATATAATTTTAATATACAAGATTTCTGTGCATTGTAGGTTGTACCTTGTGCTTTGTTGTTTTTACATGCTTTGGGTGTTTGTTTGTTTGTCTTGCTTTTTGTTTGTACATTTTGGGTCGATGGGGAGTTTAAGAGGTTGCCCTCTCGCTGTGTCTTACCATTTACGCTCTCTCACCCTTTCTCTACACGATTGTTTCTCTCTCTACACCTGGGCTACTTGAGTGACTTTCTCTGACGACTTTCTGGCTACTTTGGTAACTACTTTGTTCGTTTGTTTATGTATGTTGTTTCGATCGACTTGCTTATTGGGTCTTATTGTTTGAATGGTTTGTTTTGTTGGGTTTGTGTTACTTATGTACGTTTCCAGCCAACACCGCTGAGTATTTGCTTCCTGTGTTGACGTATGTTGTTTGATCGTCGTCGATTTTGTGTTAACACTTCCTGACTTTTGGTTAGTTGGGTTTCTTTCTTATTGATGTTAACAAAACTTTTACATCACAGTATGCTTATTGTTAAGTTTGTCTGTAAGGAAGACGTATTTTAGGGTTTTTTACAATCGGTTGATGTTTTGGGTTTATCGGTTTCTTCTGATGGTTCGTATCCAATGTTAACTTTGATGATGTTTTGTTGGGTTTTATGTGTTTTAATGTGTTGATCATATACTTGCATGTCTTCTAAAGTTGTTGGATTTTGTCTCTTTGATGTTGCTTTGACAATGATGATTACTGTTTAGTATTCGGAGTCTGTTTAACTGTTTGGTTCGTTCTATGATGCTTACTTCGGACGTTGTTTGTTGGCTCTTGTTGTGTTAATATGCAATTGGTCTGTGATGATAACTGTTTGGTTTTCCGAGGCTATTTAAATTTTGTGTGTGGTTATATGATGGTTTGCTTTTGAGATTGTTTGTGGAATGTTGTGTATTGAAGAGTATTCGGTCGGTGAGGGTGGCTCTTCAGCCATCTGAGACTACTTACCTTTATCGGTTTGGTTTGTGATGCTTTGGTGAGGATGACTCGATTGTTGTACGATACTACTTGGATTGAGTCTGTGTGTCTGTGACGTTATGCTGAGACACTTAAAGTTGAGGTAAAACTAATTATGCATAGAAATCTTTGAATTGGTTCTTTTGAAAGGATTACGGTGTGCTTCGGATATGTGATGCTTTGTTGGGATTTTTGGTAACATATTAATTACAGATTTATCATTTACGTTGTTTCGTTGTTGTATTTGTTTTCCTAGTGATGAGGCCGCGATTTGGGCGATGTAGATAACAAATGTGTTGTTTGGAGATATTCTCTACACCTTTTGCAACTACAATTGCAGTCATGGTAGAATTAGGCAAAGTCGAATTCCATTACTACGATTCTGAGCCTTTGTTCATAATGTTTTTCCTACTTTCATTTTGCTTTTGATTTGTCGAAGAAATTTGTTGGTTGGGTTCATCATATGTGTCATACCCCAACCAATGGCAGAAACATCGATACGAGACGTAATAGATTGCTCAAAGACATCATAACGCTAAAATTGTGACATATTAAGATTCAAAATTTCATTTCATTTTATCGAATAACACATTACTTTGTTAAAAAAAATAAGTACAACAAGTGGGAATTTCATACTAAAACAACAAAATACATAAATAAAGTTTTGTTGAGTTTCTAATCCACCCTAAGTAGATTTATTGTAGTGTCATCATCAAATATTTCCTGCAACATGTATAAAATATTCATCAACACAAATTATGTCGGTGACCATACTAGTTTGTCTACATAGCATAAGTATGAATAAAGTCTTTGTCACACCCCAACCGATGGCGGAATCATCGGGGCGGACGTAATTAGATTGCTCGAGACTTTATAACACTAAATGTGACAAATATTTAATAAATAATATTTCATTTTATTGCTAATGGTTTAGTACATGAATTTGGAAAACAAAAAAATACAGCATATATTGCATGATTAATCTATAAACATGAATTTAAAATTTGATGCGTTTCTAGTCCTTCCTATCAAGTTCCATTCGTCGTCATCATCATAGAATTCTTGTAATACGTATTAAAGTATAGTTCAATACAAAAGTATTGGTGAGCATACAAGTTTGAATACTATCGTAAGTATAAAAGTTTAAACGAATCCATATGGCATAATAGTTAACTTATCATACAATACTAGCATGCAAACATACGTGTCAACTCAAAGTTTACCGCTAGCGTAATCTAATCATAGCAATGACTAGACCGTTTTTGTTTACTTAACATGACCTCACGAATACGGGCGGTGTGTTACTCCTATAGCGCTATACATGCTAAGGGAGGCTTGAAACAAGTTAATGACAGAGCATAGCACATGTAACGATTCTAGCATATATGAATTCTAGCATAACGTATTAAGTATGTATGACGGATTGTTTGTATGCAAGCATGTTTGTAAGTGTATGTGTGCGTTTTTAATAAGGAATAGTATTGCACCCAAAAAGTGTCGAAAAGTAAAAGGGTTATGTATACTCACAGTTTTGCAAAGCTTCCCGATTATCCGTGTTTTGGCGAGTTGATGTGAATAGGAGAGTGAAGGTGTGTGAGTATTCGAAATGTCAATAGAGGATTCGGATTGGAATTTAAAGTACAAAAGTATGTATACACAAAGTAATTATCTAGTCTAAAACACTCGTTTTTGACACTATAAATCCCGTATGGGTTGATGTGATTACATGGGTCAAGATACCCATTAGAATCGTTAACAAGAGGTTCAAGACTTAGATAATATAACCTATTACTATGACAAGTAACCATGTTGATCATCGTCAAGGATTCGGTTATGTATATATATTTATTGTATAGTTTATATAATAATTATAAGCTAAGTTTATCAAGGATATCATAGATTGTCATATAAGTCATGCATGGAGGTAGGAGGATAACCATCCTTTAACTTCATTGTAAGATTCACCAATACACAAATCATCACAAGGATAATTCGGATGGTCATGAATGAAAAGAAAATGTACCATAATTACTATACCAAGTAGCCAAGTATACTTTAACCCGGGTGAGCCGGCACCGACGTAGAAAGATTTAACTAAGTGTCGGAGGCTTGACGGGGTTATGTCACTTTCAAGCTAGCAAACCACTTGAGATAGCAATTGTAAAACATCAAGTGAGTTGGTGGAATGAAGGTAGGATAGCCAAGGCTTCCAAGTATTCACAACTATACCAATACACAAGTCTTGCCATCAACTTCATGGCACGCTCGGATGGTTTCATCACTTGTGGGTTGCATGAACCCTTGCAAAAACAGAAAGTTAAGAGGTGTTCAACCTCTTAAACTCATAAGAATCCGTTCTTAAAAATTCTCATAACCTTAGATAGGTTTAAGAACAAGTAGGCACAAGATTTAAAAAGTTTTAAAGAAAAGCAAGATGCAAAGGTATAAATGAAAGCAGAATTTTAATCCTACTTTGGACCTCAAATGTGGTGAGGTTTCACCTTAGTTTGCCAAGGCAAGCTTGTGAAAACCTTCCTAGTGGTTATCCAAGTAGAAAGGAAGGAGAAAACATAAGAAAATAAGAAGAAAAGTGAGCTAAAACTCACTTAGAATGGTTGCAACTTTCTACAAATCTTGGAAAGTAAAGAGTAACCAAGAAGATTTGAGAGTGATTTGAGTGTTTGGAGTGTGTTTAAGAGTGTATGGAGGCTTGCATTTATAAGTGGGGATTAGGGTTTGAGAGTTAATGAAGGTGGAAGGTGATTGGAGGAGAAAGGAGGGGGGAAAGGGTGAAATATAATTGGCTTAAAAAAGGTGGAAGATGATTGGAGGAAAAAGGAGGCGGAGAAGGGTGAAATATGATTGGCTTAAAAAAGGTGGAAGGTGATTGGAGGAGAAAGGAGGTGGAAAATTTTGGTTTTGTTCACTTTAAGGCCTTGCACTTTCTAACTATGTTATTTTATGCCGTTTTCTTGTATTTTAGATTGTTTTTAGGTATCCAAACTGTTTATTAAGTCTCGGTTTTGCGTATAAACACGTATTTAAAGATTGATTGCGTAAATAACACAAATATGAAATGTAACACGTATATGTATAAAATGAATTTCCATTATAATTAACGCCTCAAATTTTGATAACAGATGGAGTACGATTGTAAGGTTTCTAAAAATAGAATGCGAATACGAACTTTCTAAAAATAGGAATACGGAATACGAGGCGTTACAGTCTCAATCCACATGTTTAAAGTATACTGATCATGTAATCATACTAGCATGCAATAGCTAAAAAGCAACCCAAAGTTTTCACTAGCGTAACCTTATCACCGAAATGAATAGGACCATAGAGATTGAATACTTAACAATGACCCAAAAAATGAGACAGTGTGCTACTCCTATAGCGTTATACATGTTAAGGGATTATTTTTAAAGTTAATGATAGATAGCATGGCATAAGATTGTTCTAGCATGTATGACGATTTAGCATAACAAGTAAGCATGTTAAAGGATTGAGTGTTTGCATAAGATTGATTGTATGTGTGTGATTGTGTATTTAATTACGGATACATGTTGCAACCCAAATAATGTTTAAAGCGTGAAATGGGTCAAGTATTAAGTCATGGTTTACGAAGATTTTCCACAAAGTGTGAGCGAGTGGTTTTGAAGGATGGAACACCGAAGTTACCCTAAAAAGGTAAACAAAGGTGTATGAGTATTTTGGATTTGGAGATTGGAATGTAAACGAAAGTTACAAGTATGAAATTACATAAGAATATATCATGTCTTAGACACTTATTCGGACACTATTATTTGTTTGTGTTTTTCATGAGTCCTGTTACTCATTAGAAGTCCCAAATAAGGAATCCAAGATTTTGGATATCCTCCACCTTAACATAATATTTAACCATGGTTTGGTTGATATCATGGTTGGGTTTTTGGAATAAGTATTATATAGGTATATATATTATTAGATATATTGTCAAGTATGTCAAGCATTATAGGTAGGATAAATCTATTAATCTCAAGAATTCTCCAATGCACAAATCATTAATATGGATGATTCGGATGGTCATGAATACAAGTACGAGAACATAAACAAACTATCTAATTCATTAAGTAACCAAATGAGGATAACTAGACGAATGCTTCCAACATGGTGTGGTTGGAGACTTGGTATAGTTTGTTCACTTTATTTCTTGCAGATTACTTAGATGTGTACAAGACATGAAAAGGACGCATATGAACGTCATGTATCTGGAAAAAACCTTAGCACAAATCCTTCAACATAGGAGTTAGTTGATGGCTTGGTTTAGTTTTCAAAAGCTCCAAGAACAAAGCTAAAGAAAGAAAAGTTCATAAAGTTTAATAAAAAATCCTAACTTGGTTTAGTAATCCTTTCGCGTGGGGCGCCTGATGTGCGCAAAATGCAACATATAAATTACATCAAACAAGGCATAAAATCAACTCTTTTTCGATACTAATGTTGGAAAATCATATTTCTTTGTTTACTTTTAAATTACAGGATCAAAAGAGCTTAAACGAATAAAAGGAACAAATTAACAACATAACTCAACACAAATACAAAGAAGAAATATTGACACGACCTGTCGAACCCCTATCCACATCCAAAACAACAAAAATAACAAGAAAAGAAGCTTAGGCACGGGGTCGTGCCTGGTCAAGATTCTCTGCAGAAAAAGACAACTGCAACAGACATCTACAAAAACTTTTTATTTACAGCCTTTATTTTAGTAAAAAGTTCGGTTATAAGTGACAAGTATGGCTTAGTTTCAACTTTGGCTATTAAAAAAAAACAATATTGGTTAAAGTTTTTTTCTAAGCCACAAAAATTGTTCAAGTAAACCGACACTTTTTACACTTTTCATCATTTTATCCAAAAACACCTACCCTTTTAAAAGACCTCTTGATATTTACAAGGATTAAACGTCAAAAAGGAGGAGGTTTGATTGTTTGTCAAGCCTATAGTAGGAGTAAGCTCCACACCGAGTCCCAGCGCTTTCACTTAAACATCTTCGACCGAGTGTTGAGTGACCACTTGTGAGTTGTATAAATTTGTATATAACTAAATAGAATTTTAGAAATGTATGTTATGCCCAAACAAATAATTTTTCTTAAAATGTGTTTTAAATAAATCATGACGAATAAGATTGTAATAAAATAAAACAAAATAAATTTAGAACTTGGATTCCCGACACTCCAAAGATTAACCTAAAACTTCTCTTCTACCAATGTCGTTTGGGTGTGTAAGCCATATTATAGAGTTTTGCTTGAGTACAAGCAAAGATTCAAGTGTGGGGGTATTTGATGTGCGCAAAATGCAACATAATTTACATCAAATAGAGCATAAAATCAACTCTTTTTCGGTACTAATGTTGGAAAAAACATGTTTCTTTGTTTACTTTTAAACTACTAGATCAAAAGAGCTTAAACGAATAAAAGGAACAAATTAATAAAAGAACCCAACACAAATACAAAGAAAAAGGATTGACACGACCTGCCGAACCCCCATCCACATCTAAAACAACAAAAATAACAAGAACAGAAGCTTAGGCACGGGGTCGTGCCCGATCAAGATTCTCTGCAGAAAAAGACAACTGCAACAGACATCTACAAAAACTTTTTATTTACAGCCTTTATTTTAGTAAAAAGTTCGGTTATAAGTGACAAGTATGGCTTAGTTTCAACTTTGGCTATTAAAAAAAACAATATTGGTTAAAGTTTTTTTCTAAGCCACAAAAATTGTTCAAGAAAACCGACACTTTTTACACTTTTCACCATTTTATCCAAAAACACCTACCCTTTTAAAAGACCTCTTGATATTTACAATGATTAAACGTCAAAAAGGAGGAGGTTTGATTGTTTGTCAAGCCTATAGTAGGAGTAAGCTCCACACCGAGTCCCAGCGCTTTCACTTAAACATCTTCGATCGAGTGTTGAGTGACCACTTGTGAGTTGTATAAATTTGTATATAACTAAATAGAATTTTAGAAATGTATGTTATGCCCAAACAAATAATTTTTCTTAAAATGTGTTTTAAATAAATCATGACGAATAAGATTGTAATAAAATAAAAACAAAATAAATTTAGAACTTGGATTCCCGACACTCTAAAGATTAACCTAAAACTTCTCTTCTACCAATGTCGTTTGGGTGTGTAAGCCACATTATAGAGTTTTGCTTGAGTACAAGAAAAGATTCAAGTGTGGGGGTATTTGATGTGCGCAAAATGCAACATAATTTACATCAAATAGAGCATAAAATCAACTCTTTTTCGGTAATAATGTTGGAAAAAACATGTTTCTTTGTTTACTTTTAAACTACTAGATCAAAAGAGCTTAAACGAATAAAAGGAACAAATTAATAAAAGAACCCAACACAAATACAAAGAAAAAGATTGACACGACCTGCCGAACCCCCATCCACATCTAAAACAACAAAAATAACAAGAATAGAAGCTTAGGCACGGGGCCGTGACCAGTCAAGATTCTCTGTAGAAAAAGATAACAGCAACAGACAAACCAACACGGGCCATGGTTAACTCTAAGATTCGTAGAATCTCTGATAGTACAGCAAGTACACTGACCACGGGGCCGTGCCATGACACCACGGGGCGTGTTAGTACAAGACCTGACATCTGCAGTTAATGAAGGAGAGAAAAAGATGACCACGGGGCCGTGCCAGGTGGGCACGGGGCTGTGTCTGCCCTTTGTTTCCAGCTATAAATAGAGGTGCTTAGTTCATGAGAAAGACATCCCTTTGCAAACTACTCTTACACTTGCCATCATTCCACCACCAGTACAACACCAACACCCACCACCATCATCCACATTTCATATTTTAGAGTCTGTAGTAGTCTCGGGATCCAAGATTGATTGTAAGAGTTCATGTCAAACAAAGGCATGCTTGACTAAATTTCTTACAACACTTGGTGAAGACAAATCTTTTATGTATTACTTTTGATTTTCAATCTTTCGAAACTTTTTAATTGGGTATGTATAATGACTTTATAACTAGTTTTTTATTTGAAAGTGAACTTTGGTTAAACATTTCTTTATGTTTCGTTGATTCACTCATTCGTGTCTTTACGGTCTATATAAAGCGTGTTAACTGCCTGGAAGGGGATTAGAAGGGTGTTTGGGTAAAGTTCTTGCCTCGTTCAGTGTATAGATCCTGCAAGTACTTGGTTCAAGCTTATTAGGACTTCCCTTGAGGCAGATAGCATCAAATCGGGGGACGTAAGAACGGCTTGAACCCCTTATAAATAAACTACTATTAAAACTTTATCCGGCCTTGCGGGACTATATCCCTGCTGACTCAGACCAATATGGCTGAGGGTAACGTCGCCTTTCACAAGAGGAGTCGGGCCTACCACTTTTCACATTAATAACTTATTTAATTATCTTTCAATATTCCGACCTTGCGGGACTGTATCCTTGCTAACTCAGACCAATATGGTTGAGGGTATCGTCGCCTTTACAAGAGGGGCCTACCACTATAACTAAGATAATCTCTTAAAAAGCCCAAAGTGCGGAAATCATCAAAAGATATATAAAAGAGGAGTTGGAACCAAGTGATTCTTTCTTGTCTATTTGTTTTTACATTTTTAATTATAGTTTTTATCTTTTAAAACTTTCAAAACTTTTATCAAAATTTGGTTAGATTAGACGTTAATGATAAGCCGGTATTAAAAACTCTTGTGTCCTTGGACGACCTCGGAATCTTACCATCACTATACTACGTCTACGATGGGTGCACTTGCCCTAACTTGTGTAGAGTGGTAGTATTGTACTTGTTTAAAAAATTTAAAGCTTGAGCCACGAGTAAAAAGTGCTTAAAATATAACAAAAATTATAACAATGCTCAACCACGTCAACGGCACAGATAAAATTTGGCCCCACTTCTTGCTCCCTCATGCACGTCGCGAGAGGTCCAAGTGCTCCCCCCACGTGGCGCGAGGGAGACACTTTTACAGAACTCGTGTTGTGGGTGGGTCCCATGTTGACCCGTTGATCCCGTTTTCCTGCTTTGATGTTCTTTTTACCTCGTTTAGAGCGTGAAAAACCTGACGCGCAGTAAGCACAACATATAGATCTCAAAATGACTCGTTAAACGACTAAGACATGTACAAAACTATACAAAATACATTGTGTTTTCACACATCACATCCCTACACTTATCTTTTTTCGTCTTAAAAAAATTAACTGAATGGAATCACAATCAAAATCAATGGCCTTCAATACATTCAGTTATTTTATAAACAAATCTAATCACACGTTAACTAAGATTGCTAGTATACTATCCACTTAAATCTAGCTGCCGATTTCCAAGCGCTTAATCATGATCCGTTAAGTTCATGTGAATTATTCATCTGTGGGTCTCACACTCAAAAACCATATCATTTCCTAATCCCGCTTCAAGCTTATGAGGTTAAAAGATTATAATCTACCATCTTATGTAAAAACCTTTTCGTAATTCCAATTAAATTTTTATGGATCATGGATGCTTTTACATGTTTTTGCTTATGTTTAACTTTGACATTTTTCACGTATTTGTCTCTCTTTTTTTCTTTTTCCTAACTCCAAACACCCCCCCCCCTTTCGAGTCACCATTCTAGTGGTTAATATCATGGGCTTCGTTATTACTCGTCTAACTCAGATAAATGCATGAATGGAATATTTTTTTTCAGCGTCGCCAGTTTCGAATTCGAACATTTAATTGTTATTCACAAACGCTGGTGCCAATATTTTCTTTTTTTATACAAAAGTAATATGCGGAAGCAATTGTAAAGTCATCATGCCATATAAACATATACATACGAAGATGAACAAAGAAACAGAGATGGGATTTTGGAATTGGGTTAAAAATTAACCCAAAAACGAATTCGATTATCAAAATCAACACATTTATCTAAAATGATTAGCAAAAATCGAACCTGATTGACCAGTTATTCGAAGGCGCAACAAGAAATACACAAATTAGTGATAGCATCAATTTTTACAAATACATCCACGCGTGGCGGGTGGCGGGATTGAATAAAATCTTGATAGAAATCAATTTAAATTTGAAGTCTGAATCTATAACAAAGGAGATTACAGCTTAATAGGAGTTATAGTTCGATTTTATTTTGATTTCTAGGAATGTGAAGATTATTAGGAGTTAAAATAGGAAATTATTTTAGTTTTCTATTAAAAAAAGATATTCTCTAATTTAGTCCCTCCAAAATGTTGGATTGTCAAAGGTGCCACACGACAACCCAAGTTATTCGTTTATTAGATCGGACAGATATATGCATATCAAGGAACCACATCCAAGATTTCAAACATTGAAACCTTTGAAGATGTGATTGGATGTTTACTAAACATTGAAACCTTCGTTTATTAGATTGGATAGATATATGCATATCTTGCGGACGTCAAACATAACTAGCGTGATAGCAAAGAACAGCCAGCTTGATTTGCGAGTCAAATTTTCATTTAGCCATTGTAGCATATCTGCAAGATACTTGACATAAAGTCATAAACTAGCCGTAGATTTTCTGAGGTCTTCACGTTGCAGCCAATTTCTTTGGTGAGGTTTTTTTATGACAAACATAGTACTTGTTAAAATACAAAATGAGTATTTTATTTTGTTGAATATTATCAAATTGTCAATAACACTTTAAGCTCAAGGCATTTTACTACTTAGAAATTGCAATAATTGTTAAATATGTAGTCAAAGTGTGTTTCAGATACTGAGATGACCAAATCTGATGTAAAACCTTCAATGCCTAAAATACAAGTCACACTAGCAAGATTGTACCCGAATGGTCAAATCCAGCACCAGAAAAACTAGCAACCCAAAATAATCTATCGTGCATAAAAAACCACCAACATTTACAAAAACCATGTTGAGATGCAAAGATTATGGCGAGTTTGATCCAGGTACTTCTTGATCGTTAGATTGATCCAACGGTTGTGAAGTGGACGGACCGGATTTTGGCTTCTTGAACTGGACTAAGATCATAGTCATATTGTCACAACCTTCCCCACCAGATGTAGGTGCCAAACACCTATCAAACACCTTCTCACACACAGTTGAGAGCTTACTTTCCTGCATCATCATTCATGAATGATCAGAATCAGCTGTCGTAAAGTAACTGTGAGAACCTGTTATCAGAAAAACTCACGGACCCACCAATATGCTACCAATCAATAACATCAGGTATAACACAGCTCGCGCTAGGTAGGTTCGTTTTATAAATTTCAAAGTTTTAATAATATGGTTGGCATGGGTGGAGGTAGCTTTAGTTGAGGGGTAGCCCGCTACCCCTCAACTTTTCCGACGAAGTGCAATTTTATTTTATTTGACGTTTTATGTATTCTTGGTCTAAAAAGGCCCGCCTAGGCTCAAACCAGTGCATCTTATGCAACCAAAGGTGCCGTCTGTACATAAAGCGCACCTAAGGCGTGCCTTTTCGGTGAAAAATCCACTCTGAGGCGTGCGCCTCATCTATGTCATCTTTTTGTGCAGCAGATTGTGGTATATCATGCTTTTCAGGTTGTACATGTATGTGATTTCAATATTAAAACATATATAAAGCTTTTTTGTGTCTGAATATTGGGTAAATCTAGAAACCTATAGAATATAAAAAAATTTATATAATCGCCTTGCGCCTCGTGTACGAAAAGCCTGCCGTTTTTGCGCTTTGCGCCTCGGTTTTAGACCTCGTCGCTTTTGTGCTCTTCGCGCTTTTTTAAAACCGAGTATATATTACGCTACCCTTGAAATTATATTATGCTACCCCTTAATATGTTAAAAGCCAACACCCTCATCCTCTAAAAGTTTTATTTAAAACCCAAACAATAATTGAAAGCCCACTACTTAATGTATAACTTAAAAGCGCAATTAAAATGAAAGATTAAAGCCCAAAAACTTGTTTGACTTGATTTTTGAACACAAAAAAAGAACACAGCAGCCACTGCCAACCACCAGCGACCTCCACTCCTCCCTCCACTCTAGGGTTGTTTCAAAAAGATGGCAGCTTGGAGCTGGCTCGGAAAAAGCTCACTCGATATGGTTTGGTTAGAAAGTGAGCCTCAGCTCGTAACGAGCCAGATTGTCTTGATTTGTTAGCTCAGATTATTTTACTTTATATATTTAATTTATATATATTAATATATATATAAGAAATTGATTATCATTTGCTTGTATTTAGGAGTGCAATTGGATATTTATGACATATTTAGGGGTTGATTACCATGCTAATGAGCTTATATTATATTTCGTTGAAATTTGAACTCATTTTGTGTTTGGATAAACTTGATTTTAGCTTGTAATATATTAGGTTGAACCTATTTTGAATATGTTCTTTTAAACTATTGAATAATATTTTTAGACAACTGAATTTTGAAAGCTATATATTAAATCTTCTTTTTAATTCCGAGCCTAACCAAGCCGAGTCGAGCCATCTTGGTTAAAAACCAAGCCGAGTCCAAGCTTATATTTTCAGCTCGGTTTCAAATCCGAGCCGGCTCGGTTTATAACCGAGCCGAGCCTGAGCTTGTCCTGGCTCGACTAATGAACAACCCTAGTCCCACTCCTCCGATTCCAATGACGATGTATGGCTCGAAATTGCAAGCTTTTAAATACCGAAGAGGAGAAATCTATTTGGTAAACGTTTAACTTTATTTATTATCGTGTTTTTTTTTGTTTCATTTATATTGTATGAACGTAGGGTAAAAAATAGAAATTGAGTGTTACCCTAAACTTTTGTTCTAGATCCGTCATTGATGGTTGGAGTGTTTTATATATTTTGATCATTAAAAAATGAGATTAGAAGTAAAAGAAAATATAATAATCGGTTTTAAACTGGAAATTAATTAATAATTGCTATGATGATGTGCTGATGGACTTACAGTTTTTAATTGTTCAGAAACAAAGTCTACCAGTTGTTGGCTCGACATGCAGTCCCTGTAAAATGTTGAATGTTAAAAGTTTCTATACGATTAATATAGATAACAATATTACTATTAAATATAAATAAATATATATATACCAAATCCCATCACAAGCAAGAACAAGAAAATCATCATCCTCGCAAAGCTCAACCTAGTTTTGAAGAAGAAAAGGAAAATTAACAGGTCAAAATTCACTTGAATTGTACTTATAACGCATAAAACATGAATTATTATCAAAATAACATACTTTATTTGGTAATCATATTAGACACACGGGTTATTTATTAAGCAAATTCAAATAATTAGGCCCAAGTGTTTTCGGTCAACCTAACTCATTGACCCATACCATAATACCTTTTTTGACACGTTACCCAACCCTCAAGCCGCCCATCATGTCACCTCTAAAGGCAACTTGTGACGCTACATACTGTGTTTATATCAGGATTGGCAGTTAAAATTTGCTTTTCAGGGGAAGTGTTGTATTCCTTTTCAGCTCCATGTCACCTGCGAATATTATTACTAGTAGTAATAATTATAATAAATATACTAATTATGATGATGATAATAGTATTAATAGTAACAGATGTGAAGTACCAATAGCTCTAGCCAAGTTTAGACTCCCGTTAACTCGACCGTATTGAATATAACCACCAGCTGTATATATCCTTTCTTTCTCAACCTCAAGATCAGGCTTATGATCCCTTGACAAATTATAAGCCTGTATAAATAAATATGTTTAATGGACCATCAGTGAAAATGGAAGACCATTGGAATTAAAAAACATAAGTTGTTTGTTTTGTCTAATTGAATAAAATGGACCATTCTTGAAGGAATGTGATTCTTTCCATCAAGTTGACGTTAGTTCCATGGTCAATAGGCCTGTAAACGAACCAAACGTTAATAAATTGTTCCTGGACTTCCCAGTCGTTTTTTATGTTCAATAAACAAACATGAACATACCTTTTGTTTGTTCATTTATGTTCGTGAATGTCCGATTATGTTTGTTCATTCATGTTCGTTATTCGTTTAAATTTTAATAAATATATAAGTAGTTATATTTATATAAATCTAGTCAGAAAACGGCTTTCTAACTTCTTGTACAAATATAACTAATTAGTAATTGGGCTTCCTAGTAATAAAATTGGGCTTTCCAATGAAATTTATCGTTTTAGTCACTAATATATATGAAAAAAAACTACTTCATATTCGTTTGCGATCGTTTATGATTGGTTATGTTCATTTGTGTTTGTTTATTTTTGTTCAAAATGTTAACTTGTGTTGTTTTATGTTTGTTAAATTATGTTCGTTTAAGTTTGTTCGTTTATGTTCGTGAATTGTTCGTTTAGGTTTAAACGAACATGAACATGCCCATCTTCTTAATGAACAAACATGAACAAAAACATGTGTTCGATTATATGTTCGTGTTTGTTATCGTGTTTGGTTAAAGTTAAATGAACAAACACGAACATGCTTGTGTTCGTGTTCGTTCAGTTCGTTTACTGACCTAATGCTCAAGGGTGTCTTTTTCTTATTCCATAGAATGAAACGAAAAATCACAATAACTTAGTTTCGTTACGGTGATCTTCAATGAACAACATAAACAACATTACCTGACCCTTTCGGGATATCACACATCGAGAATCACCAGCATTTGCCACAACAAGTTGGTTGTTACGGATGATTGCAACACAAGCTGTGCTACCACACGTCGGTCCATCATAACTAGAGTGTGGTCCCTAAAATCAGTCATTAAAAAAACAAGAACTTTAAGAGCCCTAGATGCAACATTATATCAATAGTATATCATCAAACAGTTTGAGAATATAAGATTCATGTTTTACTGCACTTTAGTTATGCTGTGCACAGAGAGAAAGTACTTACCTCCTCAGAAGACCAATCATCCTCCATTGCTTTTAAATTACCACTTCTGGGTGACCAAATTAAGCCTTCAATCATGCCACCAAATTGATCCATTTTATTTCCCAATATAGCTAGCTCTCTCCACCCACGTTGCCCACACATCATCTCATCCATTCTACATAAGTATACAGAAATTGTCAGATAATAAACAAAACAGTAAACACCTACTTATATTAAACAGCAATGCAACCTCCGAAGAAAAGGTACAGTTGCAGACGCTATACATTCATGATATAAACTAGAGGTGGTAATTTTGATCCATTTACCTATTGATCGATTAATCTGAGTTATGTTTTATCTCTAACGGGTCAAACAATTGAATTTAAAAAATAGCTCAAAGGAGAAATGGGTTGATTGCATTTAAAAGTCAGCCTTTAAAGTGTATATTAATACATAATAACTTCCAATTCACTTTATTCAAAAACACATATTATTATTATTGAAATCTATGCAGTTAGTGCGGTAAAAAAATCAGATATCGGTCAAGGACCAACATTTGTCATATCGGTTATTGTGATGGGATATCGGTAATTTTAATCATGCTGAATTTATATATATGGCAATTTAACATAACAATTCAATAAACTCTCCTACCATTGACAAATTAACCTTTTGCAACTTGCAAAACACTAACAATTGTAGCAAGTAGGAACTAATTAAGACTTAAAACATTAATAGCAGCAAAGACTTAAAACACTAACAATTAACAATTAAGACTTAAAACACTAATAGCAGCAATAAGAAGAAAGACGAATGGTAGAACTAAGAAGAAAGCTACTGATATGGGAAATCGGTGATATATCGGTCAAATATCAGTCAAATATCGGTCAAAAGTTAGTCAATATCGCCGATAATATAGGTACTAATATTTTGACTGATATCTCACCAGGGGACTGATAACCAATATATCGGCGATAATAACCGCATAGATTGAAATAATATAAATGTTTCATCAAATTTTGAACAGTGTTTTTTATAAGATCAAAAATTTGGAGTTTGGACATACAGCGTTCCAAGTCAACCCAACCTGTCCAACCCATACAAAAATCTCTATTTTAACCCAATATCCTACCTGCCCATTTTGCCATCTATAATATAGCCTAATCAACTAAAAATCAAAAGAATATCAATGCATGGGTATAACAAGAATGAAATCTACTCTCCTACTGCACCTAACATGAATAAGATATCACTAAATTGTCGTCTGTATAAATAACATTAAAGTTACCTGAGAAAAGATTTCTGGGCCGCAGTGCCAATATCACCAGCAGAATAAGCTTCATGCTTGAGCACTTGTTGGTGAAGAAACTTAGCACAGAACTTAGAGACTGCCTGACCTGCAAGCTAGCTCATCTCATTACAAATATATATAAAGTAATATAAACATAACCTCCATTTTCAAATCATATATATTTTTAGCTGGTTCATCATTTTAAGATCACACAACCAAAAGTACAGGACATAATTATTATTGTGCCGAATCGTCTATGAAAACCAGTTATACAACTTTATACACAGCCTCAAACTAACATCTTGATGCATACCAAAGTTACAATCCTACCACCCTATTATGTAAGATATCTGTACCAGTACTTAAATTATCGCGTATGTTACCATTGTCATGTAATGTAGTAACTAATTAGTTTTGAAGCCATGAGCCAAGGCATCTGCACTGTTAGTATATCTAATAGAGTAAGTACACAGATGGTCCCTATGGTTTACCCAAATTTTGGATTTGGTCCCTAGCTTTCCAAAAGTACACATTTGGTCCCTGTGGTTTGCACTTTGTAAGGCATTTAATCCCTAGCTTTTTTCCAAAAGTACATGGACGGTCCTATGGTTTGCACTTTGTAACACATTTAGTCCCTAACTTGGACATGCTAAAGGCCTAAAACCTTTAGATTTGTTGGCTGGGGACTAAATGCGTTACAAAGTGCAAGCTACAGGGACCATCAATGCACTTTTGGAAAGCTAGAGACCAAATCAAAATTTTGGTAAACCACAAGGACCATCTGTGTACTTTACTCTTACTAATATTAATGATCAAAGTTTTATTTTTATAAAATGGAAATCCTTGATAGCACTAATTTGCATATAACATTTACATTCAACATTTCAACCATAAAAATAATCCCAATAAGTGCAATAACAAGTTAAGGGTTGTATAAGATTAATCGTCAAAGATATATCCCCTACTCAAAATTCGTGTTTAAAAATAATACGTCAAGCAAAGAGAAAGTAGTCTAAGAGACTGAAAACTAAATTCTGAACAATCTAATAATTATTTCAGAACTACTAAAAGAACAGGAAAAAAGTAAATATGAGTGCTTGTAGCAGCAATCTTGTCAAGAAAGTACAGTTGAGTAATGCTTTATTTTGTTCACTAATTGAAGAAATGAAGATGAAATATGCATTTATATGATGTATGGTGTATGTCCATGTGCTTACCTCCATGGCCATCATAAACACCAAAGAAAGATGTGTTGTTGTCCAAATCAAGTAAAGCAGCATGCTACAAAACACCTCGATACACATATAAAACTCTGTAAGTACTATGTCCACAATAAAAACTAGAAACAATTACAAAGACGTCAAATGTACACCCGTTGTGGTGCTTGCACAAACAGATTCCATTTCAAAGTAAACTCCTTACAATAGTAAAATATTTGTCAATCGTTTAATCTAACTGGAGGTTGTATCACTGGGAGATAGAGAGATTTTTTTCTAAATAGTGAAATAAATAGCATAGATTGATGATGTTAGATCACCAAACCAAATGATTCCAGAAATGAATGATATATGGTTTCCTAAACTATTTAGGCAAGACTAAACTGATTTATGTTACTTTCTTGATGAATGAAACTAATGCGATTTTCTACTAAGTGGTTGTTTGGATTTAGGTTTAAAGTTTTGGGTCATTGTCACATAATTGATTTTCAATATAATGTCCCCCTTAATTGGAGTCCAAAATAATCATTTTTCAGTGAAACAAGTAGACGGTTTATTAAGAAAACATCAAATGTAACATTACCTGTTTATCCCTAACTTTATGCCCTCAACTATATACGATTTATATTATTATTCAGGTAACAATAGATAATGACCAGTCTATTTTCACCACAAAGCTTGCGACAACCTTTGATCCCAAACTAGTGTCACAATGCTTATATTCCAAAACAGTGATAGAACATTAACATTTATATAAGAATGAAACCTTTATTTTCTTCTAATTTACCCAATTTATCGCATACAAAAGCATACTCAAATTCACATTTTCAAAATATATCAAATCCAACAAGAGCTAAACTTCACAAACGTAAAACGTAACCAACATCAAGCACTTACAGCATCCTCCATCGACGTGCGCCATCCTTGCATGGACGACACTCCATATCTCAGTTTCTCATTCTCACCATCTTCAGAAGTCTTATCGGTTTTCGGAGTACTTAAATATACCCCATATCATGCAATCAGCCTAAATATCACATCCAAAACCCTAAGTTCAATAATCAGTAATCACACTATTACAATAATCACACCTACAATATAAAAATCACACACCACATCTGCCTGAACAAAAATCATCAATCCAAATCACTTTCACAGTTTTAAAACTAACAGAAATCAGAATTATGTTCATTAATCAGTAATATTACAATACTTACACCTACAATATAAAAACCATAAATCCAAATCACTCTCCACAGATTTTAACCTAACACACATCAGAATTCAGATGCATCAATAATATAAACCAAAAATTACGAAAAATAAAATAAAATTTCGAACAATTATCTCTAAAATACTACAAATAATCGGAATTCAAACAATTATCGTGCGTAAATCTAACAATACAACGAATTGTTGAAAAAATTGATGAAAATCACCGCAAAAAAACTACAGAGTTGAATCTGAGTGTAAATATTAGAGTGTAAATTGAGATCTGAACAGTATCATAGCAGATTATCAGATCAAAGGTTCAAAAACTTACAAGTGATTTGGATTGTCCGTACAATGGAGTTTCCAGTGAGTGTTTGTTTGGGCTACGGGCAGGCCTATGAATATATTATTATTATTATTATTATTATTATTTTTATATTATTATTATTGTGATTGTAGGGGATTGGTCTGTTTATTGGCCAGGTGGAACAACCGTATTGGGCCTTAATAATATTACAAAAAATATGGTCTGTTTTAGGGGTTTGATTGGGGGACGAAAGTATTACTTTAATTATTGTGTGCATCAACCGAGTGGAATATTTAAAAAAAAAAAAAGTTGTAATAATAGTGGTTTAGTGTTGAGTTTTCGAAAAAGAAAGGATTTCGAAGGATGTAATAATAACGAAGGAAAAGAACATAATTAAATCCTATTAAATTGAAAAGATTAGGATTAATATTTTTAATATATAAAATTCTTACCTTTCTTTTGAACTCAGGAAGTTAGTAGTTAATTACAATTTTCATTTCTACTTCTTTTCTTTTTTTCTCCTTAATTTATTTTCTCTTTTTCTCTTTTGTTTATTAAACTTGGGAACACAGCGTAGATGTACAGAATGGGGATGATAAACAAAGTCAAACTCCATAGGTACATATGAAACCCTAATGCGTTTGGGACGTGTATTTGGGTATTAATTAGTTTTAAAAAAATCACGGGTGTAAGACGGGTAACGTCTTAGATTATATCAGCTCGATTAACTAAAACATGTATATCCATTTAGTGTTTACTTGAATCATACCCAAAAACATTTCTACTTAGATATGTCAGGTCGATTAACTAAAACATGCATATCAATTTAGTTTTACTTGAACCCTACCTAAAAACATTTCTACTCGGATAATATAAAAAAGAGGAAAGTGAATATCGGCTGTTTCACATCTAAGATTAGATATAAAACCATCTAAAACCACATAATTTTGATAAAAAAATAAATAAATCCCCACTTATTCCTTCAAAAATATATACATAAAATATTCTAAAATCTTTTTTATTTGGAACCCTATCTTCATCTCCGGCAAATTCAATCGACCTAAAACTAATACCTATTGATTTCGATCGATTCAATTGTCTTCCCTAAAATCTTATTCGATTAACAACGAACTTCAATTAATATCTATTGATTTTGATCAATCCAATCACCAAGACCAATCTGAGATAGCTCAATACGAACCCATTAGTTTTAAATTCTGCATCTGATTGGTCAATCAGGGAGGTATTACTTGAATCCTTAAACAAATTGTTCTTATTCATATTTCCTACAATTACTCGCTTGCAATTCAATTGGTTGATTTGAAATATTGAGTCTTAACTGTTTTCATTCAGGAATTATTTAACATAATGGATTTCAAAACATATTTAATTCAGGATATTGATGTAAAAGGATATTTGGTCAACAATAGTGAATAAATGATAGAGTAATAGAGAAAAGAAACGATGAAGACATGGATTTTGAGTTGGTAATGATGTAATAAGAAAGGTTTTTGATACCTCCAATGATGCATATGACTTTTATAAACGTGCCAAAAAGTGGTGAATTGAAGTTAAACGGGTCAAAATATAGAAAGGTAAAATGAAACGGGTCAAATGTGTCAAAAAGCGGTGAATTGAATTTACACGGGTCAAAATATAGAAAGGTAAATGATGCAAAAGTGGTGAATTGAAGTTAAACGGGTCAAAATAGAAAGTAAAATGAAAAGTGTCAAACGTCAAAGTGGTGAATTGACAAAATATAGAAAGGTAAAATGAAGGTCAAACGTGCCAAAAGTGGTGAATTGAAGTTAAACGGGTCAAAATATAGCAAGGTAAATGAAACGGGTCAAAAGTGTCAAAAAGTGATGATTTGGAGTTGAACGGCTCAATATATGGAAAATTAAAATGACCCAGGTCATACATGCCAAAATGTGATGAATTAAAGTTAAATCAGTCAAATTATAACAATGAAAAAGAAACGGGTCAAACATGCTAAAATATGATGATATAATTTGAGATGAGTGAAAATATAACAATTAAAAATAAAACGACTCAAACACGCCAAATATCAACATGAAGGTCGGCTCCAATAGTTGCTTGATCACAACAGGAACAATTACTAGACTAAAATTTAGGGAAACTACAATGTGATGAAGAAATTTATATTAAATAGCCATATCACATTACAAATTACCATCTATAATGGTCAACAATAATAATTACATGAAAATCACCTAACTAAAGTACACAACATATATTATAATGACAAGTGAGTAGCCATTCATATATCTGGACAGCAAATGCCACCTTCTGATAATGCCATACAAGAATCTGCAAAAAAAGTTAGAAGATCCAGACCATTTCAGACAATTTGGAAAGAAACATTAATCTTTTTTTAAGTTTAATATATATAAGAACCTTACCGGGTCGATTACAAATATAACTCTTCACTTCTTAACATACATGGAAGCTGTTATGGTCATTTGTCCCTAGAAAGAAAAAACAAAAAAAAATGTTAATCAAACTCCACAAATAAGCTAAGAACCATAGTTGAAAAGAACGCTCGAGGCGTCCGTTGGTGATGAATCGTACATGAGGCGGAGCCTCAGTGCCAGTTACTATAAGTACGCCTCAGTGTTATAAGGCGGAACGGTAATTGTAGACATTTACACTAACACATAACGTGCATAATCAAACACAATTGGTTAGATCATGATATGTAATAAAACCTTTCATCTCTAAACATCAGGTTCATCAGTTTACTATATTGAAAAGAAATTACTGACACATGGATACAAGTTCCTATACACAAATTACTGATACAAATTCCTAGATAGGCCTAATAAATCTTAATAAATTTAAGTCTACCTACTGAATTAAAGAAAAGCACTTAAAACGCAAAAGTTGTTGCGCCCAGTACGATGAGCGGAGAAATCGAAGGAAAAAAAACGACATCGATAGGTAGTGAAGAAGTTTGACTGACCATCATAACATTCAGTTTGCTCGGCGAGGTTAGCAGTGTAGATGGATGTAACATCCGTAAAAAACCGGGTTAACCAAACCAACCGAACATCCAGTTAAAAATTTCGTTGCATATTTAATGCTCAAATTAATTTTAAAGGATACATAATTAATAAGTATATTAGAATATAAAATTTATATTTGAAAATTTATTAAAATTAATGAAATAAAAATTAAATGCTGATGCCGGGTTTCGAACCCGAGTCAGCCGGGTAACCTCAAAGACTTAACACACAAACATTCAACCACTCCGCCACTTGTGTTATTTGGTAATATATTGAAACAATTAATACATATAATAAAACTGGAAATCAAACCCAGTCAACAGCGCGCCCAAATCCGCAGACGCCGGAAAATCCGACGATTTCGTCAATTATCGTCGGTTACTTTTGACTTAACGTGCGTATTAACGTCGCCATCGGTTATAACCGATGTCCAGTCCCGCGACATCAGTCATAACCGCCGGAGAACAATTGACCAATGAATCGAGACTAGAAACAGACCCAATTCAACTTGATTTTTCCCTATAAATGCACACCCTAGCCTCTGGTAATCTTTTCGCTCAAAATCGCACCGATTCTTGAATCAATTCGTCGGAATTTTCTGCAAGTCGCCGGAAAACCGAGACTTTCATCAACACGGTAAATACCTCGACTCCTTCTGTTTCATTCCATTGGTAGACCAATTCTAACATCACTCCATCACCCAGAATCAATTCCAGACGACGTTGCCGGATATTCTGTACTCGCCGGAAAATCGCTGGAATTTCCGAACTCACGCTGTTAATCGGTATGATCAACTAAAACCTCCTGTTAATCATGGTTTATAACTCAATTTCATATCTAATCAATAAAAATTGTTAATTGATCCGGACAGACGAAGCTCACAAAACAGAGCCGACGAATCCTTGCCGGAGTTCTGAGAAAGACACCTGTTCGGTACATTCTTTCCTCAAAACCTTTCTGTTAAATACCTTTCAATTGCTTATAATATTCGTTAACCGAATTAAACAAGAAACAGTTGGTTTAACCGTTGTCTGTGTTTTGAACGAAGAAGATGAAGTCAAGTATGATTATAAGATTAATTAAAATCGGTATTATAAACGGGTTAGACACACAGTCCAGCGGTGGACTGTGTGCAAACAATACACACACGTCGCGAGTTCGATTCCTATCAATCCTAACCTCAGAAATAAAAATGTTTTTTTTTTAAACCGAACCGGGTTAACTCACAGTAAGATGTTAAGTATAATAAAAACCGGAATATTTACCAAGTTAGACACACAGTCCAGCGGTGGACTGTGTGCCAAACTAAACCACAGGTCCCGGGTTCGAGACTTGTGGAGATCACCGGTTCGATACAATTAAATCCTTTTTAAATAAATGATTTTCGGATTAACTTAAACAGTGTATAAATATAATTAAAAACAGAAATATTTCGGGTTAGACACGTAGCTCAGTTGGTAGAGCTGCGTGCACGCGTACGGGAGGTCACGGGTTCGAGTCTCACTCAGTGCAATAATATTCACAACCGAACCGGTCAACGGTCAACGGTCAACAGTCATGGTCAACGGTCAAAAGTCAACATTTTTATTTATTTATTTATTTTTATTTATTTAATTTAAAAATCAATAAAAATACTTAAAAACAACGTTTTTAAAGTTAGAAAATAGCCTTAAACTCACAAAAATATATCCAAAAATCCTATTAAAATTGACTAATAAAATCCGCTTATTTACCGAACCGTTATGTTATTATCTAGGTTAGTTTCTGTCGTGGTTAAATCCAAATCCGTGCGCATTCATCATCAATCCAAGAAACGCAACCACTGTGAGTGAATTCTTACAAATTCCCCTTTTTATTCACGTTTTGGGGTGTATCATGTGTCGCCTAAACTAATTCGTTTATTCAAACTCGTGCTATACCATATTATGATCTAAACTTAGAAAGTAATTATTGTTTGTTGTTATGTATTACATATTGTCAAGTTGTATGCAAACTATTTGTTAGGCCCATCAGTTCCTCGTGGGAGACGAGTTGAACAACGTGTGCCTTAAAACTCATTCATTAGGCCCATCAGTTCGTAGAACAACGCGTGCCTCAAAACTCATTCATTAGGCCCATCAGTTCCTCGTGGGAGACGAGTTGAACAACGCGTGCCTCAAAACAAGCTATTGTTGTATGTGTGTGCAATATTTAATATTAAGTGTTTTGTGAATAAATTTACATTTACATTTACATTTACTCATATGTGGTTATGCACTATTTTTTTTATAATCAATTCAATAAAAACGTTTAAATGTTTTAAATAGGATTCACTCGCCAACTTTTTGTTGATCCAAAAACCATTTTTACACATGATACAGGTGGACAGGATGAAGTAAGGAAAACATAGAAAAAGTGCCTTAGAAGAAAAATAATGAAGGCTAGAAAAATGAATAGAACATGATGTACTAGTATGATATGATTGTATGATTTTCCTTTAAATTGTAATAATAAATATGAAACATTATAATAAATGTCATGAGCTTTGATGAAAACCCAATCATGCCCCGATCACCTTTTCCGCTGCGGGTCGGGGTGTGACAATGGAGATATCCCAATTGGGAGCAGCCATGGGGATGGATCTGTGAGAAGAAGATGTAAGCTACGAATCTGGCCACGTCGCACTCACGAACAAAATGGATATCAATCTCAACGTGTTTAGTTCTTTAATGCTGAACTGGATTGCTAAACATATAAACTTCACTAATATTGTCGCAATAAACAATAGAAGCCTTCCACAGAGGACAACTAAGTTCAAGGAGAAGATTGTGTGTTCAACATATTTCGGCAACCACATTAGCTATACCTCCGTACTCTGCCTTTGCACTGGATCGAGAAATAGTGGTTTTTCGTTTAGACGACTAAGAAATAAGGTTGTCACCCAAATAAACACAATACACAGAGGTTGAACGCCGGGTATCAAGGCAACTTGCACAATCGGCATCAGTATAAGAAATCGAAGTGGACGGGGGAGCTGGCTCGCATGTGAAGACCCATGTGCATAGTGCCTTTAACATACTTTAAAATACGCTTAAGTTCACTGTAGATAACAGGTACGAGGTGCATACTTGTACATGTAAACTTGCTGCACAACGTATTATTTAATAAATATAAACCCTTTTTATTTTATTTAAAATACCTAAGTTATCCTGGAAATGCATTTTAATTGACATTTATCTTCAACTAAGAAATCTAAATTAAATCCTATTGTTGGGTCTAAAAAGGATGTCTAGTGTTAACAACAATATAACAACAATGTATAAGGGTTGAAGGTTCAGATTATGTAAGTTGAAGGCTCAGAGCTAGTATGTCTTGAAGATCATTTGATGAAAGGAGCTGACAAGCCTCAAGAATAGAAGATCCAGACAACTTTATGTGTAGGTGACTCTGTTGATTGTGTCAATTAGTGTATGAAGATTCAAATGGTATGCAACGGTATAGGGAGAGGTTGTTGGAACCTTTGAGAGCATTTATACCACAACGTGAAAGTGCAGGGACTAGAACCATCAAGATTTAGTTGATGAGGCGATGGTCACCGGTGACACTCTATGTGTCGCCGAGAAGGTATTAGTGTCGCCAGGTATTTGATCACTAATTAGTGTTCTGGTTATCCCAGTGACATCTGAGTGTCACCAGTGCATTTACAATCAAATACCAAATCCGTAAAAAAATGGTGATCGGCGACACTTAACAAAGACAAGTGTCCCCGGGGACACTAACATGGTGTCATCGGCACCCATGATTGTTCAAGAGTCATTAAGTTAAAGTCAAGCGTGACGAAATGGATGTGCTAGTCAAAACGAGGAGATTGCTCGAAGGTTTGACACAATATCAACATGATGTATTCGGTCGAGGGATTGATGTGTGTATTCGAGTATTGAAATATTGTTGATTGCCAATTGAAGAAACATTTTTTGTTTTAGAAAAATAAAGTTATACGCATGGTTTTCTTGTTTAAGTAATAGTTTTGGTGATTTGTTTCTATAGGGGCTTAAAGTGTAATTAGCCTAATCATGTTAAGGTTATAAATAGACAGAGTTTATAGGGTCTCGGTGAACACACACATTAAGGTGATTTTGGGGGACTTATTGTAAACAACATTTTGCAAATCATTTTGGGTTTGAAAGATAAAAAAAGTGTATTGTTGATGTAATCATAGGATACGTAATGTTATGTTGTTAAAAGACTCGTTTTAAAGGGCAATTGTGGTAAATCTAATAAGAATAGATATAAATTAATGTTTTGCTGATATTTGCAGGTAAATACTAAAAAGAAGGTGATTTGGACGTAAAATGGTATAAACGGAACAACGGGTGAAAAGCAGAGGACGGAATGAAGGATGATGAATTTAAGATCCATACCTGACCCAAGGATTACGAATCATAAACTTCGCCAATTGATCAGACTACATTGGGAATTAGGCCAAAGTGGATCCCATTTAGGTTACAAGTCGTGGGCTTGACCCATGTTTACAGCCCGTAAGCAAGGAGTCTCTAGGTTGTGATTTGTGATATAAAAGGAATGCAACAGAAACCCTAGAGAAGACTAGAATTTGAGAACTAGTGGAAAGCGGTTATATAAATAGGAGAAGGACAAATCGGAAGAGAAAAGAGGAGGATATTGAAGATAGAAGGCACGAGGAAGCATTACACTGATTCAACTGGTTATTCTTTATAGTTTCTAGTCTTTGAACTTTCTGTAACGATGATGAATTTGATTTTGATGTTGAATTTGTTTGTCATGTTCGGCTAAACTTTGATATAACTGTCCGGATAAGATTATATGTTGATTTGTTTATGATTGATGATAGATTTCCTGCTTGTAAGATTTTAATAGTGTAGTATGATAAATTTCTTATGATGCTTATGCGTGTATGTTAACATTGGTTTTAATGTTAGTTGTGTGGTGATATTAATCTTTCTATGAAGTTATGCATGTTAGATTTAGTATTTGCTATCTATATGGTATATTGTTTGACACTTTAATCGGCAATAGAGAGCTAATCGTCATAAGTGGTTAAACATACGTGATGCTTACGGGATAGGGTTTGATTAAAAGAATCTAGAAACTAATTCGGGTTTTCTAAATGTCCTACCTTAGTAGTCGTAATTCACTCAGTTCATTGACCGCCTTTAGCACTAGGCTAGAAACCTGAAATCATAAGAATTTGTATTGTCACTAGCTTTATTGAAATAGGTCTAAAGGTGTGCCTATAGCCTAAACCCTAATTTAATAAGATTAACCTTACGCAATATTCGTTTATCTTAGACCTTCGTACGCCATAGGCAAGTTAAGTCTTAGAGTGATTTAGCACAACCATCAATCATCAATCTAAACAGTCTTCATTGATTCGAGTAGTAGGATGGTTATATTTTCTTAACTCTTGGTAGTAATTCAAGTTATTAGATCTTAAGTATTGATTTCCATAGTTCATTAGATTGTATATTAAGTAATAGGTTCAGTACTAGTAGATTTTGTGTCCATGGATTGATACTTGGGTACTTACCTAGGGTATAGAACTTGTGTAGTTAGTATCAGTGTTTTTATCCTTAAAACTCAGGTGTGCTCTATGTCAATTTATTTGTTACAACAAAAAGTGAATACAACAAAAACAAAGAACAACAAACAATAAATAAAGAAGCTGTCTATGATTACTAGCTAACTAGCCTAAAAAACCAATACAAAAAGAGTCCGCTAACTTTATTCTGTTAACACTCCCCTTCAAATTCATAATGAAACAATAATAAACATTGAAAGTTTGTCACACAAGAAACAAAACTGATACACCAACTAAGTCTTCATGAGTATATCAGCAATCTGCAAGGCTAATCAAACATATGGAAGCAAGATGGTTCCAAGTTGTAGATAATAATGAGTGACGTGATAATCAATCTCAATATGTTTCGTCCGCTCATGGGAAAGTGAATTCTTTGTAATCAACATCGCACTTTCGTGATCATAATGTAAGAGGGTAGGCTGAGAGATATTAACACCTTCATCTGCAAGAAGCCAAGATAACATAATAATATCACATGTAGTCACAACCATAGCACGAAAAATGATTCGGTTTAAAATAGTGAAACCATCCAAATCGATTATCGGTTTGGTTTCACGATTAGTTTTTTCTTTAACTTTCAGTTGGTCGATTTCAAAATTTTCGAGCCATACCAAACAGTTTGGTTTGCAGTTTATACCAAAACCGGACCGGACCGTAATAATTTTATTATGTTTTAAGTTTTCAAAGTACTTCTATTAGATAAATTAATATAAAATTAGGGTAACTCAAATTTTATTAAATTAATTAATGTAGTAAACTTAAATCGCATTAACTGTTATGCTTACTTGGCAGTAAGGGTGTAAACGAGCCAGGCCGAGCCTAACTCGAATGGGCCTGAGCTCGGCTCAGTTCGAGCTTACTTATTTGAGCTTGTCACACCCTGACCCGTAGCGGAAATGGTAGTCGGGGCATGATTGGGTTTTCATCAAAGCTCATGACATTTACTATAATAAAGTTTCATATTTATTAATCCAAATTAAAAGGAGAAAATTCCAACAACACATAAACCATACAAGCACAAAATGTTCTAAACCAACATTCATGAACTCTTTATTTTTTTTAAGCCAATTCTAAGTTGTGTTCTTTGCTTCAACCTGTCCACCTGTATCATGTGTACAAAGATATTTGGGTCAACAAAAGTTAGCGTATGAATCTCATTTAATCATTTGAAAGAATTAGTTATATTGATTAATTTAATAAAAATGTGCGTAAACCAAATATGAGCATGCGTATATGTAAATCTATCCACAAACCACATAACATCAAGCAATGAACACATGAGCATGATAAATGATGAACTGTGAGATCAAGGCTCAATCAAACAGAGCCGATCTAATAAGGCACGCGATGCTCAACTCGTATCCAATGAGGAACTCATGGACCTAATGTGAATGATGCACTGAAATGAGAAAATGTAACCACATATAACAACCAAACATTACATAAACGTTAGATCATATAATGGTAGTAGCACAAGTGTTTGAACAAAATTATGTAAACGACACATGATACACCCCAAAACATGAATAGAAAGGGGAATTTGTAACGATTCACTCACCGTGGGTGCGTTTCTTGAGTTGATAACGAACGCGCACAATTATAGATTCCAATCGACGAGAAAACTAACCTAAATATTCACGTAATAATTCGGTAAATATATTTATTTTTTTGCAATTAATATTTTTATTTAATGCTTTTTACTAGACTTTTAAGTCTATTTTTATAGTATTTATTACAAATTTTATGTTTAAAAGTCTTATCTTTTTTATATATTTCTAGGGGTTTTTGGAGAAAAAGAAAGAAAGTTTTATTAAAAAAAGTATGCCCTTAGCGGGTGGAACCGGTCAGATTTAAGGATTTTTGGTAGCGTGTAAGGATCGAACTCGTGACCTCTCGTATACGTGCACGCATCTCTACCAAATGAGCTACGTGTCTAACCCGAAATAATCTGGATTTTAATTAATTATATACACTTACTGAGTCAAATTATATTTTGGTTTTATTTTTAAAAGGTTTATTTGATTTCAGGAAACGTATAACTATGCATCGAGCCGGCTCGAACTCACGACCTCTGACTCGTGTTGTACACAGCCCTACCAACTGGGATGTGTGACTAACCCGGGATATTCAGGATTTATATTACACTTATACACTTACTGCGTTAATTCATATTCTGGTTATAAAAATGTTTAGTTTAGTATAGGAACCGGCAGCATGTTAGGACTCGAACCGAGTGTGCTTGTTTATTTTTGCACACAGTCCACCACTGGACTGTGTGTCTAACCCGGTTTTATTACCGTTGCTAATTATACTAATATACTAACACAACTTCATCTTCTTTATGTTAAAACCCACTGATCAGAACCCGACTGTTTAATCATAAAGCTGTTTTGAATTCGATGATTAATTACCTCTTTTAACAAAATCACATAAAATAAAAAGGATTAAAGGGATGGTTTGTACCGAAATGAAAGTGGCCTGACTTCTCCGGTGATATTTCCGGCGACAACACAAATATTCTGGCGAAGAGAATTTCCGATATGGGTTATTGACAGCAGAAGTTTGCAAAGAGATTTGCGAGAATTTGTGTGCTCTAAAAGGGTTCAAGCAATCACTATTTATAGATAAATGCTATAGCTTGATTTATGTTTCGGTTTCATAGGTTTCGGTCAAGATTTAATTACCGCAATGATTGAGTAATTGATTGGAACGTTATTAACTCATTGATTGTTTCAAACATACAATTGAAAGAAAATGGTTTCACAGATTAAACTTGTAAACGGAAACTGAATTTGATGATTTTCTTTGAGGGTTCCTGTCGTTACTGGGCGGGTGTTTTGAAATCTGATTCCAGAGTTATTTTAATATAAAAGGCGTTTGGTTTGGAGATTCAACAGATGTGTGTGTGGTATAGTGGTGTGTTGGGTGTTTGATTTGGATGGAGACCCAGGTTCGATCCCGTGATCCACACCCCCTTTTTTGTTTTATTTATTTATTTATTTTTATTATGAATAAGTTACTATTATTGTTATTTTAAACTTTATTATTTTTATTTATTATTTAATATAACGAACTTTAAATGCTTATCATAAGTGCGTAACGAAACATCTTAAATATACTTGAATTACAAATGGAGCAGGTTTTTAGAACCCGTTTTTCGTCAAATGTTACAGAGCTCGAGCTCGGCTCTTGAGTAAAACCTAAAGCTTGAGCTCAGCTTGAGCTATTTTGAGAACAACCTCAAATGAGGTAAAAGCTCTGCTTGAGCTCGTTTCAATATCGATTAAATATTTTTATTATGAATCAGTTACTACTATTATTATTATTTTAAACTTTATTATTTTTATTATTATTTAATATAACGAACTTTAAATGCTTATCATAAGTGCGTAACGAAACATTTTAAGTATACTTGAATTACAAATGGAGCGGGTTTTTAGAACCCGTTTTTCGTCAGATGTTACAGAGCTCGAGCTCGGCTCTCGAGTAAAACCTAAAAGCTTGAGCTCGGCTTGAGCTATTTTGAGAACAACCTCAAACGAGCTAAAAGCTCTGCTTGAGCTCGTTTCAATATCGATTAAACGAGCCAAAGCTTGGCTGGAGTTCGGCTCGCCAATATTATCATCATTAATATTATATTATATATATACATATAAAAATTAAAATTTTTTTTGGGCTCGTTTAGGCTCGCGGGCCTAAACGAGCTTTGTATTTCAAACTCGAGCTTGGACTCGATAACAAAACGAGCTCCATTTCAGGCTCGGGCTCGTTAAAGCTCGGCTCGTTCGAGCTTTTAACCGAGCCAATAACGAGTAGCTCTCGAGCCTCTGGGCTTGTTTACACCCCTACTTAACAGGACCATAAACTTATAACCGGATTAGTTATTCCCATTGAATTTATACCAACTAGCTCTTGAATCAATAGGCGGAATGTAACCACCTTGATTCATTACTATTGTGGAACTATAGGTTTTAAGTTTTGAGTTAGCAATCGACATGATTGAAACCTAATGACCTCAAACCGTGAAAATAAACCAGAACCAAACCGTAGTAAACATACATATTTATACTAAAACATACCACCATTTCAAATTGATTCAGCTCAAAGATAAGTTAATCATGACACATTTAAAATAGATTTAACTCACTATACACAAATACATAACGTTACTAAATTGTTATGATGGTTTGAAACTTTGAATATATGAAGATGTGTGATTCCGTAGTCAATTTCGTGTCCTGTATAGCAAGTGCGAATGACTTAAAACAGTTAAAGCAAAAGTCTTATAGGCTCATGCCAATTGCCATGACATGTTGACTTTGACAGGCCGGCCGATAAGTTTGACTGTGGATCCTAACAATTATCTTCTTGTTTTATATTTTTTTTTCATTGTATATAAACTAATTATGTAGAATAAAGCTTTTGTGATCTCAATGTAAATACTTTATTTTTCTAATATGGTTACAACGTATAAGAAGATTTACTTAGATACATGTACACACATAATTTATTTAAGAAGTATAAAATAACTCAAAAGATTACTTATTTACGAATTTAAATCAGTTTTACAAATAGTAAAACATGTTTTTAAGTGCGTGTTTATTTTGTGTGTGAAGATTCATTGGGATATTAGAGGATACCTATGACTGAATCATAGTCCCACCATCTTCAGTGACAAAGAAAATCCACCCGTACACTTATTTATAACTTCTTTCTAGTTATAGGAAGATTAAGAGTGTACGGGCAATAGTAGAGCGATACAATGTATCGCCTACACATTACCAATCACGTTATGCCACTTATCTCACCTGTAGAGCATAACAATGGTGTCGCCAACAACTAGTAGAAAACGATAACGGATAATGATCATGGGCGATGCTAACCTATTTAAAACCGATATACAAATTTTTGAATAACGTATCACAGTTTCTAGCCAATTTGAGTTTAACCAAAAAATATCAAATTTTCGGCTGAGGCGGTAAAAAGGATCGGTCATGTGGTAGGTCTTTGGGCTTTCCACCTTTCTTACCTAATCATAAATTAATTATTGAAGTAATTGTTGAAAATAATAAAAAAGAATTTTAAGTGTTTTGGGTTTTTATAAATATGACTTTCAGAATTCAAGAAAAAGTTTATAGAAAGCACTGATAGATAATTGTCATTTTGATACTTTTAATGATCCTTACGGTGTGATAACTTTTGAAAATAAAAAGATGAATCCAAGTCAACAATTCTTGTGAACTTGATGAACAAACTTTATAATCCAAGTATCTAACTTCAAAAAAAAAATTATGTCTCACTTGATACTTTCCTACCGGTCTACCACTTAGTCGGACCCACAGCATTATTTTAAATTTGGTATTTTGGAAGACCCGTTTGTCTTTCCAAACACCATCCCACCTCTTTCCAATTTGGAAATTACTGTTTCAAAGTCTTCAGATTATAAAAATAAAGCAGCTAAATTCAAATTATATAATAAATAGTAATGACAATAATTACATAATCAACACTTTTATAATCTTTAAACACATCCTGTCTCTTTAACTAAAATTAGATGGTAAATTATTGTTTTCTAGATCATTCTAGGTTTTGCAAAGAAAAGTTTAACGAATTTGAGATTGATGTTTACCCTGAGTGAGTATGTATATCACGTTTAATACATAACTAATTTTATATAAAAAACATGAGAAAATCGTAAACACCAGTATGTTGTGTTGACTAGTTAATATAGTGTGAGAAAGATGACCAGTTGAGGATTTAGCCCTGTTTTGTGGGTTCACATGAACTCACTCGGTTTAGAAAAAAATGAAAAAAAATAGTGAGAACTTTGTATGATTTGAAAAAATAATGAAAATCTACCAAAACGAACCCACTGAAAAAAGTTACAGGATCCGCCACTGAAGATAACACAATAAACACAAATTCTTGTAAGTGTGGATAGGGCACTCATCACAACCATCACACTACACATTTAATCACCATTTGACATTTTGACACCTCACCTTTTCATATTCTAGCAATTTCACTCATTACACTTGTAACATCCATCACATTCCAATTACAACGTAACAATTCATTCCTTTTATCAATATCAAAGTCAAATCCACACTCTTCCACAGTCGTGACAGCCATCACGGCCAAACCCATCACAACTGTGAACAGGCACTTGCAATGAGGAGTTTCACGGGGACTGTATTAAACAATTAACCTGAGGTACTCTATGTACAGACACAATTTTGTGCATTGAAAATATTAGTGTAAATTTTCTTAGTTACGTTAAACGTGCAATAATATGGTGTGATGGTAAGGTTTCACTCTTTTAGAAGGTATTTAGAAATAGATTAATTTATTAAAAAAAATCTCCTAAACTTGTTTTAATATTATATTAAATAAAATAAACTAATTAGTTTGTCGAAAAAGAAATTCTCCTAAACATGTTTTGATATCATATTAAATTCAATTAATTAAATAAAAAAAACTAATGAACATCAACAACTGTATATGATGATCATTTTAAAACTGTGTATTTTGTTGGTCAACTTTGAACTTCGACTTGGTCTTGCATGCGGTAGGTGAACCTCAACTTATAAAAGCCACCCAAACTTCAACCCACTTCAACACAAATCACCATCACCACCACAACCCACACGACCATACAACACAAACCTCTTATTCTCTCAGTCATTTCATCGAACACCTACGCGATGACAATCACCATAACAAAATCAACAATGTTGAAACCAGCTGAGGAGACTCCAAGGATCAGCCTATGGAACTCCAACGTTGATCTAGTGGTGCCCAATTTTCACACACCAAGTGTGTACTTCTACAGGCCCAACGGTGGATCCAACTTCTTCGACCCGAAGGTTATGATTGAAGCTTTGAGCAAGGCGTTGGTCCCGTTTTATCCAATGGGAGGACGGTTAACCAGAGACGAAGATGGCCGGATTGAGATAGATTGTCAAGGACAAGGCGTGTTGTTTGTTGAAGCAGAGTCCGATGGTGTGATCGATGATTTCGGTGACTTTGCGCCCACGTTGGAGTTCAGGAAACTCATCCCAGTTGTTGATTACACGTTAGGAATTGGGTCGTACCCTTTGTTAGTATTGCAGGTGACTTATTTTAGATGTGGTGGAGTTTCGTTAGGAGTTGGTATGCAACATCATGCTGCAGATGGTGCATCCGGGCTGCATTTTATCAACTCGTGGTCCGATATGGCTCGAGGTCTTGACATCACTCACCCGCCGTTCATAGACCGAACCCTGCTCAAGGCTTGAGACCAAGCGCAGCCTGTTTTTGAGCATGTCGAATACCAGCCCGCTCCCCGATGAAATCGTTTCCTGAAGTTGAATCGGATGAAACCGTGGTTTCCATTTTTAAGTTGACCCGAGACCAACTTAACACGCTTAAAGCTAAATCGAAAGAAGATGGTAACACGATTAACTATAGTTCGTATGAAATGCTCTCGGGCCATGTTTGGAGATCTGTGTGTAAAGCTCGTGGCCTGACAGATGACCAGGACACCAAGCTTTACATTGCCACGGATGGGCGGGCCCGTTTACAGCCCGCCCTGCCTTCAGGGTATTTTGGGAATGTTATTTTTACCACCACTCCAGTGGCTGTAGCAGGTGAGCTTCGGTCAAAGCCCACCTGGTACGCTGCTAGCAAAATCCATGAAGCGTTGGCGAAGATGAATAATGATTATTTAAAGTCGGCTCTTGATTATTTGGAGCTACAACCCGATTTGAAGGCTTTGGTTCGTGGGGCTCATACGTTTAAATGCCCGAATCTTGGAATAACGAGTCGGGCTAGGCTCCCGATTCATGATGCTGACTTCGGATGGGGTCGGCCCATATTCATGGGGCCTGGTGGGATCGCGTTTGAAGGTTTGAGTTTTGTTTTACCAAGCCCGATTAATGATGGGAGCTTGTCTATTGCCATTTCGTTACAAGCTCAACATATGAAGCTTTTTAGCAACTACTTGTATGACATCTAACAATTTCACTATACTGGTTAAGTTTTCTTTGAAACACAACCATAAATAGCTTGGTTGGTTAGAGCATTTTCTTCAACATGATACAACATATATTACATGTTACAACTTCTTAAGAAAAAACAACTTAAAGTTTCAAGACCATATATGATATACCAATTCGATGTTGACATCCTAGAAACCAAACAAGAGAGGCGTAACGAAACCAACACCAACACCGACACTGATACGGATACAAACAACATGTCGAAGGTGTGATGACGGTGCATTGCTCTTAGAACCACGTGGATCACGGTTCATATTGGCACCACCATACGGACCCTTTCCTATCTTAAGTTCATGGTTAACTTGAACCCTGTTGCCACCGTCCACCTCCACCCTCTCGACACCTACAAGAAGGAACGTTACAGGTCGCTATAGATAAATACACAAATATGTATGTATACATGAAACTTGAATGAAGGCTAACCTTGAAGTTGTTTTAGGGTTAGACCCTCGGAGTGAATTACATGATGATGAAGTGAGATTGCTAGGAGTTGTGCACATAAGACGAGGAGTATACGTACACTCATTTTCATTTTCAGTTGGGTTATAGTTATAGGAATATAAATTTTGTTGTGTTAGGAGTTGATTCATCTTATAGACTTATATTACTGCCCGACAAAGGGAACCTAGTATAACTTCATCATGAAGCTTAAGTTACCATCAAATTTGTTAATTAAGGTTATCGTCAAATGTGGGCCACCTTCTTTATGCAATAAGGACATCAGGATATGTTCTCTGTCATCTTCATGGATATGATTCTTAGATTCTGGGTTTTAATTATATGGTCATAAGATGTAAGATTTAAGTAAGGTATTATGTGTTATTAAATATTTATTTTTTAGAGTTTAGCAAGTATAATTACAAAGAATTTAATTCCATTGGCCGACTAAAAGACGGTGTAATTCGGCGAAAAAATAAAAATAAAAAAATAACAGTGTGAAGTTAAAATTCTTACAATTAAAAAGTTAAATGTTATTTAAGTTCGAAAATATAGTAACGTAAGCCGTGGGCTAGAACTGCGGCTTTACTAGCAATGCGAGCAACTCAACAAACCGAAAACAATATTGCAAGTTTTAATGCATAGAGTACAAGTCAACGGAACCGTATTTACATAGATCATAAGGTCCAAAACAAGATGCAAATACCACAACCCACCAAACATATACCACAACCCCACCCTGGACTTCTTATGACATACATTAACAACTACTAAGTACACTTCATCAAACAATATTACGAAAAATGTGAAGTTACAAAACTACCCTTACCTCACCTCACTCTTCAAAATCAATCTAGATGTTGAAAAAAGAACTGTGGTAAAGATGCTATCCTTGGAAGGTTAAGCAGCAAGTCAGAAACCGAGTCGTTTCTCGACATCCCGGTTCCCTTTTCGCCCTCAACCACCGCACCACCTGCACCCTCAACCGCTGAACCACCTTCACCTACTGGGCCTGAACCAAGCGTAGAACCGTTACGGTCAGTTTTGGGCTCGAGATCTTGAAATGTAGTGGGGTCTTTCTGTAACAGGCAGCAAAGAGAGTTGACTTTTGACAGTATGGACTTCTCATCCGAAGTGGTTGACCCGTATTGACTATCGTTGAATAAGTACTGGGAAATGTCTTCTAGAATCTCTAGGCTTTCTTGTTCTTCACGGGAAAGAGGGTGGTTGCCTGTCGTTCTTTGTTCGGTGATTCTGCTTTCGATGTGATTTACCAAATCACTCATTGACATTGATGGCTGTATCCCAGGAACTTTGATTTGATCCCAACGGCTAAGATCTTTCATTCCCTCGGTTCCAGCTCGTCGGATTCCTTCAATCGCTGACATGTCCATCACTATATAAAATAAGAATAACATGATTTTGTAAGATTATTTAACAAATACATATATATTTGTTTACTGTCATGTCGCGTGAAATAAAATTACCTGAGCTGGGTGAAGGTGCTTCACGAGACAACTCAGTGGGTCTACCAGACGGATCATGCAAGTCACTCCGAGATGAAGATTGGCCTCCGGAGGGTGAAGCGGTTCTCTGTATGTCGAAGATGGTGGGCCCGGTCGTCCTTCTTTGCTTAAATCATATTCCTTAGATTCATTAGGCTCATCAAAGACCGACTTCCTGGGTTCAAAATACGGAGACTCCAGTTCTATCTCAGGTTGCTGACTCAGAAAATTAAGACACGGGTCGCATTGAATCAACTTCTCAAAATGCTTGCCTAATAACCCTTGCGGACACTGTAAATAATGGCGCCTGTCAAGATAGAACAATGCAAGATATTTAGACTCCATTGGAAACGGGTGGGTCAACAAAATTTGGGTAACGGGTCAAAAATATCTAGAAGACTGTACACCTGTGCAGGCTAGCTTCTCCGCCTGTAAAATCTGCAGTTGCTTGCCATAATGTGTGTTTTCTGGGCTGCGGATTTGTCTCTCTAAAGAACAGAGGCTGTCTGGTTAGCTGCACATTAAAGGCATACCGTTTGCGTTATTAATATAGTGTATGATTATTAAATGATGAAGGATTAACGATTAGTGTGCAGAAACATAGTTGTTTACAGCGAATAGTGGTAAATAGCGACAAGCTGCCTATACGCTACGTAGCGATAGCGAGCGCTATTTGATGTTTAGTGATAACGTATTACAGCTATTTGGTAAATTAAAAAGCCTAAAAATTCGGTTTTTAATATTTTTTAAAATTAAATAAAAAAGAAAAAAATAACTGTCCCTATCTCACCCTATTGGGCGTTAAACATCTATAACAATGATCCAGCACTACGCTACGCTATTCGCTATAGCACTCTTATCATCGATATTAACAACTATGTGCGGATAGAAACGGGAATTACCACTACATCGAGAGTGCCAGGGCCATCATCAGGGTAAGTTGCCTTTATAGCCATAATGTCGGACCACTGAATTTCAATCTTGTTCTTGAGACCACCGTCAAGAACCTCCCATACGAGCTTATGCTTCGCAAAGTAACACTTAGCCACCAAGTCCCCTTCATATCTTGATTTATACTACAAAATCATAATAACTCGTTAGTGACGATATTAGCGAAAGTCAAGAGACAATCACTACCTAGAATCACAATAAACGGCATGCGAAATTACCTCCAGGTACCTATCTTAAGAAGCGATGAGGGAAAGTTTGAAGCCTTCAGCTTATCGGTACCGGCAGTAACACCTGTACTTTTGCTCCCCTTTTTACCATCAGACCCCATCTTAGCATATGCATTTCCTTCTGCAAGCCTCATTTGAATCAAATCCAACAAAGATGGACTCTTTCGGAGCCGTAACCCTAACGGGCTCGGTTCGTCTAACGGGTTAAACTGTGCTGGTGACACAGCAAAATCACCAATCCCCAATTCTTGATGCTAATCCATTAACCACAAAAATAAATAATTAAAAAAATCAAAAATTAATTCACAGTAAATTCCCAATATTACAAAGTGTCTATATCCATAACAAGATTAACAAACCCCCAAACATAACTATTAACTACTACTCCTTATCATAAAAATAACAACTTTAAACTAGCCCTAATTTCCAAAATTATGAATTAATAACTAATAACTAGCCCTAAATAATTTAAATAAATAAAATTTTATCAAAGTCATGATCAAACAAATCTATTAAAAACCTAAAACTACATCAATTTTAGGATTCAAAGCATAAATCTCAAATTAACCTAAAATAAAATTTGAAAAACATATTCAAAATTTGACCAAACAAAATGACCTAATTAATACATGATTTAAATGATCAGACAAATCTATTAAAAACCTAAATCTGCATCAATTTAACGACTCAAATCATAAAAATCTCAAATTGACCTAAAACGAAACTATTCGAATATAATAAAAAAAATTACGAAAATAACCTTGGGACGTTTGATTAACGAAATATGATGATCATGATCATCAAACTGAGTTGACTCATCAATGAACTCTCTCTTCACCGGCGTCATTAATCCGCGTTGCTGTAACGGAGATTCCGGTGAATCTTTGGTGATTTTCATCAACTGAACCATTAAAAGATTTGATCGGGTTGTGAGAAGTTTATGTGAGTTCTGTTTTTCCGGTGAGGAATGAAAATTGAAGAGTGAGTCGACTCGGTGAGTTAAAGAGGATAAGCGACAGTTCGTGTGAAGGAAAGCTGTAGGAAAAAGCCAAGAGGGTGTAGGGTTCTTTTAAACGACAGCGTATTGGGTTAACTAGTGCTGACACGTGCGCCCACTCTTACTACAGAGAGTTTGTGAATGTTTACTTTAGCTCCTTACACTTTATTTGTATTAGTATTTTGAGCAATAGTTTTTTTTAACGGCAAATTTGGATCATGCCGTACCACTAGAGTATTATCGTGTAACCAGCGGAACATCAGATCATATCCAGCTTCACTAGGCAATAATGCGTATACACCAAATTCAGGTGAAAACCCAATAAATTTTGAGAACCCCCCTTCCCCTTGTGGGAATCGAATCCATGACCTAATGGTTTCTAAGCCTTATCCCACCTTCAAGATATCACTAAGCTATAACGCTATGGGCTTTTAAGCAATAACTAAATTGTGATTTATGGAGTAAAATTAAACTCAAAAAGATATTTTGGAACCTCTAACTTGTAATGTCACACCCCGACCCGCAGCAGAATAAAAGTCGGAGCATGATTGTGTTATCACCAAAGCTCATGATATTTACTAAGAAGTTTCATATTTATTAAATTCAAATTAAAATTTACAATATCCAACAGAAATATCATAAAAAAACACAATAAAACTCTAAATGTTTGTTCCAACGCAAATAACTTGTTTATTCTTCTAGGTCATCCTAAGTGTTTCTTTCCTCGACTTGATCACCTGTATCATGTGTAAAACAGAAGAAATTTTGGGTCAACAAAAGTTGGCGAGTGAACCTTGATAAAACCTTTAAATGCTTGCTTATTATGTTTATTAAAGAAAATTGTGCATAAATCACATGTGAGCAAACATATATGTAACCACATCACAAACCACATTTAATGAATATGACATGAATGATGATGTATCTGAGATCAAGGCTCAATCAAACGGAGCCGATCTAATGAGGCACCTGATGCTCAACCCGTATCCCTCGAGGAACTGATGGGCCTAATGAAATGAGTGCACTGAATTGATAAAATGAATCCACATATAAACCACATTACAAGCAATACACATTTGATCACGAAATAATATACGCACAAGTGTTTAAATAAAATAAAGAAATGATACGACACATGATACACCCCAAAACGTGATTAAAACGGAGAATTTATAGAGATTCACTCACCTTAGATTGCGTATACGTTTCTTGAACAATCGCACGAGTAAAAGTGGAAAGGATCGACGAAGAGTTTAACCTAGAATAGAATAATGAATTCGTTACTGGTTATGGTAGAGAGTTGTTTATAGACGGTAGGAGGCGTTTTAGTTTTATGCGTTTATGATTACGATTTGATGATAACAATATTGATTCGAGTCCCAAGGTAATAATACTTGATTTACTAATAATGAGTCTTGCCGTTAATATTAGTTGTAAAAATACTATTAGTGAAGTAATGATATTATCAATAAGTTTAGTACTATTTCCTGTTAACAAAATATTAACTATAATATCCATAATAAATTTTATAATAACAATTATAATAATGAGATTAGTAATAATAATATTTGCATTAACAATACTTTTGAAAAAATTTAAAAAATGTCACCATCTTAAGTAAAAACATAATATCAGTGTTTAATAGACAAAAATAATAAATTTAATAATAAGGATTTATAGTAATAAAAATTTTAATAATATATAATAATGATTTAATGATATAAGATTATTAGTAGATTTACTAATGTTTATAAAAGATGAAGGTTATAAACTGTTTAAAGACAATCCAAAATGGTTCAGCCCCAAAATGAAAACAAAACACAATTGAAAAAAAAAATTGGCCCTTTGGGCCGGCCCAACAACAAGCCAGACAGACAACACAGCAACAAAGCGAGGAAATCGGGTAAGACCAGAATCGAACCCGGGTAACAACCAAGCATCAACACCACTGGGCTATATCCCAGTTTGGTGTTAAATTTGAGTTTTTAAATAATCTTATACACGATTTAACTTCGTCTTCTTCATCATCATTTAAAAAAAACACAGGTTAAATATATATATATATATATATATATAGGTATGTACGGCTATATAACAGTCATGAAGTATGAACTCAAATTAAAAGAATGGGAGATAGGGATATACCGAACGAGGGACGAGCTCCTCGCGATACCGAAACAATGCGGGTTCCGTAAACTCTGGCGGAATTCCGGTTGTATTCTTCGTTAAGCTCCGGCGAGAATGGTAGGTATCCGGTGACCGAGGGTGAACGAGTGAGAGAAATCAGTGAGTGTTTGTGCGAGAGAAATGAGGTGAGGTTGAACGTGCAACGAAACAAGGAGAGGACCCGGTTTATATAGAGTTCTGAATGATGAATCGAGACCAAAAACATGTTGGGTTCATGATTGGTTATAATATGGTAAGGATTGATTATGGCTCATTACGAAAAATCAGGTTGACGTGGACATGGAAACAACAGCTAAGATGCAATTGGAAATCGAAATCTGTTAGGCGGCAAAAATAAGTTTAGTTCGAAATCAATGAGTGTATTTATAGATTCCGGGTCGATAACGAATGAGTATCTTTGTCCGACCGGTTGGTGTATGCGCTTGTGAGAGGGGTGGCGCGAGTTCGAAACCCGGCCACACCCTTTTTGTGCCTTTCATGTTTTTAAGCTTTTAAAAATACCAAAACAGTCCCCCATAGTTAACTTTATGTTAGTGGCACAAAAGCCCCTTAATTGTTAACTTAGTAATTAAGTTAATCCAGTTTCTTATATTAGATAACTTTAAACTTAACTAGGTTAGTTTAAAAGGTTAATTTAGATTATAAGTAAATGTTTAAATAAGCAAAATGGATTAAATAATTAAATAGATAATTAAATAAATGAATAAATAAATATAATTAAATCATTAAATGATTAAATAATTTGAATAAATAATGTTGGATAAATAAAGGAATAATAATTAAATAACGCGAAAATACGGAGCGTTATAGTCTCCCATACTTTTAGAAATTTCGTCCCGAAATTTAAGTAGTAGTTGTAACTGGAAAAAGATGCCAGTACTTTTCGCGCATTGAGTCTTCACGTTCCCAAGTAAACTCGGGTCCTCGTTTTGACTCCCAACGCACACTGACGATTGGAATACGACTTCGCCTTAAACGCTTCTCACCGAAATCCATGTTTTCCATTGGTCTTTCAATGAAGTGCATCGATTCATCGACTTGAATGTCTTCTAGAGGAATATGGAGGCTTTCGTCGGCGATGCACCTTTTTCAAGTTTGATACGTGGAACTTGGGATGAATTCTGTTGAGCTCTTCTGGTAGGTCAAGCTTGTATGCTACAGGACCTACTCTTCGAGTATCTTGAAAGGTCCTACGTAGCGTGGTGCTAGCTTGCCTTTCTGGCCAAAACGAACCACTCCCTTCCACGGTGATACTTTTAAAAGTACTTGATCACCAATGTCAAACTCCAAGGGTTTTCGTCGTTTGTCAGCATAACTCTTTTGACGACTTTGAGCCGCTAGAAGATTGTTTCGTATTTGAATGATTTTTTCGGTTGTTTCTTGAATCAATTCAGGTCCGGTGATTTGCGATTCACCAATTTCGTGCCAACATATTGGAGATCGGCATTTACGACTATATAAAGCTTCGAAAGGAGCCATGCCGATACTTGAATGATAGCTATTGTTGTACGAAAACTCGACTAACGGTAGATGAGCGTCCCAGTTCCCTTTGAAGTCTATGACACATGCTCGAAGCATGTCTTCGAGGGTTGGATGGTGCGTTCAGATTGACCATCAGTTTGAGGGTGAAATGCGGTACTGAGGTCTAACCGTGTACCCAAAGCGGTTTGTACGGCTCGCCATGTTCGTGAAGTGAAACGACCATCACGGTCTGAAATGATGCTTAACGGTACACCATGACGGCTTACGATCTCGCTGATGTAGATACGAGCTAACTTCTCGTTCTTGAAGTCCTCACGAATCAGAATGAAGTGAGATGATTTTGTAAGACGATTGATTATTACCCATATAGTGTCATACCCACTGGAGGTGCGAGGTCACCCGGTAATGAAGTCCATGGTTATGTTTTCTCACTTCCATACAGGTATTTCGGGTTGAACTAGAAGTCCTGAAGGTCTTTGATGTTCAGCTTTCACTTTGGAACATGTAAGGCACTTGGAAACAAAAACAGCGATATCCTTTTTCATGCCAGGCACCAGTAGGTGTATCGTAGGTCTTGATACATCTTATCGGCTCCTGGGTGTACAAGTATCGTGTTTTGTGTGCCTCATTCATGAGGAAATCACGAAGGTTGTCGCGATCGGGAATCCATATGCGGTTTAAATAATATAGAAGACCGTCGGATTTGGTTTCAATTTTGAGTTCAGCTCACATGACAGCTCATCGCGTACGTCATTTTCCGTTACAGAGATATGATGAGCTGCCCGGATTCGATCCTTGATATCGGCTATGATTTGCGAACATAGAAGACGAATAGAGTTCGCATATCCCTTTCGACCGAGCGCATCGGCCACCACGTTTGCCTTGCCAGGATGGTACCGAATTTCACAGTCGTAATCGTTGAGAAGTTCGACCATCTTCGTTGCCTCATATTCAACTCTTTCTGGTTGAAGATATGTTGGAGACTCTTGTGGTCAGTGTATATTTCACACTTGGTACCGTAGAGGTAATGTCTCCATATCTTGAGAGCGAACACGACGGCTCCAAGTTCCAGGTCGTGGGTGGTGTAATTCTTCTCGTGAACTTTGAGTTGCCTAGAGGCATAGGCTATCACTTTTCCTCTTTGCATCAATACACAGCCTAGTCCTTGCCCTGATGTGTCGCAATAAACCGCAAAGTTATCGCAACCCTCAGGGAGTGTAAGGATAGGTGCGTCACAAAGCCTTTTCTTTAAAGTTTGGAAGGCCTCTTCTTTCTTAGGTCCCCAAATGAAGGGTTTTCCTTTGTGAGTCCTGGCCGTGAGTGGAACGGCGATACGAGAAAAATTGGCAATGAAACGTCGGTAGTAACCAGCCAAACCAAGAAATGACCTAACTTCGGTAGGGGTACGTGGCGCTTGTCATTCCTGTACTGCCTTGATTTTTGAAGGATAGACATGAATCCCTTTGTCATTGACGACATGACCAAGGAATTGTACTTCTCCTAACCAGAATTCGCATTTTGAGAACTTAGCGTAAAGCTTTTAGTCCTTAAGAGTGTAAGAATGAGTCGAAGGTGTCGCTCATGATCGGGTTTTGACTTGGAGTAGATAAGAATGTCATCGATGAAGACTATGACGAAATGGTCGAGGTAGGATTTGCATACCCTATTCATTAAATCCATGAAGACAGCGGGGGTGTTGGTTAAACCGAAGGGCATAACCATGAACTCATAATGACCATAACGAGTTCGGAAGGCAGTTTTTGGAATATCTTCTTCGCGCACTCTAAGCTGATGATAACCAGAACGAAGGTCGATTTTGGAAATACAGGTGGCGCCTTGAAGTTGGTCTAGAAGGTCATCTATACGAGGCAGTGGATAACGATTTTTAACCGTCAACTTGTTGAGTTCTCTATAATCAATGCACATGCGAAACGTTCCATCTTTCTTCTTCACAAAAAGAACAGGCGCACCCCAAGGCGATGAGCTAGGACGTATGAATCCTTTGTCAGTCAACTCTTGCAGTTGACTGGCCAACTCTTGCATCTCGGATGGGGCTAACCTATAAGGAGATTTTGCGACCGGTGTAGCGCCAGGCACAAGATCGATTCGAAATTCGACTTCTCTCACAGGAGGAAGTCCTGAAACGTCGTCGGGAAAAACTTGCGGGAATTCTTTCACAATTGGAATATCTTCGAGCTTCCTCTCCTTGCCTTCCTTCTTGACGACGTGAGCTAGAAATGCGACGTAATTCTTTCGAAGATAACTTCGGGCTTGAAGGCAGGACATCAGTTTGAGCCCTTTCGAAGGAGTTTCCCCAAAGATACGTAGTGTCTGACCGTCGGCGAGAGGAATACGAATAAACTTTTGATGGCACACCACTTCAGCGTGATGCTGGCTGAGCCAGTCCATGCCGATGATAACATCGAAACTTCCTAATTTCATAAGAATGAGATCAATTGGAAAATCATGATTATTTAGGGTGAGAGTGCAATAGCGTATAATAGAATTTAATGAAGTGGGTTTTCCGTCAGCAACTTCCACCGTCAGAGATTCAACGAGATTATCACGAGGTTGGTCGAGGATAGATTCGAATTCTAAAGACACAAAGCTCTTATCCGCACCAGTATGAATAATATGGATGCATAACTACCATTTATGAGAAACGTACCGTTGACCACGTTGTTGTCAGCCCTGGCTTGGTTGGCATTGATATTGAAAGCTCTTCCTCTAGCAGGTGGAGGAGCTTGGTTGGCTTGGTTTACTGGGTTTGCTTGAGCTTGGGCATGAATGATGTTCACCAGGCGTGGGCAAGTGTTCCTGAAGTGGTTTGGGTCCCCATAATTGAAACAGGCCCGCATGGATTGCATCATGGGGTAGTTGGGTTGGTAGTAAGGTTGGGCTGCGAGTTGTGCAGGTGGTAGAAGTAAGGGTTGTTGGGCTTGTCCCACTGTTTGATTTTGGGTTTGGGTTGGAGGTTGACTACGGTTCAATCGCTGAAGGGCACGGTAGGTTTGGATGGTGTGACCCGCACGGCCACAACTTATGCAATGTTGGCAGGGGTTTTCAGGAGGGTGATGGTATTGACAACGGTTACACTTTGGGTGTGGGCCAGTGTATGGCCTTTTGAATGGTGCGGCTGGAGGGCAACTTGGGTGATTGGAGCAGCAGTGATGGGAGGGTTGGTTTGGGTGACAGCAAAGTTCTTGTCATTTCGCTTCCTCTTACCAGCAAACTTCGAGGATGAACCTGAGTGGTTTGGAGTTGGGGTCTCAATGGGTGTTTTCTTCTTTTCATCATTAAATTTGCCATTTCGAATGCGATTTTCTGTGAGTTCCGTAGCTAACTCCATTGCGGCTTCGAGTGTTGTAGGCGAAGTGCTTAGAACCGAATCTTGGATTTTCGAGGGGAGGCCTCGAATGTAGTGTTCAATTAGGCGGTATAATGGGGTGAACAGATTGGGGACCATCTGGTTCAACTCGAGAAATCTCTTATTGTATGAAGTGTGGTTTCCTTCTTTTTGTTTCAATGCGTGAAACTCGTCTTCTAGCTTTTTGATTTCGCTTCTTGGACAAAGCGTTTCGTCATGATTTCCCTTAACTCTTCCCATGTTAAGGCCATGGCATCTTCAACACCTCGTTTACCCTTTTCCATGTTCCACCAGGTAAGGGCTACCCCAAACAATCTCCCAGTCGCGTAACGTACCTTTCGGTCCTCAGGACAGTCGCAATTGAGAAAGGTGTTTTCCATCTCCTCAAACCAGTGAAGGAGAGCGGTGACACCTTCAGTCCCTTCATATTTTGGGGGATCGCAAGACTTGAAGTGTTTGTAGGTGCATTTGGGGGTTTTGGGAGGAGGGTTGACGACGCTTTGGTCTTCTTGATTGGGAGGGTTGATGGGATTAGCGGTGAGAGCTTGCTGAACTTGTAGCACGATGCCAGGAAGCACTGCGGCCATTTGTTTAGCAATTTGCGTGGCCAAGCGTTCGTTTGACTTTCCTGACCTTCTACCTCCACGTAATTGCCTAGCCGACATCTACAGGAATATAAGTAGGAAGATTGTGAGTTCAAGATTTCCTAGGTGTCATGTGTCGGAAAGAATGAAAACAATAACTGAAAATATTTAACTACATCCATAGGATGTCTTGGGTTTGCTCATGTTTGGGCCTCCAAAGTCCCCCATACCATTGCTTGTGTAGTCATGTGGGCCCCCATGACTATTGGGCTTGGTAGGATTCACATTGGTGTCGGCGGGTTAACACTCGCACCACCCGAATGAAAATCGTAAAACATGATTGCGAGATGTATGGTCGGAGGGTGTCCAGGTGTGGACACAATGACAGCTCAAAGTGGGGTTAGTTCACATGACGTTTGGTATAGCATGCTTTGGCCTAATAGGTCCTTCGTACTCTCATCGTTAGTCCCGAGGTAGGCAAACTGGTCATTTATTTTCGATTTATACGAATGCCAAGCCTAGACAGGACGTTCCGACTACCGGTACTCGTACCCTTCCAGTTAATACATGCCCGTCGTGAAAACTAACTTTGATGTGAATTGAAAAATATGAAAACATTGCAAAAATCTTCGAAAAGAAACAACGAAAATTGTGAAATTGTGAGGTGTGTGCTTTCATAGATATGATATGTTATGAGGGTATGATCTATGAGGAGCATTGCATATTAATATGTACTTATGAGAATGTTTGCATAATGTTGTGTGAATATAAACATGAAACATATAAACATCATGAATTTTGCATGTAACACATAGACAATTTAAATCTAGTCAACTATAGTATAGGCCCTAAAGGTCTAATAACATATCCTATATCCCTATAGTCACAAGCTCTGATACCAATCTGTCACACCCCGACCCGCAGCGGAATAAAAGTCGGAGCATGATTGGGTTATCACCAAAGCTCATGATATTTACTACGAAGTTTCATATTTATTAAATTCAAATTAAAATTTACAATATCCAACAGAAATTTCATACAAAACACAATAAAGCTCTAAATGTTTGTTCCAACGCAAATAACTTGTTTATTCTTCTAGGCCATCCTAAGTGTTTCTTTCCTCAACTTGATCACCTGTATCATGTGTAAAACAGAGGAAATTTTGGGTCAACAAAAGTTGGTGAGTGAACCTTGATAAAACCTTTAATTTCTTATTATGTTTATTAAAGAAAATTGTGCATAAATCACATGTGAGCAAACATATATGTAACCACATCACAAACCACATTTAATGAATATATGACATGAATGATGATGTATCTGAGATCAAGGCTCAATCAAACGGAGCCGATCTAATGAGGCACCTGATGCTCAACCCGTATCCCACGAGGAACTGATGGGCCTAATGAAATGAGTGCACTGAATTGATAAAATGAATCCACATATAAACCACATTACAAGCAAGACACATTTGATCACGAAATAATATACGCACAAGTGTTTAGATAAAATAAAGAAATGATACGACACATGATACACCCCAAACGTGATTAAAACGGGGAATTTATAGAGATTCACTCAACTTAGATTGCGTATACGTTTCTTGAATAATCGCACGAGTAAAAGTGGAAAGGATCGACGAAGAGTTTAACCTAGAATAGAATAATGAATTCGTTACTGGTTATGGTAGGAGTTGTTTATAGACGGTAGGAGGCGTTTTAGTTTTATGCGTTTATGATTACGATTTGATGATAACAATATTGATTCGAGTCAAAAGGTAATAATACTTGATTTACTAATAATGAGTCTTGCCGTTAATATTAGTTGTAAAAATACTATTAGTGAAGTAATGATATTATCAATAAGTTTAGTACTATTTCCTGTTAACAAAATATTAACTATAATATCCATAATAAATTTTATAATAACAATTATAACAATACTTTTGACAAAATTTAAAAAATATCTCCATCTTAAGTAAAAACATAATATCAGTGTTTAATAGACAAAAATAATAAATTTAATAATAAGGACTTATAGTAATAATAATTTTAATAATATATAATAATGATTTAATGATATAAGATTATTAGTAGATTTACTAATGTTTACAAAAGATGAAGGTTTATAAACTGTTTAAAGACAATCCAAAATGGTTCAGCCCCAAAATGAAAACAAAACACATTTGGGAAAAAAAAACTGGCCCTTTGGGCCGGCCCAACAACAAGCCAGACAGACAACACAGCAATCGGGTAAGACCAGAGTCGAACCCGGGTAACTCGGGTAACAACCAAGCATCAACACCACTGGGCTATATCCCAGTTTGGTGTTAAATTTGAGTTTTTAAATAATCTTATACACGATTTAACTTCGTCTTCTTCATCATCATTTAAAAAAAACACAGGTTATATATATATATATATAGGTATGTACGGCTATATAACAGTCATGAAGTATGAACTCAAATTAAAAGAATGGGAGATAGGGATATACCGAACGAGGGACGAGCTCCTCGCGATACCGAAACAATGGGGTTCCGTAAACTCTGGCGGAATTCCGGTTGTATTCTTCGTTAAGCTCCGGCGAGAATGGTAGGTATCCGGTGATCGAGGGTGAACGAGTGAGAGAAATCAGTGAGTGTTTGTGCGAGAGAAATGAGGTGAGGTTGAACGTGCAACAAACAAGGAGAGGACCCGGTTTATATAGAGTTCTGAATGATGAATCGAGACCAAAAACGTGTTGGGTTCATGATTGGTTATAATATGGTAAGGATTGATTATGGTTCATTACGAAAAATCAGGTTGACGTGGACATGGAAACAACAGCTAAGAATCTGTTAGGCGGCAAAAATAAGTTTAGTTCGAAATCAATGAGTGTATTTATAGATTCCGGGTCGATAACGAATGAGTATCTTTGTCCGACCGGTTGTGCGCTTGTGAGAGGGGTGGCGCGAGTTCGAAACCCGGCCACACCCTTTTTGTGCCTTTCATGTTTTTAAGCTTTTAAAAATACCAAAACAGTCCCCCATAATTAACTTTATGTTAGTGGCACAAAAGCCCCTTAATTGTTAACTTAGTAATTAAGTTAATCCAATTTCTTATATTAGATAACTTTAAACTTAACTAGGTTAGTTTAAAAGGTTAATTTAGATTATAAGTAAGTGTTTAAATAAGAAAATGGATTAAATAATTAAATAGATAATTAAATAAATGAATAAATAAATATAATTAAATCATTAAATGATTAAATAATTTGAATAAATAATGTTGGATAAATAAAGGAATAATAATTAAATAACGCGAAAATACGGAGCGTTACAGTCTCCCATACTTTTAGAAATTTCGTCCCGAAATTTAAGTAGTAGTTGTAACTGGAAAAAGATGCGGGTACTTTTCGCGCATTGAGTCTTCACGTTCCCAAGTAAACTCGGGTCCTCGTTTTGACTCCCAACGCACCCTGACGATTGGAATACGACTTCGCCTTAAACGCTTCTCACCGAAATCCATGATTTCCATTGGTGTTTCAACGAAGTGCATCGATTTATCGACTTGAATGTCTTCTAGAGGAATATGGAGGTTTTCGTCGACGAGGCACCTTTTCAAGTTTGATACGTGGAACGTGGGATGAATTCTGTTGAGCTCTTCTGGTAGGTCAAGCTTGTATGCTACAGGACCTACTCTTTCGAGTATCTTGAAAGGTCCTACATAGCGTGGTGCTAGCTTGCCTTTCTGGCCAAAACGAACCATTCCCTTCCACGGTGATACTTTTAAAAGTACTTGATCGCCAATGTCAAACTCAAGGGCTTTCGTCGTTTGTCAGCATAACTCTTTTAACGACTTTGAGCCGCTAGAAGATTGTTTCTATTTGAATGATTTTGTCGGTTGTTTCTTGAATCAATTCAGGTCCGGTGATTTGCGATTCACCAATTTCGTGCCAACATATTGGAGATCGGCATTTACGACCATACAAAGCTTCGAAAGGAGTCATGCCGATACTTGAATGATAGCTATTGTTGTATGAAACTCGACTAACGGTAAATGATTAAATAATTTGAATAAATAATGTTGGATAAATAAGGAATAATAATTAAATAACGTGAAAATACGGAGCGTTACATGTAACCTGGATGTGTATCTAAAGATAACCTAGCTTATTTCTTAGCTAGGAGAGCTATGACTCGACTTGATTACCTGATATTCTAGTTAGGGCTGATAATTCTGACACGAACACGATAACACGACACAAACCTACACAAAGTTATCATGTTTCGTGTTGTTTTTGTTGACCGTTTAACAGGTTTCGTGTCTAAACAGGTTAAAACCTATTAACCTGTTAAGACCCGTTAAGTACTTGTTATAATTAAAAAAATAAAAATATTATGTGTGGGTGTGGACATGGGGTCATCAGTCGTGGGACTGGGATGAATTATACACAAACACACGTGATTATTTTTCAACAATCCAAACCTTAATTTTTAAATCTCTCTCACAAACACCACCATTCCTAATTTGGTTCACAACTTCCCTAATTCTGTCATGTTCGTGTCTTAAACAAGTCATGTTCGTGTCTTAACAGGTCATGTCTGTGTCTTAAATAGGTCGCAAGATATGTTGGTAATTTTTTCGTGTCTTAACATGTCATTTCGTGTAACCTATTTATTAACAGGTTCGTGTTTGAAAATCTAACACGATAAGATTTTGTGTCGTGTTTCGGGTTCGTATTTTATCATGTTCGGGTCTTAACAGATTGGGTTAACCTGTTATGCCAGCCCTAATTCTAGTTCCCCTCGAAAGAGTTAAGCTTCTCACACTAGTGGTTAAGCCCGTTGCTCTGACTTTGAAGAAGATAAACGATTATTACATCAAGCATGTTAAGTTTATAGTTACATTGATTTTATTATTTTTATGATTTAATGAAAAATAAAACGTTTTCTTAACGGATAAATTCTCGTTGAAAACAATAAAATCTAGCAAGAAGCTAGACAACATCTAAAATACAATGGAAATTCATATTTATAACACCAAATTTACGCTATTGACTTATATTCAAATTATTTTCTTCCTATATGGATTAACTTTTTCTTAGTACGAAAGGTTATAAAATCCCAAGTGTACACACATGAAGCATCAAAAATCATCAAAACCGTATACAAAAATGTCGTTTTTTTCCTTCAAAACCAAAAAACGATTCACATGTTCTAGAACCAAACTGAGCTTGTCAAATCACAACTCTCATTATGATGCAATTTTATACTTCAATCGTCTCATTTTCGAAAACACATTTATCATTTTGGATGTAAGAGAAGACTTCAAATACTGTATTATCATTTAATTGTTTCATAAGAGTAGAAAAAATGAGGGCAATGATTATTTTTTAACTTGATCAGGGCCATAATTATATATAATATATATAGTGCCATGCATTTGTCTGACATTTACTTTTCTATTGACTCGAACAAATTACGATTTTCTCCCAGTTCAAAATTACAGTGTTGCCATCGTTGTGGCTTTTGACAAATTACGATTTTACCTCTAGTCAAACTACAATTTATCCCTCAACAAAATTGCAGTCTTATTATCGTTGTAGCGTTTGACAATTACGAATTTATCATCAGTTTAAATTTCAATTTCACCAATGTTCAAAATTACACTCTTGCCATTTTTTTGTTTTTTAGCAAACCTATGCTAGTGTTCTGTTTTAATTGGTTGACTTCATAAGAGTAGAGAATGTAGCATGTTATTGTTTTAACTTACAGGGCCTAGTAAAATTAATATAATTATTTAGTCAATGATTTGTTGACATTTACTTTCTATTGACTCGAACAAATTACGATTTTCTCCCAGTTCAAAATTACAGTGTTGCCATCGTTGTGGCTTTTGACAAATTACGATTTTACCTCTAGTCAAAAACTACAATTTTCCCTCAACAAAATTGCAGTCTTATTATCGTTGTAGCGTTTGACAATTACGAATTTATCATCAGTTAAAATTTCAATTTCACCAATGTTCAAAATTACACTCTTGCCATTTTTTTTGTTTTTAGCAAACCTATGCTAGTGTTCTGTTTTAATTGGTTGACTCGATATAATTTTTATTCGTGTCATGCAACTGCCTAGCACTCGTTCATTGGTCCTAACAAATTAAAGTTTTGCCCCTAGCTTAAAATTACAATATTACCATTATTTTAGTTTTTTAAGCAAAATTATGATATTCATTTATATTCTATTTGGTTGAAAAATATTTGGCCTAACTTCCGCAACGCAACACAGACAGCGCATAAAACTAGTTATTTTAACTTGAGCATAGTTTTAGTTTATGATATCTTTTAAGTTACAATATAGTTGAAGGGGGTGTAACGTAACATTAGAAACACGTGGAGGCAACTTGTGGATAATATGTGTGGGCCATGGCACCTGCATGGGCGGCTGTGATCGCGTGGACAGGTGCAACGTGGCAGAATATAAGGTAGTTGCGGACACGTAAGCAATTGGATTGGATGCCGTGTACGATTTTTCCGGATAATGTTCTATGATTGATCCCTATTTTGTCTTTTTGTGGGCACATGCTCGACTCCGTTCATGTCAGCCGCAAAATCACGCGTTCATTCAAGGACAAATCAAAGTAGACATGTTCGCTTAATGCCTATAATTTCGAGTTCATGTTTATTAGAGGTTCGATTTATACTTTTCTTATATATAAAATAGGTTAGTATCATTAAAAAATAGCTTATTACACATATAGCACTCGTGTTTTACCAAAAACCAAAACTAATATTTTTTAAGTACTTGTTTAAAGGTTAAGGTTTTATGGTTTTGTTTTATAATACTATAGGGGTACTAAGAGCAACGATCAATAAATTTTCTATCAAATTAAAATAATTAAAATACGCATGACTAACTAGGGTTTAGTTTGTGGTTTGTGCAAATCGGCTATACAGATCCAAGGTTGCGTTTCCTTTGCACTATCGGTTCTACTCATAGAAACGTGTTCAAGCAGTGTTCCGCTACGTTGCGCAGGACACCGTCATGTCAGATGGTGACTAGGCAAAAATATCCATTTTCCTGAAGAGTAATTATTTTAAGAACGTACGAATGTTCTCTGACATTGCTGGTCCGAGCGTTACTGTTTGGTCAGGGTATCTTATGTTCAGAACCAACTTTTGCGGCTCTGTGCATGGAGTGGGCTTACTTGCTTTTACTGGGCGCGCTTCTCAGATGCCATTACTTCTTTTTTTGCGTAAATGATCGCCACTCCGATTTCCGTTGGGAAACCAATTGTAGAGTGCGGGGTGTACATCATCATGCTTAACTGACCTTGAGTCTCTCTACCAATCAAGACATCATGTCTTAAGTTGGCTGGCATGACCATGAAATTTACTTCTATCGTTCTTGAGTGCTTTCTGTCTGTTAGCGTGATCGGGAAGGAAATCTGATCAAGCAGAAACACTTTCATTGCAAAACCCTGACATGGGATAGTCCACCGGCTTTAAGCGTGCTTTATCCGGGATCGAATTGGTTGAAGCATTGTTCGAAGATGATTTCGGCTATGCTTCCTGGATCGATAAACATGTATTCCGTCTCATAATAGCCTAGGATGCCGGTGATCATAACGGAGCGGGTGGGCAGGGACTCCCGCAGATCACTAGGAAAATTAACTATTGTTCGCGCCATTACTCATCGCGCGGACGCTTGCCTTTGCCTTTCATGTTCCGTCGAGGTCCTCCATCGACAATATGAGTTTCAAACGTCAGACCTTCTTCTGACCCCCTTCATCTTGACGCGTAATAGAGTTTCCCGCTCTTAAGTTCCTTCTCAATCTTGACGCGTAAGCTGATGCAATCATCAGTTAAGTGGCTAGTATCTTTGTGAAAATCATAATACAGGTTCGGGTCTTGGCCTTTTTTGTTTTTCATATGGGGCGGGGCTTTAAAATCGTGGTTCTCTGTCATAAGAACCTCCTTAGGTGTCTTAGACCACAGAGTCTAACGTTTCCCCCTGTTCTCATTCTTGATCGCTTTCTTGTATACAATCTTGTCGATTGTTGCGCGAGCATCTTCATGGTATCTAAACTTGTCGTCGTACCGGGGTCTTTCATCATAACTGTCGGGCTGGTTCGACTTCCAGTAGGAGCCTTTGTTCTTCCTATTATGCCTGCTTGACTCATTCGCATTAATTCGAGAGTATTGGCCATCTGAGTAATGGCTGGATCTGCCACCAGTCAGTGATTTTTTAGTTTGCGCAACGATCTTGGCTGATGCCATCAGCTTATCCCACTCTTTCGGCATTCCATATTCGCTATGATAGTTCTGATTATACTATTACACCTGATGGCTTTTTTGAAATGAGCGCACATGAGGTGTTCGCTCACATTACCGATTTCTTGACACTACTTGTTAAACCGAGTGATGAAATCTTCCACCCCCTCTTTGTCGCACTCCAAATGTTCATAACCTCTAACGTGTCGCACTTGTACCGCCTCTGTTGGTTGAAGTGTGTGAGGAACTTTTCTTGAAAATCTGGCTATGATTTTATCTTCCATGCAGGGAGGCTGTCGAACCACGCGCGAGCAGCTTCTGTGAGGGTTTGTACAAATAGATGACACCACATATACATGGTCCATCCCCCCACTACGCCAGCGCTTGTGAATAGTTGCATGTGGTTATTTGGATCGGTTAATCCGTTAAACTTACCCACAACTTGTGGAAGTTTAGCTTTCTCCAATGGAGCAAGAGCGATGTTCCGAGTGAACTTGCAATGTTCTGCTGCCGTTGGCCTGTAAATAAGGCTGAAATCTTGTTTTACCAACTCGTTGTATGCAGTGCCCATCTTTGGCTTGTACGCTTCATGATGTTTTGGAAGGTGGCTGAAGACTGACGTAGCCTCTTTCTGGTAAGTTGGATCAGATTCATCAGTATTGGTATTCCACTCAGCATTTAGAATGTTTCCTGGCCCAAACCACCTACTAATCGGAGTACGATGTCTGGATTCAGTATGTGTGTAGAAATAACTTTCTGAATCATTGTGAGTGTCACGCGCTTTGTGAGCACTCTGCCTTCTTGGTGACAATGGTTTGTTGACGTTTTGTCTTTGCGCGCGCTCTTGATGCGGCTTTTCGTAATTCAGTTGTTTGGGCATCGGTGCCACCATCAGAGTTTGTTGTGTTTGAGCTGGTGGTTTCCCTTGTTGCGTGCACAGTTGTGCGTAAATGAGGCTCAAAGTCGCCTGGCTTTTTGCGAACCCAAGATGCGAGGGTTTCTCCCTCTAGTAACCCTGATATTGTGGGGGCTGAAGGACCAACTACGTGAATTGTTGGAGTCATCGTTTGGGTGGTACGGGTACCACTTGCGCGGATAACCCCAGCTTCTGTGTAATCTCCATCAGCATACTCGTCAATAGGTTGGGTTTGGACGTGTGCGTTGTTCGCTACCACCCCTATTTGAGAGTTTGAACCAAAAGTCGAAAACGGAGTACTCTGATCAGCTATTGAATTAGAGTATTAGCTTAGAAAAAAAGATGAAAAGTGATTGTAAAAAATCGGTGGGCGCCAATGAAGAAAGACCAAACTAAAATAGGGTTTAGTTTGTGGTTTGTGCCTCGACAAATAAAGGTTAATCTTCTTTCGTCTTGTCCAAATAGCTACAAAGATCCTGCAAAACCAGCAACACACCGTGAGCTCGTTACAAGGAGGAGAATAGGGGGTTCTCCTTGTAACCACCACCGGCGTGAGAATAAGTATCGGTTTTTGAGGATAATAGTGTGTGTGTATAAAGTGAGAGAGCAAGAGAGCGATCCTTAAATTGGAGGTGAAGTCCTCTATTTATAGTCGGGGTGATTTGTGAAGGAGATGGGCTGATGGGCCTTGGGTCTTAGGTCGACAACAAGGAATATCCATTCTGTCTCCTCTTCCATGACCGTTCGTGGAAATGCAGATCATTGGGATGAAAAAGAACCAAGAACGAGCCAAGATGATCAAGAATGGAAGAATTCGTGAAGTAGCATCTGAAAGAAGAAAATAAATATAATATTGTTGTTGTCAAGACCCCTTGTGGACAGAAAGGGGTGGAATACAGATCCACAAGGGACCTGGGGGTGGAAAATTAGAAAACACGTTGCAGACCACAAGGCTTCCCCCATATGGTCCGCAAGGGATGCAAAAATGAAAAAAAATTGTTTTTAAACCCTACAGCTGTGAGGTTAAACAAAATTGCAATAAGAGCTTTTGGCATAGTGGGGCGATCTTAGAAGAGAGTTTTGAAGGCTTGAAGGTTCTGGATCAAGGAGTTGAAGCAGAAGCGTCTCGGGTCTGTATTTCGGTTGATTTTTCGTAGGTAAAACCTTGGAACCATGTTTGTCTATGCTTTGATTACTGATTTTGAGATGTTTTTGATCATGATGACTAGCTAAATAATTAGAACTACTTAAGTTTGGATGATCTTTGATGCATGTTTGACAATTATTTGGCTATTTGACTTTACAATGTTTTAGGAGTAAAATAGTTATGATTTGTTGCTAGAATTAATTGTGTGTGCCTTTGTTTTGTTGAGATTATTGATATTGTTGATTAGTCTGATGCTTTTGGTAGGAATAACTCACCACTAGTTGTGCTAAATTCGCTTTTAGGTTGTTTATTCACGATTCTCAATCTAATTGTTCGAAATTGGTAATAATTCATGTCACCAATCAATTTAAAATCAACTAGACATTAGTGCACATCCATCTTCTTTGATTCGAAAGATAATTAGAAGTTTCTAGGTAATTATGTGCATTGTTTGGTAGTTTTGAGCACCGATAACTCTGGGTTCGTCTGCTTATTCGTGTGTCAATATTCCTAGGATTTTGGTGTATCATCTTGTAGCTTTCTTCGCATCTAGAGGATTGGTTAAGGGTAATCTTTGAAGTCTGATAGTTGTGAGATTTGGGACATGTAACTAGGCTTGTTTCCTCATAGCACTCTATTACATGTTTTGGTTGTTTCTATTGGTCGGTTTTAGGATCTTGAGTTTGTGGATCACTTTCCCTTGTTACATAATTACTATAGGATTTATTCTCTTTCACAAGGGAATAGTCATTTAGAAACCAAAACCTAAATCATTGGTAAGTTGTTTGCTTTGTGTGTCATTAGTGATTCCTACCTAAGTGTTTTGTTCATCTCTACTAGTTAAGGTCGCAGTTTTTAGCTGTCTTTGAGTTCACGAGTTTAGTTAATTTAGTTAAATATTAGTTAATTTCTAAAATAAAAACCACAATCTAAAAATCAACTCAGGGCTAGAATGGTGTTTAGGGTTAATTATTACAGGTGCCAACCTAGAGTTCATGGTTTGATACTCGGTCTTACTTGTTATACTACTTTCACGCCCGGTTCACTTGCCGTTGTGTGTAATTAGTAAGTTCCACTTTTGAAACTTGGTCATAAAAATTAATTGCTAAAATACACATCAAGTTTTTGATGCCGTTGCCAGGGACTTTATAGGCACTTTTAAGAACGACATGAGTCGTATTTTTAATTCTTTTTACTTGCTTTCTAGTTTTTAGCGTAGTTTGAATTTGTATTTATTTTGTTACTCTATTCGCCAGTTTATGCCCCCTACTCATTCACACGGACAACCCGAGTTGTCTCCTTCATCTAAACTCGAACGAGAGTTGTTTAAGCGTCTTAGCCAGCACCAGGATCGTATTCGTAGGATCACCGACAAAAAGGTACTCATTCCTATTCCTTTTCCTACAATTGCTATGTGGTGATAATGTTTCTAGATGCACTGTCCACCAGCGTGCCGCTGAAGGCTTCATCGGAGGCCGAACTCCCATCACGAACCCCGATGCACCTGCTAACAAGAATTGGCAGATTTTTGTCACTACTCAAAGTGGCAAGGGGCCACAATTGATCAACCGGTGGTAGATGAAGAACCGACTGATGAGGAGATAGAGATGGAGACTTTCACTGGCAAAGTACAACCCAAGCTAGCCTCAGCAACTACCGCACAACCCAGTGAGTCTTAGCAGCAGAAGAAGAAGCCTGTTCGTGATGATTCATCTCTTTCTTTTCCAGCTAGATTCAGGTGAGAGAAGGAAGCGGAGCAGTTCTCTAGATTCTTAGGTTTATTTAAGCAGCTCTACGTTAGTCTTCCTTTCGTAGAGGCTCTAGCTCATATGTCTAAGTATGCCAAATTTCTGAAGGGCATTCTTAGTAATAAGAAGAAGTTGGAGGAGTTATCACATGTGTCCTTGAGAGAGGAGTGCTCGATGGTTCTTTAGAATCGTCTTCTTGGGAAGATGACTGATTCGGGCAACCTTTTCATATTCCTTAGAATATAGTGTGTGCATGTGTGTGTGTCTATATATATATGGCTAGGATTATTTAAAACATCAAACATCAAAAAATTAAGAACATTGAGAACTCCTAACAACCAATCATTTTATTTGGTTATTTTATATATATGATATTATTTAATTAGAGTTTGTGATTCTTTATAGAACACCCTTTTAATTCGAAAACAAAAAGAATAACCTAAATCATTTTATCTTTTATTAATGGTGCATACTTTTACAACCTTTTACTTTTTACATGAAAATTGTATGTTATATACATAAAAAAACCCATTAAACTAATTTGTTAATTGTCTATTATATATTTTTAGCATTTACCCACACATGTGTAGGTGTAGGTTGTATAGATGATATCTACACATACCTTACACATGTTGATGTTCTATTAATAACGAAACTAGTTCATATTCTCTTTTAAATTTCTAAGGGTAATGAATAAATATTACATAAGAACAATTTTCTTACATGTTAAAAAAATTTAAAATTAAAAATCGAATTAGTTATTGTTTTTCTTGCAACAAAGTGTGTTCTGCCCAATATCTATGTGTCTGTCTATGTATATATTAAAAATTTAAAATAGCTTAGTGATTAAAACTAAATATAAAAAGTGACGATGATATGAATATGTAAGTATGTTTGTGGAATGACGCAATTGTAGAGAGAAAACAAGTGTATTTAAATCGAGAAATAATGCATTTAAATAATGAATAAAAATATGACGTGATAAATGACTAACGCATTTGCTAGTGTTTTTAGAGCATGTGAAGAGCCGTCCCAGAAAACTACAAGCCTAGCTACAAGGCTCTTCTAGCCCATTCTTGTTCAACTTCCAACCGAGACTCCAAGCAGCTTTCAGCCCACATTCAATCCAAGCCAAAATAGACATATTATGCAAAATAAAACAAAAATAATTAGTTTTTTTGAACGGTAACTTTCTTTTTGAGTGACCTAGTGTCATATCGCTTAAACGGCGTCCCTAGCGAAGATTTGCCCAGACTACGTTGTCTTAACCGGGTGTGCGCTGGGTTGGTTAGACTTGGTTACGGTGCTCCCTCAGAAACCGTACTGCCTCCACACGAGTTGCCTTGTTGAAGTAACAGCCGGATGAAAACCGGTTCGTTGGGTTTGTCACCATCATTGCCCAAAAAAAAATAATTTAGTTGGATTATGCTAAATAAAAAGAAAAATAAATTAGTTAGAAGTTGAATTGAAATATTAAAAGTAACCTTTGACATAGACCTGAAACCGAGTTTGATATTCTACCCTCTGGGTACACACAAACATACCGGTTTTATACCTTATGATTTGGAAAAAAGGTTCTAACCGGTTATACCCGACCCAAAATGTCCGGAACCGGAAGTAGAAATTAAATCCGATCGTTCTCTTCGAAATCCGGTTTCATACTTGACCTAGGTCTTACCATACCTGGTTTCTAACCTTGTTAACCTTACCCTGCTACCCATTACTGATTTCAACCTGAATCGGGTATGGCAAATACCCGATTTGAGTACCTCTTAAAGTTTAGTATGAAAAACTGGAAAACAAGAATAATAATTATTCGATTTCGTATAACTTGGGCTTCTAGCTTTGTAATCTGAAGTCTGAACTACCGATACACATGGGCCCTGGTCCTGTATTGTTTTTCCCTTCCTAGCCATAGCATGTGCTAAATTTAGTTAATTATATCCGAGACTCAGAGAACTCACCCCACCATCCTAACACGATACTTTTTATTGGACCAATAACACGTGATTTTGTATAACAGCATGTGTGATTAATTGTATTATGAAAATTTTCTTATTTTTTAATCTTTAAATTATTAATTACATTCTTTATTATTGGTATCGGTTGAAGAAGTGAAATCGTACAAAGGTCATAAGATTTTCTAAACATTATTTTTTTACGATCAACAAAATCCGGCTATTTGGTAAACCTAATGCAAAAGACCACCTACACCATGCGAGCACAAACGTCGATTGTGACGGCCCGCCACCATTCAAGATGAAACTCATTATCCGAACGCCCACCATGGTAAAACCTTTGGCTCAACCCAGGCTTTTGCTCCAAGCGAGACTTGAGCCCATGATCTCCACTTTGAAAGGTCATGGGCTGCCAACGCACTAGAAGGTTATCGAAAGTATGCATGTTTAGTACTTGTTTTCGTTATGTCTTTCTATGTCTTGTGCTCGTGCTCGTTAGTGTATACTTCCAGGTTAAGACCTCGGGTGGACAAGCTTAAATCTTTATTTAAATCTTTGTATAAAGTTTAAATTGATTGGATTATGTTCTATTAAGTGTGAACGATATATTTATAATAACAACTATTAGTTATTAAATTTTGTAACCTGACAAAATGTTCAATAGAATAAGAATGTTACACATAGCAATATACAAACCTTTATTTTTCTTCAAATTTATAACACACTAACACCTACAATCAACTACTTAAAAGAAATCATATTGAATGCTTTACTATTTTTAAATAATACATTAGATTCATATAAAGGTAACAATAGTGGTATTGGCCTACACATTTTTTTCATTAGTTATAAGATAATGTTAATTAATTTGTAATAAATTAAAGTTTAAGATGTGTTCTCATTATGTGGAGCCCGGACATTCTCCAGTTAATGAAAAGTTTAAAATTGTGTTATTTAATGATTACATGAAGTGAAAAGAAAAATGTTTCTTATATATTAAATTAGAGATGTAAATGTAATCTTAACTCAAGTGTTAGCTTTCTAATCTATGTTCTTATTACATTTTTTTTCAAATGTGTGAGGTTTAAACTTTAAAGAAATAATAGTATAATACTAATTTTTCTCTCAAACTAGGTGTTTGTACTTCTGTCTTGTTTTAACCTACTGAAAACATATCAATAAATAAACTAAGTTTAGTGTCTTAGTTTTTGAAATTTGAGGTATGGTACGTATAATAAGTCCAATATTCATATGGTGGCTTGTTTTTTCTTATTAGAAACCACCCGTGAACTCAACATGTGCAACCTTTTTCTTTGTCCACTAAAATCTCATCAATACTTGTATCTTAGTTCCTACCTATGCCACTAGTGTTTGTTCTTTAAATCATCATATATTTGTACCAAAGGCACACATTTTATATAATTAGGATAAATAGAAAGTGATTTTATCATCCATAGTACTCAAAACTTAATTGCGAATAGTACTATATAAGTGATCGAAGCATAAACGTACATATTCTTAAAGCTGTCTCGCGGTTTAGTTTTGTTTATATAAAGTGACGTCGTTTATCATTTTCTTTATTTCGTAATTCAATATATCGTTTTATAAAATTCTGAACATACCATTACGACGTGCTTACTTTTTTTATCTACGACATGATTAAAGTTTTATTCGATTGGCTCAAACATAGATGATTTTTTTTGTTTTTTACAATGACGAACCAAATCAATACCGTCCAAACATAAGTACCCACACCTTATTCATTTTTTATGGTTTTCTCGACTTGTCGGTATAAAAGTGGTTGTAAACGGAGTTGTATACACTATAGAGTATGTTGTTGGTACGTAAACTATACCGAGTGCTGGTACGGTAACAGTTCCATGACGAACCAAACCAACACCGGCTGAACAACATTGGTACGAGTATTGGCAATTATTTTTCTGGTTTTCGATATGTAAAACACATGTCAATATCCTCTAAAGCATATTTTTGGTTGCTATACCGGGTGCTGGTAGCGTACTAAAATTGGAATGAACAAAACCTACACCTATCGAATGCCAGTGGAAAGTGAGGTGAATCTCACTAGTTATGTATATATACAAATTTCGTGGGATTGTAAACAATATATTAATCAGACAAAATTGAGGTGTTACTTACAGTTGTACCACAAGGCTTTTTACCACCACTTGCTTTAGGGCTGTAAACGAATCAAATAAACACGAATAATTTAGGGCTCCAAACGAACTAAACGAACAAAGAAGATTTAATGTTCGTTCGTTAAGGAATAAATGTGTTCATGAACACTTACCAAAAGAGATTTTATGTTTGTGTTCGTTCGTTAAGGAAATGAGCGTGTTCACGAAGACAAAGAAACACAAACTAAATAAGCGAAAACGACAGAGGTGAGAGCTAGATGGCGGAGGGAGCAGCGCCTGAACTTGAAGCCATAATTGTGGAATGAAGGTCAATATTGTTCGACGATGTGAATATTGAGGAAATAAAGAGGATCGATGCATATACAAGATGAGAATGTGTTTTCGTATTTTAATTGTTAGGGGAATATAAATAAAAATTCAATAATATGAAAAGTTTAGATAAAATAATTAAAAGTACAAAATTTTATGAACATAAACAAACGAATATGAGCAAATATTCACGAACACTTTGCTGAACATTCACAAATACAATTGACCGAACGAGATATATGTTCATATTCAATCATTTAACTAATCGAACGTAATTCTTATTTATGTACGTTCATTTATAAAGCGAACGAACATAAACAAACTTTCAGCTAAACAATTCACAACGTTTTCGCTAAACATTGGATTCGTCTACAACCCTACTTCTCATTAATAACAAATCAAAATTTTTTCCAAGGGGTCGCCATTTGATTTTTTATGAGCAACAAATTGAGTTAGAAAAAAAGGCTCCAACCCCATAGCTGGAAGTCAAAGACATGAAGAATGTTATGCAATTTTATTAACCATTTGCATAAAATTTTAAAAAGTTAAAAAAATAAATTACAGTCTAGTATATTGTAATTATAAAAAATCAAAAGTTTTATATCAAAGGTTAAAAAAAATACTATGCAGTATATCAAAAGTTTAACTTTTTTCTCTCTTGTATGGAATAAATTTTGTTGAAAACATAATTATATCAATTACATGATTAGTACCCGGGGTTTTTCTATTTTGTCATTTTTATACCTATTTATTGTAAATTACATCATTGGTACCAACTTTTACAAAATGATTCACCATTAGTACATTACAGGTACTAACCATGTAATTATTTCTATAACCGCAAGTACTAATGGTGAAACAATTTTAAAAAGTTGGTATTAATGGTGTAATTTCCAAAAAAATAGGTATGAAAATAGCAAAATAGATAAACCACATATATCAACCATGTAATTGATTCTTATACTAACAATATAGTGCTTTTTTGGTATCATATAAATTATAGCGAGTGACGATACCATATAAGTGTCAAAACAAACCAAACTGAATTGATTTCAATCGAACAACATTGCTACCGTTATTGATTTTATTGGAACCGATACCCGCATTTGTTTATGAGTGCTGTTATAGTACTTATACTGTGACGAATTTAACCAATTCCGACCGAACAACATCACACCACACTGACATCAGTATTATAGGAGCCATTATTGCTATTCATTCTTATAGTAATCGATGTAAAACACATGACTTTCTTTTTTGATTTTTTCATTTCTGTTGCTATAGCAAGTGCTGATACCATAACAAATTGAACAATACCACTCATTTCGGTTGCTATAGCATTCGGAAATTCTACTAGTTAATAAGAAAAGACAACTTTATAAATAGTAATTTCTACGCCACTTTCTCGTCAGATGTCTCATTCCAAACCTATCTAACTTTTTAAAGGGATAATGAATTTTAATAATCCAAACTATTAGCCGTTGGCTGACAACGGTCCCAACTTAAAAATCAACTAGTGGTGGTCCACATTTTCATATATTGTAAACTAATGGAACTTTACTAACAGAACCTTAATTTCTTTTTGTCTACTTATCCTTTCGGTTTAGTAAAGGTACACTGGTTACAATATATGAAAGATGAGACCACTACTGGTTATTTTTAGATCGGGACCGTTACTGGCCAACGGCTAATAATTAAAATTATTAAAATCCATTATTCCATTTTTAATTAATAATTTATTTTAAACAATACTGAGATCCTTAACCAGTCTAGTTAGAGTCGTTTATGTGTTTCGATGGTCCATTGGTTTCATTTTAAACCACTAGACTCTTGATCTCTTTCCATCCTGTTCAATTGAAAGGTTAGATCAGATTTTCAAAACATTGGTTTTTGTGTTAAGAACTCCTCACTAACGTATTCTCATATCTGGCACTATTATATTCTCAATTTATGTTATGTTTGCTTTAAAATCCAGATTTAAAGGGTGTGAAAAACTTATTAATTTATTAGCTTTTTAAAAAAACTAATAAGTCAATGTTTGACATTTATAGAATTGCTCTTTGTTTTAGCTTTTGAGAAAGGTTTAAAAAGTTGTTTTTCAAAAATAACAAAACCCTTACTTTTTAATCAGTTTTTGGTTTTTTGAACACAAATTTACCGGACCGATCCGACCTCTGGACCGGTAAGGCGATCAGGAAACCTCCGGTCCGGTCACGAAAACATTGAAAAACACAAGATTATTAAACCAACATTTAACACAATTAGCAATCGATCTTAAATTCTTGATTAATAATATTATAATGCTTCTGTTGTGTTTTAAAATTAATTAAAACGAAACTTAATCCTTAAAATTCGTTCTAGTGGACCATTTCATATTTTTCATAAACCTATTGATTTGTCGATAAGGATCTTTTTCTTTTTATTTTTAGAGAAAGTTATATAATCATGGGCTATTTGATTTTACGTGGGTTCGATTTGCTATATTTTTTATCACTAACTATGAATTATGTATAATTTGTATAAATATAATATTATTATGATCTAACCAATAAATTATAAAATTTGTAAAAAAATTTGCATTATATATGTTGTAATTTTTTTTGTTAAATTATAATTTTTCATAAAAGAATTGTTAAGTATAATATTATATGTAAATGTAGTAAATTGTTTTAAAAATATAAGAATGTTATTTTTGGTCAGTTGACATAAATAAGCTAAGCTAAATACTTTTTCAAAAACAACCTATTGACTTATGTGTTTTTTTTATTCATAGAAGCTAACTCAAACACTTTTTTAAAAACTTCTTTTAAAAAAGTTATAAGTAAATAAATACTTTTGACGTAAAAAGCTTTTGAAAAACATTTTTAAAGTTAAATAAGGAATCTCAAACACCCTCTTAGTTTATCATTTTTTGACGACAACTTTATCACTGAATGAAACTTGTTGCATTGAGATATTACCACGGTGATAAGATTGATTTTTCTTATAATTTAAAATATATCATCTAACATTTAATTTTGATTTTCTTTAATAACCCATGTTTGTTAACTTTAAAAAAGAAATTTTAAATATAGATTTGTTTATTTTTGTCAATATTCCGATATAAATTTTATTGAAAATGAAGTTGTATTTAAAATAAAGTGATTTTGATATAAAAAAGTATGTATTGGCATTTTTTACCGGATATTGGTATTGTGCCGATCCAATACCAACTAAAAAAATCGGTACTGATATCTTTTATGGTTTTTAGTTTCGATACAAGTCGGTTTCAAACAGATTGCAAGAGTACACGTATAAAATCCTCATTGCTATTTAAATATTATAAAATCATTTATGTACCGCATGCATAATTGTGTGCAACTATATACAAGACTGTGTGTTATTTATGTTACGTAATTATAACCACATGATGCGTGATTATAGAAATAGTGAGGGTTATAGTCTTACCGGAGAGTAAGTGTAATTTGTCAAAAAAACATAATTATATGGGCACATATAGCCCGCTAAATTGCATGTGTAATATTCAGATGGCTTTCTTCCCCTCACATGCTCAAAACACATTATTTGATAACTCCCTATACATATTTATATTATACACGCACATCAAATAAATATTTGAGTTACATAAAAAAGTTAATTAAATACGGCATGCAATAGTAGTTTAAAATAACTCAAAGTTTGTTCAAGTACACAACAATGTTCTTGTAAACGTATGTTTGGTAATGAGCATTATTAAATCTGTAAGAATGCCTACAATCTGTTCCTGTTGGAAAATATAAATGTATTTGTACGTGAGAGTTTAACTTTTTATTATAAAAGAATAAACTATTTAAAGTCAGTGGCTAAGCTTCAAAAAAAAAAAATAACAAAGAGAGACCGACTCTCAAAATCCAAATAATGAGTCGTACTTGCAAATCAAATAATTTATATTACAATTTTTTTCGAAATCTCGGTAAAAATAACACTACAAAGAAAAAAAATTAAGGGAGGGGATGGGTTGACGCACCCCTGACCTTTGTGAAGCTTCGCCCTACAGCCTACTTGAAATAGCTTTTACGTAAGTCATTTTATTTTTTTTCAAGCTATAATAATAACTTAAACGTTTTGGATACAAAATTAAGATTAAGCTTTGAGATTTAAATAATAGTCCACATCTTCAACTCCAACTTATATTTACTTAACATCCCCTGAATCAATTTATTCGAAAAACTAGATATTTATTATTATTATTATTATCAGCTTTTAATAATTATGATTGTTTATATTATTTTGTCAAAGCAACTGGGCCCAACTTATAACTTAATACCAATTAAAAGTTTACAATATTGTAGCATGTAATCCAATTGCCTTTGGTATGTCCTAGGTAGAATAGGATTTGAAACAAAAGTAGCTAGAAAAGGAACAAAATTCTACATGGAAACACAAAGATTTCATTAACCTCGGAATTCTAAAAATCAAAGGAAATAACTTGAAATTCTAAATAAAATGTTTAAATGAAATTTGTGTATCCAGAATTAGAGCTCGGACAACAACATATGATTTGTGCGAGTGCATACATCTTGGTTTCCCAACATATACGCTCCTACTTGTTTTTGAAACATACTCTATACTATAGTTGTGTAACAACACGTACAGGACCGGCTCAACTGTTAAAACAAATAAAAATACGGCTTAGGACTCTTATATTTAAGGGCTTATATTTATTAGGATTTGACCTCATTCGATTAGAATATTTCTTTCATGTTCGATTCTTTCTCTCCGATCATAAATCACATATCTCTTAGTCTCTCGAATTTTCTATTAGAACTGATACCACTAGGCGACTAGTAATGCTAGTTGATTCCAACGACCAGACATCCACGAGTCTGATTGGGTTCTTATTGTCCATTTCTTTGCGATTAAGGTAACAAATCAAGCAAATTTTCTTGATTATGTACTACATGTGCATATCAATTTCTGATTATTAGAAAATTTTTTCGCGATTAAAATGAATTTACATCGAGATAGATGGTAAACAGGAAACAAGCTATGTCACTACCTCTTTTAGAATAGCAAAACCAAATCTTTTAAAAACTACGTCCGTAGATCTTAGGGATAACATTACTATGCATGACCCTTTGAACTCGACTAAGTAGGTCCACAACCTTTGGCACCCGAAAACCAAAAGTATCAAAAGCAAATGGGATAAACACGTGCTGGTTGTTAAGGTACGCTTTCTCGTGTTTGGTCACTTTACCCGAAGCAGCCTTTAAAACAGTTTGATCCACCGTGAAAGCACTACCCCCTAAGGCCACAGGCAGAGAAACCCCTGTTAGATCCACACATGCATGTTTTCCTCCTACCCATCCAAAGACCAGAATGTCGGCTGGTCGAAGGGTAGATCTCCCTTACAACGAGTCTGTTAAGAAATTAATGGGTGTCTCTTTCTTAGCAGAAATATCAGCGCGCCTGAATATGTCAAAAATGACATTCCTAACCAAATAATGTCGATATTTGAACCTCGGGAGCTCTCTACAATGAACTGCATGCTCTCCAAAGGAATCCAAGCACGCCTTATGACAAACAGGGCATACCTCATCAACTAAAAATAAAGGAATTATGAGACGATACTTAAGGAAAGTACGGTACTTCACCGGCGACATATGTTAGCCTGACCCATCTGTAGTTATACCAAGAAGAAAATCTTATAGAAAATTGGGGTAAGGACTTTTTGTTATTTTTTTTAGTTTTGCGGATTTGAAAAAGTGATTATTCAAATTTTTGATAAGAAGTGCAAAACATGAGTATATTTGAAAAGATTTAAATGCAATTCTATGCCTTAGAACTTGAAAGAGCTTTGTGTACTTGCAAATATATGTTTGATCATCTTAGTAATTTGCTTTTATATGATTATTAAATCATTAACACAAACACTTGAACTATGATATTTTGCATGTACATTCACATGTAGAAACATACATACAATGAGCACCTTATAGTCTAAAAAATCTACTACTTTGGAACTATAAGTTTTCTCCATCCTAGATTTGAGTTTTTTTTTTTTTTTGTTAATTCTCACTCATAACCAGAACATTTACAAGAATATTCTTCTAAAGTTGTTGCAGTCATTGGATCATTAAGTTCCGTCAATTACTTCACTCGTTCATAAACGAATGTGATCCGTTTTGCCCAAATTTAAAGGACCAAATCCTTGTTCAGTTGTCACAACACGGTATAAAGTAGTAGTAGTTACCGATGTGTGTTTGAAGAGTTACTACTTTGCAGTAAACTCACTCCGATTATTATTATGTGTGATTCTGTCTTTTCACATTTGAAGTATGATTGTCTATATAAAAAATCACATACAACAGATGTGTTTTATGATATTTTCATGCTTTAGGATACTAAGCATTTTTTTAACCATGGGACTACTATTTTCTTCGAATCTAATTTGGGGTAAGGACTTTTTGTTATTTTTTTTAGTTTTGCTGAATTGGATTTGAAAAAGTGATTATTCAAATTTTTGATAAGAAGTGCAAAACATGAGTATATTTGAAAAGATTTAAATGCAATTCTATGCCTTAGAACTTGAAAGAGCTTTGTGTACTTGCAAATATATGTTTGATCATCTTAGTAATTTGCTTTTATATGATTATTAAATCATTAACACAAACACTTGAACTATGATATTTTGCATGTACATTCACATGTAGAAACATACATACAATGAGCACCTTATAGTCTAAAAAATCTACTACTTTGGAACTATAAGTTCTCCATCCTAGATTTGAGTTTTTTTTTTTTTTTTTTGTTAATTCTCACTCATAACCAGAACATTTACAAGAATATTCTTCTAAAGTTGTTGCAGTCGTTGGATCATTAAGTTCCGTCAATTACTTCACTCGTTCATAAACGAATGTGATCCGTTTTGCCCAAATTTAAAGGACCAAATCCTTGTTCAGTTGTCACAACACGATATAAAGTAGTAGTAGTTACCGATGTGTGTTTGAAGAGTTACTACTTTGCAGTAAACTCACTCCGATTATTATTATGTGTGATTCTGTCTTTTCACATTTGAAGTATGATTGTCTATATAAAAAATCACATACAACAGATGTGTTTTATGATATTTTCATGCTTTAGGATACTAAGCATTTTTTTAACAATGGGACTACTATTTTCTTCGAATCTAATTTGGGCTCCCAAAAGGTTAATCCGTCCCTATAGGTATAGTGTTGAATTGGCTCGGATTAGACCAAGACAAACAAGATTTGAAGATGGGAGTTTCACTTCTTGTCTTGCTTCACACCAATGTTAAATATTGGTCTTTTCATTCTTTTGAAGTCTTACACTACTTCAATGCTAGACATACTTAACAAGTAACCTACTTGCATAAGCATATCGATATATGAATATGTCAAGATCTAACAAGAAGGATAAATATCACAAGAAACGTGAGAACACTAATGTGTAACTTTATATTTATACAGGATATTCATAAAAGTTATGAATCGACTTAATTTTTTTTACATTAGTGTTCTCAAGCTTCTTAATTATGTTTCGGTTAGCTTATAAAAAACTTGTGGTTGCGAAAAGCCATCTCCAAGCTTGTTTACAATACAGACTTTAGAGTATTAAGTTAAATCTATCCTAAGCTCACGTATAAAATCTTTCCTATATATACATATGTATGTTAGGATGTATCAATGTATTTAAACAGATGTACGGGAAATAAGAGTGCCATTTGATCCCGTGAAGAGGCAGTCTTTTTCAATGGAAGCTCAGCCATAACAAACCAATAAAAATGATTGAAAATCACAAGTTGATGAAGCCCCACCTATCAAAGAAACTAATCCAACCAATTTAACATATTATTTTTTTTCTCCTTTGCAATAAGTAAATGCAGATGTGCATGTGAATCCTCAATAATTTCTCATGCAACCACAGTGGGGTCCTTCAACTCTTTAGCCACCCTTTCTCTTTTGTTCTCATGCCAACCTCCAACCCTTCAAAGATTCTTAACTCAAAAGAAAAAAACCCATTACTATTGTGTAGAAACATGTCTCACTTTCTCCATATCTTCCTCTTTACACTTCTCAATTTACATGCTCTTCCAGCTACCACCGCCACCGCTTCCGCCACCAGCATTCATGGCTATGGAGATAAGCAAGTTCTCACTTTGAAGAAACTCAAGTGGACGCACCAACAAACAACTACAGCAAATTGCTTCCCTCAAAGATCAAGTGAGTATTCAACATCACTTATCTTTTTTGCTTCACCTTGGATTGTGTTTTGAAAGTGATTATGCTCATTATAGTATTCTTATTATCTTGACCGTTAAAGGGCCAGTTAAATAATTAAGCTTTGATAATCCATATATGAATAGAATAGATACAACGATAATGATATGAATTTAAATATCAAACAAGCCACCCTGCATGAAAAAAATCTCACTTTCAAAGGTTAAGTTTTAGATTCCAGATCAGGGTACAACTTTGCATGACTTAAATACAAGTTAGGATAGAAGTGTTGCTCTAAAGTTAATAATTGTTGGTATATAAAAAAGAATAAACTAATTCTTATAACCTTTAAAGGGAAACTCTTTATAGTGATTTGTTGTTAAAGTAGCTTCATTTTCTTGTCCTTACAGGAACAGAAAAGAATGCAATTATATTAGAATTGCATAACAGAGATTATTGCTCTGGACCCAGATCAGATTGGAACCAAAGACTACTAAAAACACTACTTTCGGATCAAATTCGGGTCCATTCGCTACAGTCAAGAATAAAAATCTTGCTTTCTAATGGTTTTAATCAAGAACTTTCACAAGCTCAAATACCTCTTGGTCTGGAGCCAAGCTCCAGACTCTCAACTACGTCGTAGCCGTTAGATTAGGCGGTCGTAATGTAACCCTAATTGTCGATACGGGGAGTGACCTAACATGGGTTCAGTGTGACCCATGTGGCTCTTGTTATAATCAACAAGAACCCCTCTTTAACCCCATACAGTCTCCTTCATATAAACCGATTTTATGCAAGTCAACAACTTGTCAAGATCTTGCGGATGCCACCGGTAGTTTATGGTGTTTGTGGGTTTAATTCGTCAACGTGTAACTACTATGTTAGCTATGGAGATGGATCATACAAACGTGGCGATCTAGCTAACGACAACCTCGTACTTGGTACTACATTAGTAAAAGATTTTGTGTTTGGTTGTGGGAGGGATAATGATGGGTTGTTTGGTGGAGTTTCTGGGCTTATGGGGCTTGGAAGAAGTGCTCTTTCAGTGGTTTCACAAACTTATGGTGTTTTTGAAGGTGTATTTTCCTATTGTTTACCTTCAGTGACTGATGAGGGTTTGGGGTCACTAATTCTAGGGGATGGAACATCACTTTACAAGAACTTTACACCAGTTTCTTATACTAACTTGATATCCAACATAATGATGCCCACTTTTTACTTTCTTAACCTCACTGGAATCAGCATTGGGGGGGTGTCATTACAAGATTCAACTTTCGGTAAAAGTGAAATGCTAATAGATTCAGGAACCGTAATCACACGGCTTAAACCGACGGTCTACAACGCTCTTAAGACCGAATTTATAAAACAATTTTCGGGGTTTCCTAAAGCCCCAGCCTTTTCAATATTGGACACTTGTTTTAACCTCTCGGCTTACCAAGAAGTCGAGATACCGACGATGAAAATGCATTTCGGGATGGATGCTACACTTACTGTTGATGTAACTGGAATTTTTTATTTTGCAAAGGCCGATGCGTCTCAAGTTTGTTTAGCGATTGCGGGGCTGTCGGGTGAAGAGGAGATTGGTATTATTGGGAATTATCAGCAGAAAAACACAAGGGTTGTATACAACACAAAGGCATCTACACTTGGATTTGCTAAAGAAACTTGCAGTTTGGAATATTGAAAATGGGACATGCTGATTCATATGTGATTGTTGTGAATATTTCATCATTCAAAAAGTTTTTAAGTATTGAAGTGATGGTATAGATTATGTGAATGCATTTTATGATTTATGAGTGTTATAATACCAATGTTGAATGATATAAATATATAATTATGATATAGAGTACTATATATATATTGAATTTGTAAGTAAATAATGTTATAGGTTGTATAACTTGTCTTACCTGATACTGTCATAGATTAGTCAAATGCAACTAGCTCAGGAAAAGGGAATCTCGAGAATTGTTGCATATGTAACCAAGTACAAGGATAGGTCCTACCCAGAATTTCTAGGTTCGGGAGCTATGATTCTTTGTTCTTTGGTTGCGGAAACAAACATTTTGGTACATTCCCTTTTAATTGGAGCGTAGCAAAAAGAGTCTGAATCCATCTAAACAATATGAATATATTTGATCTGAGTTCATTTCAGAAGTGGATAGAAACATGAATGGTAATAGTCTAGCTAGCAGAGAGTGAAAAAAATGTAAAAGACAAACTGGATGGAGAGAAAACTATGAAGTATTATTATGTATATTTTGTTAGAAAATAAGGATTATTAGAATCAGATTTACATCATTTCCTTTTCCTAGAAGATTTTGACAGCTAACATATTCCTCATTATGCACTATTGCTTACAATGAAATAGCCATTGTATTTCCATATTTAATTTCTTGTATCATCTATTTATTTGCTTCTTTTCTTTTGTAATCAATCATCAAGCAAAAAAAAAATACAATTCTCTGACTTCCGATTTAAAATTTGGTATGAGAGAGGTGTACACGTTCTTAGGGTTAACCCGCTCATCATCTACCTTTTCTTGTTTCAAACCTTTCAATCCCACAAATAATTACCATGTCCGACAAGCACAAACAACTGAAAGATATGTACTACCACCAAGAGTCAATAAAAGGATTCCACCAAAATAGTACTCTCCAGAAAAGGAAACAAGGTCTTCTAGATATCCCATGGTGAACAATGCCAAAGGCAACTTGTCTAGAGAAGCCAAGGCTTTGGATTCCTCCTTGTAGAATGAACAACTTCCATACTCTGTGGAACAAGCCTTGTATTCAAAGAAATGAAGGATGCTATGGAAACGGAGATGAAGGCACTTATAAAAATGATATATGGAAAAAGTGTGTCCTTCCCGTAGGAAAGACACTAGTGGGCTATCGTTAGGTCTTTACAATTAAACACAAACTGGATGGAATCATTGAAAGATATAAAGCACGGTTAGTGGCTAAGGGCTATAGCCAAACATTTGAGATTTATTATTCAGAAATATTATCCACTGTAGCCAAGATTGATAGTGTACTTTTTTGAATTGCTGCAAACGAAGGATGGCCTCTTCACTAGTTTGATGTTAAGAATGTCTTCCGACACAGAGAAATTTAAAAAATAAGTATACATAGAAGCTCAACAACGAGTTCACATTAAACTTTAATTAAAACCAAGGAAGTTTGTTGGTTGAAAAGGACTCTCTACGGGCTTAAGCAGTCCACTCAAACTTTGTTTACCAGATTTACCTTAGCAATGAAGGGATATGGCTCTAACAAAGTAACTCCGATCATATATTTTTCCTTAAATAGAAAGGTAAACTTGTCACTTGTTTGATTATTTATGTTGATGACATGATTATAACACGAAATGAAGACGAAGAAATAAAGAAGTTGAAGACAATTTGTTCACATATTTCGAGATGAAATGGAGGGGTATGGTTCCAAAAACCCTGTGCGTGCGCAAGATACCATACCCTCATAATGATAATAGGTCACTTGAATAACCTTCCGCGCTACGTGCAACGGTATGCCAACCTCGAAAACAACAGGTTGCTTAACAAACCTTGCGCAACTTGCGCAACGTCAAGTTAAACCTGAAAGCGCAGGTCCCAGACCCTGCGCTAAGTAAACAAGCTTCTAACTGCGACTTCCTAAAACCTTGCGCCGACTCTGCAACCCTTTTGGGAGTTGCACAAGGCCAAGACTAAGATGAGAGCAACTCATACTTAGTCTTGAAAACAAAAGAACTTGATCCCTACAAGTTCACGTCGGCCAAAAAGCACCGATAAGGCCACGCGGTAAGGAAAAGCGCAAAGAGGCATTGATCAAGTACAAAGGTACAAAGTGGCAGAGCTTGTGACTCAATAACCGCTCGGTAGGTTGTGCCAGACCACGTTGCATGATGTGCAGTCGTGCAGAGGACAAAAAGTACGCAAGGACTTACATGTGGCACCAACCAACTCATGCCAGCGACTGTCACGATCTCAACTAACGGCTGATGACAGACTCGACAACTAGGACAACTGCCAGGACACATGGCCCCATCCACCATGTGCCAAATGCCCCTCTTGCCAGAGACCATTAATGGTCATAGCAGAGGAGATAGAATGGATATTCATGGTTGTCGGTTCTAGGCCGAAGGCCCATTAGACCATCTCCTGCACATATTTCTCCTGCTATAAAGTAAGGATCGCACCTCGAGGTAAAGAACACTGTATTCGGGCTCACTCTCTAATTACTTGCATTATCCTTTGCAAACCCATATACTTATTCTCACGCCGGAGTGTGGTCACGGAGAAAACCCTCCCCTTTTTCTCCTGTGACGAGACTAACGGTGTTTCCAGTTTTGTAGTGTCACACCCCGGATTTCCAACCCTGTAATCCATATACCGGTGGGCCCGGATGGGGAGTATCATGACATCAGTTGATAATCTTCATAGTCAATTAAACAGGCACAACGGAAGTCTCGGAGTAAAATTACTATTACAAACTGAATGTTCGAAAATACAAAATAATATACAAGCTTGTAATAGAAGATCCACAGGCGGATCATAAAATGTACATGGAAAGAATACAAAACAGACTTTAGGCAGATTTAGGATTTGCAAGATCCTCTATCACTACCGAGCAGCTTCTGGCCTATTTCGTATTATACCGGAGTTTAGCCTTTGGACGATACGTCAGCTTACGCTGGTAAATACACCCAACTGACTCATTTTGAAAACTTTAAAATGGTTTTAAGAGCAAAACGGCACAAAATCTTTTATTAACTTGGGAAAGTTGACATTGCAACCTTGTATCAGATTCATATGTTTGTCAATACATACAAGGCCCAGTACAGAAACCGAGACATGATTAAATACACACCACTCAGGACTCACGAAGGAGTCATCCCCAACGTCTTGGGAACATTGCATATGAGCATCAAAAGGTGTATGCCTACACCCTGTGCTAAGGTCGTGGCCAATAACTAATGTATTGAGCCCAGGATATCCAGGACACGGTAATTTAACCCCCGATGTTTAAGTTATCAAAACAAAACTGATTAAAATAAAATATGCGGGTTTACTAGCCACAAGCGGGCATTCGATTGACCCCATTTTGGACCAAGCGGTAATAATTTACGTATCCCAAGCCCGTATAGGGAAAATAAGTCGAGAGTATTATCTGAGCTAGTCTTCTTCTTTTATTTTTAAATAACTCAGCCGTATACAAAAGTACCAAGTGCAGATAGCATTTACCGAGAATGCTGTATTCTTGATTATGGCATAAGCTAGCCAATTAAATACTAACGGTCTTATAAACCGAATAGTGTACATGATCATTACGTATAACGCTTGATTAAACGATGATCGGATAAAATGTAGTTTAATCCCGACAAGTACTTGACTTGTATAATATGGGTAAACTATATACATTCTGGATTTTGAAACTTAAATGACAAGGTTAAACCCGTTTTGGTTAAATTCTGTAAAATAGTTACATATACGTAACTGTGCGCATATTTGCAATATCGGTAACCGGATAAATCATGGACAAGTTCTATATGCCATTATGCTTTAAATAAGTTAAGATATCAGTGGGATATCAACTTGTATGCCCGTTAAGGTTTTAAAACGAAATTATGACTCATAAGGGCATTTTGGTAATTTTATACCGTAATAAAGGAACTTGAATATAATTTAATGTTATAGTCATAAGTATTATAGAAAAATACTTTATTTATGATATAATATCAGTAGGATGTCAATTTTATGTGTAAATTATCTTTTATGACCAAACTATGCACCGAAGGGGCATTTTGGTTATTTTACACATAGTTTATAAATTATTTGGGATTATGAGTTTATAACATGTACCTACTATAAATATATTTAAAATAAATTTTAAAATCAGTAGGTAACAAGTCTTGGTCCATTAATATGGTTTAAAACCATACTATCGTCGAGACGACGCTTATGTCGTAAAATGATGTTTTATGCGATGTTTAATGAAAGCTGACATTAGGGTCAGATTAAAATGTCTTAAATATTTTATTTAATATAACATATCAGTAGGTATTGATTTATTTTGAAAAGATTTGATTAAAACCATTTTATAAGCCACAAGGGCTAAAACCGTCATTTATCGACATAGTTTAAGGACTTGTTTGAAAACTCAGTTTATAACTTGGTTTAACATCTCAAATAATCCTACTTATAATATTACATCAATAGGAAACTCATTTTCAAGTTCATTACCATTTAAAACCTTGTTTTATGTAAAAAGGGCATTTTGGTCAAAGATGGCATAATTATGGAACTTGCGCATAAACTTGGATTCTGATTATGATCATCTAATATAACCTCAGAGGGTTATGCTACATTATATTATGATCATAATGCAACTTTAGATCAGTAAGTGACTAATCTAAATCGGGTCAGAATCGAAAGTCAAGTAGAAGTCAAACTTCACGACTTTCGGTTGCGAACCGACCCTAGAACTAAAATTGACGAGCCGAACATGTTCTTACATGTTCTAATAATTATTACCAACTTGTTTAAGTGTCAAAACATGTTTCATAATATATATAAGATCAATTTATGATTTTTCCGAAAAATGGCCTGTTTGACTTTTTATTTTCATAACTTTGACCCGTCAATTGGTCTATCAAACGTGATCTTCAGGAGGTGCCCTTTATAGGGACTAACACTACCTTATTACGATCACTTAACCATGATCATTTCGAACAATGGCTGGACCATAATGGTCTTAACCGAAAGTCAAAGCGTTTTACGAAAATGCTTGACTTTTGGCTATAAAAGCCTATAAACGAAAATGCAAGAGCAATGAACACTTACAAGAGGTTCCTACAATGCAAGAGAACTAAGTTGGATGCTCCTTTCAGCTAGGAACTTCCAGAGGAGGGAGAAGAGTTATTGTTAGAAAGATGCAAGTTGGAATGAAGCACTTGAACACCTATTTATAGTTGGAGAGCTCAAAGGAGGTGAAGCCAGGTGTTTAGGGGTGTAAGAGGAAGCTTAAGTGTCCCAAAACGTGGCATAGCTGATTACAAGTCCATGGTTTCGAATTAAATGGTTTTGGAGCTTTGCTTGGCTGCCAAACAAAACTTTCTGCAGCAGACCTGTTCTCGCGCCCGCGACCGTCCAAGGCCACTTTCAAAGTTTGACACTTTTAACCCCTTAACTTATTAAAGCTTCTAGAAACCTTTTTAAACACTTTTTTTTGGCACTTTTAGCCCTCCGTAGCAATACTTGGCATACCCGGGATTATGCCTGGACATTGTCGAGCTCTCGGTTCGTTAAAAGGTCACTCAGAGGTATAAATTAACATGTCGACACTTTTAATCCCTCCATTATCCAACTTTCACATATTTACAAAATTGAACCCTCTCGTTCAACAAATGGCACGTTTGAGAGTTAGGACTTCGCAAAGGATCACTCAGAGGTTTGTTATAAGCATGTTGATTCCGATGTCACTCAGAGGCTGGGCATGTTGACATATTAGTCATTCAGAGGCCAAATTTCAAGCATGTTGACGTATCAGTCACTCAGAGGCTAATGATTTAAGCATGTTGACTATCAGTCACTCAGAGGCTGTTATTTAAGCATGTTGTCATCGAACCGTCACTCAGAGGCTCGGTTTGAGCATGTTGACGCCCTTAGTCCTTAATGGTCTTTATTAGACTACTTAAAATACAACACGTGTTACTATACTATTAGACACGATTTTACAGGGTATTACATGTAGTGAGCTTGAGCCAAGATTTATATCGTCGAGCAAACAAGAGATAACCTTTATATGTAGAGACCTTGTACCAGAATCTAGATATCTCCGGATATAGTTTGGTCTAGTGTTTCTTCATTGGCGCCATTCGTGGGACTTAAGTACTTTCTTTTAATTGAGGTACTAAGGTCTAAACAAGTGATCTTTGTATGTCAAAAGAAGTACATTCTTGACCTCTTAATGAGACATGAATGACTCACTGCAAGCCGACCGACACCTCAATGATGTCTAACAAGAAACATTATATGGAAAAAGAAGTAGAATTGTCAGACAAAGAGAGATATCAACGTTTGGCATGCAAACTAATATACCTTTCGCACACTCTCCGAGACATTACATATGCAATTTGTTATTAACTTATCGAACTGAATTTCTTATCTTTGTGGAAAATGACTTGTTTGATATTGAGCATTGGAATTTTGACCTCTCTATCATATGCCAGTTAAGTTTGAAGATCGGAGAGTATCGAGCGTTAATACCTTAAATGGTTGGTTGACGTTAGCTTAACTTGGACGTGGTTACAGTTGGGGAGAACTACGATTTTGATATTGGATTCGTCCGTTTTCACAAAGCGGCCATACAAAATTGATCGATAACAAACCTTTAATTAGAAGGGTTGAAGATCACAATGCAATGCTAGAAGATTCAGTCTTTCTAGAGAAGAGTGGAGACCTAATATCAATCAAGGAGGAGTCTGTTGATGCTAGTATTTGTGACCGATGATTATCATTGTTGGACAAAATGGATAGCAACAGTTATGGGGGAATTTGTGTGTGTAGTATCAAGCCTTGTAATTGTAGCTAAGCAATTCTATTAAATCTACAAGTATAGCAGGCTTATGGCTAAACACGTTATAGTGTTAGCGGGTTTAGATATTAACAAGTTTAGTTAAATTGGAGGGTTTAGCTAAATTCAAAAGTTTAGCTAAATTAGAGAGTTTGATATGTGTTGCCTATAAATAGGAGCATGGTTGTAAAAGTCCCGCCTAGACTCCGAGTACTCACTACAAGGGAGGCTGCCGAGGCCCGAATACTATTCGCCTAGGCCAATTCATCCCGAGTAATCCCGCCTAGGCCGAGTACTCCCGAATCCGACTAGGAGCGCCTAGCGACTTTTGCGACCATGAATAGGTAATATTTCATTTAAACATGTGAAATGCATTGAGAGAGAAACCGTGTGTATGTGTAAACAACGTGTTTAGGACTCCGTCGTTCAAGATCTGAGCAAAGACAATGGGAACTCCAACTACAACTTTGAATGACTTTGTCATTTCAGATATTTGTTAGGTGGTGGAGGTGGTACGGCGGTGGTTGATTTGTGTGTGGAGGGTGGTGCAACGACAATCCCACAGTTTTTGTTTAATACTTAAGCACTTGTATATATTTCTAAAAAAGTTGCACATTTAGTAAAAAGACTGAATTGCTCTTTGACTTAGCAGATTTTTCGGATGAGGTTAACGAATTGGATGATAACGACAAGATTTGTCAAACCTTAGGTGTCTAGTTACAAAAAAAATCTTTTGGATAGAACTGGAAAATGTGTTCAAACCTCATGGATGATTTTGGCAGTTTACTCTTTAATTTATTCGTTATAGAGATATATGATTCAATCCAAGATTATTAAGTAAGTGCATAATTTGAAGAGTTAATTAAGTTTTTCGTCCTTATGGTTTGTTGAAAATAACCATTATAGTTCATTATTTTAAAAATTGCTAAAACAGTCTTTATACTTTCACTTTTGTAACAATTATAGTCCACCCTCACTAACATCATCCAGATATTCTGTTAGTTTAATTGAAATGACCATAATGCACCTGTTATTAAAACTACAAAAGTTAATAACGTTTTCGTCCATGTGGTTTGTTGAAAATAACCATTACAGTCCATTAGTTTATAATTTCCTAAAACAGTCCTGAACTTCCACTTTTGTAGCAATTACAGTCCACCCTCTTTAAGGCCGTCCAGATATCCTGTTAGTTTATTTGAAATGACCTTATAATGATTATTTTCAACAAACTACAGAGACGAAAAACGTAATTAACTCACAATTTGAATTGCAAGAGACAATAAAGACAATTCGAAAGACTGATTCACACCTAGGCCGTGACTTATTGTTTTGTCTTAATCAAGGGAGAGAGAAATGATTATGTTAAGCATCTTTTAAGTACAACCCAATTAACCATTCGTCTCTTACCACTCTCAAAGATCATTTCTCTGTTTTCAAGCCAAAATGGTTTGACTTATTTGGATTTTGATATAACTTTTCTTATGGAAGATTGCACTGATTTTGTTTTAGTAGAAATATTTTATAAAAACATTACTTATGTAACTTACTAATTTATTTGGATTTATAAAAAGATTTGTAATAATTGTGAGGAAACATTATGATGAGACTTGAGAGGCGCATGAAGAAAAATATTCGGGCTCAAAGTTTTCATGAACACTGGGCCAGGTGACATATATTTCTGTAATAATAAAAAAAAATAATTATTTGTAGGCCGTTTGGGCTGTCGATTGTGCTGTTGGGCCACAAAATTCCAAAGGAAAGTACCTACTCTTTTATGCAACTCAAAGCAGAAACTTTACATCAATTAATAATAGAAGCAATACAAACCGATTATACTAAAAAAATATAAATTATTGATAAAAGATAAGTTATTACTTTCAGATTGCATACCATAAGTTGCTAAAAAGCTTCATTTTCTCCGCTTCTAGCCGAATGACGATCAACAAGCTCCCGTCATTTATCGGGCTTGGTAACACAAAACACAGACCTTCCAACGAGATCCAAGGAGGCCCAGTAAAGATGGGCCGGCCCCAACCAAAGTCAGCATTGTAAAGCGGGAGCCTAGCCCAACTAAACAATACTATTTTGATTAAGGTGTTGTTCCTGATAATCAAGTGCTGATTTTCGATAACTGTTATTCATCATCCCTATCGCATCATGGATTTTACTTGCAGCATGCCAGGTAGGCTTCGACTGAAGTTCCCTTGGTGTGGCTATAGCTGTGGCTATGAAGACAACATTCCCGAAATAGCACGGTGGAAGTGGTGGTTGAAAACGGCCCGTCCATCCATGGGGATAAAGAGCTTGGTGTCCATATCGTCTGGCAGCCCGCGGGCTTTACACACGCACTTCCAAATATGGCCTGAGAGAATTTCAAAAGAGGTGTAGCTGATTGTGTTACCGTCTTCCTTTGATTTCGCTTTGAGCACATCGAGTTGGTTACGTGTTAACTTGAAAATCGAGCATACAGTTTTGGTTTCTTGTGATGGGACTGGGAGTGGTGGGTCCTGGGCACGAAGAAGAGTGCGGTCTATGAAGGGTGGGAGAGAGACGTCAAGGCCCCAAGCTATATCGGACCATGTGTTCATGAAGTGGCTCGCGGACATCACATCCACGACACGATGGTGCAAACCAACTCCTAGCGAAACCCCACCACATTTGAAGTAAGTTACTTACACGACCAGCAGAGGATATGATTCAATTCCCAGCGAGTAATCGACCACAGGTAGGAGTTTCAAGAACTCCAACTGGGCTCAGAGTCACCAAAATCATCCATCACCCCATCGGCCTGGGCTTCCAAAAACAAGGCACCTTGTCCTTTACAATCGATCTTAATCTGACCATCTTGGTCTTGCTTAAATCGCCCTGCCATTGGATAAAACGCAACCAATACCCTGCTCAAAGCGTCCATCACTTTCACATCAAAGAAGTTGGGAGCAACGTTGGGCCGGTAAAAGTACACCATATGTGAAAATTTGGTGCTTTGTGATCGAGGCTAGAGCTCCATAACCTTGTCGTTGGTGTCTCCTCCGCTGGTCTCACCATCGTCGACTCTCTTACCACCACCTTCATCTCGATAGTTCTTCACTACAAAAACTAAAGCTATAAAAATGAATCATATATATCTCCCTTTTTAGGTATAAAAAACTTCTAAATCCTCTGCCTGCATGAATCATGATTGTAATCACAAAAAGGTTTTTTAATCATCGTTAGGTATTAATCATCCATGGATTGTTTTGTTTTGATGTCTTATTCGGAACTATGATTGGATTTGGTGTATGTTTTCATTTAAGATTATAGTGTTCAAAACAAAATGGTCATGTTAAAAAGAAAAGATTGTGACTGCATATTGTTAGGGATCAGCTTGGTCATCATTTTCCAAAATAAAACAATGACTTGGTTTCTTCTCCACAATCACTGCAAAGACAGCAAATCACCATTTAGGGATTTTTTTTTTTTCTTGTAAAAAAGCCTATAAATTAAGGCCTTGTTCTTTGAATCAAACACACAAGAAAATATATTCTCAATCACAGTTATACCCAACCTGCCTCTATACCGCGAAACATGGTATCAGAGCGGTGTTAGATTCTTAACCTGCTCATCACTTACCCAAACAGCCATGACCGACCCAAATCCATATTTGTCGATACAATTAGCAAATATGCTAAAAAATTTCCAATCACAAAAATCCCGAACTATGAGATAGCCTGTACATCAACCTCAAACTTAACAATTCGAATTACGCCCTATGGACTCGAATGATTCGAGTCGCTATAGGCGGAAAATCAAAGACCCTGTTAACCCACTCACCTCGAACGCTCCGGATCGCACGGATGGAACCTTCGAGCAGTGGGAACAAGACGACTTAGTCGTGTTTTCATGGCTAATCCAGAACATAGAATCGATGCTTGCAAGTAACCTGACGAGTACCCTACAACAAAGTCTCTTTGGGATGCCTTGGTGGTCACTTACAGCAGCGGGAAAGACAAGTTACAGGCGTTTAACCTTCATGTTAAGGCAAACGAAATCAAACAGAAGACGACCTCGCTTGAAGATCTCTGGATTTGGGGAGAAATTGATAGAATCGACCCAAATCTCATGAAGTGTCCAGAAGATATCAAAGCCTACACCCAAATTAGATCCGAACAAAAGCTTTTTCAATTTTTGAATGCCCTTGATCGGAAGTATGATTCCATTAAGAGAGAAATTCTCTGATGGGATCCTCTCCCGACTGCGGAGGCGGCATACGCGACTGTCCGAAGGAAGCTACTCACCAAAATATTTTGGGAACTGTCTCAAACGAACCACAAGGATTAGCAGCATGACTACTTTCCACCGAATCCATCGGAGGAGGATTCGTGCCAAAAACCAGCCTCCGATCAGAAATCCCGAACAAGAAAAACGGACCACCAAACAAAGAAGACAAAACTAATCTGAAGTGTGACCATTGCAGCATGACAAGACACAAAAGAGCAGTGCTTCAAGCTCGTCGGATACCCCGAGTGGTGGACCGATGGACACAAAAAAAAACATGAAAAGTAGTGGACCAGAAAAAGGAAAAGCTGTCGCCGCCATGGGCAATGGGGACGCCACCATCAATAGCGGCGGTAGCTCCGGTGGTGGTGTTTTTGGTGGTATGGCGGCTGCTAAGGATGAAGAAGAAGGGTTCTCTATGGTAATAGGTAAAGGGGTGAAGGAAACACGTTCCAGAACCCCATTTCTAATTCTAATTTAATAACTTCCAAAATAGACCATGGAAATCAAGAATTTTCACAATACACCCTAAGCTCACATCCTTTATTCCCTTTATGGAGATAAATTTAAAGAATTGCAAAAAACACCCAGAAGTTTGTGGAGGTGCAAATATGATCTTTCCTAATAATAACTACATAACGTATGGATTTTCGATAGTGGCGCTACCGACACAATGACCAATGAACAGTCTGATTTTACTGCGTTATGAAAACCTAGGAAAACATTTATAGAAACTGCAAATGGTGGAGAAATGGAAGTTAAACAAGGAGGAACAATCAGTTTTTCCGACACTTTGAAGCTTTCTAATTGTCTATATGTTCCTGCTTTGTCTCATAATCTTTTATCAGTTAGCCATGTTACAAAGGAATTAAATTGCTCAGTTCTCATGCAACCTACTTTTTGCCTCTTTCAGGATATCAGGACGGGGATGATCATTGGGTGTGGCACTGAAAGACAAGGTTTATACTATGTGGAGGAGGTGACTCAAAAAGGTATTGTGATGCTAGCCCATGGATTTCAAGAACGGGAAGCATGGCTATGGCATAGAAGATTGGGTCATCCTTCTACGGGTTACTTACATACTTTATTTCCTAAGTTGTTTCCTTCTAATAATGTGTCACTTTGTGAAACATGTGTGTTGGCTAAAAGCCATAGACAATCGTTTAAATCAACAAATACCCGGGTTGACGTTCCGTTTTCATTAGTTCACTTTGATGTGTGGGGTCCCTCCCCGATTATTGGAGGACAAAATCTCCGTTTTTTTCGTATTGTATGTGAATGATTGCTCTCGTATGACTTGGATTTATTTGTTGAAAAATAAGTCAGAGGTTTTTGATAAATTTGTTATTTTTTATACCATGATCCAAAACCAGTTCAAAAGAAATATCCAAATTATTTGATGTGACAATGGAGGAGAATTCATTAATTCCTCCATCAAACAATTTTGTCAATCAAAAGGAATAATTCATCAAACTAGTTGCCCACATACTCCAGAGCAAAATGGTGTCGCTGAACGTAAAAACCGCATTTTGTTAGAAATGACTAGGGCTCTTTTAATTGAATCACAAGTTCCAAAAACCTTTTGGCCTGAAGCTCTTGCCACATCTGCCTACCTTATAAATCGTCTTCCAACAAAAATTCTCAACCTCAAAACCCCATTACAAGCCCTATCAGAATTTATTAAACCTCCCTCCTCTCTTACTCTGGAACCCAAGATCTTTGGTTGCACTGCCTTTGTCCATATACCCAAATCACACCGGGACAAGCTCGATCCATATGCCGAAAAATGTGTTTTTATCGGATACGGAGTTAACCAAAAGGGTTATAGATGTTACAACCCAAAGACCCGCCACATGTCACTACTATGAATTGTGATTTTCTTGAAACAAAGTACTACTATACTTCCCAACTCAGCGGTCAAGGGGAGAAGGATGATGTTGACACACTGAATTGGATGGAGTACATTCGGGAGACATCAGAAGAAAATGATCACAGTACCCAAGACAAAGAAACCTCAGCTCAAGAAGAGTCACCTGACACCTGCACACAATCTAAAACTCCCATCTATAGTGCCATCCCATATCAGTCTCCCAACCTGACATCCGAGGTAAGTGACACTCATCCTTTCCAAACTGATGAACATGTTGAACCTGTTACATCTAATCATGAAACTACCACAGAACAAAGTGAACAAATCCAAGAACAACCAGCAGAAAGGGAATATGTGTTACCACCAAGAACAAACAGAGGGGTCCCTCCAAAACGTTACTCTCCTGAAAGAGAATCTCGGGGATCTAGATATCCTATGGCTAATATAGCCAAAGGAAATATGGCTGAAGAAGCTCGAGCCTTTGTTACCTCATTGTATTCAGAGGAGACTCCAGTTAATGTGGAACAAGCCCTAAAGACGAAGAACTGGAAAGACGCAATGGAAACTGAGATGCAAGCCCTAGAAAAAAATGACACAAGGGAGAAATGCATCATTCCAGTCGGAAAAAGGCCAGTTGGGTGTTGATGGGTCTTTACAGTAAAGCATAAACCCGATGGCAGCATTGAAAGATATAAAGCAAGACTAGTAGCTAAAGGCTACACTCAAACGTATGGTATTGATTATGTAGAGACTTTCTCTCCAGTGGCAAAGATTGATACGATGAGGGTCCTTTTTTCCATGGCTGCAAACAAAGAATGGCCACTTTATCAGTTTGATGTTAAAAATGCATTCCTACATGGAGAACTGAAGGAAGAAGTCTACATGGAAGCTCTACCTGGTTTCAAGGAGAGTTTTAAACCAGGAGAAGTGTGTCGGCTTAAGAAATCTCTTTACAGATTAAAGTAATCTCCCCGTGCATGGTTTGGGAGATTCACTATGGTCATAAAAAATATGTCTTCAAACAAAGCAACTCTGATCACACCTTGTTCCTTAAAAGAAGAAACGAACTTATAACTTGTTTAATTATCTACATTGACAATATGATAATTACAGGAAATGATGAGGAAGAAATGACAAAACTAAAGAAAATTTTGTTCCAAGAATTCAAGATGAAGGATCTAGGAAGGCTTAAGTATTTCCTCGGGATTGAAGTTCTAAGGTCAAAACAGGAAATCTTCATATGCCAAAGAAAGTATATTCTAGACCTACTGGCAGAGACCAGAATGATTGACTGCAAACCAGCGGAAACTCCCATGATGATGAATCAAAAGCTATGCATAGAAGAAAATGGAAAATCATCTGACAAAGAAAAATATCAGCGGATTGTGGGGAAGTTGATATATCTCGCACATACCCGTCCAGACATATCATACGCAATAGGGGTGGTTAGTCAGTTTATGCATAAACCCCAGATCTCTCATATGGAGGCAACATGGAGAATAATCAGATATATCAAAGGAACATCAGGTCATGGAGTGTTGTTTAAAACAAATGGACATCTAGAAACTCAATTCTACATAGATGCAGACTGGGCAGGGAATAAGGAAGATAGAAGATCAACCTCAGGATACTTCACCTTAGTTGGTGGAAATCTGGTAACATGGAAGAGCAAGAAACAAAAAGTGGTTGCCCTCTCTAGTGCCGAAGCAGAGTTCAGGGGAATAGCACGAGGAGTTGCAGAAGTGTTATGGATAAGAAAACTCCTAACCGAGATTGGCTTCCCTCCAAAGGAAACAAGCAAGATTATGTGCGACAACGAAGCTGTCATTCAGATATCTGAGAATCCTGTTCAACATGATCAAACAAAACATGTGGAAGTCGATAGACACTTCATCAAGGAAAAACTGGAGGCAGAAATAATCAAATTACCATCTATCCCGTCAGAAGATCAGGTGGCTAACATTTTGATAAAAGCAATCAATGGAAGAATCCTCAACAAGTGTTTGGACAAGTTGAATTTTGGAGATCCCACTATTTAACTTGAGGGGGAGTGTTAAAAAGAAAAGATTGTGACAGCATATTGTTAGGGATCAGCTTGGTCATCATTTTCCAAAATAAAACAATGACTCGATTTCTTCTCCTCAATCACAGCAAAGACAGCAAATCACCATTTATGTATTTCTTTTTTTCTTCTTGTAAAAAAGCCTATAAATTAAGGCCTTGTTCTTTGAATCAAATACACAAGAAAATATATTCTCAATCACAGTTATACCCAACCTACCTCTATACCGTGAAACAGATAAGTGATGGTGGAATATTACGTCAATAGAAAATCAAACAAGTTTATCTTAGAAAATAAAAGAAACATATAGCAGCTGACAAGTCTAGAAACATATAATCAAGAGATGCCGAACAGGATCGGATGGATACGGCTAGGAATTAGCCCGCATAATAACATGGTGTGGTTACAAGGTATTCACGTAATAGATTAAAACACGTACAAAACATGGACTAAATTAGTCGGCGGCTAGCATTTAGCCCCCTCGTTTTTCGTTGTCAGATAATTTAGCTGTCACTTTTTTTCATCAGCCAATTGAATTTGCCAATGCTTTACACGCCTCTTTCTTTTTATTTTTGTTTTTCGGATCCCATTGTATTTTCCTTTTCCATGTTTTTTAAGCCAGCTAAAGTTTAGACGCCTTAGCTGGCGGATCTTGTTTGACATCGTCTAATAGGCTCTTTTTTGGCCCATATGTATATATTTCTTTGCTGAGTATGCATATCTATTTCTTTAATTTTAAATGTTAATTTGTCTATTCTAGTGATTTTCCCTTGATAGTCAAAATTAATATTGGCATATGTCACACCCTGACCCGCAGCAGAATAAAAGTCCGGGCATGATTGGGTTATCACCAAAGCTCATGATGTTTACTACGAAGTTTCATATTTATTAAATTCAAATTACAAATTCAAATATCCAATAAACAAAATTTATACAAATACAAAAAAACAAATCTAAATGTTTATTCCAACGCAATAACTTGTTTTATTCTTCTAGGCCATCCTAAGTGTTTCTTTCCTCAACTGGATCACCTGTATCATGTGTAAAACAAGGGAGATTTTGGGTCAACAAAAGTTGGCGAGTGAACCTTGATAAAACATTTTAAATAATTGCTTGTTTTATTTATTAAAGAAAATTCGTGCATAAATCACATGTGAGCAAATCTATATGTAAACAATCACAAACCACATTAAATGAATATATGACATGAATGATGATGTATTTGAGATCAAGGCTCAATCAAACGGAACCGATCTAATGAGGTACCTGATGCTCAACCCGTATCCCACGAGGAACTGATGGGCCTAATGAAATGAGTGCACTAAAATGATAAATTTAATCCACATAATAATCACACAACAACCATTACACATTTGGTCACAAGATGATACACGCACAAATATTTAAATAAAATAAAGGAATTGTACGACACATGATACACCCCAAAACGTGATTAAAACGGGGAATTTGTAGAGATTCACTCACCTTGGGTGCGTATTCTTGAATGGTAAGGAGAGCGCACGAGTTGGAAAATTAATCAACGAGAAAGTACTAACCTAGAAATAACTATGCGATAACTTGATAAATAAGTAAGCTATTATTTAGGTTATAACCTTTTGTTTAGGTTTTTAGATTATTTTTATGAGTTTTTAATGATATATTAAACCCTTGGGAAGTATATATACATTTTTAATTGATTTAAATTAATAGGCCAATAAAGTAATATTATAACAAAATAAAAGATAAAATAATATATAAAAAAAGGATGTCAGACTGACGGGGCTTGTCAGTCGGCCGGGTCAATTGTTTTAAAGCATGCGCGCGTGAGGCTCGAACTCGCGACCTCTCGGTTGCGTGCACGCAGCTCTTCTAACTGAGCTACGTGTCTAACCCGTTAGATACTGGATTTTTATTATATTTATATACTTATTAAGAATTTCCTGATTTAACTTAATTAAAAAGGTTTTTAAAGCTAGTCGGTTTGCGTGAAGAGTGGGTTTCGAACCCGCGACATGGAGCTGGTTTTGCACCCGGCCCAACCAGTTGGGCAGGGTGCTTATCCCGTAAATATAGCATTTTTCAATAACTTTAACATCTTGTTGGGGAATCAGTATGATTTGGTTCTCTTAAAAAAATTGTTTATTCGGCAGTGTTGGTGACGAGGATCGAACTTGGAGCGTGTTTGTTAAATGTGCACACAGTCCACCGCTGGACTGTGTGTCTAACCCGGTTATAACACGAATTATATTATATATATACCCGTTCTCTGCTTCATCTCTTACATTTAAATTTTTACCCAGAACCTATACCCCCGCCCGAATCCATCCTTACTTTATTCCGATCTTGATTATGATCGACCGAATATGTCATTAATTAGGAGGAGAAATTAAAAGCATAACGAAAAGAAATCTACCGTGACAGAGGTGGCGGCACGATTCCGGTGGGTGGATTCCGACGATTTCGATGGTTCTCCGGTGGAACAGAGCTTTTCCGATGACCGAGTTTTAGAGAGTAAATAGAGGATATGAGCGAGTTCTGAAGGGGGGATTCGACTGGTATTTATAGTGGGGAGTCGAGAGCTCAGTTTTGGTAATTGGTTCGAATTGATTGCCAGTTCAATCGCGTCTGTGCGTTTACTAAACTTAGACGGACAGTTGTCGAATTTGTTTAGGAAACACGCGTGAATCTCCGGCGAGGAGGTGTGGTTGTGGATTGCAGGTTCTTCTCAGCCTCAATATAGATATAATAAGAAACTAGATTTTACACAACTTATGTGTGTATCGTAGCAGTGTTTGTTGTGCGTTTGTATCCGGGGGAACCCGGGTTCGACTCCCGTTTCACTTGTTTATTTTTTAAAACCGTTTTTAGTTGTTTTTATTATTATAAATAATTATTAATTAGTTGATTTGTTTTTCTTAATTAATGGATTAAATCTTTAAATTTTATTTTTAAATTTATTTTTAAACATTTAATTTAACCATTATATATAAATAAATAACTAAACAGGAAAACAAATATTCTTTGATTGATAAAAGAGGCGGGTTTTGAAACCCGAATTACACAAATGTTACAGTATCCCCTACTTTTAGAAATTTCGTCCCGAAATTTAAGTAGTGGTTGCAACTGGAAAGAGATGCGGGTATTTATCGCGCATTGAGTCTTCACGTTCCCAAGTAAACTCGGATCCTCGTTTTGACTCCCAACGCACCCTGACGATTGGATTACGACTTCGCCTTAAACGCTTCTCACCGAAATCCAGGATTTCCACTGGTCTTTCAACGAAGTGCATCGATTCATCGACTTGAATGTCTTCTAGAGGAATATGGAGGTTTTCGTCGGCGAGGCACTTTTTCAAGTTTGATACGTGGAATGTGGGATGAATTCTGTTAAGTTCTTCTGGTAGGTCAAGCTTGTATGCTACAGGACCTACTCTTTCGAGTATCTTGAAAGGTCCTACGTAGCGTGGTGCTAGCTTGCCCTTTTGGCCAAAACGAACCACTCCCTTCCACGGTGATACTTTTAAAAGTACTTGATCACCAATGTCAAACTCCAAAGGCTTTCGTCGTTTGTCAGCATAGCTCTTTTGACGACTTTGAGCCGCTAGAAGATTGTTTCGAATTTGAAGGATTTTGTTGGTTGTTTCTTGAATCAATTCAGGTCCGGTGATTTGTGCTTCACCAATTTCATGCCAACATACTGGAGATCGACACTTACGACCATATAAAGCTTCGAAAGGAGCCATGCCGATACTTGAATGATAGCTATTGTTGTACGAAAACTCGACTGACGGTAGGTGAGCGTCCCAGTTCCCTTTGAAGTCCATGACACATGCTCGAAGCATGTCTTCAAGGGTTTGGATGGTGTGTTCAGATTGACCATCAGTTTGAGGGTGAAAGGCAGTGCTAAGGTATAACCGTGTACCCAAGGTGGTTTGTACGGCTTGCCATGTTCGTGAAGTGAAACGACCATCACGGTCTGAAATGATGCTTAACGGTACACCATGACGGCTTACGATCTCGCTGATGTAGATATGAGCTAACTTCTCGTTCTTGAAGTCCTCGCGAATCGGAATGAAATGAGATGATTTTGTAAGACGATCGATTATTACCCATATGGTGTCATACCCACTAGAGGTGCGAGGTAACCCGGTAATGAAGTCCATGGTTATGTTTTCCCACTTCCATACAAGTATTTCGGGTTGGACTAGGAGTCCTGAAGGTCTTTGGTGTTCAGCTTTCACCTTGGAACAGGTAAGGCACTTGGAAACAAAAATAACGATGTCCTTTTTCATGCCAGGCTGGGTGTACAGAGTATCGTGTTTTGTGTGCCTCATTCATGAGGAAATCACGAAGGTTATCGCGATCAGGAATCCACATGCGATTTAAATAGTATTGAATACCGTCGGGTTTGGTTTCAATTTTGAGTTCAGCTCCACATGACAGCTCATCGCGTACGTCATTTTCTGTTACAGAAACATGTTGAGCTGCCCGGATTCGATCTTTGATGTCGGTTATGATTTGCGAACATAGAAGACGAATAGAGTTCGCATAACCTTTTCGACTGAGCGCATCGGCCACCACGTTTGCCTTGCAAGGATGATACCGAATTTCACAGTCGTAGTCGTTGAGAAGTTCGACCCATCTTCGTTGCCTCATATTCAACTCTGGTTGAAGATATGTTGGAGACTCTTGTGGTCAGTGTATATTTCACACTTGGTACCGTAGAGGTAATGTCTCCATATCTTGAGAGGGAAAACAACGGCTCCAAGTTCTAGGTCGTGGGTGGTGTAATTCTTCTCATGAACTTTGAGTTGCCTAGAGGCATAGGCTATCACTTTTCCTCTTTGCATCAATACACAGCCTAGTCCTTGCCCTGACGCGTCGCAATAAACCACGAAGTCATCGCAACCCTCAGGGAGTGTAAGGATAGGTGCGTCACAAAGCCTTTGCTTTAAAGTTTGGAAGGCCTCCTCTTGCTTAGGTCCCCAAATGAAGGGTTTTCCTTTGTGAGTCAAGGTCGTGAGCGGGACGGCGATACGGGAAAATTGGCAATGAAGCGTCGGTAGTAACCAGCCAAGCCGAGAAAAGACCTAACTTCGGTAGGGGTACGTGGCGCTTGCCATTCTTGTACTGCCTTGATTTTTGAAGGATCGACATGAATCCCCTTGTCATTGACGACATGACCAAGGAATTGTACTTCTCCTAACCAGAATTCACATTTTGAGAACTTAGCGTAAAGCCTTTCAGTTCTTAAGAGTGTAAGAATGAGCCGAAGGTGTCGCTCATGATCGGATTTTGAATTGGAGTAGATAAGGATGTCGTCGATGAAGACTATGACGAAACGGTCGAGGTAGGGTTTGCATACTCTATTCATTAAATCCATGAAGACAGCGGGGGCGTTAGTTAGACCGAAGGGCATAACCATGAACTCGTAATGACCATAACGAGTTCGGAAGGTGGTTTTTGGGATATCTTCCTCGCGCACTCTAAGCTGATGATAACCAGAACGAAGGTCGATTTTGGAAAAACAGGTGGCGCCTTGAAGTTGGTCCAGGAGGTCATAATATATAAAAAAAAGGATGTCAGACTGACAGGGCTTGTCAGTCGGCCGGGTCAATTGTTTTAAAGCATGCGCACGGTGAGGCTCGAACTCGCGACCTCTCGGTTGCGTGCACGCAGCTCTTCCAACTGAGCTACGTGTCTAACCCGTTAGATACTGGATTTTTATTATATTTATATACTTATTAAGAATTTCCTGATTTAATTTAATTAAAAGGTTTTTAAAGCTAGTCGGTTTGCATGAAGAGTGGGTTTCGAACCCGCGACCTGGAGCTGGTTTTGCACCCGGCCCAACCAGTTGGGCTGGGTGCTTATCCGGTAAATATAGCATTTTTCAATAACTTTAACATCTTGTTGGGGAATCAATATGATTTGGTTCTCTTAAAAAAATTGTTTATTCGGCAGTGTTGGTGACGAGGATCGAACTCGGAGCGTGTTTGTTAAATGTGCACACAGTCCACCGCTGGACTGTGTGTCTAACCCGGTTATAACACGAATTATATTATATATATACCCGTTCTCTGCTTCATCTCTTCCATTTAAATTTTTACCCAGAACCTATACCCCCGCCCGAATCCATCCTTGCTTTATTCCGATCTTGATTATGATCGACCGAATATGTCGTTAATTAGGAGGAGAAATTAAAAGCATAACGAAAAGAAATCTACCGTAACAGAGGTGGCGGCACGATTCCGGTGGGTGGATTCCGACGATTTCGGTGGTTCTCCGATGGAACAGAGCTTTTCCGATGATCGAGTTTTAGAGAGTAAATAGAGGATATGAGCGAGTTCTGAAGGGGGATTCGACTGGTATTTATAGTGGGGAGTCGAGAGCTCAGTTTTGGTAATTGGTTCGAATTGATTGCCAGTTCAATCGCGGCTGTGCGTTTACCAAACTTAGACGGACAGTTGTCGAATTTGTTTAGGAAACACGCGTGAATCTCCGGCGAGGAGGTGTGGTTGTGGATTGCAGGTTCTTCTCAGCCTCAATATAGATATAATAAGAAACCAGATTTTACACAACTTGTGTGTGTATCGCAGCGGTGTTTGTTGTGAGTGTGTATCCGGGGGAACCCGGGTTCGACTCCCGGTTCACCCGTTTATTTTTAAAACCGTTTTTTTAGTTGTTTTTATTATTATAAATAATTATTAATTAGTTGATTTGTTTTTCTTAATTAATGGATTAAATCTTTAAATTTTATTTTTAAATTTATTTTTAAACATTTAATTTAACCATTATATATAAATAAATAACTAAACACGAAAACAAATATTCTTTGATTGATAAAAGAGGCGGGTTTTCGAAACCCGAATTATACAAATGTTACGGCATATTCTCGCTGCCACTTATAGTATTACTGGTTAGGTGTCGCACTTCATACTTTTTTACTGTTCATACTGATAGTTTCAGACTTTCAGCTACTATCTCCTCCCTCCATGTATCAACTCTTTGTTAGGTTTCAATGTAATAAATATTGGATAATGTGGAGTTAAAATCGATAGAAACTGAACGTCGTAGGCATTTGATGATAGTTGTTTTTTATTACGTTTGGTAAAATCCAGTCTGACAGGCTATTATCCTAAAAAAACAGTTGGTTTGTTAAGTTTGATTCAAGGTGTTTGTTTGTGTTAGATTTAGGTTTGATTCATTTCAATTGATTTGAAGATATCTTCATCAAGGTTACTGATATGGTCAATGTTCTCTGAATAGGTTTCCTTAGGTTTGAATCAAGATAACGTGGGTGTTCAAATAACATCTATGTATAGGATAAAGTTACAATATATAGGCCATTTTCGGTTAGCGAAGAACTCATCTAAGAAACGATATTATTTTGGCTTTCAAGTGTATTTACATTGATAAATATACATACCACTATGATGATTTGCGTAAAGAGGTTTCAAATCATTATCTAGTAAATATAGATCTTTTTTTTAAAACATGTTTCGTTATCAAGATTGCCACGGAGAAATCTTTTATTAAGCTTGATTCTCATGACAGGTTTCAGTCAATGCCTGGTATGTATGAGTTGGGAAGAGAATTAACCATGTATGTGAGTCTGACAACGGGTATCAATTTTGAGACAATTTCAAACAAAGGTAAAATATTAATTTGATAAGATTTTAATATCTTGCACACCAGTTTTTTGTTTTGATAAGTGATGATAGCGTTGTGTCGTTCCAATCATGCAAAAAACCAATTAACCTAGATAGTTAAAGTGAGTGTTAAGTATCAAAAAAAGCACATGGTCAGCATTACACAAGTTGTTGGATTAAATAAACTATTTATAAAACATTTTTTATGAAGTTTGCTATAATCTTTGATTGATTTGATTAAGAACGTTGTTTGATGTCTATATAGAGTTGATTTGTTGTAAACAAGTATGTAAAACAAATGATCACACCCGGGTTTCAGATTACAAGTAGTTAGGGAAAAATTACATCAAAAGGTTTGATCTTTAACGAAACACAACTGATTTCTTGAATTTGTTAATTTGAAAACCTAGCTTGAATCAAAACCAATAACAATTATCATCTCACAAGATCAATGATGCAAGAAATTCTTCACAACCATGAGTTCTTAACAATAGTAACAAATATCAACTGTGATTTAACCAAATTTCACCTTTAGTCCCCAACTTTTTGATATTACATTCTTGCTTCATATGGTTTGCTTAATTTTTACTTAGATAGTCCCTACACTGAATAGAGGTTAGTTAGCACAGTTAAGTACATGTAAAATGACAAAACTACCATTAACTTTAAAAGAATAGAATAACAAACTAGTTAAAATAAATACAATTTGTATTTATGAATTTAAATGGGCCCACCACACAGTTCATCTTCTCCACTCTGAACCATCCATCGTTATCTTCACCATTTACCACCACCAACCACCATCATCCACCCAGCCACCAAAACATCACCACCATAGAAAACACCCAAAAAACATCAAATCGAAAGTCTAAAAAGGTATCAACAATAAGGCCCTAAAATCAACAATCCGTGTGCATATCAATGGCCACATAAATGAACATCCAAACGATTATTACAAAAAATACAATTATCCAGAAATTATGAAGCTTCTATATTGCTTTTACACAATGATATAGACGATGAAACTCTAATAATCACTAAGAAACCAAAAACTCATTACTCAAAGAATCCATCGCCGGACCAAACCAGAGAGAGTCATCTGACGGTTCAGGATAAAACAATCTAACAGCCATTAGCTTCTTCCGTTACGGACACCGTGGACCATAAAATCTCGGCGAGAAATACGGAGATTCACCGTTAGCAACAATCTATTTTTAAACTATTTTGTTATTATATTTTTTAGTGTTAAGGGTAGTTTTGTCATTTCACATGGAATTAATTGGGCTAACTAACTTTCATCCAATCAATGGACTATCTGAGTAACAATCGAGCAAACCACAGAGCAAGAGTGTAATTTCAAAAAGTTAAGAACTAAAGATGAAATTTGGTTGAAGCACATGGACTAATTGGGCAATTAACTCTTCAAACAATTTCAACCAAATGATTACAAAAGTTTATGTTTCACACTAAATTTTCAATAAGAAACCCTAAAACTTACAACCCTTTGTAACACCCATGAAAAAACGGATCATTTGTAAACCGGATCCTAAACGAAATAAATGAAAATGGAATTTTTGTTATTATTTATTATTTATATTTTGTCGTGTAACAATTCAATCAACATAATTATTTTCAAGGTAGAAAATATTAATTTCATAATAACTCTCGTTAGCTTTCGTTAAATATATATAAAGGAAATGATTAACAAAGTTAGAAATAATAGTTAAATGTAATAAGGAAGTGGAGGGGCCAGAATTAAAATTAACCAAAATTCAAATCCCCACTCGTCCCCAAATTCGCCTCCAGTCTCCCTTATCGGATCCCCCACTTGCGGCGCATGCAGGCCACGCACCTCCACATCACCCTCTCCACTCGGATTCGCGAACCCCACCGACCCACAACCCAACCCGGCTCGATTTTACTTGTTTCACTACTGATCGACATCCCACCGGTTCCGTTTAACTGGGTTTTAGCGTAGAAGCTTCATCAATTCGTTCCATTTCCTTCTTTAATGAGCTCCTTTAATTCGAAATTAATCTCCTTTAACACACAATTTAAAGTACACTAAGAATATCAAAAGAATTAGACGAATCCGTCAACTATAGACGATAAAACTAGTGCCATTCGATTCATAACACCATTTCACACTTTTCCCCACTCTCAATCTCGTTCACAATCGTCATGTCTCACGGTTTAAAGCAAGGAAAATTCTAGGGCTTGTAACTCGTTTTCTCCCTCAATTCTTAACCAGTATAGATAATTCTTGATTCTATTGTGCTTTAGTTTGCCATACTCCACAAAACCTTTGTATCTATCTGTGATAGAGGGCATATGAATCCAAATTTGATTGCATGTTAAATTAGGGTTCTTGAATTCTATAATTTGGGCTTTGATCTTAGACACATGTTTTGGTGAAATTGAAGTTATGTTCCTTATCATATTAGACTAGTTTGTGTAATTTTGGACATTATATGGATTTATTACAAATTTTATTCATATTATTGTCACACCCCAACTGATGGCGGAAACATCAGGGCGGGACGAACTAGATTGCTCGAGACTTCATAACGCTAAAATATGACCAGTAATTTAAATAACAAGATTTCATTTCATTGATTGAATAGCAAGTACATAGTTTCAAATTTGAAATACAACATCATGAAAAACAAAATACAAATACAACAACTTTCTAATTCATTTTAGGTGAGTGTCTAAGTCGTCCTACTTGATTCCATGTATCTCATCATAACAGGGTCGAATATAATAACGGTTTTGCAAAAGCTTCCTTAGTAACTGCGAACTGTAGGATGGAGGGTATGACACCGAAGTTATCCTACATGGGGGAACAGAATTGTGTGAGTGTTTCTGTGTTGGATTCAGATTTTGGTGGGAAGGCAGAAAATACAGAAGGTAAACACGAAAAAATGCCACTTCGTGCGAAGTGACAGTCCACTTCGTGCGAAGTGACTGATCACTTCGTGCGAAAGGTCTGTTTCTGTAACATTTTAGCTCATTTTGCACCCTGTCTACACTGATTTTCTTGAACAAGGTATTGGCAATAAGGCAGAACAGTCTAGGACCATAATACTTAACCAGAAAGCGATTATGGTTCTGTTCCGACTAGTTTATTAAGACAATACGAAAAATTATGTATATTTTAATTATATAGATATTCAAGTTGGTCATAGATGTCAAGCATGGGGATGTCAAATCTCGTTATATGATTCACCAAAGCACAAGGTTGCAATAACCCGGTTGGTCATGAATGCACATAAAGTAAAATGCAAAAATGTTCGAGTGAGGTGTGGAACTTAATTCGGGTAGCCAAAGCTTCCAATGTTCTCACTAGCTAGAAATTTAATCCTATCATATGAGGATAATGAACTAGGTTAGCTTACAACACTTGGTAAAAAAAAAGAAGTAAAAGCAGAAGAAAAGTTATGAAATTGCAAAGTGCTAGTGAGTTAAACTCACTTAGAAGAATCTGAGATAATTCTGCCGAAATCAAGAAATTTGAGAGTGAGAGTGAGAGTGTACGGAAAGTTAGAAGTGGTGAAGTGCGTCTGTATTGATAGGAAAAACAGCTGCCGGCTCCGCTTCGTGCGAAGCGTGCCCACTTCGTATGAAGGGGGTGAGTTGAGGTTGGTTTTACGTGTTTTAGCCAGCTTTAAGTATTTTAAGCATAAGAGAATATGTATAAGTATAATTGCACGCAAAATTGGGTATTCGAGTATTCCAAGTATGAGTTTCTTGTATGAAGTCACGTATCAAAGATTGTAAAGTATTAATCATATGTGTAAAAGATGTACATTTATTGAATAAAGTTCCATTATAATTAGAATCTCGGATTACAAGGATTGAAATAAAAGATACGAATACAATTACGAGTTTTCAAAAATAAAGTACATCTACACTTTCTAAATAATGAAAGTACAAAAATGCGGAATGTTACAATTATATCATACATAAAATTATATAAAAATACAAATTTATCAAAATAAAATCCACAAATATTATTTCTGATTTTTACATAAAAAATATCAAATGTCATAATTTTTGGTATTTTATCTGGTATAAAAAGGATTAATCAAATTATGAAACAAATTAATTCTTTTTATCAATTTAAAATACTTTTTTAAAATAAAAAGTACAAGATAATTATAATTCTATAGTTCATAAATTTATTAGAGTCGCTATTGATAATTTGTTAAATTTAGTATTTACAAAATATATATAATGACATAATTAATTTTATCGTATTATTACAATTTGTCGTATTTATTTATTTTGTTTCACAAATAATTATATATTATTCGCGTTGGTTTGTATATATATATTTTAATTATACAAATGTCTTCAAATAAAAGAACCCAATTCTTAGATTTGTTTATCTCGTCGGTTTGTTTAGTTTTGTTATTATATATTTTTAGGGTAATTTGGATTATCTGGATTTATCTCGTTATCTTGTGCGGTATTACTCTGGATCAATCGTCGCAAACAGTGAGTAGATCGCTTTCCTCTTTTATCATGTGCCACGCAAAAATCACATATTTATTTAATTCAATTATCAAGCATGCAAAATCAATGTATAGATTATGTGTTATGTGTATTTGTTATTGTTGTGTATTTAGTGTGTTGTGTTAGTCAATTGTATGCAAACAAGTCATCACAATGTGGATCCACTAGCTGACTGGTTCCCTGCGGCCATGGGTGGATTGGTATTGCCACCATAACTCAGTCTCGTTCTTCGGGGCTTGAGACTCGCACATTGCATTTCACTAACTTTTTAGTTGACCCAAATATTTTACATATGGTACATGGAACAAGGTTTGATGATGCAAGGATGGAAGACATGTAGGATTGCCTTAGTCTAAATAAATGGGATTTTGCTATGTTTTAAGTTTCAAATTATGTTTGGAGTGAAAATTGTTATGTTTGATGTGGCATTTTAATTAGTGACATGAATAATTACTAAAACATTTAATAGTGCCATAAGCTTTGGACAGTTATCGTGCTCTGACTGATAATCCGTTGTTAGTCGGGGTGTGACAGTTTGATATTAGAGTCAATGACTATAGAGATTTAGGCTATAGACTATAATCCTTAGACCTAGACTATAACCTAAATAGATACCTTATGTGCTTAATTATTTGTCCTACCTTATATTATTTAATATTACACGTTCTAAAATTATTAATGTTGTATACATTTCTGAGAGCATTCTAGATGTTACGCATGCTAATTATTATTTATTTTTACATGTTATTAAATGATTTAAATTAATGTCACACTTACATAGACGACATCATAGGAATATCAAGTCTTTTACTATTCAATTCCTATTTCTTTAATTTTTTCAATCATTTTAATTTTCAATGAATTTAATTTATTGATGGACTTTTTTTTCATTTTGAGATTTCAATCTCATCAAAGTGAGTTCTTGTGACAAACAGATAGTAACCGGAAGGGTTAAGTAATAGTAGTTGAGGACATTCTATCTAGGCTGACATTCGTATAAACAATTAACCGACGACTAGTTTGCCTATCTGAGAACTAACGATGGGAGTACAATAACCTATTAGGCTAAAGAATGTCACACCATATGTCGCATGAATTAAAAACCAAACGTGTCCATGTTAATTCATGGATTCAATCCAAACACAATCATTATATCACCACAACTTGAATCATTCATTATTTCATAACTTTTCTTTGGGTTAATGCCACACCCTCGATTTCCGGTAGGTCCAAACTTGGGGTTTATGCGTGACGGTCGGATAACAGTATCATAATTGGTAGGAAAAGTAAAGGACGATAAAGTACAAGTATCAAAACTTGAAATTATATTAAATAAAATTTAGTGCATTGTGTTAGGTATAAATATCCCACAAGGCAAGATCAAAAATAAAAAAAATGACTTTAGACATCATAGGTCTTTAGACATGGAGTCGCAAGTTGCAAAGCTTTATGGTTGAACCATATCTAGCCTACTATGAGGTTCACTACATGCGGTCAATCTTTTGAAAATACGTAAGCTTTCGCGGGTAAATACTAGTAACCGACTCTTTTGAAAATCATTTTTATAAATCAATTGATATATATATATATATATATGTGTGTGTGTGTGTGTGTGTGTGTGTAACATCCGTCAAAAAAACCGGGTTATCCAAACCCGCTTTGTTTATTAAACCGAATAATCAGTTATAAATTTCGTTGCGTATATATTGTTTATTTAAATTTTAAACGATACATAATTAATAAACATTTTAGAATTTAAAATCCATAATTTAAAATTTCAAATAAATAATGGATAAAAAAATAAAGGCAGACGCCGGGTTTCGAACCTGGGTCGCCCACAAGCCAAACACGCTAACACACCACTGCTCTACACACACTTATGTGCTATAAATCCGAAACCATTGAACTTTATTTAGAATCCACGGCTAAAACTGAAAATCTCAAAGCTTCGACAAATCTGTAACCGCCGGCATTACTCGTAATCGCGAATTAACCAAGGAAAACCGACGATTTTAATCATGCCTTTAACCAAACAAATCGGTTATCAATCATTGAACCAATCAAAAACATAACTGAAAGTTAAATTAAATCTCTTGATCGAACTGTCGAACATGTTAGCTATCAAGACCAAATCTCGTTCAATTCATTGCCCAACCCTCACCACATTGTGAAAACAAGTCTCTATTTCACCGGAGTTCACCGTAAATCACCGGAATTCTCTGCGAGTTGACCGAGAGTTATCGCCGGAAAACCGAAGAAACTATCCCACTGTTGCCTTACTTTATAAACAGGACATTTAGAGCTCATACCGAAATCACCCACACTCACCTTAAACTCCCTGTATAATCTCTGTCGCAAGAAATACATCGCCAGAATTCTCTGCAAGTTGCCGGAAAACCGAATCCATTTCATCCCTTCTGCTTACTCTAAAATAAGACCTCTAGAGCTCAGACAGAAAGCACCACCCTCACCTCAAACTTCCTGTAGAGCCTATGTCACAAGATAAACATCGCCGGAGTTAACCTCAGCCGCCGGAATCTTCTGTCGGAGTTAAACCGAAAGGTCTAACACCTCGCCCAATCGGTACAAACATTTAATTTTCTTCAATACTGTTTATATGCATTTGTTTAAAACTGGGAATCGAAATTATGTGGGCTAACAGTCGGGATTGGGAGTTCTGGGTTGTTTTAACGAAGAAGATGAAGTTTAGGTTGTGTTTATATCTAATATAAATCGGGTTATATCTCGGGTTAGACACACAGTCCAGCGGTGGACTGTGTGCATTTGAAACATAGAGATACCGAGTTCGAGTCTGTCCTTGTTCCGATTCGTCACAATATTCAAACCTTTTTATAAAACCCAAATACGGAACCTTTCAGTTAGTATATAAGATTAATAAAAACAAGTATTTTAACCAGGTTAGACACACAGTCCAGCGGTGGACTGTGTGCAACGTTAAACAACAGGTCCCGGGTTCGAGTCATGTATTGTGCACCGGTTCGACTAGTTTAAAAACCTTTTTAATTGAATAAAATTCTGAATAATCTAAGTAGTATATAAATATAATTAAAAACAGAAATATTTCGGGTTAGACACGTAGCTCAGTTGGTAGAGCTGCGTGCACGTATACGAGAGGTCACGAGTTCGAACCTCACTCAGCGCATATAATAAACACGGTCCGACCGGTCAAACAGTCAAAGTCAAACGGTCAACGGTCAACAAAAAAGTCAACATTTTATATTTATTTATTTATTTATTTAATTTAAAAATCAATTAAAAATACTTAAAAATAATGTTTTTAAAGTTAGAAAGTGTCCTTAAACTCACAAAAATAAATCTAGAAATCCTATTAAGGTTATGAATTAAAGTTATTAATCTCAAATAAAATCCATTTATTTATCGAACTATTATGTTATTATTTAGGTTAATTTCCTAGTCGATTAAATCCAAATTCGTGCGCGTTCATCATCAATCCAAGAAACGCAACCACTGTGAGTGAATCTCTACAAATTCCCCGTTTTAATCACATTTTGGGGTGTATCATGTGTCTTATTATTTATTACATTTAAACACTTGTGCATCCATCATATCCATGATCAAATGTGTATCCAATATGTATCAATTGTTTGTGTGGTTAATGTTTAGATTAAATTTATCATTTTCAGTACATACATCATCATAGGCCGTCTGTTCCCTATTACCTATGAGCGGAACCGTTCCCCATTACTTATGAGCGTGAACGAGGCGTTGCCAACATACGATCGGCTCCGTTTGATTGAGCCTGGATCGCACATACATCATCATAGGCCGTCCGTTCCCCATTACCTATGAGCGGAACGTGACGTTGCCAACATATACATTATCATTCATGTCATTTGTCACACCCCGACCCGCAGCGGAAAAGGTGATCGGGGCATGATTGGGTTATCATCAAAGCTCATGACATTTATTTTAACGTTTCATATTCATTAATACACTTTAATGGGAAATTACAATCAATATTACACAGAAGTGAAAGGTTCGGTTTTCCGGCGAGTTGAAGAAGATTTCCGGCGAATGGAATTACGTCGAGAAAGGGTGCGGTTTTGAGCGAAAAGGCTACCAGTGGATTGTGGGTGAATTTATAGGGAGGAATCGAGATGTATAGAGTCGGATTTCAGACTTGATTCAAAGTCATTACGTTTTCCCGCGGTTATGACTTGCGTCGCGGGTTCAGACGTCGGTTATAACCGATGTTGAGGTTAATGTTTACGTTAAAACTGAAGAAACCGTCCAATCTCGCGAGATCGCCGGGATTTCCGAAGACTGCAATTGGGCGCGTCGTTATTTGAATTCGAGATTTATTTTATGTATTAATTGTTTCCAATATTTAACAAGAAACATGAGTGGCGCAGTGGTTGGATGTGTGCGCGATAAGACTTTGCTGAAATGCTGGCTGACCCGGGTTCGAAACCCGGCAGCAGCATTTTATTTTTATTTTCTTATTTTCAATACTTTTTCAAATATAAATTATATTTTCCAATATACTTATTAATTATGTATCGTTTAAAATTAATTTGGGCATTAAATACGCAACGAAATTTTTAACTGATTGTTCGGTTAATAAATGGAGCGGGTTTGGTAAATCCGGTTTTTGACGGATGTTACATCATTTGCTCATGCAAGGTGGTTTGTTGTTTGTTATTGTATGTTTATTTACGTTTGCTCACATATGATTATTGCACAATTTTTCCATATTAAATATAACAAGAAATCAATAATAAATGTTTTCTAACAAGGTTCACTCGCCAACTTTTTGTTGACCCAAAAACCATTTTTACACATGATACAGGTGGAAAGGATGAAGCAAGGAACACATAGGAAATTGCTTTAGAAGAAAAATAATGAAGTCTAGAAAGATGTATAGAACATGTTGTACTGTATGATTTGATTGTATGATCTCCTTTAAGTTGTAACAATAAATATGAAACATTATAATAAATGTCATGAGCTTTGATGAAAACCCAATCATGCCCCGATCACCCTTTTCCGCTGCGGGTCGGGGTGTGACAGTGTGTGTGATAACCATTTACTAATCATTTATTATATATTAGGATAGATTTCTTGTCACCAAATTTACATGCTTGTCAATACATATGGGATCGGAAATCAAATGCCGGTACATGATCAATATACATACCATTTCATATTGTGCGTCTGTCAGGTGTATGCCTACAACTAACGCTTATTTATGGCCATTACAATTAATGAGTTGGACGCCTCGACACAGTACTATTAACCCCCCAATTGTTTAATGTTATTCAAGCAAAACAGATTAAACCGGGTTATTACATTCTTTGAAAGCATTTGCCAATTTTGTAATAATCGCTCCAAGTGGCTAGTGCCATATCCCAAGTTTTATAATTAAAAATAGGCTAAAAAGTATTTACCTGTGCTAGCTATAAAGATAGTGTATTTGGTTCTCGTAGCACAGTTGTACTCAAAGTTTATTACTCTTGGTATGATTATCTGGAGGGCTCTATAGTCTGGAATGAATGGAAACATTATCCATTAGAATGTTTACGGGTAATTTTAAGTCTTTTAACTTTGACCGGCTAACTTAGAATAACGCTCGGTTCCGTTAGATTAAGCGTTGACCGGATAGAATGTGGTTTGTACTCGTACTAGTGAGGAGTCTTGTGTGATTTGGGTTATTTAACCAAACATTCTGAATTAGACAGGTTTTGAAACAATTTGACCTTTTACGATTAGTTTATATAGTTTATGCTATTTTAACTAGTTGTGCACGTAAATACATGTTCGGATGGTCAAATGGGTTCGTGACAAGTCCGACATGTTAAAATTATTTTATAATGTTATATAATCTGTCTTAAAGTTAGAATACAAGCTATATGTGCTTAGAACTTTATTCTTTGATTATTTGCGAAAAGGGCATTTTTAACTCTTTATAAATACATGTTTGACTCGTCACTTGACACACTTAACGTGATGATCAGTAGGTATAATTGCAGGGAATTACTCTTTACATTATGGTGATCATGTGGTTAGGTTTATTTAATTTTAGGTTGACTAAAGTCATCAGAACCGAAAGTCAAACAAAAAGTCAAACTGTTTGGCTTTTGGATAGAATCTAACAAATAAACTGAAATTGACCAAGGGAGAACACTTACTAGGACATGAGGAATACTTAGAAGTTCAAAAAGGAGGCTCGTTATCGAAGAAGCAAGATCCACTAGTGTTTTGAGAGTGAAGTGAGAAGTGGTGTGAAGAACTAGTGCAACTATGGACCTATTTATACTTGATCAAGTGAGAGGAGAGTGTGCCAAGTGTTACTAGGAGTGCTTAGGAACTGATTAGTGGCGGATTAGGTGTCCAAAGGAGGGTCAGGTGGCAGAAATTTGTGAAGAGTGGCAATGGAATGCAGCAGACTGCTGCCAGCTGCATTCTTGTTGTAAGTGCACCCTTTGCGAACTACAAGGGGGTACGTCTTACGGTTCGCAAGGGACCTTGGTGTGCAGCATTTTTTGAACATCCTTGTGACCCAAGGATGTGTTAATGCGGTCCGCAAGGGACCTCTCAGCAACCAAATTTTTTTTCCTTTTTACACTTTCAGCCCCTCAACTCTTTATATACCCTTTTATAATCATTTTCATACCTCTCCTTCAACATATTTAAAATTTATAGAGGATTTTCGAGACACGTGTCACACTAGGATTAAATATAAATATTTAGGTTGTTATAGATGTATATTAATGGGTAAAATATGAGGACCATGTAAAAGCTCGGTAATTACGGGTGCACACGAAAGTGACGCATGGAAGCCATACTAAACCTATGAATTTTCAATATTTCATGTTTGAAATATCATTTTTATCATAAGTAAATTTATATTATCATATTCATGTGGTTTCAAGCTTTAGATTTTCAATCTTTCATGTGATATCACGCTTTGAATTATGATTTTACCATAAGTATTATGATTTTGTGTTGATTCTTCATTCAATTTATCAATCAATCTTTATTCAAAAATTCAAAAACTCAAAAACTATCTGTGTTGATTCCTTTGGACAATCACTGCCAATACTGTTATCAATCTAACACTCCTTGCCGACAATGCACTTGCTATGCACTTTATGGCCACCTAGTCACTACATGTTTTATCACTCAAGGACAATCAACTAACCAACATCGAAACCGGCCATATACACAACTCGTGGCACAACCTTTCTTTCAACCCAATGAAATTATGGCTCCACCCCTGCTCAACACCCTGTCCCAAACTTGGTTTAACCATAGTATTAGCCGAACTTTCTAGTTGTGCCATATGTTTGGGCTTGATATAATTGGGGAGATCCAAACCATTTAAAAAAAAGCTTTCCCTAGATTTGCCAACATCATAAACGTAGAAGCTTAGGCAAAATCCGGTTAATCAGGAAAACCAAACATCAAGGGGTAAAGCTTTTAACATGAATGTAAACCATGCCAGAATAATGACCTTATGAACGGTCCGTTTCTAATTAATGGTCATTGATGCATCCATATCATTTGATTCACTAGTAGATAAGAGTTTGTGTCTTCTGAATTTAAACATATACATGGTATTCATCGGGGTAGCTTAACTGATCCTTTCGCTGTGGAAGTGGCTGACAGAAATCCCGTTACCATAAATTCTATTATTCGTAGGTGTGCACGTAATTTGAATGAACACGACACCTCTATCGACTGGTATTCATCGGGGTAGCTTAACCAATCCTTTCGCTGTGGAAGTGGCAGACGAAAACCCCGTTACCATAAATTCTATTATTCGTAGGTGTGCACCTTTATTCCAAAGCAATTGGATAGCTTTACCGTTACCATTGGCATAGACTGGCTAACCAACACGGTACTAAAAATGTTGTTTTGAAAAATACATTTGTATTCTACTCGCTAATGGTCAAATTCTTCATAATTTAGTGAAAAGTTCTTAAGAATAGGTGATCCATTGAGAACACTTAAACCTTGAAAACAAGTACACTCGCAAACAAATTTTGAAAACACCTTTATCCTACAAACAAATTAGTCTACAAGTAGTTTTGAGAACACCTTTTCGAGAACTAAATTATCGAAAACTGTCTTTGATCCGGAAACTTGATTTTTCACGAAAACTAATCTTCAATTCCATAAACAAATGAACCAGTAAACGTAAACTCGATGTCCCTCTTAAATAAGTTTGGTCCCGTAAACAATTATCAACTCGAGAACAGTTAGTAAGCCCCATTTCAGACATGAGACCATAGAACAAACCCACAATCAATAAGCAACCTGTAAACACTTCACTTTGAGAAAATTTCTACCCCGAAAAAACTTGGATTCATAATCAAGGTAACCCACAAACACCTCCTTCTTCGAGAAAATTTTATGCTCTAAGAACACTCAAGTCCGCAAATACTTGGAAAACCTCTTTGTCGAGAAGTAATGACTTTGGAAACAAGTTGTGATCAAACATGTACCTAAGTTCTTGGGATTTGAATCTTTTAAAACATTAAGTTTCTCTAAATCTTTCGAATTCTAGCTGAAATAATTAACAGAAACACCAAACTTATTGTTTTTCACTAGAAAATGGATCAAACACATTACTCGACCACTGAAGAACACGAACCCAAAATCACACAAATAGTCCAAATATTCTAAGATGCAACTTGAACAAGAACCCTAAACACATCCAACTACAACAAACACAAATCTTGAATCCTTATGATATCGATTTGAGCCTCTAAATGGTTTAGAAAGCTCTGATACCAATTATAAATCAAGAACCCTTGGATCTACTAATCTAATATCAAGTAAACATAAACTATTGGTGGAGTAAATTGTTTATGTTGATTCAAGAACAAGAACACAATATATCCCAAGCATATGATTTGAATATTATCAATAACAATCGTCTAATATAAGAGAATTGACTTCTATGGAACGACTAACACTATTATAAATTAAATAAAACAATATATAGGTTAGACACTTCATGGCCCACATTGCCTAAACCAATTACAGGCCTATAACACCCAAAGCTGTGAACCCTTTTTCACAGCTACATATTCACAAAACCCAATAACGTATATTCGATACGTCAGCCTCTCATTTTTAGACCATATAGCGGCGAGAAAGGATGTAGAGCGATCGTATGGCGTACTAAAGGGGATATGAGGTATACTTACTCGACCATTGCGGGCTATAACCTTAGAGAAAAATAGGAGTTTTGTCTATGCGAGCAGGATATCGCACAACATGATATTTAAGGACGCCGAAAATGCAATATGATCATTCACATAAGAGACCCCCGCCCCTGCCAGTGTTTGACGAAAAAGTCTTTACAAAGTTGCAAATTAAAGATACGTTTTTGTGACTTCAGTATGATATTGTGGAACCCATTGTATCTAAAGATCTATCTTACTTTGAAGAGTTGGAATCGGAATAGTATATTTATGTTTTTTAATATTTTTTTTGTTTATTTGTAATTTATGGCGTGTCTCATTTATACTTTTATATTATGTAACTCTTATTTAGTGTTATATATATTTAACTTAAAATATTATATTTAAATAAAAAAAGAAATAGAGTAGTTTAGGGTAGTGATGCTACAAACTGGGTAGATGGATTAAATGACATGACACTCCAGACACGTGATGCCACCCCTAAGTTCATTTGCTTTATATTCAAACCCTAAGTTCTTACATTAATAATATAAAAATATTTGCTTAAACTTTCGTAACAGAAGTTATTTAAATTATTATTATAGTTAATAGTCATGATCAACCATCCCAAAACGTTAACCAAAAAGGGTGGCTACTTGATAAATTGCTACACAAAAAATCAGCCATGACTTCACCCGTTTGTCATTGTATGTATGTTACATACAAACAAACTCATTCTGGCAATTCTTCCTCATTAATTTCAGATTGCATAATACAAGTTGCGGAAAAGATTCACTTGTTCAACTTCCAGCCCAATAAAGATGGATAAGCTCCCGTCATTTATCGGGCTTGGTAACACAAAGCACGCGCGTGGTGGTATCCGTGCAGGCTCCATGAAGATGGGCCGGCCCCATCCAAAGTCTGCGTTGTGAACCAGGAGCCTAACCTAACTTACCATTATAATCGTGTCATTAAAAAAAGGGACATCAGGCTTATGAACAAGGTGTCGCTCCATATAATCGAGCACTGATTTTAGATAATCGTTATTCACCTTCACTATTGCATCGTGAATTATACTTGCAGCATACCATGTAGGTTTTGACTGAATTTCGCCTGCTGTTAATATAGCAGTGGCCCTGATGATCACATTCCCATAATAGCCTGGTGGAAGTGGTGGTTGAAAGCAGGACCGTCCGTCATTGGGGATTATGATCTTGGTGTCTTGATCGTCTGGCATCCCCTGGGCTTTACACAGGCACTTCAAAATATGGCCTGAGAGAATTTCAAAACTACTGTAGCTGGTCGTGTTACCATCTTGCTTTGATTTTGCTTTTAGTGTATCGAGTTGGTCTCGTGTTAACTTGAAAATTGAGTTGACGGTTTTGGTTTGATCTAATGGGACTTGGGGTGTTGGAGCTGGGTGGTATTCCCTATGCTCAAAAAGGGGTTGTGGAGTGTCCCTTGTACGAAGGCGGGTCCGGTCTATGAAGGGTGGGAGCGTGATGTCTATGTCACGAGCCATATCAGACCATATGTTCATGAAGTGCACCGTTGACATCCCATCTATGAGACGATGATGCATCCCAACTCCTAGTGTAACCCTATCACATTTGAAGTAAGTTACCTCCTCAACGATGAAACAAACATATCTAATAAAATTCCACTCATATATGGAAGGTTTTCTTTTTTTTTTCAAATGGGTATATGTGGAAAATATATTTAGCAAATTGAAATTGTTGAGAAATACCTCTCACCTACTTTTTTTAAATGATATTTCATTCACTATTTTGTCAGTATACATGATTACCAATTCAATACTATTTTTATTTTAATTTTATTGCATCAACAATGACATAGCAAACTGTTTCCTCGATTTTAATTTTATTCAATCAGTAATGACAGAGTAAATTGTTTACTTGGTTTCGCAGATATGTTGGTTCATGGCGTAATTTAAACTCGATACTTATCTCTTTTAAATTATTAACTTATTTTTTCAAAAGTCACGAACAACATTTTTTTGATTTGGTTAATGAACTAACATGAACACATGTTTCGTTCGTTTATTTATGTTCGTAAACGTTTGTTTATGTTCGTTCATTTAAATCCTCTTAAATTGGTTCATCTATCCACCCTTATTTATGTTTACTTGTATACATTAACTTATTTTCGTTAGTTTGCATAAATTTAAATTCGTTCATTTACGTTTCTCTATGTATTCATTTACCTTTTTAGTTACATTACAATTTAGTGTAGTTTTATAAGTTTAAAGTATTACCCATTACAGATTAATTTAGTTTTATTAATTTTTTGTCCAATAAATTGATGTTAATGCTTGATAGGAGTAAATATTACCATTATATTCGTGTTTGTTTATAATCCTGAAATTACATGAGCAAACTTTATATTAAATTTATTTATCTTACATAAACATAAAGTGAAAACAAAAGAACAACATTAAAAAACAAACAGAACGAATTAAAATAAGTTATTTAAAAAATAAAATTAAACATATAATGAGTTGTTTGGTAAAAAAACGTGATATTGAATAAAATATAAAAGCAAAAATGCAATATATTAGTTTAAAATAAAGAAATAAATGAAAACACTCGTCTTCGTAAATAATTATTCTAAATACCCTATTTTGATAAATATTTTTTCTATTAGCAACAACCTAAGAAAAAACTTCCCCATTTTGTTAATATTTTTTCATCACCACTTTTTTGGTAAAAAAACTCCTCATTAAATCTGCAATACCTGCGAGGTCAGCAGAGTATATGAGTAAGTTCTAGGGAGTTTTCAACCACTGGTATGAGTTTCAAGGACTCCGATGTGGGTCCAAAGTCACCTAAATCAACGATAACGCCATCTGACTCGGCTTTCAGAAACAACACCCCTTGGCCTTGACAATCGATCTCAACCTAACCATCTTCATCTTGTTTAAATCGTCCTGCAAGTGGGTAAAATGAAACTAACGCCCTGCTTAAAGCGTCCTTCATCACTTTCGCATCAAAGAAGTTGGTAGCACCGTTGGGCGGTAAAATATACCGTTAGCGCGTGAGTATTCGTTGTAATGAGATCGAGGCTAGAGTTCCATAGCGTTATTGTTGGTGTCTCCTCCCCAGGCCTCACCATTGTTGATTCTCTTACTGCAACCTTCATCTGGATATTCACCGGAAAAAAAAATTAATAACGGTAGGAGTATGATCACGTTTTGAAAAGATGACTCGGTAATTTCAAACACCAGTAACAATGTGCTGTGTTTTTTCCTCTAAAACCCATTTCAGCCTAATTACTTATAAGAGGCCAAGAGCCATTTGTGTAGTTGGTTGGGGCATTTATTATTATTATTATTATTATTTTATTATAAATTCAAACGTTATAATTTCTACTGTAACTAACAACTAATTTATATATATATATATATATATAATATATATTATATATAAGGGGAGAGTTATCTGGAGAACACTTAATCTTGTGAGAACATTAGCAACAATTTTCATGCATAGATCATCCTAAATTAAGGGTTAAGTTTAGATGAGTTTTCATGAGAAGAAAAGTTAAATTAAAACATAAGGAGAGTATTATTGTCCAAACATTAAAATACAAAACCCCCAAATATCCCATAACAAACACACAACACATGGCGCTACCTAAAAACCCTTCAATCCAAAACCCTCACCTCGACCTATCCATTCTGCCGCTACCTATAACGCATTTTTCGGTACGTTCTTTGTCGATCTATCAACTCCGTCGCTACAATTCACCGGTAACCTTCTCTCACATCGTCATTTGATTCTGTAATTTTGATTTCATATGAATATTTTAGCTTTGTTGTTTTATTCAGGGTTCGATTAGTACGTTAGACTTGATTATCAACTATATAGTTTAGAAATAGCAACTTGTATTAAACATAACTTCAGTTGCAATTTTGGATGTTTTAGATAATATTTGGGCTCCGTTGTTTTTGTTAGGGTTTGATGAAAGATGATTTAGTATTTCTAACCTGTGGATTCGTTTGAGAGAGAGTTTGAGGGTGATTTAGGAGGAAGAGGGTAAATGACCAGTTACACAGAAATGTCATTCTACTTTCTACTTCACTACATGAAATTGTTACAAGCAAATATAGGAAAACTGTACTTATATTGCTCACCAAGGTTAAAACATAAATGCTGGGTGAACACGACTATATACACCATCTGCGAACCTTTTTGTATAATAAGTTAATCTTACCTCCTTGTTGAGTTATATTATTGTTTAAATGTGACTGTGTTACTCTCTTGCTGAGTTTAGTCTTTATATTTACTGATGACTTCACTGAAACAGGGTGCTTAAGTAAAATATAGTTCAAAGGAAAAATGAAAAGTAAGCATCTGAAAACTATTATGAGATTTATAAAGATTTATCGTAAACTTACTTAATGATATATTAATAAACTATATTTCCAGAACGTAAAAGTCCAAGAATTCTAAGGATTAAAGCCAAAAGTTTTTCGAACACAATATCCAATCCTGATATACTTGATACTGACAGTTCTGAGAACAATGATGAAACAGGCAAGTAGCAAAATTATTTTAAATCAAATAATTACTTCAATAACAAATTTAAAGCAAACAATAAATTCTGTTGACATTTGGTTACATGATCTGAAGTGGCACCGAATGTTCATAAACATAATACACTTTCAGAAATGGATGCTGCAGTTGAACAATAATTAGGTATGACAAATGCATTTTCATAGATCATTAAACAAATAACATAAAGTTGTGGTTAAATTCTTTGATTTCAACAGAAAGATCAAGGAATTTAAAGGTGGTTTTAAAAGACAGAGGGATGAGATGATGAAAGAACTAAGTGAATGTTTCTAATAATAGTTAATATTGAAGTTGTTTACACATGTGTAAATAAACTATCTACACATGTGTAAGTAAGTTGTTTACACATGTGTAAGTAAGTTGTTTATACGTGCTTTAACTGCTTTCAATTGTTTTAACATAAGCAAAAAAGAAAAAAAAATGAAGAAAATGGTTCCTGAAAAAAAGCCAAGTAAACTCCAAATTGCCGAAGGTATGTAATATAAAAATATTATATTACACATGTGTAAGTAATAAGTTTACACATGTGTAAATCATCTTTGTTAGCATTGAATTTGAGCGATTAATAAATTTACACATGTGTAAACAAGATGTTTACACATGTGTAAGTAATCTGTTTACGAATAAAATCATCTTGGTTAACATTGAATTTGAGTGATCAAATCAATTTACACATCTGTAAATAAGATGTTTACACATCTGTAAGTAAGCTGTTTTACACATGTGTAAATCATCTTTGTTAGTAATTAATTTGAATGATCAATCAATTTACACATGTGTAAATCATCTTGGTTAGCATTGAATTTGAGTGATTAATAAATTTACACACGTGTAAATAAGATGTTTACACATGTGTAAGTAATCTGTATACGAATATGTAAATCACCTTGGTTAGCATTGAATTTGAGTGATCAAATCAATTTACATATCTGTAAATAAGATGTTTACACATGTGTAAGTAAGCTGTTTTACAAATGAGTAAATCATCTTGGTTATTAATGAATTTGAATGATTAATCAATATACACATGTGAAAATCATCTTGGTTAGCATTGAATTTGAGTAATTAATCATATTACACATGTGTAAAATAGTTTTGCATATAATTTGAAACAGGAGGCAAAAAGAGAAAAAGAAAAGTAGCTCAAACCAAAAAGGCAACAAATCAAAAAAATCAAAACAAGGATGAAGCAGCTGGTATGAAGAAACGTAAGACAAAAAAAATGCTGAATCAACCAAAGAAAAAGGAAAAAAAATGTAGGGACCCTCTGTTTTTCAGCATAAGAACAAGATCCTCTCCAAGAAAAATGTACGAATGTATACAAGCTTTGACTGACAAACAAAGAAAGATAGTCCAGAAAATGGGATTTAGCAAAATTCTGTCATTAAAGATTGATACACTCACAGGAAAGTTAGCATATTTTGTGGTTGACCATTTTGATCCCAGCAAAATGGAAATAAGGTTTGGAAGGATTGCTATCAAGGTAGATGAAGAAGTGATACACCAATTGCTAGGTATTCTAAATAGTGGTTTTGATTTGTCACCCCTTAAGCCACCCAAAGAGTACACAACATTTGGAAAAGCTTACAATAAAAGGCATAATGACAAGTTGACAATTAAAGCAAAAAATATTGTAGAAAAGATAGCTTTTGGAGATGATACTGAGGGTTTGATGTTTAAGCTTGATTTTATTGTCTTGTTTGTTAACACAATGGTCGAATGTCATTATAATGGATTATGCAAAGCTGGAATCATTGACTTACTGAATGAAGAAATGGACTTCTCAAAGATAGATTGGTGCAAATATGTTGTTCACCTTATTAAAAGATGTAAAGAAGGGTGGATACAAAGGGACATTTCTTGCTAATTTCGTGGTGCACTAACTATTTTAGTGGTATAACTTCATTCTTATACATTTTATGTTTAACATTGTACTCTGATAAAAGCAATAACGAGTACTTGAAAACTTTTTTGCAGCTCTTATATGTAGATAGTGTGACATGTAAAGGACTTAATGAAGAGCGAACAATTTCACCGCTAGATTATTGGATGACATAAAGACTACAACTGAGAGAAGACATGGAGATTGAACAAGGTGGATTCGGAAGGGGAGATTTTAGAGGGCTATTTGTTGAAGAAGGAAGTTCTGATACTAAGACAAGTCAAGAAACTAACTCAGAGAAAACACAATCAGAAGAAAGTGAAGAAGGTGGACCAGGCATGACAGATCTAACCAGCTTGGAGGTAAATAACACAACTAAACAGAAACTTACACATGTGTAAAATAGAAACTTACACATGTGTAAAACAGAAACTTACACATGTGTAAGTCATAGTTATTTTTCTTTTCTTTGTTTATAATTTATACACTGTCAACTGAAAATTTACACATGTGTAAAACAAAACTTACACATGTGTAAAATAGAAACTTACATATGTATAGAACAAATGACTTGAATATTTTTTGCGTTTCTCACTTTGACCAGACACATTTAAGAGACGTTGGTACAAATTACTACTGGATTGAAACATACAAGAACAAATTTGAGAAGGCAATAGAAAACGTTTTTGCAAACTTCCCAGAAAGGGAGGAAGTAAAATTTTTTGTTGAAAATTACAAGGAAAAGCTCAAAAAGCTTTTCAATAAAAAAGAAGATGAAACAACACCGCCAACACAACCAACAACACCCACAAATGATCATACTCTTGAACTAGTTGTACCAATAGAAACTGAGCTCAAACACCTACACAAAAGGTTCATATTGGTCGAACAAAAGAAAAATGCAACTCAAATCAGATATTTTCGAGTCAACCAAGTTTCAGTTTAGGAATAAGCCCTATACAAGTTCCGTATCAAGAAAATGCAGATGCTGAGAAACAAAATGCTGAAGATGTAACTGAAAGACCGCATAGAACCAAACATCCAACGTATCCATCAAAATCTCCGTTTTTGGTAAGAGTAGTTGATATTTACAAACCGTTAACCAAAGAAGAATTGAAGATCTGGGATTATTTGATGGAACATTCAGAAAAAAAGATGCATACACATTATGTCAGGAAGCAAAGGAAATTGAAACTGAATTCAGGTATGCCATAATCAATTTTGATTATTTGAATATGTTATTATGTTAGTAATTATATTTAAGCTATATGAATACTTTCTTGATTAATATGTTATGACAAGGATGATGTGTTCGAGAGTGTTTCTGGAAATGTTACAAAAAGTTTTTGCTAAAATCTTTAGAACCAGGTCAGAGATTGCTAAACAATGTTATAGACTGTTGGGCTGCAGTTTTGAATCATGATGAAGAATTTCGAAGCCCAGGTTCAGATAAGAGACTTTTTTGTGATACAAACTGTGATGGTAAGTTAAAAAAATTTACACATTTTGTATAACATTAGCTTAAACCAAGAAAATAATTTAAAATAATAATACTTTTGTCGACATAGAGTGTAGGTATTCTGGAACATGAAAAAATGGATGAAGGTAGACGATTGAATGTGATTGAAGCAAGCATTAAGAACTTGTTAAAAGGATCAGAAGATGGACCTGATTTAAAAAATTTTAGAGTGGTGTTGATTCTGATCGCTGAGAATAACCACTACTACCTTGTGTGTTTCGATTTAAGAAATTCAGCGATTGAAGTAATTGACAACATTGCCGCAAGCAAAAGCTTTGTTGGTCTACAAGATAATGATGAATACGATAAAAAAGATACCGTGCTGAAAGTGGTAAGTCTTATTTACATCTTCTTATAGTATGTTGACTGAGAATTTACACATGTGTAAAACAGAATTTACACATGTGTAAAACATAATTTTTGAACTTACACATGTGTATGAATAACTAAAAATTGCAATTTTAACCTGTTCACCTGAAATGGGTTGATGGTTCATATTGGATTATATTTCATCTTTGATGGGTCAAATGGAAATGGATATCAAAAGTAGAAACTATATTCAAATGGTTACAACCCGTTCAAATCGATTTAAATTGTATAAATAAAAAAACTTACAAATTATCGTTGTTGAAACAGAAACACATATTTGTAGCATATTTGAAAGCAGTGGGTCATCCAAAATGGAAAAAAATGAAATCTGGGGAAAACCTCGAAAATTGAACCTGACTTACGCAACAAAGAAAATTGAAATTGATTGTGGAGTATTTGTCATGACACATATGGAAGCTTACAAGGAAAGCGGCGTAAAGAAATGGGAATGTGGTTTCAAAACACAGAAAAGCAACAAACAAGATGCTCAAATCAGCCTGCTTAGACAAAAATACGCTGCAAAGATTTTACTTTTGAAATCAAATCTTCACAGAGAATTTGTGATCAAGAAAACTAGTTGATAATTTGAAACGTTTCTTTTTAGTTTATCAGTCATACCAAACAAGTTTCTTTGGATATGTTGGTTTGTTTCCGAAACTTTTGTAATTCTGATCATATAGGATGTTGATTGTTCGTAAGGTTATCGTTTTTAGGTTATCGGTCCTACCGAACAAATTTGTTTTGCTATCCTGTTTGGAATTTTTGACACTGTTGTTATTATGATAAAAAAGATGTTAGACAGTTCGTAAGCTTATTTTTATTGTTATTTGTTTTAATTTGTATGTATGTTTGTTAATATGTTGTTACTTTGATTGACATTAGCTGTGATCAGTGGCGTTCTGATACGTTTTGATCCTAAAAGACGATGCATAATGGCCACGTTTTGATCAGGGTGGTCTGATACGTTTTGATCCTAAAAGACGATGCATAATGCCCACATTTGATCAGTGGCGGTCTGATACAGCCTGATACATCACAAAAATGCATGGCGTTTGCTATTAAATAATACTAATACTTATTTTGTGTTGTAGGCACTTTACACTTTATATTGTTGTTAATTGCAACTTGTGCACACTATTGGAATAAGTATACAACGATCACATCCATTAAAAAAAAAAATTACCGCAGCAATAACCATTCAAGACTACCATTAACAACTTCACAAGTATCATGTGTAAAACAAAAACGGTGTAAAACATATGTAAAACCTGTTAACGTATGTAAATCATAAAAAAAAGAGATAAACTGAACACTTACACATGTGTAAAACAGAAACTTAGACATGTGTATATTAAAACACTGAAATAATAAAACTATAAAATCTAGCATCAAAACTGAAAGAAAATAAAATCTTCATTCCCATCACTATCTTCATCGCTATTTCATTGCTATCTTCATTACTATCTAATCGATATTTTCATCGATGTCTTCATCATTTCCTTCATCATTATCTTCGTCATCGCGACTTTGTTTAGGTTTTGTTTTTTCTTCTTTTTTGTAGGACAATTACGAGAATCATGGTAGACACGTTTTCCACACAATTTGTAATTCCTTTTTTTCTTCTTGCTCTTAACCTTGGCTTTCTCTCCCGGGCCAATCAAACGACGAGATGTACCACATCCTTTATTCCTAATACCCTGGGGAGCCACAAAAGAAACACTAGCAGGTTGTGATTCGCCAACCAATTCTTCAAAGACACCACCCCTATTATTAGAACTTGGATCACTTGGAACCTCTTCAAAAATTTTGTTCTTAATAACCTTGATTTGTTCCACAAACCAAGCAAGCTTTACTTAATCACCTCGTAACTGGTCACCACATTTCTGAGCTAAATTTAGCGCCTCTGACCTAAGTTTAAAGTTTTCTGAGTTGTCAACACCATAACGGAATTCAATGTTGAACACTTTCTTAGGCAATGCATCTTTTTCCATCTTGGAGCTATATACTTGTCAGGAATTTTATTTATGCCTCGAAATCGGTATGCAAAAAAAACATGACGACATAAATATCCAATGCGTGTAAATAACACACATGAGCATGTACCTGAATTATCACTCAAATTGATTTTAACCTGCAAATATAATAACTTTCTCTATTATAACAACTAATAATGGTATATCTCTAAACACATGAAAGATAAAGCAGAAATAAAATTACGAAAGAAGAAGAATTACCGTGTAATCGCCAATAACAACACCTTTTCAAAGTGTGAAACTGTATAATGTTCATAACCATCAACGACATCAGGTCTACCACTCATACATGCTAATAAAGCTTTAGATATCTCTTTTTGGACCTCATTAAAAATGCTTCTCTTGTATACAAATACTGCATGTGCTTCTATAGGTAACGGAGTGGATAAAACAGGAGATGTTGAATCGGTTTTATGCTCAAAAACTCGTTGCTGATAGCGTTGACCATCAATTGCCATATCAAAACACAACATAAACTGAACCAATGTATTGGATGCGCTAGAGTATACCTAAAAAGTGCGTTCGAGCTTTCACATCGAGACATCGTTTTCATTAAACAACACATCGGTATGTCCCTAAAATAACCTGGGACCCACTGATCTTTAATAGAGAACATATCAGACAACCACTTGTGAAGCTACAAATTGCAATCATTCATCAATAACTCCCATCGCTTCTCAAACGTGGCAAGAGTGATAAAAACATTCCAGACCAACTTATGTATACGTTTTCTCAAGTTGCTATTCTGTAACACATCACCATCAATCTGTAGAGAAAATATATAAATTTTAAATACCATTATTACACACGTTTAATAAAAACGCAGAAACTATAAAACATAAATACACATGTGTAAAACTGACAAGAATAATTATCTTCAAATTACATGTACCTTTTGAGGAAGTTTATCCATAATATGCCACATACACGAACGATGGACATATTCATTGAAAACTTTAGCTATGGCTTGTTTCATTGCTGGGTCTTGGTCAGTTAACACTAGCCTTAGTTGTTTACCTTCAAATTTATAAAACAATCGTTACGCTATTCTTATGGTGTAAAATAGAAACAAAGTTACACATGTATAAAACAGAAACACTTACCATGTGCTTCAAGAAATTGTTTCAACAACCACGTGAACGATTCAATAGTTTCATCATAAAGAAGAGCAGCTGTAAATGTTACGCAATTCTTATGGTGATCAACCCCCGTAAAAGAAACAAAAATCATATTGTACCTACCAGATAATGATAAATAAAATATTAGAAAACAAGACAATTTAAAATAAAAAAATCAAACAAATTCTTACTGGTTAGTACTGTAGGTGGCATCAAATGCTAACACTTCGCCAAAAACTCTATAATTGCACTTCATAACCTCATCTGCCCAAAATAAGGACCTAAGCTCTCCACAACGAATTATGTATTCACAATAGTAATTTTCTAAATTAACTTTACGCTTATCCATCATATTTACAACCATTTGAGCATCTCTTGGACCAATGAAAGCTCTTAAATCTTTCCTGAAATTTTTATATTCTATCCTGGTACCACGTACATTGTGTTGTCCCCCTTTCAAAACAGTTTGCATCTTATAGGCAGTCGACGGACCAACTTTAGCTAAACTTAGTCTATGAATGAAATCTTGGTCGCTAAATTATAGTTTTCGCTTCTTGCGTGTCAAATCCGTGTTCTCAATTGAAACTAACGGGTGATTATGAGACTCAACAAATTCATATAACCGTAACCCACGATAACCCTTAAAAACCTTAACCTTTATTTTAGCTTTACAGTCTGATATCTTGTAATTAGTGCTACGAGGCAACTTGGAAGATGACCTCACAAGCATTGAATCAACATTTTGGCAATTGGCTTACCCGATCTACTACAAACAATATACCTAAGTGTAACAATGCCATCTTTTGATTTCTTAGTTGTCGACAACCTAATATCAAACCCAGCCTTCTCAGCGTATGACTGATACATGGAAGCTGCATCTTCCACTTTAGCAAATACCGTACCCAAAACAGGTCTATACACTTCCATTACATTGGGTATCCAATATCTAGAACCATTTGGTGAATCATAAAAAGTACTGCAAACCGATTACTAAAAGTCCTGTGTATGTGGCTCTGCAAATAACATAAAATAGAATATATGGAACATCAGATTATGATACAATAAAGACTTAGCATTAGTAAGACACAAAATAGAAACAAACAATTACACGTGTGTAAAACTAAATAAGATGGAGTCAAAGCCATTAGCAACCATACAAGCCTCATGATAACCCCAAGTATGCAATTACAAATATGTAATGCAGAACAGTAACTCACGAAACTAATTTAAGTCGAAAAAGTACAAGATAAATGGTAACACATCAAGGCACATACAATTCAGAAAAATATACAGTCATACTCATATTGCATTAATATAAGTAATAACTACACAAATAAGTACAACACAAACAAATACATTTACACATGTGTAAAAATTACTTGTAGAACACGTTGAACCCTAAATTTTTATTTTTTTTGGCCAATTTCTAGCCTCATGATAACCCCAAGCACCACAAATTATACAATAACGTTTATCCATCATCTTGTGAACATCTAGAGTAATAGTACCTTCTTCGTCAACACATTGCTATTAATGGAATTGTTCAGCACATCATCAAAGCTGGACACATTCTCCACATTCAACATCAAATTGTTTTGCTCCCAAACTGTTGATTTAGTTGATTGGAGTAGATTACTCATATTCGCTATTCCACCTACTTCAGCCAGCTCTTCTAATTGTTCCTCATGATTAACAACATTTATGCAATTCGAATCACTATTGCTCTCAAAAGTTATAGGAGAAACCATGACTGTAATTCACCAAACAAAAACAAAATAAGGGATAATTAACAGCAAACATGTAACATTGACATATCCAAATAGAGATTGTGAAACATATGAACAAAATCAACAATCATTGAAAATCAAAATTCAATTAACTTGTAACAAAAACAACAAATCAAAGAAGATTAGAATTGAATAAACAATAACTAAAACCTAAGTTAATACATGCGAATCACTGAGAAATTGATGAAACGGCGATTCAGAACTGATTGAAGATTCAGAAACCCTAAAATCATTGAATAAATCAAACGATTGAAGAAGTTATCGAACGATTCAAATCTATGACCTAATCATGATAGCATCGTCTCCATGATTTCAATGTATGGTAAGAGCAGGGGTGTTAATGTATGGTAAGAGCAGGTGATGTTTTGTTAAAAGATGCTGATTATAAAAGAAAATAGAATTGTAAAATTCCTATTTTACCCTTCTCATTAAAACATAAGGAATAAAGATGAGTGATTGAGATTTGTTCTTATGGTTCTCACAAAAATTAGGTGTTCTCATTTAAACCCTCCCCTATATATATATATATATATATATATATATATATATATATATATATAATGTATAGAAAACAATAAGAGAGGCCATTGAAGAAAAATGTTGGGCCCATGCGAAACACTTTCTAGAGTGGGCTGGATCATAAGAAAATTTCACTGCTGTGCCCCTTTGAACTCATGACTGAATGGAATGACACCTAATATTAGTGTGTCATAAAAAATCAAATGAAAAAGGCTTGAAAATCTTAAATTCTTATGCAACTTAACACAGAACCTTGTATAATTTAATAACAGAAGCAATACAGACCCATGATTTTAATAAAAAAGCCATAAATTATTACATTCAGATCTCATACAAGAGGGAGCTGAAAACCTTCATTTGCTCAGCTTCCAGCCCTATGATGATCGACAAGCTGCCATCATTTATCGGGCTAGGTAGCACAAAACATATCCCTTCTAACGGGATCCAAGTAGGCCCAGTGGAGATGGGCCGGCCCCATCCAAAGTCCGCTTGGTGAATTGGGAGCCTGGCCCAACTTGTTATCCGAAGATTCCTGTGTTTATAAGAAACCATAGGCTTTTGATCAAGGTGTTGTTCCAGATAATCCACTGCTGATCTTAGATAATCGTTATTCATCATCACTTACGCATCATGGATTTTACTTGCAGCTTGCCAGGTAGGGTTTAACTGAATTTCGCCAGCTGTCGCTATAGCAGTGGTTGTGAAGACGACATTTCCAAAATAGCCCGGTGGAAGTGGTGGTTGAAAGCGGGCCCGCCCATCCACAGCGATATTAAGTTTGGTGTCTGTATCATCCGGCAGCCCACGGGCTTTACACACGCACTTCCAAACATGGCCCGAGACAATTTCAAAAGAGCTATAGCTGATTGTGTTACCATCAGCTTCCTTTGATTTTGTTTTGAGCATATCAAGTTGGTCGCGTGTTAACTTGAAAACCGAGCAGACGGTTTTGGTTTCATGTGACGGGACATGAAGTGGCACATTCACTACCGGATCAGAGTGAAAATCGACGTGATCAAAAGTGGGTCATGGGGGTCTTGTGCACGAAGGAGGGTCCGGTCTAAGAAAGGTGGGAGAGTGATGTCAAGGCCACGAGCCATATCGGACCATGTGTTTATAAAGTGCATCGCGGACGAACCGTCCACGACACGATGGTGCAAACCAACTCCTAGTGAAACCCCACCACATTTGAAGTAAGTTACTTGCATGACCAGCAGAGGATATGATTCGATTCCTAGCGAGTAATCCACTGCCGGAACGAGTTTCAGGAACTCAAACTTCGGTGCAAAGTCACCAACATCATCAACTCTGCCGTCAGACTCGGCTTCCAAAAACAACGCGCCTTGTCCTTGACGATAAACCTCAATCCGACCGTCTTCGCCTCTTTCAAACCGCCCTGCCATTGGGTAAAACGCAACCAACGCCCTGCTCAACGCGTCCTTCATCATTTTCGTATCAAAGAAGTTGGCAGCACCACTAGGCCGGTAAAAGAACACCAGTTGTATGTGAAAATTCGGGGCCGTAAGATCGAGGCAAGAGTTCCATAGCTTTATCGTCGGTGTCCCCTCGGCGGGTCTCACCATCGTCGATTCTCTCACCACCACCTTCATCCTGATCTTAATTTGCTGATCTTCAACTTCTAATATTTAAAAGAGGCCAAAATCGTGACAAAAACCGAATTGTCGCCGGTCACTCATGGACAAAATGAGACCTTTCTCCGGACAAATCCACACGTATATTCTTTGGATATTGGAATGAGAGAAAAAAAAACTTGTTGATGTGCATGTAATGATGTATCTTTTGTAATTTACGATCTATGATCAAATATATTGCCTTAAAGTTTATAATTTTCATATAGATACAAGGTATGCATAACATTTTAAATAAATTATAGTTATGTTAATTTTTTGTATCTTTTATTAAATTTCAGATTGTACTTTTAGTTTAATCCTCCCACGATAACACTTTTGTTAGACTTTAAATTACCGGTCAAATAACCATAACCATATTGGTAATAAAAAGAAAAAGAAAAAAAGAAAACGCTGAAGCACTATGCGAATATTATTTAACTTTTGTTAGGCTTTTTCCATGTGGTCTGAGACCTCTCTAACAGGTTCGGTCCACCATTAATGTCCAGAGTTCTTGTCATTTTCTAAAAATTAGCAAACACAAACAACTTTTAATTTTCAATGCATAGCCAAGGTTGTATCTGCTAGAAATCTCAAACTTTTAAGAGACAACCGGCCTCTTGGTATTTCAAGACAGGGAAGATCGTTTGTGTGGGTGTGGAATGTAGATAATTTGTGAGGATACGTCAGCGAGTTAATATAGAAGATCCGTTAGCGAGTTAGTTGGAATTGGTGATATCAAAATTTAAATACTTTGTCAGCTGTGCTTGGTCTTACCATGTGATATTAAATTGGGTTGGAATTGATGGCCTATGGATATTGAGTAATAACCTTGTCTATCACTTCGACCATCAGAGTTCATGGGCACAAACCTGGAGATGACGAGAAAGCATTGTAGGTGTGCCCGCGTCTAGCCATTTGCGCTTGCTTGGGTACACATTTATAACTTGGGGATATATACTTGAGGCAAACGAACTATGGGACATGATACAGCCAAGCGTTGGAAGAACAAGGTTACAATTGCGTACCTTTTTCAAGCATTGTCGAAAGATTTCGGATTACAAGTTGCAAGACTGCAAAAGAAGTATTGGATGCTTTAATGAAAGGGCATGTCAGTGTGGATTGTGTGAAGAATACACGTTTGCAAACACTCATGACAAAATTTGAGTTATTGTATATGAAAGAGGAAGAAACGATGGATTCATTCACCACTAAGTTAAATAGTATTGTCACTAGGGGAAGCGAATTTGGAATAACAATTAATCAACCACAACTAGTACAAAAACTCCTAAATTCTGTAGCAGATAGATTATTCAGATTGTTGCATTCATAGACCAATACTTAAATATAGACACGATGACTCTAGACGATGCTATTGGTAGATTAAAGACCTTTGAAGAAAGGATCAAGTTAAAGAAATAAAAGATAGTGGACAATCAAGAGAAATTGTTGTTCATGCATCAGGATAACAAATCTAGTCATGGGCAACACTTTAGGAATTGTGGACAAGGGAGATTTGATTCGTCATGAGGCAATTGGCGTAACGGAAGGTTTAGACAAGAAGGGATAGATGACAATCCTTCACACCGAAATTTCTGTAACAATGATGAGGAGTATAATAGAAAAAAGAGATACCTAGAGATCTAAACAAATTTAAAAAAAAGATATTAGAGATATATATGATACAATTTCCATAAGTTTGAACATTTTGCTAGAGATATCTCTAACTAACAAGCACAAGAAGAGTCAAACTTTATGCAAGAAGACGAGTAACTGTCACTCTTAATGGCAGTCACCAAAAATAAAGTTGAACATGAGGAGGAAAAAGAATTTAGCAATCATTGAATCTCATTATCAAATACTTCAATCATGAAGAACAAGAATGGAGGTTTGAAACAAATATTGACATGATTTTATGACTTTCAGGTGAAAAGATACTCAAAAGGAGTGTAAAGAGATAGACAAAATTTGTCAGAGTAAATTGCACATATCAGAAGGAAGGAACCCTGGATTTCCTAAGGATACCAACTAAAAATTGAATCAAGGTGTCATGCATGTTGAAAACCAAGGTTTAAATTCAAGAATCTTCTACAACATGCACATGATAAAGATGAAGGAAGATATTGAAGACGAGGACTTGAGCCTGAGTAAAAAATTCGAAGGGTGATCGCGGCTTCATAACTATTTAACCCAAGTTTGAGAGTTAATGGGTTGTTTGTGTAAATAGTCGAAGCTGTGTTCAACGCTCGCTATACTATTCATCATTATCGATTTTGTAAATAGTCGAAGTTGTGTTCAACGCTCGCTATACTATTCATCATTATCGATATTCTAAATTTTTCACCTTTGTCTTGGATTGAATCTGTGACCTCTCCCTTAATAGGCTATGCCTCTACCAAGCGGGCTACCCCACATTTGCAAGCATATCCAATTAGCAATTTAATTTATACATATACCACGTCCAATTTAATTTATACAGTTAGCGCATCCAATAAGCAATTTAATGTATACAATCAAGACATTTTAGGGGTGTTCAAATTATCCGTATCCAAAAATCCGATCCGAAATATCCGACATCTAAATCCGAAATATCCGAAATTCGGATATCCGAATTTTCGGATTTGAATTCGGATAGTGATTTTAAAAAATTACGGATATCTGAAATATCTGAAAATTTAATTTTTATTTTTTCCGATCCGAATATCCAAAATATATACGAAAATATCCGAAAACTTATATTTGGATATCCGAAACTATCCGAAATATCCGGTTCCGAATATGAAAAAATGATAATAAAAATAAAAATTAAATAAAAATTTGGATATTCGAATACGGATTCAGATAGTGAAATTTGACATCTGGTTTTGAACACCCCTGCATTTAAGTTACTAAAAACAAAATTTATCTAATCAACACTTCAACAATAGATGATATAACCAAACATTTATGTATCTTTTAACTTCAGCAAAACGTTATATAATGTATGAAAAACGTTTGAAGATGGTGTAAATGCAGTAGTTTATGGGTTGAAGAAGGCATCAAATATATTGATTCTTTAATCTCTATATCTTTTAGCTTTGAAAACTCACCAACCTGAACCATTTGTTAATTAGCACACAAGCTTTATTATAACATCACATGCTTCTAAATTATTGAATGGCTTGAAAACACAACATCAACACTTAAAAGAAGATGTATTCATACAATTAGCAAACAATAATTTTTTGACCTTCTTTGAACAAACGGAATATTTATGGATCAATCCATGTTTTTTTTTTGTGTGTTCTAACGAATTGAAAATCTCTTATTATGGTGTGTCTCCTAAAATGAACAAGTAGCTTCGACTGTTAGACAAATCATACTGACCTAGGATCTTTTTGAAACAGCAAGATAGGGAGTGTAGCTTCTTTTCCAAGATCTAGTGATATGAGCAGAATACCAACACAGTATTTCCTGCCCAACTTTCTAGTTATCTGAATTAAGAACCGAAAAAAATAGAAACCCTAAAAATGAAAAGATTACATATATGATATGATAATATTTACAGGTGCACTATCAAACTACACAATGATAAAAAAGAAAAACGATCTAATTGAGTATACTAGAATATTGGTGTTCTTCCGTTTTAAAACACTATAATCATTTGAAGAAGATGATGAATTGTACTGATGAATCAAATTATTCGAATATTACAAGAATTGTTTGGATGATCAAATCTTTAATTTCCAAAGTTGTTGAGAAAAAAAATGGTGTAGAATAAAAAAGTCAATTGGTTATATAATTATACGAGTTTCACAAAATGGATTGTAAGTAAATGTACAAAAAGAAGTCTTTTGCTAAGAATTAAATATATGTGACGCATCTGTATTGGTTCTCATCATTTTTAGGTTCAAAACACACTATTTGTATACGATCCTACTCCTTAGTTGGTTTATTTTTTTTTTATTATTATTATTATTATTATTATTATTTAACCACAATTTTTTTTCAGGTGGTTTGTGAGACTTGAAACCCACTACCTTCTTATCCTAAAATATTTAAAGGTTTTGTCTTTGTCAATTGATCACCACCCTATTGATTAGTGGTTTGTTTATCGGTTTGTGATATTGGGCCACACCAAAACTCCAAAAGTCAAAATTCAACTATTTTATGATTGTTATCATTGACAATCATAATCAACCATAAAAAAAATAACCATTTTAAGGGTGGTTTCTAATTGATAGACATTGAATTCCGAACAAACAAAAAACACAGTTTTTAATCAAAACATTTTTAAACTAACTCTTTTTTGCAAATTACCTAACTATGATCCCATTTAAAGCTAAATAACTTGTCAACCATGCCTCATAATCCTAGCACAACTAGGAAATCAGATAAAACAATTAAATAACTAAATCGTTGACCGGAAGTCATCGGAAGTCAGTTCACTGGAAAAACAATTACACTGGAAAACTCATCGGAATCTTTCGTAGTCTATCTCTCCCTATTTGTTCTTCTGTTTCTAAAACACACACTAATTGTGTGTTTCTTGCATATCTGAATCACAAGAAAGAAGAAGATGAAGATTTTCTGAATTGATGTTGAATTTGTAGCTTTGAATGTGATTTGATTGTATCTTTGAATCTGAATTGATGTTGAATTTCTGAATTGACGATGAATTTTTAGATATAAAAAGAGAAATAATAATATAATAAGAATCAGGGGCAAAAACGAATATTCACCTTCTCATTACCGGTCAAACAACCGTTAACCGTTAAGAGGGTCCAAGATTGATGCAATTAGGAATAGTAAGAGGGTAACGCAGCATATTTTCAAAATAAGGGGTGAGAATGTCAACGCCCCCAAACCACAGGGGGTAAAATTACAGTTTACTCATTTATAAAATTCAATAGAACGAATATTTTTTTTTCATTTCACAGTGTATTATGTATTCAGCTCCAATGTAATACACCAAATAAAAAAAGACAGTGTTCACTAGTTATTGTTTCGCAATGACGATAATAAAATACAAGGCAATTGCTATTTAGAGTTGGTTTGTTTTTATAATAACCAAGGTTTTCACATGGTTTGTACAAAGCTTTTCCAGAGTCAAAAGTAGAGATTAACTAAAACTGTTAATTATTGAGAAAGATGGTAATGACACGAGTTGATCATCTGACGTTGTTTACAAAGAACTCTTTAAAAATTAGTAATTTGTATCTGTATCTTTACTTGCATCTATATTTGTATTGATAGATTTGTAAATTATACACGTAACATTAATTTGTACATTTTCGTTTTTACAAGAAATGTAATATGTAACTTTTTATTATAATGTTTTTATTACATCAATTTTATTACCAAATTTGTATAACACAAGATTATAACCTAATATATTAATAAACAAATACATAATATAGAATATGTCATCACGTAATAAAATAAATATATAATAACAATATTAAGGTTGTATGGAGAGCATATCCACTATATTGGTGACATATAAATCTGTCAAATATAGTGCCTACAATAGAATATACGAATATATAAAACTAGTGTGGTTCTGCATGATGCAACGGTAAACATAAAAGTATTGGTTTGATGAGATATGAGTCTCCACCACCAATGAAACCAAAATTATGGTAAAGAGGATTTTAAAACAATTCGGTTTCGTTATTGGTGGTCCTTTGTTTAGATTTTTTTCATTTTTGAACTTATTGTTAAAAATTGAAATCAAACCTAGATAAATATATTACAACTAAATGGGATAATATTATACCCATGAAAATTATATGATTTAACCTCAAATAAGAGTATTAAGTAGTAATATATTTGATAAATAATTATACCCATTAATGTAAATAATATGATTTAACCTCAAACAAGAGTATTAAGTCTTTGTAGTAATATATAGGATGTGCATTGTTTGATTGGTTTGGTTATTATCCTCAACCAGTAGGCGAAACCAAAGTCATCGGTCTTTTGCTTAGAAATACATGAAATTATGGTATAAATACATGAAATCATCATCATCATACTCAGCAAATCCCACTAATAGCAAAACTAAGGTAGGGTCTGAGGAGGATAGAGTTAGACAACCTTACCTTTACCCCGTAGGGATAGAGAGACTGCTTCTAGTGAGACCCCAACTCGATTGTAGTTTTGTATCACGCCTTCGACCTAAGGTACGTAACACTCAAACAATTGGCACAAACACCGATTGGTGCATGTACCCCCGTGTCTTTCAGCTATCAACACCACCACATAATGCATGATTAACCATCCCCCTCTTTTAACTTTATTTTCGCGAAATTAGTAAAATAACGTTAAAGTTAGTACCATTACTTTTGCCTCCAAGCGCCCACACACATATATATTATATGTGTACACCGCAAGCGGCCATCTATAAATACATGAAATGGATGTATAAATAGATGAAATGGTTCAGTTCGGTTCGATTAATATGAATTACATGAACTCAAGGTATAAAAGCTATAAATATATGAAAATATAAATGGTTCGGTTTGGTTCAGCTAATGTTTGTTAAACAAGGCTATAAAAAACCAAAAACCGATTTTTGGTTGATTAATTTTTGATTGATTGGTTTTTAGTTATTTTAGTTTATTGTTGATTTCGGTTCAATTTCGCCTGTTTTTTGGTTCACGTAACATATCCATCGGTTGTGTTCTAGTGGTTGGAAAGACTAGGGTTTTCCCTCGAGACCGAGGTTTAATCCCCATTAGTGCCACATTTGGTGGGTATAGGCAATGAAGGCTAGTTCTCCCAGGCCTTAGGTCAAGAGTTCGAGCCTGAGCCACCCCGAGTTTTAGTCCACCATGCGTTACGCTAGAGAGACTCACTTGTGGTGACGCAAGCCCCTGCCACTGGCAGTGGGTGGTATGGTTTCCTGGGGAACACTGTTAGCCAAACTCTGAAGCCAGCGTGGACCAGTTAAAACAATATAGTCTGCTTAAAAAGGTTGATTCACCCTCATTTGTATTACTTATGCGTTAAAGCAAAAAACAAATATGAACTTTTGAGTATATTAAAACATCATGGTCATATGTATTATATATAAACATTACGAAAATAGCCATTGACCACCATAACTTACGAATATAGCCACCTCATGCGTCTTTGGAGCGACGCATCATACGCGGGATGCGTCCTTGGAGGGCTACCCAATAAAAAATGGACACGTGGCCACGTGATGCGTCCTTGGAGCGAGGCATCATGTACGAGATGAGTTGGGCAAGTTTCTGAAGCTTCCGACGAGGTTTCTGGCGAGCTTGAAAGATCATTTCCGGTGGATCCAAGGGTAGTATTAGACAACTTCTCCACCATTGGAACTGATCTAGATGTAGGTCCTAACGTGCAGACGATCTTCGTCTTCGGCCTCTGCTGATGATCCATTGCATCTAACTGTGTGATTATGAAGGAATAATAGAATCAAATTGAGAGAGAAATGAATTTAAAATAATGAGAATGTAAGCTGTCTAATACTACCTTTGGATCTGCCGGAAATGATCTTTCAACCTCGCCGGACGCTTCAAAAACTTGCCCGACTCATCCCGTGCATGATGCCTCGCTTCAAGGACGCATCCCGTGCTTGAAGGATGCATCCCGTGCTTGAAGGAGTCATCCCATGGCCATGTGTCCATTTTTTATTGGGTTTCGCTCCAAGGACGTGCTTGAAGGATGCATCCCGCGCATGATGCACCGCTCCAAGGACGCATGAGATAACTATTTTCGTAAGTTATGGTAATCAACGGCTGTTTTCGTAATTTTTCCTTATATATTAGAGTTAAATGCTTAGTTGGTCCCTGTGGTTTGCAAAAATTTCAGATTTGGTCCTAGTGGTTTAATAATTACACGCGTGGTACCAAAACTTGTCAAAAATGAAATCGCTTGGTCCCCAGCCCTAACATCAGTTAAATATCTCTGTTAAAAGTCCTCATGTACTTGGCATATGATGGTAATTTGGTCATTTCAGTCCAGCCCATTATAAAAAATTATAAAAAGAGATAAATACCTTGTTGATCCCACCCTTCTTCTTCCCCAAACCACCACCACCATCTCATCTCCTCCATCACCACCACCATTGAACTCCCTCTCAGGTGTTATAGTTGGCAGAAAATACTCAATATGAACACAGGCAGCAAGCTCACTTTTTTGGATTCGTTCAGCAGTCGACATTCCTCTATGTTGAGAATTTTGCCAAGCATTAAACTGAGGCATAGGAGTAGTATACTGAGTAGTCGGGTTGTTCTCATAATCCCTACCTGCGTTTTCACCTACAATACCACTCCTATCGACATTAACTTCATCCGAACTCCTATCCCATGTACCCTTTTCCACTTGAACATAATGTTCATGTATTTTGGTCTGATTAACCTGTTGTTCAGCATCTTAACTCCATTTTCCACATTCCCTTCCCCCATAATCTTCAGAACACATATCAAAATCCAGAACTTTAACTAGAGAGGGGACAACAGAACACAAAGAATTCATCACACAGGGGGATTTTGATGGAGTAATTACCTGCTGGTTGGGCCCTTTCGGTTGATTAATTGAATAAAAAACTTCATCGAATGAAATTGTCACCGTCATATCCAAGTAAGCACCCAAATCTGTCATTCCACCTCTATCGATGAATCAGCATCACGATTTGGGGATGTTATGTGCTGAGTTGGGGTCGTATCTTCACTTTGATGCAAAACTTCTGCTATAACTTGGCCAGCTTCACTCACCGTAGGGGTTACCTGAGGTACAGAGCCTTGGCGGAAAGGAGTTGAGGATTTTGGCGCCAATTCGTTGAAGACAAGATTGGAAAACGGCATTCTGTGTCGGTCATTCTTGGTGGGTTTTTGAACCCCTTTGCTGCTCAGATTCGACAAACCAGAGGTTGATTTGTTATGGTGGTGGAGGAGATGAGATGGTGGTGGTGGTTTGGGGAAGAAGAAGTGGTGGAGTGGGGTGGGACCAACAAGGTATTTATCTCTTTTTATAATGGGTTGGACTGAAATGACCAAATAACCCTCATATGCCAAGCACATGAGGACTTTTAACAGAGATATTTAACTGATGTTAGGGCTGGGGACCAAGCGAGTTCATTTTTGACAAGTTTTGGTACTACACGTGTAATTAGTAAACCACTAGGACCAAATCTGGAAATTTTGCAAAGCACAGGGACCAACCAAGCATTTAACTCTATATATTATAGATAAAATGGTTTTATTTATTTATTTATTTTTATCTTTATGGAGAGTACATCTATACTATGCCAATGTTCCAATTAGTGTTTAACCTACGACCTGTTAGAGAGAGCTACCTAAAATACACCCTAGGGAGCCAGACGCTTTTTCACACCTCACCTAATTAGCGGGCTCTATTTGTGACCAATCGTATAAAGGAATTACGAAGCGTAAATTAAACATTAACTAATAAATTTATAGTTTAGTACAAGGAAAAATACCAAAAAATACAACACATCTCAAAGTCTTAAGGCCAAATGCAAAGACTTTAATATTCTGCAATGGCTAAGAGTCGGTCTGCAAATTGTATTCCCAAATTTTAAGTCCTATCTACTACGTGAGATACATGCGTAAAAACATACATTAATTATAAAATCAAGTGAGTCCATGACACACATACAATGAGCAATTAGTTTATAAAATAAATATCTTGTAAATTTAACACCCTTAGTCTCTACCCATACCGTGTGACTCATATACCGCAATATATGCTACCAGACTTGGTGCTCGAAACACTATTTAGATTGCCCTTTTTACAAAAACGTAGTACTCAAAGATGGCTTGCATGCAGTTCAACCTTAAAAACATATGTAAAAAGGAACTGATCCTCGAATAACAATACAACATTCTTAATAGTTAATAATAACGATTATAGTGCTAACCCGCACTGATTTTGTTTCTAGCACTTTGAAAATCCGCGATGTTACAGGAGGAGTTAAGAATTGTTGGAAATTTTGTGAATGGATATTTAATATATTTATAATTTAATAAAATTATAAATATTAATTAGAATCTTCATGTGGTGAATAAAAGAGAAACTCTTAGGTAGAGCTTCTTATGATATTTAATTAGTTTTATTAGAGTTTTTAAGTCTCTAATTAAGTGACTAGTTAAATGAAACCTTTCACCAATCCATAACTCTTATACAATTAGTAGGCTATGTGCTTCTTTTTGTGAATACAAGAAGAATATGGTATTGCTTGATACATGAAGAATCCTAGAAGGAGAATGAACACTTGAAGACCAACTAGAGAGGAGTACTCTCTACTTGTTTTCCACCACCATCACGTCTTTATTTGTTCCATAAGTTCAAACACTATAATTACCTCGAGCGTGTGAGCCATCTTCGGCAGTACATTCTGCTTCGGCTGTTGTACCCTGGGAAACAGTCGCGTCGTCTTTAGTAGAGGCGTGAAATATGTTTTAAGGGAATCGTGTTGAACACGTGCCTCAACCAAATCCATCAACGTTTTAGTGTGCTCTTTGTTGCAGTCTTGGATGTTATCAAGTGCGGGTGAAGGACCCACCAGAGAGGCGGCTTAAATCAAGATTGGTATATATAATTATATTTCATTTTCTTTTTATTAAGTTATGTCAAACGATATTGTACTATGATATTTCCTATTAATAACGAGAGTCTCGTTATTATTTATTTTGTAATTATATTAAATAAAAAGTGAACCAGATTCCTACAAACTTAAACAGATTCTGTGAGATTGTTTCTACAATCTTAAAACCTTATTTATAAGGATTTTGGGTTCATGAAAAGATTTATAAATAAATAAATAAAAAGAACATAATTCTTATAGATTGTGATCTTATAAATATTTTTTTGGAAAATATGTACGTAGTACAACTTGTTGTGTTTGGATTTTTTTTTGTGAATACAAGAATATGGTATTGCTTGATACATGAAGAATACTAGAAGGAGAATGAACACTTGAAGACCAACTAGAGAGAGGAGTACTCTCTACTTGTTTTCCACCACCATCACGTCCTTATTTGTTCCATAAGTTCAAACACTATAATTACCTCGGGCGTGTGAGCCATCTTCGACAGTACATTCTGCTTCGGCTGTTGTACCCTGGGAAACAGTCACGTCGTCTTTAGTAGAGGCGCGAGATCTGTTTTAAGGGAAGCGTGTTGAACACGTGCCTCAACCAAAATCGTCAACGTTTTAGTGTGCTCTTTGTTGCAGTATAGGATGTTATCAAGTGCGGGTGAAGGACCCACCAGAGAGGCGGCTTAAATCAAGATTGGTATATATAATTATATTTCATATTCTTTTTATTAAGTTATGTCAACCGATATTGTACTATGATATTTCCTATGAATAACGAGAGTCTCGTTAATATATATTTTGTAAGTATATTAAATAAAAAGTGAACCAGATTCTACAAACTTAAAACAGATTCTGTGAGATTGTTGCTATAATCTTAAAGCCTTATTTATAAGGATTTTGGTTTCACGAAAAAGATTTATAAATAAATAAATAAAAAGAACATAATTCTTATAGATTGTGATTTTATAAATATTTTTTAGAAAATATGTAGGTAGTACAACTTGTTGTGTTTGGATTTTTTTCTGAATACAAGAATATGGTATCGCTTGATACATGAAGAATACTAGAAGGAGAATGAACACTTGAAGACCAACTAGAGAGAGGAGTACTCTCTACTTGTTTTCCACCACCATCACGTCCTTACTTGTTCTATAAGTTCAAACACTAAATTACCTCGGGCGTGTGAGCATCTTCGGCAGTACATTCTGCTTCGGCTGTTGTACCCTGGGAAACAGTCGCGTCGTCTTTATTAGAGGCGCGAGATCTGTTTTAAGGGAAGCGTGTTGAACACGTGCCTCGACCAAAATCGTCAACGTTTTAGTGTGCTCTTTGTTGCAGTATAGGATGTTATCAAGTGCGGGTGAAGGACCCACCAGAAAGGCGGCTTAAATCAAATTTGGTATATATAATTATATTTCATATTCTTTTTATTAAGTTATGTCAACCGATATTGTACTATGATATTTCCTATGAATAACGAGAGTCTCGTTATTATATATTTTGTAAGTATATTAAAAAAAAAGTGAACCAGATTCCTACAAACTTAAAACAGATTCTGTGAGATTGTTGCTACAATCTTAAAACCTTATTTATAAGGATTTTGGGTTCACGAAAAGATTTATAAATAAATAACTAAAAAGAACATAATTCTTATAGATTGTGATCTTATTAATATTTTTTTGGAAAATATGTACGTAGTACAACTTGTTGTGTTTGGATTTTTTTGTGAATACAAGAATATGGTATTGCTTGATACATGAAGAATACTAGAAGGAGAATGAACACTTGAAGACCAACTAGAGAGATGAGTACTCTCTACTTGTTTACCACCACCATCACGTCCTTATTTGTTCCATAAGTTCAAACACTATAATTACCTCGGGTGTGGTGAGCTATCTTCGGCAGTACATTCTGCTTCGGCTGTTGTACCCTGGGAAACAGTCGCGTCGTCTTTAGCAGAGGCGCGAAATCTGTTTTAAGGGAAGCGTGTTGAACACGTGCCTCAACCAAAATCGTCAACGTTTTAGTGTGCTCTTTGTTGCAGTATATGATGTTATCAAGTGCGGGTGAAGGACCCACCAGAGAGGCGGCTTAAATCAAGATTGGTATATATAATTATATTTCATATTCTTTTTATTAAGTTATGTCAACCGATATTGTACTATGATATTTCCTATGAATAACGAGAGTCTCGTTATTATAAATTTTGTAAGTATATTAAATAAAAAGTGAACCAGATTCCTACAAACTTAAAACAGATTCTGTGAGATTGTTGCTACAATCTTAAAACCTTAGTTATAAGGATTTTGGGTTCACGAAAAGATTTATAAATAAATAACTAAAAAGAACATAATTCTTATAGATTGTGATCTTATTAATATTTTTTTGGAAAATATGTACGTAGTACAACTTGTTGTGTTTGGATTTTTTTGTGAATACAAGAATATGGTATTGCTTGATACATGAAGAATACTAGAAGGAGAATGAACACTTGAAGACCAACTAGAGAGAGAGTACTCTCTACTTGTTTTCCACCACATCACGTCCTTATTTGTTCCATAAGTTCAAACACTATAATTACCTCGGGCGTGTGAGCCATCTTCGGTAGTACATTCTGCTTCGGATGTTGTACCCTGGAAAACAGTCGCGTCGTCTTTAGCAGAGGCACGAATTCTGTTTTAATGGAAGCGTTTTGAACACGTGCCTCAACCAAAATCGTCAACGTTTTAGTGTGCTCTTTGTTGCAGTATATGATGTTATCAAGTGCGGGTGACGAACACTAGAGAGGCGGCTTAAATCAAGATTGGTATATATAATTATATTTCATATTCTTTTTATTAAGTTATGTCAACCGATATTGTACTATGATATTTCCTATGAATAACGAGAGTCTCGTTATTATATATTTTGTAAGTATATTAAATAAAAAGTGAACCAGATTCCTACAAACTTAAAACAGATTCTGTGAGATTGTTGCTACAATTTTAAAACCTTATTTATAAGGATTTTGGGTTCACGAAAAGATTTATAAATATATAAATAAAAAGAACATAATTCTTATAGATTGTGATCTTATAAATATTTTTTAGAAAATATGTAAGTAGTACTACTTGTTGTGTTTGGATTTTTTTTGTGAATACAAGAATATGGTATCGCTTGATACATGAAGAATACTAGAAGGAGAATGAACACTTGAAGACCAACTAGAGAGAGGAGTACTCTCTACTTGTTTTCCACCACCATCACGTCCTTACTTGTTCCATAAGTTCAAACACTAAAATTACCTCGGGCGTGTGAGCCATCTTCGGCAGTACATTCTGCTTCCGCTGTTGTACCCTGGGAAACAGTCGCGTCGTCTTTAGTAGAGGCGCGAGATCTGTTTAAGGGAAGCGTGTTGAACACGTGCCTCAACCAAAATCGTCAACGTTTTAGTGTGCTCTTTGTTGCAGTATAGGATGTTATCAAGTGCGGGTGAAGGACCCACTAGAAAGGCGGCTTAAATCAAGATTAGTAATATATAATTATATTTCATATTCTTTTTATTAAGTTATGTCAACCGATATTGTACTATGATATTTCCTATGAATAACGAGAGTCTCGTTATTATAAATTTTGTAAGTATATTAAATAAAAAGTGAACCAGATTCCTACAAACTTAAAACAGATTCTGTGAGATTGTTGCTATAATCTTAAAACCTTATTTATAAGGATTTTGGGTTCACGAAAAGATTTATAAATGAATAACTAAAAAGAACATAATTCTTATAGATTGTGATCTTATTAATATTTTTTTGGAAAATATGTACGTAGTACAACTTGTTGCGTTTGGATTTTTTTGTGAATACAAGAATATGGTATTGCTTGATACATGAAGAATACTAGAAGGAGAATGAACACTTGAAGACCAACTAGAGAAAGGAGTACTCTCTACTTATTTTCACCACCATCACGTCCTTATTTGTTCCATAAGTTCAAACACTATAATTACCTCGGGCGTGTGAGCCATCTTCGGTAGTACATTCTGCTTCGGTTGTTGTACCCTGGGAAACAGTCGCGTCGTCTTTAGCAGAGGCGCGAAATCTGTTTTAATGGAAGCGTTTTGAATACGTGCCACAACCAAAATCGTCAACGTTTTAGTGTGCTCTTTGTTGCAGTATATGATGTTATCAAGTGCGGGTGAAGGACCCACCAGAGAGGCGGCTTAAATCAAGATTGGTATATATAATTATATTTCATATTTTTTTTTATTAAGTTATGTCAACCGATAGGTACTAGGATAGTTCTATAGTCGGGTTGTTCTCTAATATACTTTTTACTACAATAACCTATCAATAACTGATCCAATTCCTACAATTTTACTTAATAATGTTCAGATTTGTTGATTTGTTGTTCAGCATCTTAAAACTCATTTTACATTTTCCCATATCTTCAGAAACAATCATAAATAGAATTTAACTAGAAAGAACAAACTATAAGAATTCATCACAAGGGATTTTGTTGGAAGTAAGTTACCTGTGGTTTGGGCCTTTGTTTTTTGAATACAAAAACTTCTCGAATGAATTGTAGTCTATAAGTAAGCAAATTGTATTCACTTATGATGAATCAGATCAGATTTGGGGATGTTATGTGATGGTCTATCTTCACTTTGATGCAAACTTCTGCTATAATTGGCCATGTTCACTCACGTAGTATTACCTGAGGTACGTAGCCTTCGAAAGTTAGATTTTGCCATTCGTTGATGACAGATTGGAAAACGGCATTCTTTGGGTGAAATTCTGTGGTGGTTTTTGAACCTTTGCTGCTCAATTCGCAAACCGATTGTTTGTTATGGTTGTTGAGTAGATGAGATGGTTTGGGTGGGTTGAGGAAGAAAATGGTGGTTAAATCAATGGTATTTAATTTTTTATAATGGTTGGATGTGCAATAATTAATGCCAAGCCATAGATTTTAACAAGATATTTAACTGATGTAGGCTGACCAGCGTTATTTTTACAATTTTGGTAATAATGTAATATAAAATAGGACCAAATCTGGAAATTGAAACACAGGAATCAAGCATTTAAATCTTAAATTATTATAAATTTGGTTAAAAATTTATTTATTTTAAACTATTATAGGAGATAATCTTATATGATTGTTCATTAGTGTTTATGTTTATGAGAAGCTACTAAATACACACTTGTGTGGCCAGGATTTTTTCACATACTAATTGGGTTATTTGTGCAATCTATAAGAATTACGAAGGTAAATTAAACATTAAACTAATAATTATAGTTAGTACATAGGTTACCACCAACACATTCAGTCTTATTGTCCATAATGCAAAGACTTAATTTCTGTGGCTGAGCGTCTGCAATTGTATCCAATTTTAGTCTATCTACTAGTGATACATGGTAAAACATACATTAATTTTATCAGTGGTCCGACAAATCTGAAATTAGTTTAAAAGAACATCTTGTAATTTAACACCCTTGCCCTCTACCCATACTTGTATCCTATATCGATTTTAAATTGTGTCGACACTATTTGTTGCGTTTTTACAAAATTTATACTCAAGTGCTTGATGCAGTTCAACCTAAAACTTTAAATAAGGGAAACGGGATCCTGAATAAAATCATCATTCTTATTTATTAAGTTATAGTCAACCGATATTTTGTTTACTATGATTTAATCCATGTTACGGGGAGTTAGATTGTTAAATTTTGTAATTGATATTAATAATTATAATTTAATAAAGATTATAAATTTAATTAGATTTCATGTGGTGTATGAAAATCTTTAATAAGCTTCTTATATATTTAATTAGTTTTGGTTAGAGTTTTTAATCTTAATTAAGTAACTAATTTGTATAACCTTTGATCCAATTAAAACTTTTTTGTACATATTAGTAGTACATTGTGTGTTTGTTTTTTTGTGAATACAAGAAAATATGGTATTGCTTGATACATGAAGAATCTAGAAGGAGAATGAACACTTGAAGACCAACTAGAGAGAGGAGTACTCTCTACTTGTTTTCCACCACCATCACGTCCTTATTTGTTCCATAAATTCAAACACTACAATTACCGGTGTACTCGGGCGTGTGAGCCATCTTCGACAGTACATTCTGCTTCGGCTGTTGTACCCTGGAAACAGTCACGTCGTCTTTAGTAGGGGCGGGAAATCTGTTTTAAGGGAAGCATGTTGAACACGTGCCTCAATCAAAATCGTCAACGTTTTAGTGTGCTCTTTGTTGCATCTAGGATGTTATCAAGTGCGGGTGAAGGACCCACTAGAGATGCGGCTTGAAATCAAGATTGGTATATATAATTATATTTCATATTCTTTTTATTAAGTTATTTCAACGATATTGTACTATGATATTTCTATGAATAACGAGAGTCTCGTTATTATATATTTTGTAAGTATATTAAATAAAAAGTGAACCAGATTCCTACAAACTTAAAACAGATTCTGTGAGATTGTTGCTACAATCTTAAAACCTTATTTATAAGGATTTTGGTTCACGAAAACTTTATAAATAAATAAATAAAAAGAATATAATTCTTATAGTTTGTGATCTTATAATATTTTTTTGGAAAATATGTACGTAGTACAACTTGTTGTGTTTGGATTTTTTTGTAAAACAAGAATATGGTATTGCTTGATACATGAAGAATACTAGAAGGAGAATGAACACTTGAAGACCAACTAGAGAGAGGAGTACTCTCTACTTGTTTTCCACCACCATCACGTCCTTATTTGTTCCATAAGTTCAAACACTATAATTACCTCGGGCGTGTGAGCCATCTTCGGCAGTACATTCTGCTTCGGCTGTTGTACCCTGGGAAACAGTCGCGTCGTCTTTAGTAGAGGCGCAAGATCTGTTTTAAGGGAAGCGTGTTGAACACGTGCCTCAACCAAAATCGTCAACGTTTTAGTGTGCTCTTTGTTGCAGTATAGGATGTTATCAAGTGCGGGTGAAGGACCCACCAGAAAGGCGGCTTAAATCAAGATTGGTATATATAATTCTATTTCATATTCTTTTTATTAAGTTATGTCAACCGATATTGTACTATGATATTTCCTATGAATAACGAGAGTCTCGTTAGTATATATTTTGTAAGTATATTAAATAAAAAGTGAACCAGATTCCTACAAACTTAAAACAGATTCTGTGAGATTGTTGCTACAATCTTAAAACCTTATTTATAAGGATTTTGGGTTCACGAAAAGATTTATAAATAAATAAATAAAAAGTATATAATTCTTATAGATTGTGATCTTATAAATTTTTTTGGAAAATATGTACGTAGTACAACTTGTTGTGTTTGGATTTCTTGAGATTTAGATACAATCTTAAATCCTATACCGTGGTACAAAACGAATAATTTTGGTTCAACCATTTGGTTTTTTGAAACGATTTTGGAATCGTTAATGTTTTTTAACTTTTTGTTAGATCAGGTTTATTAGTGTAAACATACGTTTTTGTAAACGTTTCGTGTTCTAGCATACTTGTTAGAAATGATTATATTATTTATATAATATGGTTCAAAAAAATTGAGTGTAAAAAATAAGTATATTTTATATAAACTTATAAGACTTATAATGATTGTTGTAATCAGTTATTTCTAACATGTGTGTTAGAAACATTTATGAAAAGCGTTAGTTTGGAAGCAATTTTTTAATTGTTCATTTTCTAACGTATGTATTGGAAATAACTTATATATTTGAACCATATATATGTTTATAGCAAGTCGAATTAACATTTTGTGGAAATGTTAATATTTCTAACGTGAGTGTTAGAATTTTGTTTTTTAATTTTAACATGATTGTTAAAAAATGGGTTAAAATACAAATGCTTTGAAATGTTTTATGTAAACATTTTATATAAGTAATTTGTTATAACATTGATTTTAATGAATATAAACACTTATACTATGCTTTGTATGGTTTAGAAATAAAAGTTCATACATAAAGTGATGGTGTTGTTATTTATATAAATTTTATGAAATTATAATTATTTGCTAGACTTTTCATATGGAAGATAAACTCTTAAGTAGAGTTTTATGTCAATTTATTAGTTTTTTATTAGAATTTATGTCTCTAATAAAATCTCTAATTAAGTGAGACTCTTTTCACCCCATGTCTCTTGTATTAAAAGTAGGCTATGCGCCTAACTTGTTGAGATTGGAAAACTACAAGAGTAAGAATACAAGAATTAAATCACCATAAAGTGATGGTGTAGTTGTGTGAGATTTATCACCAACTTTAATTTGTGATTTTAAATCCAAATGGCCATGTTTTATATACAAGAAAAATGACTTAAATTTTCTAACACGTGTGTTTATAAAAATGTGTATCACAAATACAATGTTAGAGATTGTACATTGTATAAGCCATAATGAATGGAAATGTTTTATGTAAACATTTAATTGCCTATGTGTGCATTAAAAATGATGAGAAATTGTTTATTTTATAAACTTGATCTTTGGAAACGTTTTATGTAAACGTTCGATTCTACAATGTACCCGTTATAACATTTTTTTCTAACATGCGTGTTAGAAACGTTTAATACATGCGTAGTAAGACTAAACAATATAAAAAACCGTTTGATATTTTGGGTTTTGATTTATGTTATCATAAACTCTAATTGATATTATGAATATTGTACATTGCAAAACTAAGGAAATATTTTAAAATGATTTTTATAACAAAGTTTTGCATAATTTTGAGAATTCAAATAGTTTGCTACGCTTACTAGAAGTAGCATTTGTTGAACAAAGTAACAATCTCGTGGATATTGTTTGATGGAAAACAACTTGGTGTTGTTGTGAAAAAATTTAATTGTTCAAGTTTACTACTTAAATGTAGCCTTTGTAACAACTTGGTGTTGTTTTGAGCAAAATTGTCCAAGTTTAAAGTTTCATGATGAAATGGCGAACTTATACTTACAAGTGCACGGAGTCTTATTGAGGGAGTACCTCAAGACATGCCATGGGACGATATCTTCGAGAAGATTTCGGTCAGATTTAAAGTGTTGAAGATATAAGCACTTTGATATTTGATGTCTACATATCGTCTATGCTTTCATTTAAATTTCAAAAGTGTTTGGCACTAATGATTTAATTTCGAATGTATTTTATTGTTTTGTGTTCAATATCTTTGAATAACACATGCAATTTTTATAAAGAAATAAATCACTAATGTTTGTGACGTATAAATTATTTTTGTGGAAAATAATTATAACGTCAATTATACATTATTTAAAATAATGTGGTTTTAAATGGATAGTATATGAAAATACTTGGACATAAACAACTTAAGAGTTGTTGCATTGACTAAAAGTCAAAGACGAGACATGAAATGTGTAACCACATCACGAGTGAGTAGTGAGTATATTGAGATGAAATATACAAACGAGAATCATGTCGAAATACTTCGTTAGAAGTCATTGGAAAATTCACAAGTGTGAATTCTAACATATGAAAGTAAAAGTACTATATGGTATTGTATACCTTTAATAAATCTTGCGAGATTTATACGTAGATGCGTCTACCACTTGAATATGGGAATTTTACCTTTGTTTGGGAGAGCATCCTAAATATACATATCTCCTAATGAATAACAATAGATGTGTGCAAATCACTTATGGTAAAAATATGAATGCCATGTTGTTGAGTGTGGATCTAGTTGACTCTATCTTCCACATAATAGTGATTGTGTACGAGGAACGTTCATCTTGTTGGCGATGAGTGTGTTCACCAAGTGATTTGGATTAAGACTTATGTTTAAGTCCTTATGGAGTCAATGGTAAAGCACTGGGAGATAAAAGGTAAACAAGTTATGTTCCTTAATTGAATGATAAAATTTAGCTATGTGTATATACAATAATTTGTGAACCTTCCTAAATATTGATGTTTTAGGATCATGAATAAGTCTCATTATTTTGTCTTAACAAGGGATGAATGTTGCAAAGTGATATTATGATATCCTTGGGCTGTGAAAAATCAAAATGATGCATCTTCTGTTCACATTCTAAAGTATTGTAGTCTAAAGCATTACTAGACTAGTACTTGGTTAATTATGGGTCTTGACAAGACTAATTAACTCTAAACATTCAAATGTGTATGAACACAAAAAGAATTTGTGTATAGATAAAGTTGAGGGAGAATTTTCATTCATTATAAGGAAAAGACATGTAACTTTTGAAGAGTTTGTTCGAAAAGCTAATGAGGAGAACTCATTGTCTAGGCTTATTCTAGATGTTAAATTAAATTTTTCTAAGTTGGTGACAAACTTATGACAATGACATGTGTTGCTTTGGTCAGCTCGAAAGCTTATGTAAGCTAATGCAAATGAGTTGAATTCACTGGTACAATGAGGTTGATCTTGTTAATCATATATATATAAATGTCATCATAAGTGAAAGTTATAGAAATGTTGATCAAATGACAAGAAATGTGGGGGAGGATCCATTTAGAAACAACCTTATAAGGGTATGTAGAAATGGTTTTCATTACCCCATTTGGATGATATCCTATAACACTTAAATGTGGGGTGTCTTGCATTTGTATCATAAACGTTTGGCAATAAGGATTTTGTAATTCAATCTAACATTACAAACAGACGACTAAGTGGAGGATACAAAGGTCGTCGTGCATAATGGAGATGTGTTTGCCTTAAATGATGCGTGTATCTTAGAAAGACATATATTATAACAAGATTCAGATGGCCACTGAGGTTATAGTATTAGAAGTTGACAATAGGTAAAATTAACTTGCGAGTTAAGAACACATCATGACAACTGATCTCAAATAAGTAAAGTTATTTGTAGTGACTAGAAAAGTCAAAGATAATGTTATTGATCCAATAACCTGAGGTTTATTAGAGATCAAGTTGTGGAATGAGACTAAAGCCCATGAAAAAGGGTATGTGAAGGAAACCTAATTTAGTTGACGGAGATCCCAAGATCTAAGTTCAATAGGACAACTAACTCATATGCCTAAGGGTGGTCACTGTGGGGGCATAAATGATATGCATAAGTTAGTATATATGGTTATACATACCCCCAAAGTATAAAAGGGTGTTTAAATACGTCCTAGTGTATTCTATGATATTCAGTGACAACGAGTGAGGCTAAGCATAACATGTGGTAAATGATTTGGATAAATCATGATAAACACAATGTTTTTAATGATCTAAGGAGGAATCACCTATGTTAGAGAGAAGTGGGGTCGCTTCGAATGGAATTGAGGGCACAATTCATAGAGCTCTCGCAGAACCAGAAAAGTGTTCCACGACCATTATTGGACACGACTATGAGGAGAGGGCCCGACTAAGGAGAGTCTTGTGTGAAGTGTATTGTCGTTTACACAAACGGCAGACGAGTTCAAAGACATCGATGTCTACTCAGAGCTAGTGGGCTAAGTGGATTTCATGAGCAAGGTTCAAAGGGTAACACTACCATCGTATGCAAAACTCAACTGTCGAGGTTCCATTGGAAATTTTATGTGTTTTGAATGATCTCCATTCATGTGGGGGATTGTTGGAAATTTTGTGAATGGATATTTAATATATTTATAATTTAATGAAATTATAAATATTAATTAGAATCTTCATGTGGTGAATAAAAGAGAAACTCTTAAGTAGAACTTCTTATGATATTTAATTAGTTTTATTAGATTTTTTAAGTCTCTAATTAAGTGACTAATTAAGTGAAACCTTTCACTAATCCATAACTCTTGTACAATTAGTAGGCTATGTGCTTCTTTTTGTGAATCAAGAATATGGTATTGCTTGATACATGAAGAATACTAGAAGGAGGATGAACATTTGAAGACCAACTAGAGAGAGGAGTACTCTCTACTTGTTTTCCACCACCATGACGTCCTTATTTGTTCCATAAGTTCAAACACTACAATTACCCGGTGTAACCTCGGGTTTTGAGCCATCTTCGACAGTACATTCTGCTTCGGCTGTTGTACCCTGGGAAACAGTCGCTCGTCTTTAGTAGAGGCGGAAATTGTTTTAAGGGAAGCGTGTTGAACACGTGCCTCAACCAAAATCTCAACGTTTTAGTGTGCTCTTTGTTGCAGTCTAGGATGTTATCAAGTGCGGGTGAAGGACCCACTCGAGATGCGGCTTGAATCAAGATTGGTATATATAATTATATTTTATATTCTTTTTTTAAGTTATTTCAACCATATTGTACTATGATATTTCTTATGAATAACGAGAGTCTCGTTATTTATATATTTTGTAATTATATTTTATAAAAAGTGAACCAAATTCTATAAAGTCGTCACCTTCATGGGTACACGGAAGAAAGTAAGTTACAAAGCACCAAAAGTAGAATTACTGACTATTAGCTAAAAACTTCTTTGGTCCATTAAGCCAGTAACATATTGAACCAAACAAGGTATAAGCCTAGCCAAAGAGATTAAAGAAAGGCGCTACATGGAAGGTATAAACCTCTGTTACGAAACCAAAAATATTTGAAAATTTTCAAAACGGCACCTCAAATATGGCCGCGTAGGACGCGTTTGTGTTTTAAACACGGCGTTTCAGCTATTTAAATTATCCAAAGCTCTCTTCTTCTTATTATCATCGATCATGTTGTGCAAGCACGGCTCCGACAGAAAAGTTGTAGACACATAGAGGAGAGTGGCTGGAAAAAAATTCCAACCAGAACCTTGAAACGGCCGCGTGGCAACTCTAAAATGACCATTCCTATCATCTGTACTATGTGTAAAGAAAATAAAAAAAATTTATAAAAAAGCATAAACTAAAACATATAATATATCTACCATTTTTCTTTGAAACCATTAAGCACAAGAAACCTTAGGAAGAATTGTGAGAGCAACATGAAAGATGATAGTACATTACTATGTTAATGATAGATTGCATGCTATCAAGGAATGATAGTAATAAAAAAGCCACATGTAACCCGTTATGCTAATCCTTATGTGTGCCTAATACTAATCCGACCACATAAGAAAATCAAGACCTAGCAAAAATAGGTTGAGACTCGCATATATGCTTGTCGATACGATCTAGTGAAAGTCTATTTGTAGGGATCATGTTCTTTGGTCGATCCTGGAAGTCTACACGTATGGAAATGAAAATGAAAAAAAAAGGGAAAAAAGGAATATGATAGAAAGAAGATAAAAAAGAGAACAATTGTGGTCATGTAAAATTGATCACATGCTCACTCTAGCTTCTGACTAAATGTACAACTACGTATGTCTAGATAATAGGTAAGTTGTTTTAAGCACATGGTTAAACAAGACGTGACAGATGGATGATGATGTCCTATCTGTTGAAAATGATAGTAAGAGGAATGGAAGAAAGATAAATTGATTTGTATTTTTTTGTCTGTAGAACATGCATACAAATAGAACTATGTATAGCCTATACAGAGGAGCTAAATAAGGGAAAATACAATCACATATTAAAAACGTATGGCTGGCAATTAGCAGTCTTCCAGAAATTGAGCTGTAAAACCTTTGACCTTGATTTGCACCTATTTTGGGAAATGATGTAAACTGATCCCAATCAATATTTCAACACCCCCCTCAAGTTGAGTAGTAGGGTTTTCGATACTCAACTTGCCAGACACTGATTAAAAAACTTTCCGTTGACTGCCTTTGTTAATATGTCTGCTAGTTGATCTTTTGAGCGGATAAACGGAAGTTCAATTATTCCTGTTTCAAGTTTTTCTTTGATGAAGTGCCGGTCTACCTCAACGTGTTTGGTGCGGTTATGCTGGACTGGATTTTCTGAGATTTGAATGGCTGCCTTGTTATCACACATAATTTTGCTGGATTGAGTTGGGGAATACCCGATTTCTATCAAGAGTTTCCGTATCCATAAAATCTCGGCTAGACCACGTGCTATTCCTCGAAATTCTGCTTCAGCATGTCACACCCCGACCCGCAGCGGAATAAGAGTCGGGGCATAATTGGGTTATCACCAAAGCTCATGATGTTTACTAAAATGTTTCATATTTATTAAATTCGAATTATAACTTCAATATTCAAAACAAGTTCATACAGTTACAAGGAAAAAGAAACTAAGTAAAACAATCCAAAGCCTAAACTGATTTATTCTTTTAGGCCGTCCTATATGTTTCTTGCTTCAACTGGATCACCTGTATCATGTGTAAAAATGGGGAATTTTGGGTCAACAAAAGTTGGCGAGTGAACCTTGTTAAAAAACATTTGTTATTGATTTCTTGTTGTATTTAATATGGAAAAATTGTGCAATAATCATATATGAGCAAACGTAAATGAACAAACAATCACAAACCACCTTGTTTGAGTATATGACATGAATGATAATGTATTGCGAGATCAAGGCTCAATCAAACAGAGCCGATCGTATGTTTGCAACGTCACGTTCCGCTCATAGGTAATGGGGAACAGACGAGCCTATGATGATGTATGTACTGAAAATGATAAATTTAATCTAAACATTAACCACACAAACAATTGATACATATTGGATACACATTTGATCATGGATATGACGGATGCACAAGTGTTTTAACGTAATAAATAATAAGCGACACATGATACACCCCAAAATGTGATTAAAACCGGGAATTGGTAGAGATTCACTCACATTGGGTGCGTTCTGTTGATGTTGATGGATGCGCACGAGTTTTGGAATTTGATCGACGAGGAACTATCCTAAAAATAATCACGAAATAGTTTGGTAAATAACTGGATTCTTAGGTTTATTTTTGTGAGTTTAAGGACTTTTTCTAACTTTAAAAATATTATTTTTAAGTATTTTTAATTGATTTTTAAATTAGATAAATAAATAAAAAGAATAAAATTTTTTGACTTTTTGACCGTTGACCGGGCCGTTGACCGGGCCGTTGACCGGTCGGACTGTGAGTAATGTGTGCGCTGAGTGAGGTTCGAACCCGGGACCTCTCGTACGCGTGCACGCAGCTCTACCAACTGAGCTACATGTCTAACCCGAAATATTCTATGTTTTAATTATATATATATATACTAATTAAATGTTAATTTATTTGGTTTATATTAAAAGGATTTAAAATGATCGAACCGGTTGCAGGGAGCCGGATCGAACTCGGGTCCTTTGGTTTGTAAGCGCACAGCCCAACCAGTTGGGCTGTGTGTCTTATCCGTTTAACTTACAGTTTATATTAACCTTAAAAACATACTGGGACCTACTCTGATTCAGTTTTGAAAAAATTGGTTTTAATTCGGAAAGTCGGTGCGTTTGTAAGGTTCGAACTCGTGACGTGCGCTTGTGTGTTTGCACACAGTCCACCGCTGGACTGTGTGTCTAACCCGGTTTAATATCTTGTTTTAATTAAACTTATACATAATGTTCGACTTCATCTTCTTCGTTCAAAGACACAGACAAACGATATCCGACTGTTCTGGTTTAATTCGATTAACGAAACTTATAGTTGGTTGGAAAGTATTAGATAATGAGATTAAAGAACAGAATTGTACCAAACAGGATGTTTTTCTCAGAACTCCGGCAAGGGTCGTCGGCTCTGATTTATGAATTCCGTCTGAGCGGATCAATTAACAGTTTTGATCAATTAGTTGTGAAATTAAATTACTATACAAGGGATATCAAGGGGTTTAGATGATTGTACCGCTTTACAATGTGATTTCGGAAAAGTCCAGAGATTTTCCGGCGAGTGTAGAATATCCGGTAACGTCGTCTGGGACCGATTCTGGTTGAAGGATTTAAGTTAGTATAAGTCTAACAATGGATTGAAAAATGAAAGAGTCGAGAAAATTACAGATTTGATGTATGTCTCGGTTTTCCGGCGAAAGTCCGGCGATAGAAGATAGTGATTCCGACGAACAGAAGCTAGAGTGAAAAATGAAATTGAGGGTGTTGCGATTGTTTCCGAGATGTGAGACGACGGTATTATTAGTGTAAATCAGGAGTAATATGATTTCGGTTTTCAATCTCGAAAATCATATGAATCGAGTTCATTGAAGACCGAATTGATTAAGAACGTGGGTTGTAATTGGCATTGAATCATCGGTTACACTCAGAACTCGCGACCACACCAAAGGTTTTCTGGTTATTTGAAAGCCGTTGAGCGGTTTCAGTTCTTGGCGCAAACAGATGAATTCACGGGTGCAACTTAAGTTTTATTTGATTCATTGATTACACAAATGAGTCAAGTGGCGGAGTGGTTAAGTGTTTGTTTGATAACCTAGCTGACCCGGGTTCGAAACCCGGCAGCTTGATATTATTTTTTTGCACTTATTTTTACTTTTTAATTATTATAATTATTAAATTCTAATATGTTTATTAAATATGTATTGCTTAAAATTAATATTAATCATAAATACGCAACGAAATTGTATAACTGATTATTCGATTAATAAACGAAGCGGGTTTTGAAACCCGTTTTTCGACGGATGTTACAGTATCCCCTATTTTTAGAAATTTCGTCCCGAAATTTAAGTAGTAGTGGTAACAGGAAAAAGATGCGGGTATTTTTTGCGCATTGAGTCTTCACGTTCCCAAGTAAACTCAGGTCCTCGTTTCGACTCCCAGCGTACCCTAACAATTGGAATACGACTCCGTCTTAAACGTTTTTCTCCGAAGTCCGTGATCTCTACTGGTCTTTCAATGAAGTGCATAGATTCATCGATCTGAATATCTTCTAGGGGAATATGGAGGTTTTCATCGGCGAGGCACTTCTTTAAGTTTGATATGTGGAATGTGGGGTGAATTCTGTTGAGTTCTTCTGGTAGGTCAAGCTTGTATGCTACAGGTCCTACTCTTTCGAGTATCTTGAAAGGTCCTACGTAGCGTGGTGCTAGCTTGCCCTTCTGGCCAAAACGAACTACTCCCTTCCACGGTGATACTTTTAAAAGTACTTGATCACCAATGATAAACTCCAAGGGCTTTCGTCGTTTGTCTGCATAACTCTTTTGACGACTTTGTGCCGCTAGAAGATTGTTTCGAATTTGATGGATCTTGTCTGTTGTTTGTTGAATCAATTCTGGACCGGTGATTTGAGCTTCCCCAATTTCGTGCCAACATACTGGAGATCGGCACTTACGACCATATAGCGCTTCGAAAGGAGCCATGCCGATACTTGAGTAGTAACTATTGTTGTACGAAAATTCAACTAATGGTAGATGAGCGTCCCAATTCCCTTTGAAGTCTATGACACATGCTCGAAGCATATCTTCAAGAGTTTGGATGGTGCGTTCAGATTGTCCATCAGTTTGAGGATGATAAGCGGTACTGAGGTCTAATCGTGTACCCAAGGCGGCTTGTACGGCTTGCCATGTTCGTGAAGTGAAACGACCATCACGGTCTGAAATGATGCTTAAAGGTACACCATGACGGCTTACGATCTTGCTGATGTAGATACGAGCTAACTTCTCGTTCTTGAAGTCCTCGCGTATCGGAATGAAGTGAGCTGATTTTGTAAGACGATCAATGATTACCCATATAGTGTCATACCCACTGGAGGTGCGAGGTAACCCGGTAATGAAATCTATAGTTATGTTTTCCCACTTCCATACAGGTATTTCGGGTTGGACTAGAAGTCCTGAGGGTCTTTGATGTTCAGCTTTTACTTTAGAACATTTAGGCACTTGGAAACAAAATCAGCGATATCCTTTTTCATGCCAGGCCACCAGTAGGTGTATCGAAGGTCTTGATACATCTTGTCGGCTCCTGGGTGTACAGAGTATCGTGTTTTGTGCGCCTCATTCATAAGGAAATCACGAAGGTTATCGTGATCTGGAATCCATATGCGATTTAGATAGTATAGAATACCGTCAGATTTAGTTTCGATCTTAAGTTCAGCTCCACAAGACAGCTCATTGCGTACGTTGTTTTCTGTTACTGAAACATGTTGAGCTTCTCGGATTCGATCTTTGATGTCGGTTATGATTTGCGAACATAGAAGACGAATGGAGTTCGCATAACCTTTTCGACTGAGCGCATCGGCCACCACGTTTGCCTTGACAGGATGATACCGAATTTCACAGTCGTAGTCGTTAAGAAGTTCGACCCATCTTCGTTGCCTCATATTCAACTCCTTTTGGTTAAAGATATGTTGGAGGCTCTTGTGGTCAGTGTATATTTCACACTTGGTACCGTAGAGGTAATGTCTCCATATCTTAAGAGCGAACACAACGGCTCCAAGTTCCAGGTCGTGGGTGGTGTAGTTCTTCTCGTGAACTTTGAGTTGCCTAGAAGCATAAGCTATCACTTTTCCTCTTTGCATTAATACACAGCCTAGCCCTTGCCCTGATGCGTCGCAATATACTACAAAGTCATCGCAACCTTCAGGAAGTGTGAGGATAGGTGCGTCGCAAAGCTTTTGCTTAAGGGTTTGGAAGGCTTCTTCTTGTTTGGGTCCCCATATGAAAGGTTTTCCTTTATGAGTCAAAGCCGTGAGTGGTACAGCAATACGGGAGAAATTGGCAATGAAGCGGCGATAGTAACCAGCCAAACCAAGAAATGATCTTACTTCGGTAGGGGTTCGTGGCGCTTGCCATTCCTGTACTGCCTTGATTTTTGAGGGATCAACATGAATTCCCTTGTCATTGACGACGTGTCCAAGGAATTGTACTTCCCTTAACTGGAATTCACATTTCGAAAACTTAGCGTACAGCTTTTCTGTCCTTAAGAGTGTAAGGATGAGTCGAAGGTGTCGTTCATGATCAGACTTAGACTTTGAGTAGATGAGGATGTCGTCGATGAAGACCATGACAAAACGGTCGAGATAGGGTTTGCAGACTCTGTTCATTAGATCCATGAAGACAGCTGGGGCGTTGGTCAACCCAAATGGCATGACCATGAATTCATAATGACCATAACGAGTTCGGAAGGCGGTCTTTGGGACGTCTTCTTCATGTACTCTGAGTTGATGATAACCTGAACGAAGGTCGATTTTTGAAAAACAGGTGGCGCCTTGAAGTTGGTCTAGAAGGTCATCGATGCGAGGTAATGGGTAGCAGTTCTTGACCGTTAACTTGTTGAGTTCTCTGTAGTCGATACACATGCGAAACGTTCCATCTTTCTTCTTCACAAACAGAACAGGTGCACCCCATGGCGATGAGCTAGGACGTATGAATCCGTTGTCAGTCAGCTCTTGCAGTTGACTGGCCAGCTCTTGCATTTCTGATGGGGCTAACTTGTAAGGAGATTTTGCGACTGGTGTAGCTCCAGGAATAAGATCAATGCGGAATTCAACTTCTCTCACGGGAGGAAGTCCTGAAATGTCGTCAGGAAAAACTTGCGGAAAATCATTTACTACTGGGATGTCTTCGAGTTTCTTCTCCTTGGTTCACTTTTTGACAACGTGAGTTAGGAATGCGACATATTCTTGCGGAGATATTTTCGGGCTTGAAGACAGGACATTAATTTGAGTCCTTTCGAAGGGGTTTCTCCAAAGATTCGTAGAGTCTGACCGTTTGTAAGAGGAATGCGAATAAACTTTTCGCGGCATACAACTTCAGCATGATGTTGGCTGAGCCAATCCATACCAATTATAATGTCGAAACTTCCCAACTTCATAGGAATGAGGTCAACTGGAAAATCGTGATCGTTTACGGTGAGAGTACAATTGCGTATAATAGAGTTTAATGAGACCGTTTTCCGTCAGCAACTTCTACCGTGATGGATTCCATGAGTTTATCACGAGTTTGGTTGAGGATGGGTTCAAATTCTAAGGACACAAAACTCTTATCCGTGCCAGTATCAAATAACATGGATGCATAACTACCATTGATGAGAAACGTACCGTTAACCACGTTGTTGTCAGCCCTAGCTTGATTGGCGTTGATGTTGAAAGCTCTTCCCCTATCAGGTGGAGGAGCTTGGTTAGCCTGGTTTACTGGATTTGCTTGAGCTTGGGCATGGATGATGTTCACCAAGCGTGGACAGGTGTTCCTGAAGTGGTTCGGGTCTCCACAGTTGTAACAAGCCCGCATAGGTTGCATCATGGGATAGTTGGGTTGGTAGTAGGATTGGGCTACATGTTGGGCAGGTGGTAGGAGTAAAGGTTGTTGGGCTTGACCCACTATCTGATGGTGGGTTTGGGTCGAGGGCTGATTGCGGTTCGTTCGCTGAACTGTGCGACAGGCTTGGATGGTGTGACCTGCACGGCCACAGCCGGTGCAATGTTGGCAGGGATGTTCGGGAAAGTGATGGTATTGGCAACGGTTGCATTTTGGGTATGGGCCGGAGTATGGCTTTTTATATGGTGCAGATGAGGGGGCAACTTGGGTGATGGGTGCAGCAGTAATAGGGAGGTTTGTTTGTGTGACAACAAAGTTTCTACCATTTCGTTTCCTCTTACTAGCAAACTTTGAGGAGGAGGTGGAATGGTTTGAAGTTTGGCCCTCAATGGAGGCTTTCTTTTTCTCGTCCTTAAATTTGCCTTTTCGGATGCGATTCTCGGTAAGCTCGGTAGCTAGTTCCATAGCGGCTTCAAGTGTTGCAGGCGAAGTGCTTAGTACCGAGTCTTGAATTTTTGAGGGAAGGCCTCGAATATAGTGTTCAACCAAGCGGTACACTGGGGTGAACAAGTTGGGGATCATTTGGTTCAACTCTAAAAACCTTTTGTTGTAGGAAGTATGATCTCCTTCCTTTTGCTTTAACGAGTGGAATTCATCCTCTAACTTCTTGATTTCGCTTCTTGGACAGAAGCGTCTTATCATTATCTCCCTTAACTCTTCCCATGTTAAGGCCATAGCATCTTCGACTCCTCTCTTACCCTTCTCTGTGTTCCACCAGGTCAGGGCTACTCTAAACAGTCTCCCGGTTGCGTAACGTACCTTGCGATCCTCGGGACAATCGCAATTGAGGAAGGTGTTCTCCATTTCCTCAAACCAGTGGAGGAGAGCAGTGACACCTTCGGTCCCTTCATACTTTGGGGGATCGCAAGACTTGAAATGTTTGTAGGAGCACTTTTTGGAGGGAGGGTTGTCGACGTTCTGGTCTTCTTGGTTGGGAGGGTTGATGGAATTCGCGGTGAGAGCTTGTTGGACTTGAATTACGATGTCAGGAAGCACCGCGGCCATTTGTTTTGCAATTTGAGTGGCCAAGCGTTCGTTTGACCTTCCTGACCTTCTACCTCCACGTAGTTGCCTAGCCGACATCTACAGGAACATTCATAGGAAGATAGTGAGTTTAAAAGGTTTTTAGGTGTCATGTGTCGTTAAAAGTAATAAAATAACATAATCATAAATAATGCAACTACATCCATAGGATGTCTTGGGTTTGCTCATGTTTGGGCCTCCAATGTCCCCCATACCATCGCCTGTATAGTCATGTGGGCCCCCCATGACTATTGGCTTAGTAGGATTCACATTGGTGTTGGCGGTTTAACACTCGCATCACCCGAATGAAAACCATGAAATATGTTTGCGAGATGTATGGTAGGAGGGTGTCCAGGTATAGACACAATGACAACTCAAAGTGGGGTTAGCTCACACGACGTTTGGTACAGCATGCTTTGGCCTAATAGGTCCTTCGTACTCTCATCGTTAGTCCCCAGGTAGGCAAACTGGTCCTTTATTTTGGATTTATACGAATGCCAAGCCTAGACAGGACGTTCCGACTACCGGTACTCGTACCCTTCCAGTTACTACATGCCCGTCATGGGAACTCACTTTGATGTGATTTGAAAATACAAAAATCGTTGCAAAAATCATAGATATTGTGAGGTGTGTGCTCTCTCATGGATATGATATTTATGAGGATATGATTCATGATGAGCATTGTATAATAATATGTACTTATGAACATGCTTGCATAACATTGAATGTAACAATAAACATAAAGCATATAAACATCATGAATTTTGTATGTAACACATAAACAATTTTAAAATTCTAATCAACTATAGTATAGGCTCTAAGGGTCTAATAACCTATCCTATATCCCTATAGTCATGGCTCTGATACCAATCTGTCACACCCCGACCCGCAGCGGAATAAGAGTAGGGGCATAATTGGGTTATCACCAAAGCTCTTGATGTTTACTAAAATGTTTCATATTTATTAAATTCGAATTATAACTTCAATATTCAAAACAAGTTCATACAGTTACAAGGAAAAAGAAACTAAGTAAAACAATCCAAAGCCTAAACTAATTTATTCTTCTAGGCCGTCCTATATGTTTCTTGCTTCAACTGGATCACCTGTATCATGTGTAAAAATGGGGAATTTTGGGTCAACAAAAGTTGGCGAGTGAACCTTGTTAAAAAACATTTGTTATTGATTTCTTGTTGTATTTAATATGGAAAAATTGTGCAATAATCATATATGAGCAAACGTAAATGAACAAACAATCACAAACCACCTTGTTTGAGTATATGACATGAATGATAATGTATTGCGAGATCAAGGCTCAATCAAACAGAGCCGATCGTATGTTGGCAACGTCACGTTCCGCTCATAGGTAATGGGGAACATACGAGCCTATGATGATGTATGTGAGATCAAGGCTCAATCAAACGGAGCCGATCGTATGTTGGCAACGCCACGTTCCGCTCATAGGTAATGGGGAACAGACGAGCCTATGATGATGTATGTACTGAAATGATAAATTTAATCTAAACATTAACCACACAAACAATTGATGCATATTGGATACACATTTGATCATGGATATGACGGATGCACAAGTGTTTTAACGTAATAAATAATAAGCGACACATGATACACCCCAAAATGTGATTAAAACGGGGAATTGGTGGAGATTCACTCACATTGGGTGCGTTCTGTTGATGTTGATGGATGCGCACGAGTTTTGGAATTTGATCGACGAGGAACTATCCTAAAAATAATCACGAAATAGTTTGGTAAATAACTGGATTCTTAGGTTTATTTTTGTGAGTTTAAGGACTTTTTCTAACTTTAAAAATGTTATTTTTAAGTATTTTTAATTGATTTTTAAATTAGATAAATAAATAAAAAGAATAAAAATTTTTGACTTTTTGACCGTTGACCGTTGACCGGTCGGACTGTGAGTAATGTGTGCGCTGAGTGAGGTTCGAACCCGGGACATCTCGTACGCGTGCACGCAGCTCTACCAACTGAACTACGTGTCTAACCCGAAATATTCTATGTTTTAATTATATATATATATACTAATTAAATGTTAATTTATTTGGTTTATATTAAAAGGATTTAAAATGATCGAACCGGTTGCAGGGAGCCGGATCGAACTCGGGTCCTTTGGTTTGTAAGCGCACAGCCCAACCAGTTGGGCTGTGTGTCTTATCCGTTTAACTTACAGTTTATATTAACCTTAGAAACATACTGGGACCTACTCTGATTCAGTTTTAAAAAAATTGGTTTTAATTCGGAAAGTCGGTGCGTTTGTAAGGTTCGAACTCGTTACGTGCGCTGTGTGTTTGCACACAGTCCACCGCTGGACTGTGTGTCTAACCTGGTTTAATATCTTGTTTTAATTAAACTTATACATAATGTTCGACTTCATCTTCTTCGTTCAAAGACACAGACAAACGATATCCGACTGTTCTGGTTTAATTCGATTAACGAAACTTATAGTTGGTTGGAAAGTATTAGATAATGAGATTAAAGAACAGAATTGTACCAAACAGGATGTTTTTCTTAGAACTCCGGCAAGGGTCGTCGGCTCTGATTTATGAATTCCGTCTGAGCGGATCAATTAACAGTTTTGATCAACTAGTTGTGAAATTAAATTACTATACAAGGGATATCAAGGGGTTTAGATGATTGTACCGCTTTACAGTGTGATTTCGGAAATGTCCAGAGATTTTCCGGCGAGTGTAGAATATCCGGTAACGTCGTCTGGGACCGATTCTGGTTGAAGGATTTAAGTTAGTATAAGTCTAACAATGGATTGAAAATGAAAGAGTCGAGAAAATTACCGATTTGATGGATGTCTCGGTTTTTCGGCGAAAGTCCGGCGATAGCAGATAGTGATTCCGACGAACAGAAGCTAGAGTGAAAAATGAAATTGAGGGTGTTGCGATTGTTTCCGAGATGTGAGACGACGGTATTATTAGTGTAAATAAGGAGTAATATGATTTCGGTTTTCAATCTCGAAAATCATATGAATCGAGTTCATTGAAGACAGAATTGATTAAGAACGTGGGTTGTAATTGGCATTAAATCATTGGTTACACTCAGAACTCGCGACCACACCAAAGGTTTTCTGGTTATTTGAAAGCCGTTGAGCGGTTTCAGTTCTTGGCGCAAACAGATGAATTCACGTGTGCAACTTAAGTTTTATTTGATTCATTGATTACACAAACGAGTCAAGTGGCGGAGTGGTTAAGTGTTTGTTTGATAACCTAGCTGACCCGGGTTCGAAACCCGGCAGCTTGATATTATTTTTTTGCACTTATTTTACTTTTTAATAATTATAATTTTTAAATTCTAATATGTTTATTAAATATGTATTGCTTAAAATTAATATTAATCATAAATACGCAACGAAATTGTATAACTGGTTATTCGATTAATAAACGAAGCGGGTTTTGAAACCCGTTTTTCGACGGATGTTACACAGCACTTGAAAGAGCCACCACCTTTTGTTTCTTGCTTCTCCATGTGACAAGATTCCCTCCAACAAGAGTGAAGTAACCAGATGTTGATCTTCGATTTCCTTTATCTCCGGCCCAGTCTGCATCTGTATACACTTGGGTTTCTAGGTACCCATTTGCTTTGAACAGAACTCCATGAGCAGGAGTCCCTTTGAGGTATCTAATGATTCTCAATACGGCTTATGGGTAACTTGAGGTTGATGCATAAATTGGCTTACAACTCCGACTATGTAAGCAATGTCAGGTCGGGTATGTGAGAGATAGATTAGTTTCCCCACTATCCGTTGATATCTTCCCTTGTCGGTCAGCTTAGCATTTTCCTACATATAGAGCTTTTGGTTTACCATCATAGGAGTATCTACTGGTTTACAATCAATCATCCTTGTTTATGCCAACAGGTCAAGGATGTATTTCTTTTGGCAGATAAAAATTCCCTGTCTGGATCTCAAGACTTCGATCCCAAGGAAGTATTTAAGTCTCCCTATATCCTTCATTTCGAATTCTTTGAATAAATTCACCTTTAGCTTTGTCTGCATCTGTATACACTTGGGTTTCTAGGTACCCATTTGCTTTGAACAGAACTCCATGAGCAGGAGTCCCTTTGAGGTATCTAATGATTCTCAATACGGCTTCCATATGGGTAACTTGAGGTTGATGCATAAATTGGCTTACAACTCCGACTGCGTAAGCAATGTCAGGTCGGGTATGTGAGAGATAGATTAGTTTCCCCACTATCCGTTGATATCTTCCCTTGTTCGGTCAGCTTAGCATTTTCCTCCATATAGAGCTTTTGGTTTACCATCATAGGAGTATCTACTTGTTTACAATCAATAATCCCTGATTATGCTAACAGGTCAAGGATGTATTTCTTTTGGCAGATAAAAATTCCCTGTCTGGATCTCAAGACTTCGATCCCAAGGAAGTATTTAAGTCTCCCTATATCCTTCATTTCGAATTCTTTGAATAAATTCACCTTTAGCTTTGTCTGCATCTGTATACACTTGGGTTTCTAGGTACCCATTTGCTTTGAACAGAACTCCATGAGCAGGAGTCCCTTTGAGGTATCTAATGATTCTCAATACGGCTTCCATATGGATAACTTGAGGTTGATGCATAAATTGGCTTACAACTCCGACTGCGTAAGCAATGTCAGGTCGGGTATGTGAGAGATAGATTAGTTTCCCCACTATCCGTTGATATCTTCCCTTGTCGGTCAGCTTAGCATTTTCCTCCATATAGAGCTTTTGGTTTACCATCATAGGAGTATCTACTTGTTTACAATCAATAATCCCTGATTATGCTAACAGGTCAAGGATGTATTTCTTTTGGCAGATAAAAATTCCCTGTCTGGATCTCAAGACTTGATCCCAAGGAAGTATTTAAGTCTCCCTATATCCTTCATTTCGAATTCTTTGAATAAGTTCACCTTTAGCTTTGTCATCTCTTCCTCATCGTTACCTGTGATTATCATATCATCAACATAGATAATTAAGCATGTTACGAGACCATTCCTCCGTTTGAGAAATAGAGTATGGTCTGAGTTACTTTGTTTGTAGCCATATTTTCTCATGGCTAAAGTAAACCTGCTAAACCAAGCGCGAGGAGATTGTTTTAATCCATATAAGGATTTCTTCAAGCGACATACTTCTCTAGGATTGGACTTCTCCATGAACCCAGGGGGGGCCTCTATATAGATTTCTTCTTTCAGTTCCCCATGTAAGAAAGCATTTTTTACGTCAAATTGGAGGAGAGGCCACCCTTTATTTGCAGCTATAGAGAATAGGACCCTGATTGTGTCGATTTTTGCCACGGGAGAAAAAGTCTCAGAATAGTCAATTCTGTATGTTTGAGTATACCCCTTTGCTACGAGCCGGGCTTTGTACTTTTGAATGGTTCCATCCGATTTGTATTTTATAGTGAAAACCCAACGACATCCAATTGGTTTTTTCCAGGAGGAAGGATACATTTTCCCATGTTTCATTTTTATTTAGTGCATCCATTTCAACTTCCATTGCCTCCCTCCAGTCTTTAGACTCAAGAGCTTGTTCAATTGTGGTTGGGACTTCTTCAGAACATAGAGATGCAACGAAAGCCTAGGCTTCTGATGATAAATTTTCAGCTGCCATGTTTGCCATTGGATATCGAGTGCTTCAAGCCTCTTTCTCGGGAGAATATCTTTTTGGAGGAACTCCTCTGTTGATTCTTGGGGGTAGAGCATATCTGGATGACCCTTGTTCTGCCGTATGATTCGACCCCTCTTCTACCGTATGATTTGGTAAATCAGGAGTTCAACATGCTCATGAGTTTCATTGTTGGTGGATGAATCAGAGATAATAGGAGAATCAAAAAATTATTGAGTTTGGATATCAGTTACCTCTGACTCCAGGTTTGGAGGATCATTGTTAGTGGTACTGTCTTCAGGACTCGTGGATTGTGACGTGGTTTGGGTTCCATGATTGGTTTCTGAGGACGACATCAATTTTATTCAACTCAGTGTGTCATCATACTCCTTATCCCCTGACCAGTGTGTTGGGCATTGTAGAAGTATTCAGTTTCGAGAAAGTTACAGTTCATCATGGTGTATACATGACATTTCTTTGGACTGTAACATCTATAACCTTGCTGATTGATTCCATAACCGACAAACACACATTTTTCAGCACATGCATCAAGTTTGGACCGTTCTGTTTTTGGTATGTGAACAAACGCAGAACAACCGAAAACCCAAGGTTCGAGGGTAAGAGTGGATGGGGGTTTGTGAAATTTAGACAGAGCTTGAAGAGGGTTTTCAAATCAAGAGCTCTCGATGGAGACGGTTCATAAGATAGGTTGCTGTGACAAGAGCTTCAGGCCAAAAAAACTTCGAAACTTTGGATTCAATCATGAGGGCACGAATTATTTCTAAAAGGAAGCGGTTTTTTTCTTTTAGATACCCCGTTTTGTTCGGGGGTATGAGCATATGAGGTTTGATGAATTGTCCCCCACTTTTGACAAAATTGATTCATCGAGGTATTTACAAATTCTCCTCCATCATCGGACCTAAGAATTTGTATATCGCTCTTGAATTGGGTTTTGATCATGGCACAAAAGTTTGTGAATTTTGAAGAAACTTTGGATTTATTTTTTAAGAGATAAACCCAAGTCATGTGGGTGCAATCATCAATGAATGTAACAAAATAACGGAAATTTTACCCCCCCCACACAACTTTTGCTGGTCCCCAAACATCCGAATGAATTAATGAAAAAGGAAAATCAACCTTAGTATCATTTGATTTGAAAGTTTGTCTATGGCTTTTAGCCGAAAAACATGTCTCACAATTCAATACTTTATTTGTTGGAAATAATTTAAGAAATAAACAATGCAAGTAACCGCTAGATGGTTGTCCTAATCTTCGGTGCCACAACCAAGCCTCCCTATCTTTAGATCCATGAGCAAGCATTACGGTACCTTGTTGAGTCACTTCATCCACGTAGTATAGTCCTTGCCGCTCAGTACCACGCCCAATGATCTTTCCTGTCCTGATGTCCTGTAAGATACAGAAGGTAGGATGCATTAGAACTACACAATTTAGTTCTTTTGTAACATGGCTGATGAAAGTAACTTATGAGATAAGGTGGAACATAGAGACAGTTTGATAATTTCATATTTGATGAAATTTGAATAGTCCCTCCTCCTTCTACCCGGAGGGCTTCTGCATTTGCAATTTCGATTTTTGTTTTTTGTGGTTTTGACATTGAGCACATGTCCGATAACTCAAAGGTCATTGTATCGGTAGCACCACAATCAAATATCCATAAGTCGTTATTTTTTCATTTTTTGTAGCCATGTTAACTTTCCCAACGCTAAAGGAATTCCTTGACTCCCTCTTTTCCAAGTTCGAAATGTGTGGGGTTTTTTTGTATTTTCGGAATCTTGGAACTTATTTAATAAGTCAAGAATGTTGGGACTAAAGACTTTAGGGTTCATTACTTCCACATTAGACCTATGGGGTTTTAAATGAAACTGTTGAGATAGAGAAGGGTTTGAGGTGTAATTCTCAAACCCTATACCTGCGATGCCCCTTTCTTCTTCTTCTTTAACAGCCGCAAAACAGCAACCTCCCTCAAGATCCCCTGTTCTGGCCGCACCCCTTGATTCTCGGTTATTTTTGAGTGGTCGCCGCCGCTGTTACCACTGCTGGTGGTCCCTTGATTGCCCACGGTAGCAGCAACTTTCCCTTTCTTGTGCCCGTCGGCCCACCATTCTAGGTATCCTACGAGTTTAAAACACTGTTCTTTTGTATGTTTAGTCATGCCACAATGTTCACATTTTAACTTGCTTTTATCGATTCATGAGGTTTTAGATTTCGGTTCTGACCGGCGACCTCTGAAGACAAGCCCTAATCCGTCGGTCTCACGGTTGAGTTGTTCAGGCCCGTCCCCACCCCTTGTGGCATGTTCCCAAAGATGTTTTGATGTGCTGTCTCTTTTTGGACAGCAGCGTGTGCGGTTTCAGCGGTAGGTAATGGATCCCATCGGAGAATTTCCCTTTTAAGGGAATCGTATTTTCAATCTAGGGCATTAAGGAATTGAATTTCTGACCTGATTTTGTTGTAAGTAGTGATGTCGGCAGAACAAGTCATTGGATTTGGGTCTCTTCGATCAATCTCTCCCTAGATACCCTGCATCGCAATCCAGAGCTCTTCTAATGATTTGCTTTAACGTGGAGATCGAAAGTTTGAAGCTTGTCTTTGCCACTACTATACGTAACTGAAAGAGCGTCCATAGCATTTTTGCGGTTGGGAACTCCGTTAAGTTACTAGCAATGGCCGGTTCGATATTTTGGATGAGCCATGGAAAGACGATTAAATCATCTTGTTCCCACTGCTCATTAATGGGTTCTGGTGGTCTTGGGTGAGATGATTTAACAAAGTTTTCGATTTCCCCCTATGGCAACTCGTATCATCCGAGCCCATAAGGGGTAGTTTTGGCTTGTGAGATTGAGGCTAATTTTTAGGCTATCAGAGGGATTTGGTTTTGTGTTCTGGGTTTGGGTTTGAACTCCATTTTTGAGCTATCTGGACAGCTAGGCTGTTTTCTTCCTCTTACATTGTTTCTAGGTTCGGTAGATGATGAGCAAAAAGAAATTCTCGATCAGGAACACCGCTCTTATACGATGTTGAAAATGATAGTCAGAGGAATGGAAGAAAGATAAATTGATTTGTATTTTTTTGTGTGTAAAACATGCCTACAAACAGAACTATATATAGCCTATACAGAGTAGCTAAATAAGGGAAAATACAATCACATATTAAAAACGTATGGCTGGCAATTAGCAGTCTTCCAGAAATTGAGTTGTAAAACCTTTGACCTTGATTTGCACCTATTTTGGGAAATGATGTAAACTAATCCCAATCAATATTTCAACACTATCCATGTCTATAAACAAGGACAAAACTGGAGTAAAGCCATTACCACAAATCCAATGCAATCACTGCCACGTATTCGAACACACGAAAAACTTCCATATCAAATTATACTATGCCAACATATTGTTAGCACCTCAAATAAACAACTATAAACATATCACGGATTCATGGGTATCCACGTGATATGACTGAAAGTGGTGCACCTCTAATAAATTACACACTCCATCTTATAATAGATTGAGGTACAAGTGGGTTCTAAAAGTTGAAGATCATCTTGAAGGAAAAAAACACCGCAAATCTCGATCGAGATGGAGATTGTGGTAAGAGAATCGATGATGGTAAGGCCCGCGGAGGAGACACCGACCAAACAGATTTGGATCTCTAGCCTCAATCTCATGGCCCCAAATAACCACACCCTATTGGTGTATTTTTACCGGCCCAATGGTGCTGTCAACTTGTTTGATACAAAAGTGATGAAGGATGCTTTGAGCAGGGCGTTAGTTGCGTTTTATCCAATGGTAGGGCGATTTGCACAAGACCAAGATGGTCGGGTTGAGATGATTGTCAAGGACAAGGTGTGTTTTTTTGGAAGCCGAGTCTGACAATGTGGTCGATGATTTTGGTGACTTTGCGCCCCAAATGAAGTTCTTGAAACTTGTTCTGGTGGTCGATTACTCGCTGGGAATTGAATCCTATCCTCTGCTACTCTTATAGGTGACTTACTTCAAATGTGGTGGAGTTTCGCTAACAGTTTCAATGCATCATTATCTTGCGGATGGGCCATCTGCGATGCACTTTATAAACACATGGGCGGATATGGCCCGTGGACTTGACATCAATCTCCCACCCATCATAGACCAGACCCTCCTTCGTGCACGAGACCCGCCACAACCCATTTTTGAGCACATCGAATATCACCCGGATCCAACAATGCCGCTCCAAGTCCTATTGGATGAAACCAAAACCATCTTCTCAATTTTCAAATTAACACGAGACCAACTTGATTTGCTCAAAGCACAATCAAAGGAAGATGGGAACACATCAACTACAGCTTTGAAATTCTCTCAGGCCATGTTTGGAAATGCGTGTGTAAAGCCCGTGGGCTGCCTGACGATCAGTGCACCAAGCTCTACATCCCCACGGATGGACGGCCCGCTTTCAACCACATCTTCCACCTGCTATTTCAGGAATGCTATCTTCACAACCGCAGTTATAGCTACTCCAGGCGAAATTCAGTCGAAACCTACCTGGTATGCTGCAAGTAAAATCCATAATGCGTTAGTGAATATGAATAGTGATTATCTAAAATCAGCATTGGATTATCTACAACAACGCCTTGATCAAAAGCCTATGGTTTCGTATAAATACACGAATCTTCGAATAATAAGTTGGGCTCCACTCCTGATTTATGAGGCTGACTTCAGATGGGGCCGACCCATCTTTATGGGGCCTATTAGTATCCCTTTAGGTTGTTGTTACTTTTTACCAAGCCCGATAAATGACGGGAGCTTATCGATCATCATTGGGTTGGAAGCTGAACAAATGAAGCTTTTCAGCAACTTATTGTATGCAATATGAAATTAGTGTGTATTTTCATGCAACCGTTGTATATTTATTTCTTATCAATAAGCATAGCCTGCTGGCGTGCTTGTTAATTAATGGTTTTAACGGATTAGGTAAAATAATGTATGAATAAACCTTCTTATTGATGATTATAATTAATAATTTAAGCATAAACTTAATAAAATGTTGTTGATTAGTTCTGTTTAAACATGATGGAAAACCTGAATGAAATACCTGAGACGGCAGACAGGACATCGGAGAATCCAGTCAGAGACGTAGCCACGGAGTTCGACATCTTTGTCAGTGTGATTGATCTGGTTCCTCCTTAGGGTGTAAGATTATGATGGTGAGAACCGAACTAGGATGAATTCGGTTTAGGTTATGGAGAGAGAGGTGGGTGGTGGCTATCATGTTAAGGATGTTATTGTGAGTGTCTAACCCTAAACCTCTCTAATCATCTCCTTATATACACCCATAAGGAAACCCTAATTAGTTAATTATGGTAATATGGTTCATCAACAATTACCAACTAATATATAATAGATTAATATTATTTTGATCTAATATAATATAAATGATTATAATGGCTACATGATTAAATATTATAAATATAATATATTTAATCTTACATTCTCCCACTTAGCCGAGTAATCATTTATCATGATTATTAGATTAGTTGATCAGAAGTTAATACTCATTTTAGCTTTAAACCAAGAACCGTAGCAGAGAAATACAGCCATTGAATCATCATTCGACTCAGGACCCCTATTAGTCATACTACAGCCTCAATTTAAAACCTAACAGTTATGATCAAAATATGCAAATAAGCCCTTTAGTGTTTGAGTTGTATTTATATTTGTCTATATGTCATTACACCGGCAGAACATATGTTAGAGACATACAAAATCAAACTGATGAGGAAAATTAATAATTAATCATTATAGTACGATATGCAGTTTTACATAGTCATCAATAAACCCTTTATTATTATAAGCGCTTACATAATAGTTATGGGTGATAGACTTTCAGTTATAGGATCCTTAAGCATATCATGAATGCATTCGATACAAAGATTTAGTTTCCTCAATTCGTTCATAAATGAATAATTAATTTTGTACCGAAATTTAATGCAGCACCTCTCGAACTGTTACTGTCCAAGGAGACATGGTAGCTGACAATCACAATAAGTCTTCAATATATAATTTATATGGAGTTATTAAACTTATGAGTCCACTGATAAATTTTCAACAACATTTAGTGACTATTGCTTTGTGATCAACAACATATTATGTCATTATATCTTAGGTTGTTTTATCAGTTCATTATGACTCCTTCATGAGATAAGTTTTGTCTGCTGACATAAGGATATGCCCCGAAAATATATTATGTCATCTTTGAATATTACAAAGTTAGATTAATCAACTGGTTTGAGTTCTCACTTCCTTTTTAATTATAGTCTCTCGTTTCCTTTATAGATATTTTAATACTCCATAAGATGGTTCACATTAATCTAGATATATCTAGTGTGTTTCAATGTGAGTAATATCTAAACGAGTATAGATTTGAACCACATAAGGCTTCTAATTAATGAAGCGTAAGGAAATAATCTCATTTACCCTTTTATCCTCTAAAGGAAAGCAGTATTGTTTGTTACATATGTAAGGACCCATTTGAAGTTAAACTTATGGAACGAAAATAATGTCCCATTGGGTCTATCTCGATATGTTATGATATCTATTACATAAGAGATATCTCTGAGATCTATTATATCAAAGTTTGTTTTTAACAATGCTTTTACTTATGCAACATATACTTGCCAAAAGAATATCATCTTTATATAGACAAATTTATTTTAGTTGCTCCCACTCATTTTGAGGTAGGTAAATTAATCCACTTGGTTCTTGATGAAAAAAAAATTGTGTTAAGATTTCATCGCATTATGATGTTTGCATTAACCCATACATGAATTTTATCGGTTTATAGATAAACTGTTCTTTATCCTTAAGTTTAGAACTTTAAGTTGTTTTATGAACATGTAAATATGTCAGCTAGTTGTTAGGAAAGTTGTTTTAATGTTCATATAATGTAGCTCTAAATTGTTATAGGCTACCAGAACGGTGATGATCCTCAAAGAAATCTTTTGTAATATAGGTAAGAAGATTCTTTGATAATTTATCTCTTCCTAAGTATAACCTTTGACAATCAATTATGCATCTTGGTGTTTAACATTTATATTAGGATTTGGTTTGATTATGAACACTCTTAGGTAATTCAATCAAATCCCAAATGTTATTCGAACACATAAAATCAGTTTTACTAGAAAACAATTTTATTCCATTTAGAAAATCAATTGCCGCTAATGGTTTAACTAGAAGAGACAGGATCAGTAAATTTTCCCAAAATCCACTTCAACATTAGTTAGGGAGGTTATGTAATCATCAACGTTTGTAGGTTTTAAACCTAGATGACCTCCTGAGTTGATTATTGGGTTTATTAGAAGTTTCAATTTTGTGGATTAGCTCTTGGTTAGGTTGCTATCATTTTCAGGATTCTAAGTGTGTAAGAGTTGGTGTAGTATGATGTATAAGAGGTGTAAACGGAGTTAAATTCAGAGTAAAATTTAATGACTCTCTTCCCCCCGCCTCTTGTATTCCTTGCAAGTCATAATAAAGACTTTACTGCTCCCACTGACCTTAGAAGTCTTTAGGAACTCAACATGCTTAGGGTCAATATTTAACGACCAACATATTCTAATAGAGAAACAAATTAATGATGTTAGTCGTTGTACTTTCTGTTGTTTAGGATTATATACGTTTAGGTAAGAAATCTAAGTTTGCCCACAGTTAAGCAACAATGAAGCTTTTGTAAGAGTAGCATTAGATTTTAAGGAGACAACCTTTGGATGAAACAATGCCGAAATGGAGCAATGCCTCGTTACAAGAGGTGTAAATTGAAGTAATGTTAATTTTCACTCCCCCACCTCTTGCAACTTTTGCAAGTTATAATTAAGACACTTAATGCTCTCACTGATCTTTGATATCTCTAAAAATTACTACAAAGAAATTTCAATAAGGTATGTGACGTTGGAACCTATCATATATATGTTAGACTTTACTTGATTTCCTTAATGTCCAGATGTCATAAGAAGCTTAAGGACATATTTAATAGAAATCATATTAAGTATATATATGAGTATATTTCTTTAAGACCATGGGCCATATGAGACAAATTTAGATACAAGTGGATAGTCTTTAATTGATAAATGAATTATGTCTGAATATTCCATTTTGAATAAGTTCCACAAATGTTAATGAAATATAACTTATAGTGGACCCATACTTATTTCTTTAGCCAAATAATATTTTAGAGCTTTTAACATCATGATTTAAAATCACTTAGAATGAGATTAGATGAAAAAATCATCCTCACTAACCATGTCATGATTTCTCATGAATTACGGTTGATGAAATTTATAGATCTCATTCCCTTTTTTCAAATTCTCATTTGCATGATAACAAAAGTTGTGAAGTGTAAGGTATCATCTAGCTTCATCTTATTAATGTTTATATTCAGATATTGAGAACAAATTATATGAGAGTTTAAGGTAAGTGTGACTTTATGTTGACTATGCAAGCCTCACAATTGTCATAGTATAGCTTTAGTATTGATACTAAATTCTGATTAATTTCCAGAATATGTAATGTATCATAAAGCGTAATTAGAAGACAACTTTTCATGGTTCTTATAGCCTTAACATTTAATTTTGTCACTAACTCTCATGTTAGTTATTTGTTGAATTCTAGTAAGGAAACATTTAGAACTAGAGTCAACTTATCAGGTGTTAATTGGAATATTAAAGTTATCAGACTTAAAAATCATTAAAAGGCGACTACCTATTTTATCCAACTATTCTTTTGAATCATGGATAATCTCTTTGCCTATGCCGAATGACATAATTAGGCAGTGAGTCTCTCCCTTGAAGAACATAAGAGTTTTAATTACTACTTGTATTTTGTCTATGAACCTTAGAAGTATCCTCTTTTAGGTTTTAGTGGTAGTGAGGTGAATTACATCTTATTTTCCAGTTTTTAGGCATTTCTTTTCCTTTACGTATATTGCTAATCAACACACTCATTTTCCTTTGGTACTTTTGAATGTTAAGTTGATTTATAAGGCATCAGATTGTACTAGTGGAAAAGTTAGTAGTAATGCACTGGAAAAAATGTACTTATTTCCATGCATAAGCCCTTTACTTTAAGGGTCATGGTATTGTACATTATGATTTATTCACGGATACCATTTAACCTTTATAGTTTAGAATTCGAAATGAAGACATGCACCTTAGGAGTTCTTCTGATTATTCCATAAAATTAGACTAGTCTTAGGAAAAACATAATCTGGAATAACTTTAGTGATAGCAGTTATGTTAAATGAGTTCTTGATTATCATAAGAGACATCATGTTCGACTTATCCTATTCATTATACTCTACTTTGCTTCTGTAGCACTTTTATCAGAAGAGAGCAATAAGATTATCGTGTCTTAAGGGATAATCAAGGATTTAATTCAAGAGCTAATCTTATAGAAACTTTAAGTAAAGCAAAACATATTAGGTTTTGAAATTAGAGTGGATGAGATACTGATTTATAGAAGAAAGTTACAGTGAGTAATGTTATGGGGTGTAAAGATAAGGCAGACAAAAAAAATGATCATAAGATTAGTAAAGGATCATTAATGTGAGGATCATTATTTGAAGAAGTTGTGATATGTCTATTACTAACATCAAAATAATAGACTTATTTGAAAATTCCACTTAAATGAAGGCAAATCAGCTTTGGCCAGAAGTGTAATCATCTAAGTATGTGTGCAAAGTAATTGTGACAAATCAGCTTTGGCCAGAAATGAGACAATCACTTTAATTATGCACTTGTTAAGTATGCTAGACATGAATGAATTAGATCAGCTTTGGCCAGAAATAAGACATTCACTTTTATAATGCATAATTAACATAGCTTTTGTAATACTTGAACAATAAATCAATGCATCAAATCACCTTTGGGCAGAAGTGATACATCAGAAGCTCATTCAAGTTAAGCTATTTGGTTTTGTAAAAGGTTATCTGATTATGATTAATTAAGTATTTACAAAACCATTTATTTAATAGTGAACCCCTTGTTAGCGTGTGTCCCCACACGGGGTTCAGGGCGGAGCCCCGAGCTGAATTTTACTTCACAATAATAGCCTAATTTAGTAATGAGATTTCGGATAAAATCTTGGATTTCGGGTGAAGCTCAAATTAGTCCGAGATAGGCATCTCGGATGAGTTTTAATTATTCCGAGATAGGCATCTTGGATGAGTTTCGGATTAGTCTGAGATGGGTATCTCGGATAAGACTCAAATTAGTCCGAGATAGGCATCTCGGATGAGTCTAGGATTAGTCCTAGATGAGCATTTCGAATGAGTTCTGGATTAGTCCGAGATGTGAATTTCGGATGAGTTCCGGATTAGTCCGAGATGGGTATTTCGGATGAGTTCCGAATAGTTCGAGATAGGCATTTCGGATGAGTTCCGGAATAGTTCGAGATAGGCATTTCGGATGAGTTCCGGATTAGTCCGAGATGGGAATCTCGGATAAGACTCATGTTAGTCCGAGTTAGTCATCTCGGATAAGACTCATGTTAGCCCGAGTTATCCTGCAAGATTTAGAAATCTTTAATGATGATAGTTAGTTGTGATAAGTTAATTCGAAAATTAAGGGATTATGGGATCAGTTTTCCTATTTTAATGATGATCTAAATATATCAAAAAATTTCGAAAATAATATATGTTTATCTTATAACAGATTTCTAAAATTTTGTTAAATAAAAATATATCAAAACTGGGAAAACACTTAATGATCCGCATTTAATTCCAAAATATAGGATTTTTTTTTCGAATTTCATAAGAACATAAGATGAACCCTAAAACATAAACTTAAATAATGTAATCCGAAATCTGGAGTTTTGAGTTCATTACAGCGATTTCGGAACAGTAACATTACCTATTAAGACATCATATCCGAATTTTTTTAATTCACAAGTCATGTGATTTCGGAAAAATAATCATGTTCACAAAATAATGCTTTCCAGATTTTAATCCCAGAATAATGGATTCAAAAACAGAACTGATTTATCAACATACGCTCTGATACCACATGTTGATTAGTTCTGTTTAAACATGATGGAAAAACATGAATGAAATACCTGAGATGGCAGACAGGCCAGCGGAGAATCCAGTCAGAGACGCAGCCATGGAGTTCGACATCTTTGTCAGTATGATCGGTTCCTCCTTAGGGTGTAAGATTATGATGGTGAGAACCGAACTAGGGATGAATTCGGTTTAGGTTATGGAGAGAGATGTGGGTGGCGGCTATCATGATAAGGATGTTATTGTGAGTGTCTAACTCTAAACCTATCTAATCATCTTCTTATATACACCCAGAAGGAAATCCTAATTAGTTAATTATGGTAATATGGTTCATCAACAATTACCAACTAATATATAATAGGATTAATATTATTTTGATCTAATATAATATAAATGAGGGCTACATGATTAAATATTATAAATATAATATATTTAATCTTACAAATGTAACTTTTAGTACTAAACTGTTATAATTCTGTCCAGTTTGTTTCATTAATAAAACTATGTCGTTTAGATAACAATATTCAAGTTTCTTACAAAATAATACTTTATAAAATGCGAAAACAACTAATTACAAACAAACAGCAGGTAAACGGGCAACAACCTACGCCGCAACCCTCTTTTGAATTGCCAACTAAATTGGGCGGGTCACGTTGGTCTGGGTGGTGGGCTAGGACGTTTTGGGTCAGAACGGGCCAACTAAAAAGGTTGTCAATTTGAATCGATCAAACGGGCTTTGACCAAAATACAGATCAAAATCAGTCCTTTTACGAAAGAGTTCTAATTCATCATTGTTAATAAAATACAAGTGTAAACCTCGAATTGAATTTTTATGTACTCTCTGCGGGCCTTTTCATAGCTGATTCTGTTACAACTGCCTTCATCGCGATCGATGATGTTAGCAATGCCGTTCACCACCGTTTCTATATAAATTTTTAAAGCTTTCACATTTCATTGTTCTATTCCCCAAAGTATTTTACGTTACAAGTTAATAAAATCTCCTCCTTTGCTGTTAACAAAATAGAAAATATTAAAAGTTGTACTATACTTTAAATAAATAGATAATAAAAAAAATCTGGTGTCACAAGCCTTGATTCCTTATTGGTCTTATATTATCGTTAAACCCTTATATTATCTTTGGTTTGATGTTAACGATAATAATTAATATTAGAGCAAGGCGGAAAACCAATATTTATTTCCAAAAATCTTGTAAAAAGGTTAACATAATAATTAACTACTTCATATTCTGCACGAAAATATCAATGAATAAACAATTGTATATTAGAGGCATATGTAATTTACGCGCGTCACATGATAAAATAAACAAATAACAGTATCAACTATCAAGGTTTTATTTTAAATCTTGTAACCGTACTATTTAGATTTCTAAAGTATATGCTGGCTGTTCTATAATTATAGAACTCTATTATAATATATATATATATATATATATATATATATATATATTTATAGGATGGATTACGAGAAAACTAATTAAAAGAAGCCTAAAAAACATATAAAAAATTTAAACTTTTTTAATAAAAATAGCTATATATAATATATAAAAACTTTTTTCAAAAAGAAAATTGTACTGCACATGCGCATTAATATGAAAAAGCCTAAATCATTTAACGCTCGCCCCACTAACACCCCTAAAAACCTAACCCCCCCACCCCACTCTCAAAAAACATAAAATTAAACACTAAAGTAAACCTTCAAAAACCTAAACCCTTCAAAAAACCTAAACCCCCACCTGCACATACATATAATGCATATGTGCATGCACATGTGTAACACAAGTTTTTTTTTGAATTTTTTAATATATAAAAAGTAGCGGTTTTTTGTAAGAAAAATTGGTATATTTTTAGGCATTTTTAGTTTTCTAATGATTCTCTCCATATATATATATATAACATAAATAAAGCATATCAACTTTGAGATACTATGTTTAATGTCAAAAAGTTATAAAAACAAATAAAAGTTGTATATGTAAAGCATATCAACTTCAAAACGTGGACCGCGAGAATTTCAAAAGAGTTGTAGCTGATTGTGATACCATTTGCTTCATTTGATTTTGCTTTGAGCATGTAGAGTTGGTTGCCCTTTGACTTAAGAAGTGAGCACACGCATTTAGTTTCATCTAATGGGACTCGATTGCACCGAACTGTAAATGTTATTTCTTTTTATGCAGCATACAAACTCAGCACCCCTTAGCATTAAAATACTGGTTTTTTTTTTAATTACAGATACAGACTGACTAAATAAATAAAAACTATAAGCTACTTATAAAACCATCCGTTATTGTTGCATACAACAATTTGCTGAAAATCTTCATTTGTTCAACTTCCAGCCCAATGAGCACTGATAAGGCCCCATCGTCAATCTTGCTTGATAACACATAACACCTACATCCTGATGGGATCCGTGCAGGGCCCACGTAGATGGGCCGGCCCCATCCAAAGTCCTGATCTGGGAGACCAGCCCAACTTATTACTTGAAGATTCGTGTGATTATAATCCTCACCCTCTAGATCTAGGTGTTGTTCCAGATAATTGAGTGCTGATTTTAGATAATCATTAGTCATCATCGCTAAAGCATTATGGATTTTACTTGATGCATACCAGAAAGGTTTGGATAGAATTTCGCCAGCGGTCGCTTTAGCAGCGGCTGTGAAGACCACATTACCAAAATAGCCTGGTGGAAGTGTTGGTTGTAAGAGAGCCCGTCCATCGACTGCAATTTTGAGCTTGGTGGTCTGATCGTCTCGCAGCCCACGGGCTTTACACAGCACTTCCAAATATGGCCCGAGAGAATTTCAAAAGAGCTGTAGCTAATTGTGCTAGCATCCGCTTCCCTTGATTTTGCTTTGAGCGTATTGAATTGGTCTCGTGTTAACTCGAAAAATGAGTAGACGGTTCTACTTTCATCTGATGGGACTTTTGGATCTGTGTGGTATTCGACATGGTCAAAAACGGGTTGTGGTTGGTCTTGTGCACGGAGGAGGTTCCGGTCAATGAAGGGTGGGAGAGTGATGTCAAGGCCACGAGCCATACCGGACCATGTGCTCATGAAGTGCATCGTGAACACCCCATCCATGACACGATGGTGCAAACCTACTCCTAGCTAAACCCCACCACATTTGAAGTAAGTTACCTAAGCAATATATTGTTACATGTCAGGTTTAAGTAGAAATAGTTTGCAAATATGTAAAATTAATTAATATTTTAAAACTGAGCCTTTTCTTTTTTTTTTCGAAGTCTGGAGTCTCGGCGAGAGGAACCTTTCTTTCTCCAGGATAGAGAAAAGGTTGGTCCCATCCTACCCTCCCGACACCTAACCAATAGATTGCTATGAGTGATATTTTACTAGGTACGTTTGTTTGTTTATACCTGCAAAGCGAGCAAAGGATCTAAATCAATTCCCAACATGGGAAAGAGTTTCAACAACTTAGATTGAGGTGCAAAGTCACCGAAATCATCGAGAACACCATCGGACTCGGCTTCCAAAAACAACACACCTTGTCCTTGACAATCGATATTACTCCGGCCGTCTTTGCCTTGTGCAAGTCGCCCTGCAAGTGGGTAAAACGCAACCAATGCCCTACTCAAAGCGTCCTTCATCACTTTCGTATCAAAGAAGTTGGAAGCCACCATTGGGCCGGTAAAAATACACCATTAGTGTGTAAAAGTTGGGGGCAATAAGATCGAGGCAAGAGATCCATAACTTTACCGTTGGTGTCTCGTCCACTGGTCTCACAATCGTCGATTCTCTCACCACCGCTTTCATATGTGTTTTTTATGTTCAGTCTTCGATGATGTTCTCAAACCATTTCAGCCTCAAGTATAAGTCCATTGAGCAGTCGTACATCGATTCCAACATGATTCTTGGACCACTAACCAAGTGCGTGTGTGTGGTTCAAAACTGGTATCAATAAACATATCCACTGCATGATACAAGTGACAAATGACAGTTGAGCCCCTCAAACAAATACCACAAGAATAGAATAAATACATATTACAGGGTAATTATAATTTTAAAACCACTTAAGTTGAGAAAACCATAAGATGACGTAATTAAGCATTGATCTTATGCAATAGGCATTTAATATTGACCAAGCTAAACCCAAAAAGCCCTAGGCTTATACTCTTATTCGTACCAGAACAATAAATCTTATACTAGCACAGCAATACAAAAGATGGTTTCAAGCTTAATTTATTATATTTTAATTTTGTTAATGTCAAGTCATTTCTGTTTTGTATATAGGCCATGATAATAGGTTGGGTTGTAAACGAATCAAACGAATACGAACAATGCCTTGTTCGTGTTCGTTCGTTAACGATATATGCGTTCACGGTTTATGAACATTTACAGAACAAGATTTTCTGTTCGTGGTTCATTATTAAGGAAAGGAGCGTGTTTATGAATGGTTCACGAACACGAATGAACACAGATAAAATCGTCGAAGACGGTGGTTGCTGGTGAGAAGGAGCAGTGCTAGACCTTGAAGTCCTAATCGCTGAACGTAGATCCATAGTATTTTTGATATGAATAATGAGAAGTAAAGTAGAACGGTGCATAAACAAGATAGAGATGGAGTTTCCTATTTTATTTGTTTGGTAATGAGATAAATAAGAATTAAAGAATATAAAAAGTTCAGAAAAAAATACTAAAAAATCTTTAGTGAACAACATAAACAAACGAACATGAACGAATGTTCATGAATACATTACCGACCATTCACGAACGCAATTGAACAAACGAGATATTTGTTCGTGTTCGTACATTTAACTAACCTAACATAATTTTTATTCATGTTCATCGTTTAATTAAACGAACGACCATATGAACTTCCCACCGTATGATTCACAAACTGTTCATTGAACGTACGGTTCGTTTATAGCCCTAATAATAGGAGCTACAAGCTGTGTTAGAACTCCGGAAAATAACTGGAACTCACTCAGACATTTAAGCAAACATTTGGTGTGTATGATTCTGTTTTGCAATTGAGAAACTACTTTTAATCAATTCATCGCACCCCTCATATTGCACATTGGGAAATCATAAATTAAGCAAATAACAACGTTAAATAGAACCATTTGTATATGCTTTATACCCTAACCGATTATACCCGACATGTTTACGACCAAAACCCGAATCAACTTTTAAGGGCTGATGCTGATCCTCGATAATGGATTTCATTGATGGGTTCTGCTTGGTCCGGCCTGGTTTGACAGCCTTGAATCTTGATCACCCAAGAGACCTCAAGATGGTTTGGGCCAATCCAGTCTATTTTGGCCCAAGACCAAAACCAAAGTTGCACATAACCAAGAACTGGGAATCAACCAGAATATATGGATTCGGTACAGTTTCATTCTTTAGTCATATTAAGTCAGCGGGTTTCCTCAGTTCCAATTCGAGACCGGCCATACTAAAATGCCATATGTGTGTGTTGACTAGACTAAGTATCTATAAGGCTAAGTGTAGTGGGGCACCTCAAAAATTATAGACCCTATCTAAATTAAATAAGCACACTATCTACTCAATGGGTCTAAATTAATAAGCACACTATCTACTCAATGGGTCTTCACATGTTGCTTAAGGCTTAAGTGCGTTTTGAAGTTAAAAATCATTGAGAATCAAAACCATAGGTGATTGTAAACAGGTTTTTTAAATCAGAGAGGCATATTTAATGCAAAGTGTTTTTCTGTGTTGTCGAGTTTGTTTAATAGGTAATTTGTCTGCTGCAATTCTATTGTTAATACATGTTGTTGCTGGGCTTAAGGCAGGAGGTTGTTATAACAGATCGGGTTGTTATAATAGTATTCGGGTATTTAGTGTTACCTGGGTCTATTTAAAAGCGTGTGCTCAAGTTCAGATCTAACTAACTGGTCACTTTCAGTCTCTTGCATTATTGGTGTCTCTCTTGGCGATTAGGGTTTCTACTGTGGTCTACTTAGATTCGCAGTGTTGAGTGCTTGTTATTTGTCAACATATTATCGTTTTGATAATCTGTAGTAGAATGTTCATCTTGTGAAGTTTTGATCTGTTCGTTGTTGTTGCTTGTGTTTGTACTTTCGTATTTTCTTGGGTAATAAACTCTTGGTTTGGGTACATCTTGTTCTTCAGATCAGTTTTTTGACATGGTATCAGTGCCATAGTGGCTCTTGAGTTGTTTCTGTGATCTTTCTTAGTCATCGATATATATTCCGTTGCGTAAGTGTCAGATCTATTAGATCATCTTGCTTATTAAAGGTTTTAGAGGTTTTATAGTATTGAAATCTGTGCCGATCAAGAAGCAGAAACCCTAGATCTAGGGTTTGAGTTTTGATCAACGTCTTGGTGAACTTTTTGTTTGCTGACATTGGATCTGAAGTTGTGAGTCGGTTTAGTGATTCTTGGAAGCTGCCGCTCTAGTTGGGGTTCAATACTAGAACATTGTAAAACCCTAACTAGATCTGGAGAGACCCTGACTTGGGTCTGTGATATTTGGTGAGATCGTTCTTTGCTTTCTCTCTATATCATTCTTTGCATTTAGGCATTGTTGGTGTCGAACTTGTTGGGCCGTTTTTTTATTGGGACACAGAGAGGGTACACTCTGTTGCATTTAGTTTAGGTGTGATATTTGTTTGTGGTATTATCTGGTTGGTTTATAGGTTCACTGTCTTTGTTTACTAAATCACACACAGCTCCTATACACAGGCTTGGGTAGGCACCTTGAGTGACGAACCTACTATCTGGTCCCTAGTACAGTTTCGCTGTGTAGGGTTTTTTTGCTGTGCTGTTTGGGTAGCTACATGTACTATGGCTGATCTTTTAAATTTGTTTGGTGAAACTATGATAAGTAAACTTGAACCAGATAACCCTTTGTATTTGCGTGCGAGTGATGCTTCAACTCAGTTTAATAACTTTAATCATCTTATTAAATACCTATGTGTGCATGTGATGCTTCAACTTAGTTTAATAACTTTAATCATCTTATTAAACTGATGCAGTTTTTAATGGGTTTAGATAGTGTCTATCAGTTTGTTAGGACTAGTCTACTTATTAGGGAACCTTTACCTACTGTCAAAGAAGCTTTTTTATAGTGTCTAGAGTAGAGTCTCATAGGCAATCTAATATGTCTTTGTCAAATGATAAAACTACGTGGTTGTTTGTTAAAACTAATACTGGTGTAGATAACAAAAAGAAATCAGTTAAGAATCAAAATCAAACTTTAAAATGTACTAATTGTAATAAAACAGGACATTCAATTGACAAATGTATTGAGTTAATTGGATATCCCTCTTGGATGAAACCACCAAGAGGGAATCAAGGGAAGAAAAGTAGTTCTAGTAATAATGTGAGTATTGATGATACTAATATTCCTGTTACTACTTTGACCACTGATCAGTTGTCTAAATTGTTAAGTTTAGTGAAAGAAAAGATACCTGAAACGGCTCAAAGCTGCAATGTTTCAGGTGGGATCTTTTGTTCTACTGTGTTTAGCAAATTTGCTTATTCTTTTGGTTCTGATATTGGGAATGGTTCTGGTTGGATAATTGACTCAGGAGCTAACAGTCATATCGTAAAATATGAGAAGAATTTAACTGATTATGTTGATGTATCTAATCTTAAAATTCATGTAAAACATCCTAATGGAACTAATGCCTATGTAACTAAAATAGGTTCTTTAACACTTACAGAAGGTGTGGTTTTGCATGATGTGTTTGTAGTTCCTGAGTACTGTGTAAATCTTATTTCTGTACATAAACTGGCCAGAGACAATAAGTTGTATGTGGGTTTTCATGAGTATATACAGGACTTATCAACCAAGAAAGTTCTAATGATTGGTAATTAATTTGAAGGTTTATATATGTGTGGAACTTCTATAGTTTCTAATAAGGTGTGTAGTCTTAGTAATTCTGATTACAAACTGTGGCATGCTAGGTTAGAACACCCTGCTGATCAGGCAATAAAATTCTTTAAGAATACTTTAAATGTGTCTTCTATTACTAATCATGGTCCTTGTGATGTGTGTCACAAAGCTAAGCAACATATAGAACCCTTTCCTTTAAGTGAACATAAAAGTTCTCAATTGGGAGAACTTGTTCACTTGGATGTGTGGGGGCCCTATAGGGTTGCTAGTAGAGAAGAACATAAATATTTTTTAACTATAGTTGATGACTATTCCAGAGCTGTGTGGGTATGCCTAATGAAACAAAAAACTGAAGTTTTGGAAAATCTCCAAGTATTTGCTAATATAATTCAAACACAGTTTGGAAAAAATGTAGAGGTTTTTAGAAGTGACAATGGGTCAGAATTTGTGAATAATCAAATGAGTAATTTTTGCAATAAAAATGGAATAGTTCATCAAACTACTTGTGCTTACTCCACAACAAAATGGTATTGTTGAGAGAAAGCATAGACACCTGTTAAATGTTACTATATCTTTACTCTTTCAAAGAAACGTTCATGTTAGATTTTGGAATGAGTGTGTTCTGGCTGCTACTTATCTTGTTAATAGGACTCCCTCTTTAGTACTGGATGGTAGAACTCCATATGAGTTAGTTTATAATTTTAAACCCTTCTTGAGTCATCGAAGAGTATTTGGTTGTTTGAGTTTTTGTACAGTTCTAAGTGACAGTGATAAGTTACATAGCAGGGCAGAAAAGTGTGTTTTCATTGGATACTCCAATGAAAAGAAAGGGTATAAACTGTTTAGTCTAGATTCAAAAACTATAATTTTTTCAAGAGATGTTAAATTCTATGAAACAGTGTTTCCATTTAAAGAGCAATCTGTTTTTGAAAATTATGACTCTAATCCTTCAAAAAATATAAATTCATTAAACATTTTTTATCTGTATGATAACTCAGAACTTATACAACCTGTGGAGGATCCCAATGATGACAGAAGGGTTCCAACAAATGCTGATGTAAAAACACAGGTAGTTCAGCAGTAAGAGGTTCATGAAAAATCTCCTGTCATGGCTGGTACACAGCAGACAAGTGAGAATCACGAATCAACTGGCATGGTAGAACCTGTGAATATTACAAAGGAAGCACAAACAAGTTCTGAGGGTGACATAGTAAGTTCTGACATATCTAGTGATCCTAGGAAATCTTCTAGAACTTCTGTTTTACCTAAAAAGTTAAGTGATTTTGTGCTTGATGGGAAAGTGAAATATGGAATTGAAAAAAATAATTAACTTCTCTAAATTGTCTTTAACTAATAAATGCTTTGCTTCTAATCTTTCAAAAACCATTAAACCTAAGACTTATAAAGAAGCTATCAAAGATCCTAACTGGATTACTGCAATGAATGATGAAATTCATGCATTACATAGAATCATACTTGGGATGTTGTAGATAGACCTAAGTGATGTAGGGTGCAAATGGGTTTATAAAATAAAATATAAATCAAATGGTGAGATAGAAAGATATAAGGCCAGGTTAGTAGCTAAGGGATTTAGTCAAAAAGAAGGTATTGACAATGAGGAAACTTTCTCTCCTGTAGTTAAAATGGTCACTGTTAGATGTATTCTTGCAATAGCTGTTCAAAACAGTTGGACCTTATATCAATTAGATGTAAATAATGCATTTTTATATGGTGATTTACATGAAGAAGTTTACATGTCATTACCTGAAGGATATCCATTAAATGATAAATCCAAAGTATGTAAATTAAATAAATCTCTATATGGACTTAAACAATCCCCAAGCATGTGGATTGAGAAACTAGTTGGTGTGTTACTTGACATAGGCTTTATTCAAAGCAAATGTGATACATCCTTGTTCATCAAATGTGTTGGTGATGTATTTGTTGTTTTGGTTGTCTATGTGGATGATATTGTTGTTACTAGTAACTCATTGTCTGAAATAGAGAATATTAAACAAAGTTTAAAGGCCAAGTTTCTTATTAAAGATCTTGGAGTATTACAATATTTTTTAGGGATTGAAGTTTTGCCATGTCAAAAAGGTATATGTTTATCTCAAAGAAAATATTGTACAGATTTATTGACTGAGTATGGAACGCTAGTATGCAAGCCAATTGGTGTTCCTATTGAACAAAGTCATTGATCGGGGTGTCGCGCCCCGGTCAAAGATAATATTTATATGCCCTAATTACCCTTAACAATGCGTTAGTGGTAGTAAGGGGTCGAACCACAAAGAGTTTGTGGTTTGTGATCGAATGTGATTGATTTTAATACAATTGTCACTTTATGAAGCTTGCTATAAGATTGATTATTTTGGTTTGTTTTGAAGAGATGTCGGATTGATCCGACAAAATTGGTTTGATTACTGAACTACTAATCTAGACAATTGCACAAAAACTGAATTATTTAATTAAAACAAAGGTTTTGAAACAAGGTTCACACCCAGTTCGGTAATGCAAATCCTAGGGTTCCTATACGTTTTAATTTCAACTCAATTGCAACAATGATCAACGAATTTAGTGCTACGTGGTTTAGGTGTCAAAAGCTATCGACGTTATAGACAACGGACTACAATACACTTCATTACCAAGAACATGTAAATTCTAACCTAGACAAGGCATAATCGCACATAAACATTTCGCAAAGTCAAATTTCATAACTCATTCGACAATTCACAAATACAATACCAATGCGAGACAATTATCATGGGTTTTCAAATCAAATTGCTATTTGTCACAAATCAAAACTCAAAACAATGTTGAACCCTAGAACTTACAAAAACCTATACCGTGGTGAAACCCTCGAATATTAGCCGCTCATGGTGAACGGGACTTGATCAATGGATGATTGGAGCTTGGTCATGATCGTCATGAAACCTTGAAAGTGAGGATGATGATGGTTAGGGTTTGGGATGGAAGATGGAATTAGATGGGGATGATGAAGGTGATGATTCGGTTAAGGTTATGATCGAAGATGATCAATTGGGTGATTGGATGGATTGGAATTCGTTCTAGATGAATGGTGTCTTGTTCTTGGCTCCAAGATAGGTTTTCAAACTCTCCAAACTCGTAAATCCTCACCAAATGGGTCAAACCAACATTAAAACCCGTTCAAAATTGAGTTTCAGCGACTAGCATCTAGGAGGGGCGTCTCCGACGGCCCAATGGGGTGTCGCCGACGGCCTCCGGTTGGTCTGATTCTTCTCCGACGCTCTAATCCACTGTCTACAAAAATTTTTGGCCGACAGGACTATCAGAGGGGTGTCGCCGACGGCCTAGGGGGCTTCGGCGACGGCCTCTCTAAATCATGTTTTCCTGTTTTTCCATTTTTCACTCCCGGTTGACCCGTTTTTCCGCCCCGATACTCTGAAACGCTCCCGAATAGCTCCTTAAACTCCGTAAACCTGTAAAACACAAATCTAATCAAAAGTAGGCTATTCGAAACTAAAAATTACGTAAAACATTAACTTAAGCTTAATAGGAACATCGGTTTTCGACCACGTATCACATCCCCACACTTGTCTTTTGCTTGCCCTCAAGCAAATCTGTCTTTCACTTTCACGTGGGTCGAATAAGGAACACATTTCCCATTCTCGAGACATGAGTTAAGGTCTAATTTCATACTCGGTTCATAATTTTTATTATTTTCAACTATTTAACGCTAATATGATTAACACATACAAAAAATGGTTATCCAAGATTAACCCGCCCTTGAAACTCACAATTCATACATACCCCTCACAATGTTCTCTCCACTCGGCTTATAATTTGGCTAATAAGTAATACATTAGCACTTTTGATCTAAACACACAAACCGATTAGAACATATACCCGCATAAGCTTGCAACTCAATCATTCTCCACCACCAAACACAAATATCAAGCACAAGTCAAAAGGTCTTGAACTGGTTGTATTGGGGCTAGGCTAAGGGTATGGAATGAGATGCTTTGAAAGTGGCTAAGGTGATGAAAACTCGATTTTTATTACACAATCAATATACTAGCATAATCGACTACAAAACAATAACTACAAGGCAAAAGTTTTCCGCTAAAAACTATCTATACATGCATTTTTCTTTTCTTTTCTCAATTGTTTTTTAATCAACAACTATCTATACATGCATTTTTCTTTTCTTTTCTCAATTGTTTTTTTTTTTTTGCAAATCCTAAAATCAAGTTTTCATCACACCGGTTAAAATATAAGTTTCAAAGGTCAAGGACTAAATGGGTTGGTCTAATGAAAGGTTTAGGCTCAAAATTGGCGACTAAGGGATTGATTTTTTTTTGTAAGGATATATAAATGGTGTCAAGTAAAAAGGTTTACCTAATGCCTCAATCATTCTTATGCTCATATTCGGTCTATGGTCTCAAACGTATCAAAAGTTGCAAGTTCTACAATACATGACTAATGGTCCACTCAACCAAAGAAATATATGCAAATATGATGTATAAAAGTGGCTCAAAATCTCACGTATAAAGAGGATGGTTCGCGATATGTATAAAATGTAAGTTTCTTAGGCGGATTATCCAAAACAACCACCCGTTAAATACCCGTCATGTTATTTTTTGAACTTGACCATGACAAAAGACCACATGGGTTGTGTCATCCCTCATTAACTTAGTTACTTGTGTTTTTTAGACCGCTTTAAACAAAGATATTTTGAAATTTTTTTGAAATTTTCCCCCATCCCCACACTTGAGGTCAACATTGTCCTCAATGTATAGTGTATAAATGAACGGGTCAAAATTGAAAAATGTTTTCTCCTCATCCCCACACTTGAGGTTAACATTGTCCTCAATGTGTAAGAATGGAGCTTTTAAAATGCACAAGTAATGTGACACGACTAACCCTCCCAAAATTTCACCCCGGAGAATAAAATACAAACTACAATCCACTTATTAAACAAAAAAAAGAACAATCAAAGCTAAAGGAAACGTATGCACCTAGTTTTTTTGCTCATTCTTTGTGTGCTCTTCAACTTCAACAAAAATGGCTGTCTCGCGAACCCAATGCACCTACAAATTTCAATCTTCGTGTAGAAGCAAGCTTCTTACAACTACAAAAATTTGTTAGTTACTTAGTTCTACCATTTTTATTAAAATAATTACTAAGGCATATAATTTATTCAACTTTGATTCTTGTGGAAAAATATTTTACAACAACAACTAAACTCACTTTCATAGGAATCACGATTGCATTTAGCGTATACAACAAGCCCTTTTAAACCTTCCGATAGCTCGGAAGGATGAGTAGGTCTCATGAGGGTTATCTAGGGAACACACCCACAAAGTTCATTTATCTACTAACAATAAACGAAACACAAAATGAATAATTACACAAAAATATACAACAACAAATACATAGCACCTCATGGTGGTCGAACAGAGTGTTTGTCGCCTACGAACTCTTCTATATCACCCACCGGCGATTCATACCATTTGGTCCCAAATGGACCAACCTTCTCAACCTCTCCTCTTCTGTTTCTCCTGAGTTGACTTCTTCACCTTCTTCTTCTTGACCGACTTCTTCTTTATTTCTCTGAACCTACCAACCATAGCACACGTCTTTTTGTTTGGACTCATGTCCACCTTAGGACACTCATCCTTACCAATCGAGTTAGTAAATTTAGGAAAAACATTCAAATTTAACTCCCGGTCCCCAAATTGCATGCTTACCATTCCCGTTGCACAATTTATTATGGCATTAGCAGTTGCCAGAAACGGTCTACCCAGTATGACTATCGGTTGTGTATCCTCAACAACACCCAACATAGTCAACTACCAAAAAGTCAACTGGGTAATAGCAATCTTCAACCTTCACTACCAATCTTCCACCATCCCCCTTGGATGCGTGGATGTCTGATCGGCCAACACCACAGGAGTGTCAAACTTTTTCAAAGGACCAAAATCATATTGCTCATACAGACTCCCAGGCAGTATGCTCACACAAGCTCCAAGATCTAGGAGTGCCCTCTTAATTTTAAACTTACCAATTTGGATTGAAATCAAAGGGTCTCCCGGATCTTGAGCTTTTTGGGGGAGGGCACTCGATAAAACGGCACTAACATGAGATATCAAATCAACCAGTTCGGGTAGTTTGTTGTGCGTTTTTCAATGCTTAACTCTTTCAAACATTCGACATGAGCAAGATCCTTTATTATGGCATCAAGCAATGGTAAATTGATTTTTGCTTGTTTAAAATTTTCCCACCTCTCGTCCTTTGGTGGGGTTTGTTTTTTCACTATTAATGCCTTAACTGGTTTTAATAGAGCCAACGGATATGGGATGGTTTCAAACTCCACACCCATATCATTGGCCCTAGCATGCAAATCAATTAAACAACTTTCACAAAAAGATTTTTAAAATTTTTCTTTTTCTATTTTTGATTGTGAAATTGTTTCCTGCCCATGTTCGCATTCATCGTTAAAATCCTCCACTACACCATTAACAACTTGTGGTAGTGGAGTGCCCTCAACACTATAAACCTCATCATTTGAAAGAAGACTTACCACGTTAATGTGCATATTCCTCACATTATTCGTGCTTGAACTTTGATGCTTCAGGTTCATTGTGGTGTCACTTGGGAGTCTTCCTCCACTTCCTCTCATTTGGGCCATTTCTTCGGCAAGTTGGCCCACCTGCTTTTCCAATGCCTTGTGCGATTTGTCACGTACCTCAAACTCTTTCTTCATCTTCAACTTTATCTCTTGATTCGAAGTAGTGATGGCATTCATGATTGCATCCAATTTAGAGTTCAAGGAGTCTTCACCACCCATTTGAGGGTTTGAGTTACCACCCCCATTACCGCCTTGGTTGTAGCCCCAATGGTAATTACCTTCACGATTGTGATACCCTTGGCCACCCCCTTGGTTGTAGTTTCTTTGGTAACCGCCCGAATTACCACTTTGGTGGTTTTGGTGCGTCGAACCGCCTTGACCGTCACCTTGATTTCCCAATTGGAAATTCGGGTTCACTTGATTCGAAGCATTACCATACCGAAAATTGGGATGATTTCTCAAACTCGGATGGTAAGTGTTGGAGTTCATGTCAAACTGTTTTCTATCTCCATACACTTGGCTCACCTCTTCGGTAGTGTGTGCCATACTAACTTGACAATTCTCGGCATGGTGACCGAGGTCACCACATTCTTCACACACAGCAAACTGTACCGCGCCCACCTCTGTTTTCTTCATTCGGGCCAACTCCCGTTCTAATGTTTCAATCCGGTCCTTGGGATTTACATCGCGGTCGGGCCAAGACTTTGAGATTGGATGCTTTTTATTTTGGTCCGCCATAGCCACGACCTTGGAGTTCTTACTCATCCTCTCTAAGAATTCTCAATCATCTTCCTCATGGTCGTTCAACAACATACGGTTACTTGCCGATTGCAAGTACTTATGATCTTCCGCATCTAATCCCCGTACGAAACACTTTAACAATTTTCCATCTAGGAATTTTATGGTGAGGGCATTTTCGAACCAACTCCTTGAAACGAGCAAGTGCCTCATGTAACAATTCACCCGAAAACTGTCGAAATGACCGAATTTCATCTCTCGCATCGTCAGTCTTCGCGATCGAGTAGTATTCATCCAAAAACACTTGTTGCATCTCCGTCCAAGTGTGAATACTATTTTCCGGAAGCATGAGGAACCACTGTTTCGCCTTGTCCTTCAACGGAAACTGAAATAGCCTAAGCTTCACCTCCTCAATCTCCAAATTGTGACCCCCGATCGTGCCACATATAGCCGAAAATTCCGCCAAATGAGTGTATGTTTCATCATTAGTCCTACCATTGAAATGAGGTAGGATGTTGATGTAAATGGGTTTGCACTCGAATGACCTTGTCCCTCGAGGTGTAGGCACAATTGTTGAGTCATTTTCGGTGACCACCGGTCTAAATCGCCCATTAACACCTTGCGGGCCTTGTTGTTGTGGACGACGCGGACCATTAACTTCTTGATTTATCGGCCGATAATTGCCTCTTCTATCACCACCTCTATCACCCTCTTGGTTACCGCCTCCTACGAATTGCGGAATCCGGTTATGGTTAACATTATGATTATTGTTGTAATTACCGTCATCCCGGTTCCGTTGATTGTGGTTTCGTGGTTGACGGTTGTTTCCGTAGCCGTTGCCTCTACCATAATCATAACCATATCCTTCGTTGTTCCCCACAAAATTGGCATTTTGATAGGCATCCTCTTCATAATCAAAACCCCGAGCTTGGTAAAAATTCCCTTCATTTTCGTTCCCCCAAGCGTCATCTTCGAACCGCTCATTATAATTTCCACCGTCATCCGAGTATTCCGAATGGACGCTCATATGCTCTGGTGATTGATAACCGGGAACACTATACGGTGCATCATCAGGAATGTTATTTCTTAACTAGTCAAGGTCAAGAAATTGGGCTTCGTTCGTGGGAATGCCACGATTTTGGTTAACTCCATGGTTGGCGTTAACATTTAAGGTTGGGTGGTAATGGGTTTTGTCGGTTTTGGTTTTGGTTTTGAGGTGGAGGTGTGGGTGTACGTTGGCTATTATTTTAATTCCGGCCACAATTTTGAAATGGTGGTGTTGGCGGTCTTGAGTTGTTACCACCCTCCGATTGATGGTTTTGGGCATTTTTGTTTTGGGGTTGGTAGTCATGATATTGGTTTTGGTTGTTGGGTTGGTTGGAGTTTTGGGGATCCATTGGAATTGATCCAAAAGATGGTGTAGGTGGTGAGTGGGTATTGAGTGGATTAGAGATAAGAGTTGCCTCTAACCGGTTGGCTAAGTTTCTTCTAACGAGCCGCTCAATTTCTTGTTCGAACACTAAGGGCCCGGGTCCTCCCGGAATATCGTGTATGCATGCACTACCTGTATCCTGCACAAGTAACACACACATATAACACAAAAGCAAATACCATAAAAAAGAAATAAGCACTTTAAACAGTTAATCACAAAATCAAACAATTCCAAACATAAACGGCATAAACTCCCCGGCAACGGCTCCAAAATTTGATCTGGGTGTCGCGCCCGGGTCAAAGATAATATTTATATGCCCTAATTACCCTTAACAATACGTTAGTGGTAGTAAGGGGTCGAACCACGAAGAGTTTGTGGTTTGTGATCGAATATGATTGATTTTAAATACAATTGTCACTTTATGAAGCTTGCTATAAGATTGATTATTTTGGTTTGTTTTGAAGAGATGTCGGATTGATCGAACAAAATTGGTTTGATTACTGAACTACTAATCTAGACAATTGCACGAAAACTGAATTATTTAATTAAAACAAAGGTTTTGAAACAAGGTTCACACCCGGTTCGGTAATGCAAATCCTAGGGTTCCTACACGTTTTAATTTCAACTCAATTGCAACAATGATCAACGAATTTAGTGCTACGTGGTTTAGGTGTCAAAAGCTATCGACGCTATAGACAACGGACTACAATACACTTCATTACCAAGAACATGTAAATTCTAACCTAGACAAGGCATAATCGCACATAAACATTTTGCAAAGTTAAATTTCATAACTCATTCGACAATTCACAAATACAATACCAATGCGAGACAATTATCATAGGTTTTTAAATCAAATTGCAATTTGTCACAAATCAAAACTCCAAACAATGTTGAACCCTAGAACTTACAAAAACCTACACCGGGGTGAAACCCCCGAAGTTTAGCCGCTCATGGTGAACAGGACTTGATCAATGGATGATTGGAGCTTGGTCATGGTCATCTTGAAGCCTTGAAAGTGAGGATGATGATGGTTAGGGTTTGGGATGGAAGATGGAATTGGATGGGGGATGATGAAGGTGATGATTCAGTTAAGGTTATGATCGAAGATGATCAATTGGGTGATTGGATGGATTGGAATTGGTTCTAGATGAATGGTGTCTTGTTCTTGGCTCAAAATGGGTCAAACCAACATTAAACCCCTATTCTTGGCCGAGGGGGCCGTCGGCGACGGCCTCTCTAAATCATGTTTTCCTGTTTTTCCATTTTTCATTCTCAGTTGACCCGTTTTCCGCCCCGATACTCCGAAACGCTCCCGAATAGCTCCTTAAACTCCGTAAACCTGTAAAACACAAATCTAATCAAAAGTAGGCTATTCAAAACTAAAAGTGACGTAAAACATTAACTTAAGCTTAATAGGAACATCGGTTTTCGACCACCTATCAATCATATAGTAAATAATACACTTTAAGTAATTATGGTCCTTTAGTTAATATAACTGGTTATCAACAGTTAGTAAGAAAGTTGATATATCTTTCTCACACCAGACCTGATATTTCATATGCAGTACATGTATAGAGTCAGTTCATGCATAGTCCTACTAAAGGTCACTTGAAACTTGCTTTTCATTTATTGAGATATTTAAAATCTGCACCTGGAAAAGGATTGTTGTTTAGTAAAAGTGATTATTTTAATTTGACAGCATTTGCTGATTCAGACTGGGCTAAGTGCTTAGTCACTAGAAAATCTGTGAATGGCTATTGTGTTTTTCTTGGAAATTGTTTGATTTCTTGTAAAAGTAAGAAACAGTCAACAGTGTCTAGGTCTTCAGCTGAGGCTGAGTACCGGTCTATGTGTGCTGCTGCATGTGAGGTAATATGGTTTAAAATATATTAAGTGAGTTACAGGTAAATGTAGAACTTCCTATTAAACTGTTTTGTGATAATAATGCTGCTATATCCATAGCAGCAGATCCAGTTTCCATGATAGGACCAAACATTTTGAACTTGATCTGTTCTTTTTAAGGGATTTAATTACCAAAGGTGTTATAAAAAGTTTTGGTATAAAGTCTTCTAGTCAGGTTGCAGATATTTTTACAAAGAGAGTACTATTAAAGGAGCATAATGTTTTATGTAAAGAGCTAAAGCTTTTTGACGTTTTTAATCAATAGAATTAAGAAGGGGTGCTAAAAAGGTAATTTGTCTGCTGCAATTCTATTGTTAATACATGTTTGTTTATATTTTTATCTAATTCTTGTTTTTAATTACCTATGCATATATGCTACTTGGGCTTGAGGTTTGGATGGACGAGTTAGGCTTAAAGAGCAGGACTTAAAGTTGTTGCCGGGCTTAAAGGCATGAGGTTGATATGACAGATCGGGTTGTTATAACAGTATCCGGGTATTTAGTGTTACCCGGGTCTATATAAAAACGTGTGCTCAAGTTCAGATCTAACTAACCGGTCACTTTCAGTCTCTTGCATTATTGGTGTCTCTCTTGGCGATTAGGGTTTCTACTGTGGTCTACTTAGATTCAAAGTGTTGAGTGCTTGTTATTTGTCAGATAATCTGTAGTAGAGTGTTCATCTTGTGAGGTTTTGATCTGTTCGTTGTTGTTGCTTGTGTTTGTACTTTCATATTTTCTTGGGTTAATAAACTCTTGATTTGGGTACATCTTGTTCTTGATATCATTTTTTGACAGAGTTCACTTAAGGAGAGAAAAGAACATAAAGTACAGGGAAGAAAGGAAAAAAGAGAAAAGAAAAAGAAAGGGATGTATTTCCTTTCAAATCGGAAGGAAATAAAAACAAAAGAATTTAGCCTAATTTTCCTTCCATTTCCATTATTTTCCTTCTTTAAGTGAAACTCGGGAATATATTTACATTTTCCTTTCTTTTCCTTCCTTAACTAAAACTAAAAAACACAAATATATTTTTATTTCCTTTCCATTCCCTTTTTATCCATTTTACTTTTTGCAATATTTGCATTTGGTTAAATAATGGAGATTGGTTAAATAGTGGAGATCCAGATGAAGATTGCTGTAGAGAATCCACGATGGTGAGGCCGGAGACAGCGACGAAAAAACTATGGATCTCTATTGCACAGTCGATTTCCTAGGACCTTCTTGTAACTTGGTTTCATGATTGAAAAAGCAACACCAAACACACCAGTAAACTACAAATCTAAGATTGAAAGTGTGAATTATGAAATAACAGGATCTTCCAATTATTTATTCATAGATTACACAAGATCTACATTGTTTATGTTTGACATACATCGACACATATATAGGATGTGAAACCTTGTGATAGAGAGCAACGGTTATGGTGGCACCATTTCATGTGTAACTCATCATACGCCACCGTTTCACAATTCTATAATACAACATACATACTGAACTATTGACCCGGGCTTTATCTAAAGTGTTATGTCCCATTAATCCATATAGTACAACCCTATAATACAACATACATACTGGACTATTGACCTGGGCTTTTATCTAAAGTGTTATGGCCCATTAATACATATAGTAGAAGTCTCCGTGATTTGTTTCATTTTCACCTATAGTTCCTATACTTCTAAAATTACAGCTATAATCCCAGCTTTTGCATATTTGTTCTCGGATAGTCTGTAGCTTGAATGAAGATTAGTTTTTAGTGTTAAGTGGGTGTTAAAGGATCTAAATACCTTTACAGCTAACCACGTTATTTTCTTCAGTTAATTTCCCTCACATGCATAACATGTGAGGGTATATTCGTCATTTTGGTTGATCTTCCACCCACTTCAATTATAAAAAAAAGAATATTTAAGTTTTAACCTAGTTTAAACAAAGTTTGGTAAAACGTACGCGACTACAGAGGAGCACGATTACCGTTTAATAGTGTTTAAGTCTAACTTGCGGCGTCCTAAGCGTCACCAGTTGTTGGATCCGACTACTGAACACGGTGTTACGAAGTTCTCTGATTTGACGGCATCGGAGTTCCATGAGAGGTATCTAGGGTTGAAGAGTCGTTTGTCGTTTCCGCCTGATGCGAATAAGGCGCCGATTCTTCCAACTGATGATAATCCTGAAGAGTTTGATTGGCATGATCAAAATCTGTGTCAATCTTTACAGCTTAGTGGGCTAGCTTAACAAGATTCCTATCTTAATTCCGGGTTCGCCAGAATCCGGCGAAGTCGCCGGAGAAGAAGACCAGAAAAGAGGGTGTTTGGTTTTTAAAAGTTTGGTTTTATTGCACATTAGTCCCTGCGGTTAGAATTTTTTTAAAATAGGTTAAACCTTAAATATTCTTTTTTCTTATAATTGACGTGGGTGAAAGATCAACCAAAATGACGAATATACCCTCACATGTTATGCATGTGAGGGAACTTAACTGAAGAAAATAACGTGGTTAGCTGTAAAGGATTGGACCCGCAACAAAAATAAACTTAAAGGCTGTTTTTAGCAACTTTTAAACATTAAGGCTGGAACCTGTAAGTTTGAGAAAACATAAAGCATGTTTTGTGCAATTTACTCTTATATTTAAAAATTTATATGAGACCCACCCTATCCATTTCATCTTCACCACCACCACCATCTCCAGCATCATCACCACCGCAACACCTCCACAGCACACCGCATAACACCTCCACTACCACCACCACCCCATTTCCCAACCACAACCATAGCAGTGCAAAAGAATCTTCCTTTCTCTTGACATCTATTCAAACTCCTAATTTAGCTGTAACAAGGTCCCAATGTCTCTTCACATGCACATCACTCCAATTTTAATCACAAATTCATATGGAACCCCACTAACATTAAATAATCTTTCATCAACTCATGACACCGATTCACAAACATAATTAAATCACGAAGCTGAAATACTAAAAGAAACTACAACTTCAACAACAGTATACATTAAACGGTGGTTGCAGGTTCGAGATCAAAGTTGCAGGTTTGTGATAACAAACCAGACCAGACCAGACCAAAACCCAAAAAATTAACAGATGTTTCATTGTTAAAACCGGCCATTGTGCCTAAAGACGCATGGTCGGACTGGTGTGGGTCCAGATTTAACTGGTTCGACGGATCCGGTGGCGATGGAGGTGTGTGGTGAACACACGGTGGAAATTTGTAAAACACGCATGATTGGAACATATAACGAAACTTGAGTGACTTTAGCAATACAAAAAAGATGGAGTGACTTTAGTGAAACGAAGAGAAAACTTGGTTTCTATTCTGTGAAGTTTTCCCTCACAAAAAATAGTGAACATTAGCTAATTAAGCGAAATCGAAACAACAAAAATTCCCATGAATTAAAAAGCTTAATTGCACCAAACAAAAGTTCCCATGAAATGTAAAAGCTTACTCTCTTCTTTGCAACCGATTTGTATTGTGACACAATTTAACATGCAAACACATCACACGTGGTCAACCATAACTAACGTATCACAACTTAGCATTAAGTATTGAATAGTAGGTTAGCATAAATAGAACTCTTCTAGATCTCTTCTTTTTTAAATGAATTGTGCTAGCTATCAGTCGGATCGATAAATAAACAAAGCGATTTTATGTGATTGCAGGATGGTGTATACAGTGAGCATGTCTGAACTCAATTTACTTTTAAAGCGAAGATAATTAGTAGTAATATTAATATTAAGTTTATAAAATCTTGTGAATGAACATTGATCACTTGGGATTACTACATTACTACATGGGATTTGTAGGTTCAAAGAACAATGGAAAGAAAGACTATTGGGAGATGCTTAAAAGATGGAAATCAATTATAACATCTTTCTTTATTATATATTAAAACAATTTCTATGACTTGTGTTTGTATGGAACTCTAGTATTTATAAATAATTTTCGACAACAGGCGCATAGATCTAATTTTATTACTCACAAATAAACACATATCTTTGCACACTAAACATGTTGATAATAAAAACCATTGAAACACGGTTAATTACCTGATCTCTTACGAGATTTCCAGAATTCGCCATTCATAATGGCTACTTTACTAGAATTTGCCATTTATAATGGCAAAACATGCAGAATTCGCCATTCAGAATGGAGTGTGTATCTTTACCAATGATTAAAGCTTACGCATTCCCTAAAAGTTCCTGTCACACCCTACACCTCAAGAAGATTCGCCATTCATAATGGAGAAGGCATTAATTGTGAAATATTTTTTATAGTGGCATTACTTGTGAAATTTTTTTTGAAGATGGCATCATTTCTGCCAAAACCTCCAAACTACGGTCTGGTAAGATTTTTTTACGGATCTCATCTCTTGATCTACGGATACTAGAGACCGCCGCTCAACCAAAGTCACCGACCTTGCTTTATTTTTTTCTTCTTTTTGGTTGATCGCATCTCTTGATCTACGGATCTAAGAGACCACTAGTTGCAGCTTGTTAGCCTCGACACACCGTCACACGACTACGGTCTCCCATTGTCAACCTACCTCTAGCATCTCATGTTTATCATTCCAGGAACCAAGAACCACTGAGCCTCAGCTGCGTAATCCGAACAAGATTCGAGATATTTTTAAAAGTATGGATACATGGCACAATCAAACACATGGATGGAAACATAAAGCACAATATGGGTTTGTTGAAAATGTTTGGATTTTCAAGTCAATCTAAGCATGTATTAGTTATTGGTTTTATGTTTTACTCTCTCGCTACTACTGCGGGGGAGTATTTAATATTAGGTTTATCATTATGATCCCATAGGCCTGTTAGGTATATAGGATTTGCATTCGGTTCTCTATATATTGTAACGCATTATGCGATAATTATCCAATCAAGTCTCTTACCATTTAATATATCAGACATGGTCAACCATAACTATCGCATCACAAGTTAGCAATATGTATATCACAAAAATAAAGTACATCTTGAAAGACTAATAATTTACATCATCTAGTACAAGGGATATATGGTAATTAGTATAAAGATTGGCGGTTACAAAGTTGAGGGGCCATTTGTGACTAAACAGAAGATAGAAACCAACACCCTCAAGGGGTGCGATCTCTTGGAGACACATCTCCATGATCGATGGCAGCGATTCAACAAGAAGGGACGCAACTCTTCATCAAGGGACACACCTCTTCGGGTTAAATCTCAATCACACATTTCAAGGGACACACTCGTTCACGAAGAGACGCGTCTATTCACTCGTACCTTTAGGAAACTATAAATAGGGATAGATAGTTTCATTTGTAGTTGTTCAAATTCATGTATTATCACTTTCAATATTCAATAAAGTTACGTTTATCATATGCGATCTAGAGACCAAAGATCATTTTGGGCAACAATTGGTATCAGAGCATCAGGCTCTACGGCATCGCAGGGAATTCGCGATCAGGTTCTATCTTTCAATTCGCAAGTTTCAATTCGGTTTATTAGTTTTGGTTCAGGGTTTCGAACCAGGGGTTAGAAATCAAGGGTTTTGATTTCGGGGTTATAGTGCGAAGTTGATTGATTGGTTATTACGCGTTTCGGGATACTCGCAGGTTAGAAATAAGTTTGGTTGATTACAAGTTTGTCAAAAGTGAAAATTGTTCGGTCAGAAAATATGTCAGGAACGACAGGAGGGTCGAGTCCACAAATTGTAATCCAAAAGGAAGGAAGTTCTCTTTCCCAGTTTCAGTGTCCAATTCTAAAATCGACGAATTATACGGTTTGGGCAGTTCGTATCAAAACGATTTTAGAAGCGAACGGACTATCAGAAACGATTGAACCAGGAGAAAATACACAGACAGATGTTAAGAAAGACAAGTCAGCGATCGCTTATCTGTTTCAAGCAATACCGGAGGATGTTGTATTGCAAGTTGCAAGTTGTAAAACTGCAAAGGAGATTTGGAAAAATCTAAAGACAAGACATGTTGGTGTTGATCGGGTACAAAAGGCGCGTTGGCATACACTCATTTCAATATTTGAGTTAATGCAAATGAGGGAAGATGACACTATAGACTCTTTCATTGCAAAGACAAATTGTGTTGTTACCCGGGCAAGTGAATTAGGGACAACGCTAAGTCAACCGACTCTGGTATGCAAACTCTTTAATGTCGTGCCAGATAAGTTTACCCAGATTGTCGCCTCGATGGAACAGTACTCCGATCTAGAAACAATGACGCTAGAAGAAGTAGTCGGAAGGTTAAAGACGTTCGAAGAAAGACTTAGCAAAAGAAAGGTAGCCCAGGAGAAAGTCAAGACAGGTTGATGTTTACACATCAAGATAACAACACTGGTAGAGGAAGACAGTTTGGAAACCGCGGGCGTGGGAGGTTCAACCCACCGCGAGGAAATTGGCGAGACAACAGAGACAGGCAAAGCACTAAGAATGAAGGATCTTCATTCAGACGTAGAGGTGGAAACTCTAAGAATTGGAGGAAGTTTGGAAGGAGCCAAACAGACTTGAGTAAAGTTCAATGCTTCAAGTGTCAAAAGTTTGGACATTACAAGAAAGATTGTCCCGAGAAAGACGTCATATAAGAACAATCAAATCTCGTCGAGGAAGATGAAGCACCAGTGTTACTAATGGCGATTGAAGAAGAACACGTTGTTCAAGAAAGGGTTCTGCTAAACGAAGAATGCATAGAACCAGCAAGGTACGCCATGGAAGATGAAAGTCTATGGTACTTAGACAACGGTGCAAGCAACCGTATGACAGGTGTGCGAAGTCACTTCAGAGAATTAGACGAAAAGGTGTCAGGACAAGTACGTTTTGGTGATGGGTCGCACATAGAGATTAAAGGAATAGGTTCAATACTGCTGGAATGTCAAAATCAAGAGCAAAGGATTATCTCTCAAGTATACTACATTCCAAGTTTGAAGTCCAATATATTGAGCCTCGGACAACTCACGGAAATCGGTTGCAAAGTAAATATGGACAGAGATCTGCTAACACTCCGCGACAGAAATAGAAAGTTATTAATGCGAGTCAAGAGGATGAAGAACGGGCTTTACAAGGTTAAGTTGAAGATTGGAAGACCAATCTGTCTGCTCTCAAACACAGAAGATTTAGCATGGTTATGGCACGCGAGGTTAGGCCATTTACATTTCGATGCTATCAAAGAAATGACTCGGAAGAACTTGGTACATGGAATTCCACCAATAAGTCATGCCAGTCAAATCTGTGACGCATGCTTATTAGGGAAACATAGTAGGACACCATTTCCAAATCAGGCGAAATTCAGATCCTCAAAACCTCTAGATTTAGTCTATGGAGATCTGTGTGGTCCTATATCCCCATCAACACATGCTGGGAGGAAGTATATATTTCTACTTGTAGACGATTGCACTCGCTACATGTGGGCATATTTACTAACCTCCAAGGATCAAGCATTCGAAACTTTTAAGCAGTTCAAAGAAATGTGGAGACGGAAACACGAACCAAGTTAAGGATGCTAAGGACAAATAGAATTCACATCGGCTGAATTCAACAAGTATTGCAAAGACAACGGCATAGGAAGACAGCTCACAGGGCCGTATTCCCCACAGCAAAATGGAGTAGTAGAAAGAAGAAACAGGACGATGTTGTCAACTACGCGCAGTATGTTAAAGGCAATGAACATGCCACAAAATTTTTGGGGTGAAGCTACACAACAAGCAATATACGTACTAAACAGGGTTCCAACGAAAGCGTTGGTGAACAAGACACCATATGAAGCTTTGAAAGGAAGTAAGCCGAATCTTGAACACCTAAAAGTTTTTAGTTGCACTGCATATGCTAAGGTACTACCACTTCAGCAAAAGAAGTTGGATGATAGAAGTGCACCTATGATTTATCTTGGATTTGAAGAAGGATCGAAGGCATTAAGATTATATGATCCAGCAAAGAACAAAATATGTGTCAGCAGAGATGTAAAGTTCATGGAAGGTCAACCATGGAACTGGAATAGCTATATGGAGACGGTAGATTCAGGGAATCCCGAATGGACAAACTTTGTCATTCAAGATGATGACAACCCTCCAGAGTTAGAGGAAGATGCACCAAGTAGTCCAGGAAACAGTGGTCCACATCATGAAGATTCAGGAATAGATCAGTCGGAGAATCCAGACTCCTACATGACACCACCAGCACACTCAAACAATCAGAACTCATCGGGAAGTTCAAGCAGTTTGTTAAGTGGTGGTCCATCAACATCAGAAAGTACAATAGAGAGTATCAGTGATACTCCAGTAAAGCTAAGAAGTCTCGAAGAATTGTATGACGAGACAGAAGAAATTCAAGTAGATCCACATGAATTACTACTTGCTGAAGAAGAACCAAGGAATTACAAGGAAGCATCGAGTGACAGCAAATGGATTGAAGCAATGAAGGCTGAGTTAGATTCAATAAACAAGAATAACACTTGGAGATTGACTGAGTTGCCAAGAGATCACAAGGCAATAGGATTAAAGTGGGTTTTCAAAACAAAGAAAGATGCAAGTGGAAAAGTCACTAGACACAAAGCAAGGCTGGTAGCAAAAGGATATGTTCAGCAACACGGGATTGACTTTGATGAAGTCTTTGCACCGGTAGCACGCATAGAAACAATACCACTAATGTTGGCTTTAGCAGCATATCAAGGTTGGGAGGTACATCACTTAGACGTGAAGTCTGCATTCTTACACGGAGATCTCAAGGAAGAGGTCTATGTCTCACAACCAGAAGGATTCGTAAAGCCAGGAGATGAAGGAAAGGTTTACAAACTATCAAAAGCACTGTATAGATTAAGACAAGCACCACGTGCTTGGAACACGAAGTTAGATCAAACCCTACAGTCACTTAACTTCAAGAAGTGCACTTTAGAACATGCAATCTATACAAGGACAAGTAAGACTTCTACACTGATAGTTGGAGTCTACGTTGATGATTTGATAGTTACTGGAACATCAAGGAAGGAGATAGATGTTTTCAAGTCTCAGATGGAGAACAAGTTTGAAATGAGCGATCTTGGATTGCTAGCATACTATCTGGGAATAGAAGTTACACAAACAGGGGGTGAGATAGCCATCAAGCAAACATGCTATATCAACAAGATACTCAAGGAAGCTGATATGTTAACCTGCAACGATACAAAGATTCCTATGAATCCAGGAACACAATGAACGAAGACTAAAGATGGAGATCCAGTAGATGCAACGCATTACAGAAGCCTGATAGGTTCTCTCAGGTACTTATTGCACACAAGGCCAGATCTATGTTACCCAGTCAGTTTGCTTAGTAGATTCATGCAAGAACCAAAGGAGCATCACTTGAAGGCAGTAAAGCAAGTACTACGTTATATCAAAGGAACGAAAGAGCATGGAATTATCTACAAGAAGCAAGGAGGATGTAAAATCACCGGTTATAGCGATAGCAGTTATGGAGTTAACACAGACCAAGAAAAAGGAACAACTGATCTGGTATTCTACTTTGGAGAATCACCTATAACCTGGTGTACACAAAAGCAACAGACAGTGGCACTCTCATCATGTGAATCAGAGTTTATGGCAGCCACTGCCGCAGCATGCCAAGCACTATGGCTTAAAAGATTGTTAAGTGAGATTACAGGCTGGAAGGAAGAGAAGATAACACTCAGGGTGGATAATGTTTCTGCAATAGCACTCATGAGGAATCCAGTCTTTCATGGAAGAAGCAAGCACATAGATGCACGCTATCATTTCATAAAAGAATGCGTGGAGAATGAGGACATCGAAGTAGAACACATAAGTGGAGAACTACAACGGGCAGACATACTAACAAAGGCACTAGCAAGGGTCAAGTTTGCTACAATGCAGAACTGCTCGGAGTTCAAGATCTACAACAACCCAATGATGTTCATGATTAGGGGGGTGAATGAAAGACTAATCATTTACATCATCTAGTACAAGGGATACATGGTAATTAGTATAAAGATTGGCGGTTACAAAGTTGAGAGGCCATTTGTGACTAAACAGAAGATAGAAACCAACACCCTCAAGGGGTGCGATCTCTTGGAGACACATCTCCATGATCGATGGCAGCGATTCAACAAGAAGGGATGCAACTCTTCATCAAGGGACACACCTCTTCAGGTTAAATCTCAACCACACATTTCAAGAGACACACCCGTTCACGAAGAGACGCGTCTATGCACTCGTACCTTTAGGAAACTATAAATAGGGATAGATAGTTTCATTTGTAGTTGTTCAAATTCATGTATTATCACTTTCAATATTCAATAAAGTTACGTTTATCATTTGCGATCTAGAGATCAAAGATCATCCTGGGCAACACATCTGCATAGATCATAAGTTTTTAAGAACTATAAAATAATAATGCAGGACAAATAAATAAATAAAAACTATTACCTACTGATAAAAAGGATCAATTATTGTTGCATAAAACAATTTGCTGAAAAGCTTCATTTGTTCAACTTACAGCCCGATGATGATCGATAGGCTCCCATCGTCTATCGGGCTTGGTAACACATAACACCTACCTTCTGATGGGATCCGTGCAGGGCCCATGTAGATGGGCCGACCCCATCCAAAGTCAACATCGTAAATCGGGAGTCTGGCCCAACTTATTACTTGAAGATTTGTGTACGTATAATCCTCGCGCTTTAGATCCAGGTGTTGTTCCAAATAACTCAGTGCTGATTTTAGATAATCACTAGTCATCATCGCTAAACCATTATGGATTTTACTTGAAGCATGCCAGAAAGGTTTGGATTGAATTTCGCCAGCGGTTGCTTTAGCAGCAGCTGTGAAGATGACATTACCAAAATAGCCAGCGGAAGTGGTGGTTGTAAGCGGGCCCGCCCGTCTACCGCAGTTTTTAGCTTGGTGGCTTGATTGTCTCGCAGCCCGCGGGCTTTACACACGCACTTCCAAACATGGCCCGAGAGAATTTCAAAAGAACAATAGCTAATTGTGCTAGCATTAGCTTCCTTTGATTTTGCTTTTAGCGCATTGAGTTGGTCTCGTGTTAACTTGAAAACTGAGTAAACGGTTTTGGTTTCATGTGATGGGACTGTTGGATTTGTGTGGTATTCGACGTGGTCAAAAACAGGTTGTGGTGGGCCGTGTGTACGAAGGAGAGTCCGGTCTATGAAAGGTGGGTGAGTGATGTCAAGGCCACGAGCCATATCAGCCCATGAGTTCATGAAGTGCATCGTAGACATACCATCCATGACATGATGGTGCAAACTGACTCCTAACGAAACTCCACCACATTTGAAGTAAGTTACATACTCAAAGAGAATTGTAACATATATACACATATAAATTTAACTAATAATTTTTAAGAGGCTGACTCACGCATCCTTTAGTTCTATAAGCCACCTTTGGTGTAAAATTAATTAATAAAAATACTGTTCATATCCTTAATATTTATATTATATGCCCGCACAACCAACAAAAGATCCAACTCAATTCCCCGAGAGGGAAGGAGTTTCAACAACTTAGATTGAGGTGCAAAGTCACCAAAATCATCAATTACGCCATCAGACTCGGCTTCCAAAAACAGCACTCCTTGTCCTTGACAATCAATCTCACTCCGGCCGTCTTCGCCTTGTCTAAGTCGCCCAGCAATCGGGTAAAATGCAACCAACACCCTGCTCAAAGCGTCCTTCATCACTTTCGTATCAAAGAAGTTGGGAGCACCATTGGGCCGGTAAAAATAAACTACTAATGTGTAAAAGTTGGGGGCGATGAGATCGAGGAAAGAGTTCCATAGCTTCACCTTCGGTGTCTCCTCGGCTGGCCTCACCATCGTTGATTCTCTTACCACCACCTTCATTGTGTTTTTTTTGTTCAATTAAAGATGATGTTCTAAACACCATTTCAGCCTCCTTTATAAACCCGGTGAGCAGTCATTTATTTGAGGGGCCCCACTGTCAGTTCTCATATTACAAATCTCGCACGCATAGCATACAGATTGCAATATTTACACGTTATTATAATGTACACTAATAGTAATATTATACATACATGTTAGACAATGTTTTTGTGAAGAAGCTGAAGATGAAGATGTGCTTTGTGTCTGAAACTGTCTCACCTTGAGCAATTCCCAATTTAACTTTTCAGTAGGAACCAAGTTTCTTAGTGTTTTTTTTACTAACTAGAGTCGAAGGTATGCCCGCGCTACACGGCGGGCAACAACGTTCTCACTTTCCCTCATGCAATGTGAAGGCTATTCGGTTGGTATCAGTTTGTTACAGCTACGGTACTGGCACATGCTACAAAAAAACATAACAAATTCGGTCAATATCATCTCAGTATTGTCACAGCCTTGGTGGTCGGTAAATACCAATTATAATAAGAAAAATTGTTAAAATTTAAGCTACATAACAAAGGTAAAAAAGGTAAAGAAGAAAAGTAAAAAAAATGGTGCATTGGCACAAGGATGTGACGGAAGTTTGATTGGTCTCGGTTCATGACAAACGAAAGAGAAAATCTAAATTAAACGATATTTGTTCCGCCTGGTAAAACATAAAACCCAAAAAGCAATCAACTTACAATTAAAACGATTAGTTAGATTAAAATTTTAGAAAAAATAAGAACTCTTTTATAAAATTAGAAAAAAAAAACATATGTCAAGAGAACATACATGCCAAAGAAACGCACGGTGCATTTTAGTTGCTCTACACCATTAAACTTCTTTTAAACAATATTTGTTCCGCCTGGTAAAAAACATAAAACCAAAAAGCAATCAACTTACAATTAAAACGTTAGTTATATTAAAATTTTAGAAAAAATAAGAACTCTTTTATAAAATTAGAAAAAAAAAAACATATGTCAAGAGAACATACATGCCAAAGAAACGCGCGGTGCATTTTAGTTGCTATACACTATTAAACTTCTTCTAAATAATATATGGATAATATATAGGATAATTATTATTATTACTTGTATAATAAGACAAATCACATAAATGTATATATATAAGGTGTTTGAGGGACAAAAGTGAAAGTTCACTAATTTTAATATTATTTTACTAATTTGGATGAAAATAACGTTAAAAGAGGGGTATGGTTAATCATGCATCATGTTGTGCCGTTGATTGCCGAAAGACAATAGGGTACACATGCTAATCGGCTTTTGTCTCAATTATTGAGTGTTATATGTCTTATGTCAAATGTTTGATGCAAAACTACTATTGAGCCGGTGGTCTCACCGGAAGCAGCGTCTCTATTTCGACGGGTAGAGGTAAGGATGTCTACATCTTACCCTCCTTAAACCCTACATTAGCTTTACTATTGATGGGATTATGATGACGAGAACAGATTACATAAAGAATTCTTCTAAGAAGCACAAAACTATAAATCGTTCTACCACAAACAATAGCCAAGTCAAACTAGTTTCACAATTGGGTCAAAAGTTTTCCCATTCATACTCTAATTTGTTTATTATTTGAAGTTTATAAATGAAACTGGATAATCTACACCCCGAAAAGGAATTACCTTAACAATGTTCTCCATTATCACACATTTGACTTCTGAAACCTTGGCCTTGAACTTTGTAACCTTGCAAATTTCTTCAGGATGATCCACACCATACTGCATCTGTTCCTTCAGCTTTGGGTCTGGTAATAGTAAGCTTAACCATAAATAAGTAATTAATCTAGAACAAATTTTGTAACGAAATGAAGAACCATATTACCCGAATTCTTTATTCAAACTATGGGCAATACCTGTAGCAGCTTTCCCACCAATGTAGTTCTTGTAAAGTTATCTTTGATTTGCTCAGAAAAGCCATGGAACTTGTCTGCCAGCAGATTCAGATAAAGATGAAAGTCATAATTCATTAACATCTATTTCGGTTCCAGGTTCCCAAGCCCAAAAACCGTTGTTTGGATTTTCAGTTCAACAAAAATTGTATATGAACAGACCCTTAAACCCGTTACATACCCGAACCGGAAATGTTGTAAAGGGCTCGGTTTAGGTTCTTGAAATAAAGCAGTTTTGGTTATCGGTTCTGGGCCAGCCCGGACCGGTTCGGATGGTTCTAACTATTGTAGGAACTAGGTTCACTTTTTATAAAATATAATTATAAAATATATAATAACGAGACTCTCGTTATTCGTAGGAAATATAAATATATAATAACGAGACTCTCGTTATTCGTAGGAAATATTATAGCTGTAACGCCCCAAAACCCGAATGTTTGACTCACTAGTATGGTTTCATAAGATATGGAATGAAAAGTGAAAACTACGTTATTTAACTTATTTAGAACTATAAGGATTTGTGGTCAATGAATTAAGATGGCAAACATGAGGGACTAAATATAGCATGTTGAATAGAAGTTTTTATAAAAGAAAAACAAAACAATACAATGTGCAGGTGTGTGTGTGTGTGTGTCGTGAATGGAACAATGAAGAGAGGAGAAATCCTCTCTTAAGAACAAGAGTGCAAATGCAGCCAATCAAAACCAAAATCGAATGAAAAAACTTGCATGGACAAAGATCTCTCACCATCTAGCTATAACAAACATATGGTAAGTTTTAATTTTGATTTGATGATTTTTGTATGAAGTGGGTTATGATTAATCGGCAAATTTGTATGAAATTAAGCATGAACATATGTTAGAATCACCATATGGAACGTGAATTGTACATAAGTTTGATGTCATTTGATGTTTGGGGGTAAAACCCACTTCTAATGGTGAAGATGATGACATGTGTTTCACCCATGTCAATCCTTGCTTAAATCATTGATGTGTATGTTGCATGTAATGAATTATTGCTAGATAGGTTGAGTATAGTATGTAGTTTAGTTGTATTTGATGAATGAAAGCAAGGGATAGGTAATCAAGCTTGAACGGGTTGTACATTGTGCTTAGATAGTAGTACGCACACTAAGTGTTTGATGAAACGCATAGGGTGAGATTATTAGATGAGAATTGTATGCAAATAATAGGTGAACATGTATAGAAAGTGATGATGATATACTTGATAGTAAAACAACATTAGGAATGTATTTGATAAGTTATGTGAAATGTAGTTGATGATATGATTCGGTAAAGGAATGCTTTAGGAATTAGTACCCTATATTTGAATGGTGGTGCACATCATGAGTTGGATTAGTGGTTTAGCGGTAATTAAGAAATGGATGTGTATGAAATGTATAGCTTGTGGACTTACTAGTAATTATTGATGTTGAGATTATGTTAAACTGCTAGCTTTGAATGTGGTTGACAATTTTAGAATCATGAGAGCTTGGGTTTGGATTGATTTGGTCATACATGTTGATGACGTAGCTAAGTGATCATGTAGTTGTAAGTGTATTGCATCGTGAGTATGAAATATACATAGTGTCATTTGTATAGTCTAATATGATGACGCGAATATATGAAGTTATGTTGAAAGTTCATGTGATAAACGTTGACTTCTGAAAGTCAACTGCGCATAAGAAGCATGGTTAGACTTTTTGTCACAATTGTAAGATATAGAAAGTCATATGGTACGTGATATATTAATATGTGTTATATGTGATGACATAGTGAATAATATAGTTTGAAAAGATGTGATTTTGGGTATATGCCATATGCTTGTTAGAATTGACTAATGAAAGCCAAATGTGAGATATGCATTAGATATGACCGTTAACGTGTACAATCATGTATACTAACAAGAATGTGAATGTGATGACGTGAAAGTATAGGGATCATGTCAAGATGGATGGAAGCATGGAAGGCTAACGGGTCAAAAAGGAGACAAGGTAATGGATGCAAATACGGAGGCTAAGGTAAGTGTTTTCCGGAATCACTTCTTCTTTTATAAACGAACATTATTATGTTAAATTCAGGGGACTATGTATGGAATTACGAATAAGGATAAGAATCAAGGTACGTATTGGTGTGATAAGTCATAGAATGTCGTCTACGTTTGAAATTTGTAATAGAAGTGAGCGGGTCAAAATGTAGAAAGAATGCATTGGGTGTGAGTCTTGAATAATTATGGTATAGGAATCATATAAGAATAATTAAATATACATAGTATTAAGGAAAGTAATGTTATAGCGGGCCTAATAATTAGCTATGATGAAAATTGCATAGAATAATCGAACGGGTCAAAAATCAAGAAAGAATGTTAGAAGTATAGAATTGATTAAGTAATTGCGGGGTTAAGTGTTACCAAGGATGAGGGAAGCTTACGGAATGTTATGGGATGCATCGGGGCATTATGAGTCAGTTCGGATTGATACGGAAATTGAAAACGGGCTGTGTAAGCTTAAACAAGGAAGACCAGCATCGGTAACACAGAAGGAGCGTCGCCGACGGCCTTTCTAGCCGTCCCGACGCTGCCCCATTCTCCCGACGCGCTAACCCACTATCTACGCAACTTGGTTCCGACGCAACATTCTAGAGGGCGTCGCCAACGCTATAGGAGGGCGTCGCCAACGCCTCCCACAAGCTTGATATGTTGTTTTTGTTGGTTATTCGCATTGTGAGTTCCTTCCTCAAATCTGTTCCGTAACCCCCCAATGAACCCCGAAAAGTGAAAATAACCAATAGGGAGTTATGTGAACTTATTGAATTGTATTAGTGATTACTTAATATGAATAAGTATGTAAGCATGTATGTAAGTGTGGCTGGATTATATGTTAGTGGTGGAATCCCTAGGTAAACACGAATAGGAGTAAACATGTCCATGGGTTCGTATGTATAAGACTTAATTATATGGATATGTTAGTATAATTTTATGGGTAAATAAGGGCCTGTATGTATGCATACACGACTTCAGTACGTATGCGCATTAATGTTACTAATTATTGCTCTGAGAACGAAATGAAAGTGCAGGTTTACCAATGTTGACCTTTGAAGATTGACGATTGGGATGCAAGATTATACATGGAACGATAATCGAAAGGAATTCATGAGTAGAAAGAATATGGAGTGATTCGTTCAATTATGAAGGTTTAATACTACGAGTGATGTTACCGAATATTAATAATGCTAATGTATATGGTGATTGCAGGTTGCACCGAGTTACCATTTACTATGGAATTTAAAGTGTTGAAGATCGAGTTAAAGAGTAAGGATTGTACGGGAAGAGCGGTCTCATAATTTGTATCCATGCATTACATTTAAGAAGTAAATCAAGAATAAAATATTGTAAATCGTTTCAAGAAAGTGTCCAACATTTTACTAAAGGAACCTTCAAGTAGGTTACACAGACAATAAAGAAAGAATTTTCGAGTCGGTATTTTCGCTGCGTCGTTTTTGGTCAAAACGCGTTTAGGGTGTTACATATAGTACAATACCAGTTGCAATAACTAAAAAAATAATATAATATATAATTATATATACCAATCTTGATTCAAGCCGCATCTCTGGTGGGTCCTTCACTTGCACTTGATAGCATCCTAGACTCGAGTATTCATCATCTTGAGTCTTGAAAATACTCCTTGACTGCAACAAAGAGCACACTAAAACGTTGACGATTTTGGTTGAGGCACGTGTTCAACATGCTTCCCTTAAAATAGATTCCGCGCCTCTACTAAAGACGACAGACTGTTTCCCAAGGTACAACAGCCGAAGCAGTATGTACTGCAGAAGATGGCTCACGCGCCCGAGGGTACACCGAGTAATTGTAGTGTTTGAACTTATGGAACAAAATAGGATGTGATGGTGGTGGAAAACAAGTAGAGAGTACTCCTCTCTCTAGTTGGTCTTCAAGTGTTCATCCTCCTTCTAGCATTCTTCATGTACCAAGCAATACCATATTCTTATAAGTCACAAAAAGAAGCACATAGCCTACTAATTATACAAGAGTTAAGGATTAGTGAAAATTTCACTTAATTAATCACTTAATTAGAGACTTAAAAACTCTAATAAAACTAACTAAATGTCATCAAAAAGCTTTACTTAAGAGTTTCTCTTTTATTCACCACATGAAAATTCTAATTAATATTTATAATTCATTAAATTATAAATATATTAGATATCCATTCACCAAATTTCCAACAACCATCATTTATCACCACCTCTAAACACAAAAATCGTAATCAATCTAGTTATTCAACAAACTGAATACATACACAAATGTAAACAAATCAAGCTTCAAACTATAGAAACATCAAATTAGATTATATAAAAAAACATATAGGCCAAATCCTTTGTTTCATGGTTGTAATGACTATGAATCCTCTGCTTATCCAGGAATTTCCAACAATCATCATTTACCACCACCTCTAAACACCCACCTCCTGATGGGATCCGGGTGGGGCCAATGTAGATGGGCGGCTGATGTCTGTCGTAAGGAACACACGAAAACCAACTAAACTATGTAGATAAGATAAGTCGGATATCGAACCAAAGGAGGATTGTGGAAAATGTTGTAATACGAAATATTAATTATCTATTACTTTAAGAGAAAACTTGGGTGGGAATGCTGTTGATTATCTAAATTAACAAACTAAAATTTTAGGTTATTATCAATAGGAGAAACAATGGTTCCTCCAATTTCAGATTGGTAAATAGATTGCAATTATGTGTTTAATCAAAGCACTTACATAGACATAAGTGTTAAACTAATTAACCAATTGTGATCATCACAGACTAAATACTCGGTTAATACATAACGGAAGGTTATCACATGAACATCAATCACAATTACTAACCCTAATCCCACCTCAAATATATCTCAATTCCTAGAACTCTCAGGAATTGAATGATTAAAGATTAAAGTTAATGAAATATAATCAGCTACAATCAGTTAATCAAATCGACGGGTGAAAAGCATCAAATGCTTAGATCACCAAGTTCATACATAATCATACACATAAAAGTATCTAACTTACACAAATCCTCTATCCGGAGGAAACCATAAGACAATTAGCCGCTCATCTCGCAAATATTGTCTTCAAAACTTGAGAAATTGACGAATTCATAGTTGCAAATATGGATTGGTGGAACACAATGATGATTGAAGGTGAAAAGCCTTGAACTTTTGAGCCCTAGAAGTCCAATCTTCGTATTTGATGTATTAATGATGATCCTTATTAAAAGAAACCCTAATAATTATATAGAGACTTTAGGCGCGTGTATCTTCCCATTACTGATCGTAAGCTAGGTCAACAGACCGTAAGCTATGGTCAACTACGGTCAAAGCTCTCTGACGTGATTATGTTAGACCGTAAGCTGCGGTCTTGCTCCATAAGTAAGCTACAGTTAACATTTTTTGACTTGATGTAAACTAGACCATAAGCTACGGTCATGTACGTAACCTATGGTCAAGAGTCTCTGGTTGTTTTCTTCTTAGGTCCAGTAGACCGTAACCTACGGTCGGCCGACCGTAAGCTACGGCGTGAATCACCAATTCCCATTCACTTCCATTTCAACTTTTAATTAATGACCCGTAAGCCCCTCAACTTCTAGTTCTTCCTTTTCCTTGTGTTTTCGAGTTATATCTTGGCCCGAAACAAGTCCCGGTTAGTATCCTTTGCTTCGCAAATCCATCACGAATGTTCCGCATCATCTCTAACCTTCTTAACTCCACCGAATTAAGTGATTAACCTTCAAAACCACCGGTTCTCGTAGTTATGTCATTCAATGCGTTTAATCACTAAAAACACACTAAAAACACATAGAATACGATCATTAACGCTCGGGTTTCACCCTCATCACCGGCCCAATCCAAAGTCAGTATCGTGAATTGGGAGACTAGCCCAACTTTTTACTTGAAGATTCGTGTACATATAATCCTCACGCTTTAATCCAGGTGTTGTTCTTAGATAATTGAGTTCTGATTTTAGATAATCGCTAGTCATCATCGCTAAAGCATTATGGATTTTACTTGAAGCGTACCAAAAAAGGTTTGGATTGAATTTCGCCAGCGGTCGCTTTAGCAGCGGCTGTGAAGATTACATTTGCTAAATAGCCGGGAGGAAATGGTGGTTGTAAGCGGGCCCAGCCATTCACTGCAATTTTGAGCTTGTTGGCCTGAGCGTCTCGTAGCCCACGGGCTTTACACACGCACTTCCAAACATGGCCCGAGACAATTTCAAAAGTGTTGTAACTGGTCGTGCTAGCATCAGCTTCCTTTGATTTTGCTTTAAGCGTATTGAGTTGGTCTCGTGTTAACTTGAAAACTTAGTAGACGGTTTTGGTTTCATCTGATGGAACAGTTGGATCTGTGTGGTATTCAACGTGGTCAAAAACAGGTTGTGGTGGGTCCTGTGCACGGAGGAGGGTCCGGTCTATGAACGGTGGGAGAGTGATGTCAAGGCCACGAACCATATCGGACCATGTGTTTATTGTAACATCCGTCAAAAAACGGATTTACCAAACCCGCTCCGTTTATCAACCGAACAGTCAGTTAAAATTTTCGTTGCGAATTAAATGCTCAAAATAATTTTAAACCATACATAATCAATTATTATACGGGATTATATAAGTTGTTTTTGAAAAACTGTTAAAAATCGCAAAATAAAAATATTTTGGTTCTGCCGGGTTTCGAACCCGGGTCAGTAACCGGTCCGGCAACAACTTAACACACAACACACAAACCACTGCGCCACTTGTATTGTCTGTTAATTATTAAGATCATTTAATTCATATCTTGACTTTCCGAATTCAAAACCGGCGCCCAAAGTTGAAGTCGTCGGAAATCCCGGTAATCTCGCGAAACTTAACGTTTCTTTCAGTTATAACGTAAAACATAAACGCTACATCGGTTATAACCGACGTCTGAGTCCGCGACCAAAGTTATAACCGCCGGAGTTTTTATAACCGACGAATCCAGTCGGAAATCAGACCAGGTTCATCGATAATTTGCCCTATAAAAACCACCTCGAACCTCTGCAAACACTTTCGCTCAAAACCACACCCTTTCTCGGCGAAAACTCTCTCGCCGGAATTTTTCTGTTTGTCGCCGGAAAACCGGGTTCTCCATTCCTGAGCTTTACTGAACCCCCTAAGCTTATACCGAAGTCACCCATACCTTTTTCAAACTTTCTGAAGGCTCGCTGCTGCAAGACACCTGACGCCGGAGCCTATTGCTGTCGCCGGAGTTCTGCCGGAAAACAGAGGAAGATAGTCGGTATACCTCACGCCTAATTTCCTTTCTTTTTATTTATATCTCACCTTTGATTAATCATAAAACGCTAAAGAACCTGATTTAACACATCGAACCAGTCGGATTTTCCGACTCTGGTTAAAATCCGACGAAGAAGAGATGAACCTGTAACTCATAAGTATAATTTAAATCAAGAAATAACTCGGGTTAGACACACAGTCCAGCGGTGGACTGTGTGCACAATAAACACACAAAGGTCTCGAGTTCGAATCCTGTTCCACACACGCTGCATAAATAAAAATGTTCTTTTTGTTAACTGAACCGGATTCATTTTATATATATGTTAAGTATATTAATAATCGGAAAAATAACCAAGTTAGACACACAGTCCAGTGGTGGACTGTGTGTATGTTTAATCAAAGTGCACGAGTTCGAGTCCGGTCTTCTGCATCGACCCGGACAATTATTAAGCTTTTTAAATAAGTCAGAGCTGAAAATAATTAAATTGTGTTTAAGTATAATAAAAATCAGTTAAGTTAACAAGTTGTACACACAGTCCAGCGGTGGACTGTGTGTTATCATAACCCACAGGTCCCGGGTTCGAGACCTGTGGAGCGCACCGTCCGAATCAATTAAAATCGTTTTTAAAAATAAAGGATTTTCTGTTTAACATAATTAATATATATATATAATTAAAAACAGATATATAACAGGTTAGACACGTAGCTCAGTTGGTAGAGTTGCGTGCACGCGTACGGGAGGTCTCGGGTTCGAGCCTCACCCAGCGCACTTATATTCGATTCGAACCGGTCAACGGTCAGTCAACGGTCAAAGTCAAAGTCAACGGTCAGAAAAAGTCAAATTTTTTTATTATTTTTATTTAATTATTTTAATTAAATATCAATTAAAAATACTTAAAAATAACATTTTTAAGGTTAGAAAATAGCCTTAAACTCACAAAAATGCACCCAACAATCCTACTAAAATAGATTAATAAAATCCGTTTACTTACCAAACCATAATGCGATTTATCTAGGTTAATCTCACTCGTGGTTAAAACCACTTCGCGTGCATTCAACATCATCAACCGAACGCACCCACTGTGAGTGAATTCTTACAAACTCCCCTTTTTATTCATGTTTTGGGGTGTATCATGTGTCGCTTAAACTAATTCTCTTATTCAAACTCGTGCTATACCATTATATGATCTAAACTTAGAATGTAAATATTGTTTGTTGTGATGTATTACATATTGTCAAGTTATATGCAAATTATTTAGGCCCATCAGTTCCTCGTGGGAGACGAGTTGAACAACGCGTGCCTCAAAACTCATTCATTAGGCCCATCAGTTCGTAGAACAACGCGTGCCTCAAAACTCATTCATTAGGCCCATCAGTTCGTAGAACAACGCGTGCCTCAAAACTCATTCATTAGGCCCATCAGTTCCTCGTGGGAGACGAGTCGAACAACGCGTGCCTCAAAACAATCATTTGATGTATGTGTGTGCAATATTCAATATTTTGTGTTGTGTGAATAAATTTACATCTACATTTACTCATATGTGGTTATGCACATTATTTACAATCAATTGGATAAACTTGTTCAAATGTTTTCCATAGGATTCACTCGCTAACTTTATGTTGATCCAAAAACCCTTTTACACATGATACAGGTGAATAGGTGGAAGCGAGGAAAACATAGGAAATGCCTTAGAAGAGAACAAAGAAGCTTAGATTGATAGCTAGAACATGTTGTAATTTTTTTAATGTAAATTTCCATTTAATTGTATTAATGAATATGAAACGTATAATAATGTCATGAGCTTTGATGATAACCCAATCATGCCCCGATCACCTTTTCCGCTGCGGGTCGGGGTGTGACAGATTGGTATCAGAGCCATGACTATAGGGATATAGGATAGGTTATTAGACCCTTAGAGCCTATACTATAGTCTGCCTAAATTTTAATTGATTAGGTGTTTACATACAAACTTGTGATATTTATTTGTTTCATATTTGTTTACATTTACAGTCAAACATACATGCTTATATACATATTCATTATACATATATCGATGTTCATGTATTCAATTTATTTTCATACTCTCATTATCCAAAGATTTTGTTGCAATTTTCAAATCTCATCAAAGTAAGTTCTGCGACGGGCATGTAGTAACTGGAAGGGTACAAGTACCGGTAGTCGGAACGTCCTGTCTAGGTTGGCATTCGTATAAATCCAATATAACGGACCAGTTTGCCTACCTGGGGACCAACGATGAGAGTACGAACGACCTATTAGGCCAAAGCATGCCACACCAAACGTCGTTCGAACTAACCTACTTTGAGGTGTCACCGTGTCTACACCTGGACACATTCCGAATATCACACGTTGTATACATATTTCTCGATTTTCTCCGGGTTTTTGTGTACGTAACCTGGCAAACCCGTGCGAACCATATGAAAAACCGGTATTCATGGGGGCCCACATGATTACACAGGTAAAGTATGGCGGCATGTAGGGCCTAATGGCGAGCAAAACCCAAGACATCCTATGGATGTAGTAGATTTATTTTTCTATAATTATTTTATGAATGTTCATTCCTAATGCGACCCATGAACCCAAATCGCTCAACAAATGGTTGCCGTAATACCCAACATTGTAATCCAAGTTCAACAAGCACTCACCGCTAATCCTGTCAATCAAGAAAACCAAAACATTTTCAACTCTCCCTCAAATATCACTAAATACAACTACAAGCATTTCAAATCATGCGACCCTCCGAAATACAAAGGGACTGAAGGTGTCACCGCACTCCTCCATTGGTTTGAAGAGATGGAGAACACTTTTCTAAATTGCGATTGCCCTGACGATCGCAAAGTGCGATATGCTACCGGTCGATTATATGGGATAGCACTTACTTGGTGGAATACAGAGAAGGCCAAACGAGGTGTGGAAGATGCTATGACCTTAACTTGGAACGAATTGAAGGAAATCATGACCAGACGATTTTGCCCAAGGAGCGAAATCAAATTAGAAGATGAATTTTATTCGTTAAAGCAAATGGAAGGAGACCACATCACATACAACAAAAGGTTCCTCGAATTACATCAAATGGTTCCCAACATGTTCACTCCCCTCTACCGTTTGATCGAGCACTACATTCGTGGTCTTCCGTCAAAGATTCAAGACCCTGTAATAAGTACCAAGCCTGCAACTTTGGAAGCAGCAATGGAGCTAGCAACAGAGCTCACCGAGAACCGAATCCGAAACAAAGACTTCAAGGAGGATAAGAAGAAGGATAAAGAATCAACTGAAACCTCCGACTCCACTCAAACCGAATCCCCTTCTCAACCCAATCCTAAGAGGAGAAGAGACGGGCAACTTTTCGCTGCTACCCAACGAAATCAACCAGTTTTACACGCCATACCCATCCAAGCTATCCCAATCACCCAAGTGGCACCCAACTCAACTTACCCAAATAAGAAACCATATCTTGGACCTCACCCTCGATGCAACAACTGTTTTTATCACCATCCCCATACCCTACCTTGTCGTCTATGTGCAACTTGTGGACGCTATGGTCATTTGAGCAAGGTTTGCCGCACCTTTCAAAACCAAACCTTTTCCCCTACTCAAAACATGGCCCAAACCTATCAACAACCCCAATACCCCATGTTCCCATATGCTCGAGCTTGTTTCAATTGTGGCGACCCTACCCACTTTAGAAACACATGCCCTCAATTGGTTAACGTCATCAACACTCAAGCCCAATCAAACCCAGTTAACCAAGTAAACCAAGAAAACCCAACCACTAGGCCGCCAGCAAGAGGAAGAGTCCTCAATATCAACGCCAATCCTGTCGAAGATAATGACGGCCCAAATGAAGATACCTAACTAGTCCTCTTCGCCGAAGATCCAGATTCAACTCCTATCGTTTAGTTTTATGTTTTTCTTTATCACATAGAACCAAACATAACTTAAGGATAAAGCCAATGAAACTTTGACGAGAATACGATGGATACGCCGCTGGTACTTCCTATATATAAGTATTCTTGTCAAAGGATCAGAAGCATTATCTGGCGGTTATGAGAGGTTCCATGTGTAGACTGTTAGAGTAATTATTGTTTATTGTTTTCAGTATATGCATTTGCCTAGGCCGCCTGCTCCTCATTTCATTATGCGGTTGAGCCTGCTCCCCATTTATGAGCGTTGAGCCTGTTCCCCATTTTATTATGCGGTTGAACCTGGCGTGCCCGCAACGATCGGCTCCGTTTGATTGAGCCTTGATCGCACAGTTCATTTTTACATTTTCATTACATGCAATACGATCGGCTCCGTTTGATTGAGCCTTGATCGCACAGTTCATTTTACATTTCCATTACATGCAATACGTTCGGCTCCGTTTGATTGAGCCTTGAGCGCACATACAATTTCATTTTCAGTACATGCAATACGTTCGGCTCCGTTTGATTGAGCCTTGAGCGCACAGACAATTTCATTATCAGTATCTTATGGTTGTTGTGTTTGTTGTAGAGTCGTATAGAACTAATCATAACTTGCGGATAAAGTCAATGAGAATTTGACAAGAATATGGTGGATACGTCGCTGGTACTTCCTATATATAAGTATTCTTGTCAAATGATCGGAGGCATTATCAGGCGGTTATGAGAGGTTCCATGCATAGGCTGTTCATGTGATTGATGTTTAGATTAAGTTATTCATTTTCAGTACATGCAATACGTTCGGCTCCGTTTGATTGAGCCTTGAGCGCACAGACAATTTCATTTTCAGTACATGCAATACGTTCGGCTCCGTTTGATTGAGCCTTGAGCGCACAAACAATTTCATTTTCAGTACATACAATACGATCGGCTCCGTTTGATTGAGCCTTGATCGCACAGATATATTTCATTTCAATATTTTATGTTTGTTGTATTGGTTATAGAATTATATAGGACTAATCATAATTCACTGATAAAACCAATGAAAATTTGACAAGAATATGGTGGATACGCCGCTGGTACTTCCTATATATAAGTATTCTTGCCAAAGGATCAGAGGCATTATCAGGCGGTTATGAGAAGTTCCATGTAAGATTTGGTATTGCCTTGGTTGAAATTGTGTACATTTATATCATCTTGCTAGTTAGAGAAATTGGAATTGTGTTCCATTTTTACATAAACTAACCTCTCCATCATAACAAACGAGAGAGAAACTTCCACCATTCAAACATATATGTTATCAAAATGTGGATTCAAATAATTGCTGTTGTGTTTATTTATGTTCAAATATTAGCTGTTGTGTTTATTTATGTTCAAATATTAACTGTTGTGTTTATTTATGTTTCCATGTAGGTTGTAGTATTAGAAGTTTTGCCTTAGGATATAACCATACCCTTCCAAACATATCCAAACTCTTATGCATGATATCTTAATTAGCAAATCAATTCTGCTTATCAATTCACTTACAGTAGGCAACAAAAAGCGATTCCTGTAATAGAGTACTTAACCTTTACAAGGAACGTTACCGCCTCAAACAAAAACTTAAACCCTTACTTTTTCTAAGCAAGTAACTGACAAACTAAACACCATCATTCTTTTAGTCAAATATATCACTATTTAAATTTCGGGACGAAATTTCTAAAAAGCAGGGGATACTGTAACATCCGTCAAAAAACAGATTTACCAAACCCGCTCCGTTTATCAACCGAACAGTCAGTTAAAATTTTCGTTGCGAATTAAATGCTTAAAATAATTTTAAACCATACATAATCAATTATTATACGGGATTATATAAGTTGTTTTTGAAAAACTGTTAAAAATCGCAAAATAAAAATATTTTGGTTCTGCCGGGTTTCGAACCCGGGTCAGTAACCGGTCCGGCAACAACTTAACACACAACACACAAACCACTGCGCCACTTGTATTGTCTGTTAATTATTAAGATCATTTAATTCATATCTTGACTTTCCGAATTCAAAACCGGCGCCCAAAGTTGAAGTCGTCGGAAATCCCGGTAATCTCGCGAAACTTAACGTTTCTTTCAGTTATAACGTAAAACATAAACGCTACATCGGTTATAACCGACGTCTGAGTCCGCGACCAAAGTTATAACCGCCGGAGTTTTTATAACCGACGAATCCAGTCGGAAATCAGACCAAGTTCATCGATAATTTGCCCTATAAAAACCACCTCGAACCTCTGCAAACACTTTCGCTCAAAACCACACCCTTTCTCGGCGAAAACTCTCTCGCCGGAATTTTTCTGTTTGTCGCCGGAAAACCGGGTTCTCCATTCCTGAGCTTTACTGAACCCCCTAAGCTTATACCGAAGTCACCCATACCTTTTTCAAACTTTCTGAAGGCTCGCTGCTGCAAGACACCTGACGCCGGAGCCTATTGCTGTCGCCGGAGTTCTGCCGGAAAACAGAGGAAGATAGTCGGTATACCTCACGCCTAATTTCCTTTCTTTTTATTTATATCTCACCTTTGATTAATCATAAAACACTAAAGAACCTGATTTAACACATCGAACCAGTCGGATTTTCCGACTCTGGTTAAAATCCGACGAAGAAGAGATGAACCTGTAACTCATAAGTATAATTTAAATCAAGAAATAACTCGGGTTAGACACACAGTCCAGCGGTGGACTGTGTGCACAATAAACACACAAAGGTCTCGAGTTCGAATCCTGTTCCACACACGCTGCATAAATAAAAATGTTCTTTTTGTTAACTGAACCGGATTCATTTTATATATATGTTAAGTATATTAATAATCGGAAAAATAACCAAGTTAGACACACAGTCCAGTGGTGGACTGTGTGTATGTTTAATCAAAGTGCACGAGTTCGAGTCCGGTCTTCTGCATCGACCCGGACAATTATTAAGCTTTTTAAATAAGTCAGAGCTGAAAATAATTAAATTGTGTTTAAGTATAATAAAAATCAGTTAAGTTAACAAGTTGTACACACAGTCCAGCGGTGGACTGTGTGTTATCATAACCCACAGGTCCCGGGTTCGAGACCTGTGGAGCGCACCGTCCGAATCAATTAAAATCGTTTTTAAAAATAAAGGATTTTCTGTTTAACATAATTAATATATATATATAATTAAAAACAGATATATAACAGGTTAGACACGTAGCTCAGTTGGTAGAGCTGCGTGCACGCGTACGGGAGGTCTCGGGTTCGAGCCTCACCCAGCGCACTTATATTCGATTCGAACCGGTCAACGGTCAGTCAACGGTCAAAGTCAAAGTCAACGGTCAGAAAAAGTCAAAATTTTTTATTATTTTTATTTAATTATTTTAATTAAATATCAATTAAAATACTTAAAAATAACATTTTTAAGGTTAGAAAATAGCCTTAAACTCACAAAAATGCACCCAACAATCCTACTAAAATAGATTAATAAAATCCGTTTACTTACCAAACCATAATGCGATTTATCTAGGTTAATCTCACTCGTGGTTAAAACCACTTCGCGTGCATTCAACATCATCAACCGAACGCACCCACTGTGAGTGAATTCTTACAAACTCCCCTTTTTATTCATGTTTTGGGGTGTATCATGTGTCGCTTAAACTAATTCTCTTATTCAAACTCGTGCTATACCATTATATGATCTAAACTTAGAATGTAAATATTGTTTGTTGTGATGTATTACATATTGTCAAGTTATATGCAAATTATTTAGGCCCATCAGTTCCTCGTGGGAGACGAGTTGAACAACGCGTGCCTCAAAACTCATTCATTAGGCCCATCAGTTCGTAGAACAACGCGTGCCTCAAAACTCATTCATTAGGCCCATCAGTTCCTCGTGGGAGACGAGTCGAACAACGCGTGCCTCAAAACAATCATTTGATGTATGTGTGTGCAATATTCAATATTTTGTGTTGTGTGAATAAATTTACATCTACATTTACTCATATGTGGTTATGCACATTATTTACAATCAATTGGATAAACTTGTTCAAATGTTTTCCATAGGATTCACTCGCTAACTTTATGTTGATCCAAAAACCCTTTTACACATGATACAGGTGAACAGGTGGAAGCGAGGAAAACATAGGAAATGCCTTAGAAGAGAACAAAGAAGCTTAGATTGATAGTTAGAACATGTTGTAATTTTTTTAATGTAAATTTCCATTTAATTGTATAATATGAAACGTATAATAAATGTCATGAGCTTTGATGATAACCCAATCATGCCCCGATCACCTTTTCCGCTGCGGGTCGGGGTGTGACATTTATGAAGTGCATCACAGTATTCCCGTCCATGACATGATGGTGCATACCGACTCCTAGCGAAACCCCACCACATTCAAAGTATGTTACCTACTCCAAGACAATTGTAAAACTTTTAACTTTTATTTTTTTAACCGGACAACTCACACCCCTTCAGTCTTATAAGCCTTTTCGTGTAAGATTAATTAATAGAGTTAGTTTTAAAAATCTGTAAAATTAATATTTCATACCTTCAAGACCAGCAAAAGATCCAAGTGAATTCCCTGATAGGGAAAGAGTTTCAACAACTCCAACTGAGGTGCAAATTCATTGAAATCATCGATGACGCCATCAGACTCGGCTTCCAAAAAGAACACACCTTGTCCTTGACAATCAATCTCACTTCGCCCGTCTTTGCCTTGTCTAAGTCGCCCTGCAGTTGGCTAAAACGCAACCAACACCCTACTCAAAGCGTCCTTCATCACTTTCGTATCAAAGAAGTTGGGAGCACAATTGGGACGGTAAAAATACACGAGTAGTGTGTAAAAGTTGGGGGCAATGAGATTGAGGCAAGAGTTCCGTAGCTTCACCTTCGGTGTCTCCTTGACTTGCCTCACCATCATCGATTCTCTTACCACCCACTTTCATCTGTGTTTTTTTTTCAATTCTCGATGATTTTCTAAAACCGATTTCAGCCCCAATTATAAATCTAACCCGGGTCTCTCTTGTACCACTAAAGTTGAAGTTGGTTCGAAAGCCCAACCAGTTGGTCTATTAACCGTTAAAAAAAACAATTATCTGAGTGGGCCCACTGTCAGTCAATAATTTAAAACTCTCACACTCATTGCATACAGATTCCAACAATACATAATTTGCATACACTTTGGTTAACGTAAAAAAGTCTCACACTAAAAGGGTGATACTTTTAGTGAACAGATAAGAGTAATCAGCGGTGAAACATGTCCACCAATTTGACAACTTTTGTTCATTTGAAAGTTTTATTCTTGGCATTGAATCTTACAGCGATTGCAATATGATTCTTGGACCACTAATTTGAGCTATGCACCAAGTGTACGTGTGTGGCTCAGTAAACATGCATGATACATATGGAAAATGACAATGGAGCCCCTCTAATAAGTACCACACCCTACCTAGATGAGAATTAATACATATATAGTTATGTCAAAAATGATACTTTGTGTAAAATGGAATTTAGTGTATGGTGTTTGATATTATTAGACATGGTGTCAATACTTTTTTTTATTTTTATGTTTTTGTAAACATGATGTCAGAATTTTTTACATTATGTTAGCGTCTAGCTATGCTTAAGAATTTAAGACATCATCTGTTAAAGTTTAAAGCATGTATTAATTACTTTTTTTCAAGTTTTAGGCAACATATATTCTTTTTAGTCGATCTAAAACTAATACATGCATGTACGGGTTTGTGTTTGGAAGTTCATTAAGGAACTAAGGCTATGTGGTGTGGTCATGACCCAAATGACTATCATCAAGCTCCACGTTACCCTCATGTCACCACACCCTCATTAACCAACCTAATCCACCACCCTACATGGTGTGGACCATGACCCCCACTGTCATCCACTATCCTCCCGTATCAATCAAAATCCGCTAATCAATTGAAACAAGGTCATGGTTGCCATGGATTAAACCATGCGGACCACCATGGTTTTGGAAGGAGATAGTTTTTTTTAGGCGCACGTAAGGCACAAACGTTGAGCCTTGAGCCTTGATGCAAGGTGCTTAAAAGGAGGGACTTTTTTAGGAGAGGCATATAGTATAAAAATACAATTATAGTTGTTTTAGACATGTTTTAGGCTTCTAGGGCTAGTTTAGGTTGCTTTAAGTTAATTCAAAGGGTTGTTTAAGGTTGGTGTTATTATTTTAGACATGTTCAGACATTTTTCAGCCAAAATTTCGTTGGAAATAGGCCTGAAAATGCACCTGTGGGCCTGAAAGTGAGGCTTTTGAAGCGAAGCGAGAAGGTTGCGATTTGCCTGAAAAGTGGGCCTAGGGGCGCTCCTGGGTGCGCCTTGACAACACAGGTATGCACCATTTATTGTAAGAACTAAGAAACACATTGTTGCTTGCTGAAATCAATTGATACTTGATAGTAGCATGCTTGTTACCTTTTTATTGCCGGTATCTCGTCGTTTGTTCTTTTGGGTTTTGATTAAGCTTGTTCCAGCTCTGAATCGGCGATTCTAACTTTTTTTCTTTTGTGAAATCAGATCGATATGAGTTAGCATCATGATATTATTGGACGTTTGATTTCTATTCATGATATTGACGGAGGTCTGATTTTCACATAGTTCAAGATTTGCATATGTGGCAGTTTCGTATCGAAAGTTGTGAATGTTGTTGGATTATAATCTGGTGATCACAATCCGCATACTCACACACAAATGAATGGGCTGCACTTATGAACTTATTTATATTTATGTTATGGGTCAAAACACTTATTCTTATTACTATGTATTCGATATGGACTGAACTGTTCTACAAGCCTATGTATTGTCTGGAAAGTTGTAAACATTATGACTCTTCTGGAACGGTTGTGTGTTAACCAACACGAAGTTTGAGTTTAGTATTATGTGTGTTGTCGATGAAGGTTAGATCTTCGTTGATCAAACAATCATTTACATCTTTTTCTATCACTTCCATTTGCAATCAATTCGTTTTACTGTTTTATTGTATCCTTTTTTAATTTGTTTGTTCTACTTCCATATATCATTTAGTGATATTGATCTTTTATCACTTCATTTTGGTATATATTATGCTTGTTCAGCTATCTTTGGCTAGAAAGGCAATATAAAATGACCAAATTGCACTCTCGTTAACAGAAAAATTGGATGAAGTTAACACAGTGGACTAAAATGGCAAGTATGAAACCTTTTTGGGTCATAGGTAAAAAATGAAATATTTGAACTAAACTGACAAAATATAAAAAATTCAAGGACTAAAATAGCACTTAACTAAAAAAGATATAGTAATTTTATTTTTATAATAATATCTTTAGGCTTTTCCAAACGTTTATTATTTTAATATTACAATATATTAGTATTATATTAGTTTTAATCTTAAACACATTTCATTAATTTTAACTTTTAATGATTAATATTTTAACAACATTGGTACATGTATCGTATAACATCGGTATAGTTTTTTAATTAGTGGTGAAGAGCTATGAATAGTAACATGACCTTTCATTTTTTAATAATAATTTTTTTTTCAAATAATTTTTTTCTTAAGCGGGGTTTAGAAAATATATGAAAACTTGTCAGATTGAGAATTTTGGGTGACAGCGGTTTGTGTCAAAACGGATGATTTTTTAGTATAGATCAAAAATAGATCAAAATAGGTGAGGTCAGGTCGAACCACACATACTTTCATATACACATCTTTGTTAAGTTAATTGCCCATGTTCTTTCAAGTGCTAGTTAATAATGAAGGCTTGATTTTCTATTTTGTGGTTGCCTGTTTTTCTAATTTTTACATTAAACATTATTTTGTGGATATGAGTTTAAGTTTATCAGAGCAGTTGTAAGAGTAAATTGCTAATATTGACCAAGTTAAACTCAAAAGTCCCTAGTCTTATATTCTTGTTCATTTTGGTCATAACTAATGTTTTGTTTTAATGTTGCATACATAAGGACATACATTAGAAATACGAACGTACATACAAACTTATTATACAAATTTTTCAAGCTCTACGTGTGCAATGAAAATCCGTATTGATTTCAGAATGCATACAACAATCTGCAGAAAACTATAAGCTACTGATAAAGCGATCATTTATTGTTGCATACAACAGTCTGCTGAAAAGCTTCATTTGTTCAGCTTCCAGCCCAATGATAACCGATAAGCTCCCATCGTTTATCGAGCTTGGTAACACATAACACCTGCCTGCTGATGGGATCCCTATACGCCCCATGAATATGGGGCGGCGCCATCCAAAGTCGGCGTCATGAATCGGGAGCCTAGTCCAACTTACTATTAGTAGATTTGTGTACTCATAATTAACCGCAGACTTTTTACAGTTATGTTGTTCCAGATAATCAAGTGCAGACTTAAGATAATCGTTGTTCATCCTCGCTACAGCCTCATGGACTTTACTTGCAGCATACATAAAGGTTTGGATTGAATTTCGCCAGCTGTTGCTATTGCACTAGTTATAAAGACAGCATTACCAAAATAGCCTGGTGGAAGTGGTGGTTGTAAGCAGGCCCGAAAATCGACGGGGAAGTTGAGCTTGATTTCCACATCGTCTGGAATCCCGCGGGCTTTACAGACGCACTTCCAAACATGGCCTGAGATAATTTCAAAAGAGCTGAAGTTGATCGTATTCCCATCTTCCTTTCATCTTGCTTTGAGCATATCCAGTTGATTGTGTGTTAACTTGAACTTTGAGAAGATGATTTTGGTTTCATCTAAGGGGGCTTGGAGCAGTGTTGGATCTGGTTGATATTCGATGTGCTTAAAAACTGGTCGTGGTGGGTCGCGTGCACGAAGGAGAGTCCGGTCTATGAAGGGTGGGAGAGTGATGTCAAGGCCACGAGCCATATCGGACCATGTGTTCATGAAGTGAAAGAAAGTCTTCCATCTGAAACTCGGTGATCAAAAGCAAATCCCAACGAAACCCCACCAGCATTTGAAATAAGTTACCTGCTCAAACATAATCGTTAAATATGTATACATGACAACATGGGTTGTTGGGTTGTGCTATATGTACCCCTCCCGTATTGTGTTTTTAATGTACTTCCTTCCCTACTAAGAGCACTCACATCGGATTTTTTTCCACATGGATCTTAACGTACTAAACGTGAGAAGTGGAAGATGATTATTTTTTCCACTCAAGCATGTTTTTTCTTGAAAAAAATACAACAAATTTCTTTTTCTTTAGTTACTAGTAGAGTAATTTTATATATATATATATATATATATATATATATATATATATATATATATATATATTTAGGACTAAAATACTGCTTGGCTAGATGGGGAAAATTTTCAAAAAGAAAAAATCACCTGTCACGTTTAGTACATTAAAATCTATTTGTACAATAACCTTACTATATATATAGCAAAGGTTCATTTGAGAATAAATTTAATGTAAGAAAAAAAAAAGAAAAAGGACATAATGGTAAAACATTAAATAGTTTATAACTTCTCTCATTAATTATGTTATCTCTCATTAATAAAGCAAAACATTTTATTCTACACATTTCAAAATTTATCCTACATATGTCTTACATTTACCGGAATTTACCCTACACACATATAAATTTACCCTACACCTTTCAAAATTTATCTTACATATGCTAAAATTTATCCAACACATGTCGAAAATTGTCCTACACCATAAATTATTTTATCTTGAAAGAGTAAATGAAAAAAAAAAAGTTATAAGTTTAATTAATTAGCTAATTAATGACAATTATAGATTTACCTATATGCAATTTTCCAATATATTAAATACACACATTAAAGGAAGTAAATGGAGAATTTCTATTGTTTTAAAAGTTATTTTTTTATTCTTACAAAAAAAAAATTTCTCATTTAAACTCTCCAATATAATATTATATATATAATAATAAATAGAGGAAACAACAACTAAATCACCACTAAAGAAAAAATTATAGAAACTAAAGTACACCTCTACATTTAGAGGTTTTTATTCAACCCTCTTGTGATCAGTATGTAAAAGTAAAAAGAAATAACGAAATAAATGTTTGTGAGGATATAAACATGGATAGAAATTGGATAGATAGGCTTTCGAAAAATAAACCAAATTTAGAGGAAGGTAAGGTGTTTAAGTTGAATCATAGAGATGAAGATGGAAACTTCGATGCTAATGCTCTACACACAATATGTTAAACATATAATCTTGAAATATTATACCTGTAAGAATAGTAAAGGAAATGATTCAATTCCCAGCGAGTAATCGATCACTGGAGTGAGCTTCAACGACTCCAACGTGGGTACAAAGTCACCAAAATCATCAATAACACCATCGGACTCGGCTTCCAAAAACAACACCCCTTGTCCTCGACAATTGATCTCAATCCGGCCATCTTCGCCTTGTATAAACCGCCCAGCCATCGGGTAAAACGCAACCGAACGCCCTGCTCAAAGCGTCCTTCATCACTTTCGCATCAAAGAAGTTGGGAGCATCGTTGGGCCGGTAAAAATACACCGAACGTGTGTGATAGTTGGGGGCAGTGAGATCGAGGCAAGAGTTCCATAGCTTTACCGTGGATGTCTCTTCTGCTGGCCTCACCATCATCGATTCTCTTACCACCACCTTCATCTAGACTGCTGTGTTGTTTCTTCAGTTCTCGATGATGTTCAGAAACCACTTAATTAAACCTCAGAGACCGGTGATGCAGACGGGATGTTGACGTTATATGAGGTATCCCCCTTTTGCTAATAGTCCCAGTTATTGTTTTTCGCACGTTTTAAACCTCAATTATTCTTATGGACAATCGTATCAAGAATCAGCTATTAACTATCAACTGCTGATGTAATCAAACGTTGGCTGCCAATTAATTTTTTTTTATTTTGTATGTATCCGTCTTGGAAAATCTGACCATTAATCAAACACAAAACAAATTATATGAACGAACTCATTTAACTTTTTTTTTATTTATTGTAAACGACAGCAAAGCTATACAGTGATTAGACCATACGGTGTTGGTGTGGATTTGTGTAGTGTTTATGTCTTTCTACGCCACGCTCACCGCACCATCATTGGCATTTTCCACAGCATTGTTGCTTGGGCTTGAACATTTGAACTGCTTTGTGATAAATGTGTGTCGACGTGGTGTTTGATTATTGGTGTGCCTTATAGCCGTTGGACCCCAATAGTACAACTAAAAAAAAGATTTTGCCATTAATTTTTTTTTAATTCACCTATAAAAAAAACCTCAACCTTTTCATCATTTTTCAACTCACTCTCTTCCACCCAACTCCATTTCAACCTTCATTTTTATACAAACTCTTAACTTTATATATATATATATATATATAATATATATATATCCACACAACCACAACTTCGATCCGAACAACCTCTACGGTGTAGGCAAAGTACGGAACACCACTTCTTCTCAAGGGTCTCAACCGGTCCGCAACTTCGATCCGAACATGATGGCATACGGGCCAACTTTTGCAAACCTACATTTTATGTTTCCACATCAAATGCAAGCTCAACAACAACCGCTCACTCCTCTATCCCAAACGCCCCCCTACTTCGGTATTTTTAGTTTTCCTTTTTTTATGTAGTCTTTTTTTATTTAAATTATGTTATCTTTTTTTATTTAATTTACATAATCTTTTTTTATTTTTGTTAATTATTTTATAGGTATATTAATAAAATTAAATACACATTTTATATTTTTAAATAATAAAAATAATAACAAAAATTAGGTGCCACGTGTTGAATAGTGCCTACTCTTCCCCGTCCCACACCCCCACCCGTTTTTGCATCACGCCCCATTTCTGACGCGCTCTGATGTGTCGTCTATGTGTCGAATAATGTTCACTTTTTAAACCCTTACACACCTATAGTCTTACAAAAAGCCTATTTTTTTATAATAAACCAAACCTATATTTAGGAATGGCAATGGGCTGGGTATTGGTAATCTCATGCCCGTACCCGGTTGTAAATTTTTTGTTCTATACCCAGCCCAATACACATCAGGTATTTGTCAGGCATACCCGCAGGTATCGAGTATACCCGTTAATTTTTAAAAATACCCGTTGGGACAAATGTGCACTTTTTACTTTGATGTTTAGATAATTTACTATGTTAATGACTATAACAAATGAAAATATGATTAATAACATATCATATTTAGACCACATATACCAAATTAAATTAAAACGATTACTTAATTAAGTAATTGTATCAGAACCGCCTAATTGCATAAACATCCACATAATAAAGTGTATAGCTTCATATCCAATATACATGCTCAAAAATAAGTTATTTGTTCACTAAGCACCTACAAATACATATCCACATATGACTGGAAGACTAGACCCTAGTACTATATCGAAGGTAATAAGTACATGTACTAAGTTTATATATATGAGAATTTATAATATTCGGGTATTATTCAGGTAAATGGGTCGGGTATCGGGCGGTATCACCAATTCTCATACCCATACCCGTACCCAGTTTTTTTTTCTTTTTTTAAGCCCATACCCAGCCCATACCCATTGAGCTTCGGGTATACCCAGCCCATATGTTTCGGGTTTCGGATATACTTGGCAGGCTTAGGTTTTTTTTGCCGTCGCTACCTTTCTTATATAAATACCAATTATAAACGAGCGTAGTTTTTTTATAATAAACCAAACCTATCTTGTATAAATACCAATTATAAAGGAAAGCAAAGCCAAAAAATGATTACAAAGAGCCTAGTTTTTTTATATAATAAACCAAACCAATCTTGTATAAATACTAATTATACAGGAAACCAAAGCTAAATAAGTGATTACAAAGAGCCTATTTTTTTATAATAAACCAAACCTATCTTATATAAATACCAAATAATTGAACCCTCTATTCAAAATTCAAAGTAAATTAACCAAATAAAAGTCTCATCAACTCAAAAACAATTATTAACCTAATAAAAGTCTTACCAACTCAAAAGACTTATTACCCGATTCGAACTCATACCCTTGAATTTCAAGATTAGTCCAACAATCTACATATGTGAATTATCAATTACACCAATGTATTTTTTTTTCTTAGTTAGGGTAAGTGGTAGTAGAGGTGCACAAAACGGATCCGGGTTTGGTCAACAACTGGTTCCGGGTAGGGTTTAGGTTTTTTACCTGTTTGGTCGAGTTTTTTTTTCGGGTTTTAGCCAGTTTAGGTCTTGACTGGGTAGAGATGGAACCGCTTCCGGCTCGGTTCCTTTTTTCTAAATCCAAGATCTGGAACTGGTCTGTATTTACAGGTCAGGTAGGGTAGGACTAGTTCTTGGTCGGGTCCGGAACCGGGTTTTTTGTGCACCTCCAAGTAGTAGTGAAAGTAATTAGAGCCGGAATAACCCAAACCACGTATCTACATTTGGGCCAATATGGGTATTTAGGATGACTAGTTGGACTATTTTGGGCCCTAACTTGGGTCGATATTAGACTGTTGATCCAGTTGAAAACCAGGTTTCTTTTCCGCATCTGAATTTTTTTTTCTTTAGGTTTTTGTTAGGATTAATTTGACTATTTAGGTTATGTTACTCAAAATAATCTTGAATTTTCTGTTCCTGAATATTCATTCGTAACAAGGTCACATTTTGTTTCTGTTCAAACTTGTTGATATTTTACAAATTTTTCAAGCTCTACATGAGCAATGAAAATACATATTAATTTCATATTGCATACAAAAAAACCTGCTGAAAACTATAAACTACTGATAAAGCGATCATTTATTGTTGCATACAACAACTTGCGGAAAAGCTTCATTTGTTCATCTTCCAACCCAATGATGATCGAAAAGCTCCCATCATTTATCGGGCTTGGTAACACATAACACCTACCTGGTGATAGGATCCCTATACGCTCCATGAAGACAGGCCGGCCCCACCTAAAGTCCGCCTTGTGAATCGGGATCCCAACCCAACTAGTTATTAGAAAATTCGTGTAGCTAACCTCAGGCTTTTGACAATGGTGTTGTTCCAGATAATCAAGTGCTGACCTTAGATAATCGTTATTCATCCTTGCTAAAGCATTATGGATTTTACTTGCCGCGTACCAAGTAGGTTTCGATCGTACGTCGCCTGCTGTCGCTATAACAGCACCTCTGAAGATAACATTCCCGAAATAGCCAGGTGGAAGTGGCGGTTGTAAACGGGCCCGCCCATTGACTGCGAAGTGGAGCCTAGTTTCCACATCGTCCGGCAGACCACGGGCTTTACACACGCACTTCCAAATATGGGCCGAGAGAATTTCAAAAGAGCTGTAGCGGATCGCGTTGCCTTCTTCCTTTGATTTTCCTTTGAGTAGATCGAGTTGGTGTCTCGTTAACATTGAGAAGCTGGTTTTGGTTTCACCTATGGGGGCTTGGAGTGGTGTTGGACCTGGGTGGTATTCGATGTGCTCAAAAACTGGTCGTAGTGGGTCCCGTGCACGGAGAAGGGTCCGGTCTATTGTCACATCCCGACCCGCAGCGGAAAAGGTGATCGGGGCATGATTGGGTTTTCATCAAAGCTCATGACATTTATTATAATGTTTCATATTTATTATTACAATTTAAAGGAGATCATACAATCATAATTACAACATGTTCTATACATCTTTCTAGACTTCATTATTTTCTTCTAAGGCATTTTCCTATGTGTTCCTTGCTTCATCCTGTCCACCTGTATCATGTGTAAAAATGGTTTTTGGATCAACAAAAAGTTGGCGAGTGAATCCTATGAAAAACATTTAAACAAGTTTATTGAATTGATTATAAAATAAAGTGCATAACCACATATGAGTAAATGTAGATGTAAATTTATTCACAAAACACTTAATATTAAATAATGCACACACATACAATCATAGATTGTTTTGAGGCACGCGTTGTTCAACTCGTCTTCCACGAGGAACTGATGGGCCTAATGAATGAGTTTTGAGGCACGCGTTGTTCTACGAACTGATGGGCCTAATGAATGAGTTTTAAGGCACGCGTTGTTCAACTCGTCTCCCACGAGGAACTGATGGGCCTAACAAATAATTTGCATACAACTTGACAATATGTAATACATAACTACAAACAATATTTACATTCTAAGTTTAGATCATAATATGGTATAGCACGAGTTTGAATAAACGAATTAGTTTAAGCGACACATGATACACCCCAAAACGTGTAATAAAAAGGGGAGTTGTAAGATTCACTCACAGTGGTTGCGTTTCTTGGATTGATGATGAATGCGCACGAATTTGGATTTATCCACGAGAGAAACTAACCTAGATAATAACATAACGGTCCGGTAAATAAGCGGATTTTATTAATCAATTTTAGTAGAATTTTTGGATATATTTTTGTGAGTTTAAGGCTATTTTCTAACTTTAAAAATGTTATTTTTAAGTAATTTTAATTGATTTTTAATTTAAATAAATAAATAAAAATAATAAAAAAATGTTGACCGTTGACCATGACCGTTGACCGTTGACCGGTTCGGTTGTGAATAATATTGCACTGAGTGAGACTCGAACCCGTGACCTCCCGTACGCGTGCACGCAGCTCTACCAACTGAGCTAGTGTCTAACCCGAAATATTTCTGTTTTTAATTATATTTATACACTATTTAAGTTAATCCGAAAATCATTTATTTTAAAAAGGATTTAATTGTATCGACTCGGTGTTTTCCACAGGTCTCGAACCCGGGACCTGTGGTTTAGTTTGGCACACAGTCCACCGCTGGACTGTGTGTCTAACTTGGTAAATATTCCGGTTTTTATTATACTTAACAGCTAACTGCGAGTGGATCCGGTTCAGTTTAAAAAAAGGAACATTTTTATTACAGAGAATGTGCGTGTGTCAAGGATCAAACTCGGGACGTATGCGTATTGTTTGCACACAGTCCACCGCTGGACTGTGTGTCTAACCCGTTTATAATACCGATTTTAATTAATCTTATAATCATAATAGACTTCATCTTCTTCGTTCAAAACACAGACAACGGTTAAACCAACTGTTTCTTGTTTAATTCGGTTAACGAATATTATGAGCAATTGAAAGGTATTGAACAGAAAGGGTTTGGGGAAAGAATGTACCGAACAGATTGTCTTCTTCAGAACTCCGGCAAAGATCGTCGGCTCCGTTTTGTGAGCTCCCTCTGTTCGGATCGTTTAACAGTTTTGATTGATTAAATGTGAAATTGAATTACTGAACAACGATTAGCAAAAAGTTTAGGTGATTATACCGATACACAGCGTGAGTTCGGAAATTCCAGCGATTTTTCCGGCGAGTACAGAAATCCGGCAACGTCGTCTGGGATCGATTCTGGGTGATGGATTGATGTTAGTACTGGTCTAACAATGGAATGGAACAGAAAGAGTCGAGGTATTTACCGTGTTGATGAAAGTCTCGGTTTTCCGACGACTTGCAGAGAATTCCGGCGAGTGAAATTGATTCGAGAATCGGTGCGATTTTGAGCGAAAAGTTTACCAGAGGCTAGGGTGTGCATTTATAGGGAAGAATCAAGTTGAATTGGGTCTGTTTCTAGTCTCGATTCATTGGTCAGCCGTTCTCCGGCGGTTACGACTGATGTCGCAAAACTGGACATCGGTTATAACCGATGGCGACGTTAATACGTACGTTAAGTCAAGAGTAACCGACGATAATTGGCGAAATCGTCGGATTTTCCGGCGTCTGCGGATTTGGGCGCGCTGTTGACTGGGTTTGATTTCCAGATTTATTTTATGTATTATTTGTTTCAATAAATTAACAAGTAACACTAGTGGCGGAGTGGTTGGATGTGTGGAGTTAAGACTTAAGGAGTTCCCGGCTGACCCGGGTTCGAAACCCGGCATCAGCATAATAATTTTTATTTCATTATTTTTAATAAATTTTCAATTATAATTTTATATTCTAATATATTATTAATTATGTATCGTTTAAAATTAATTTGAGCATTAAATACGCAACGAAATTTTTAACTGGTTGTTCGGTTAATAAACGAAGCGGGTTTGGTTAACCCGGTTTTTACGGATGTTACAGTATCCCCTACTTTTAGAAATTTCGTCCCGAAATTTAAGTAGTGGCATGTTTGTCACAAAAGGTGGTGTTTTAATTTGACAGTTACATACTTAGAAGGGAGTAAGAGTTTAAATTTTGTTTGAGGCGGTAACGTTCCTTGTAAGGGTTGAGTACTCTGCTACAGGAATCGCTTTTTGATGCCTAAGATAATGAATATTGATAAACAGAGTTGATTGACTAAATATGATTTCATGCGCAAGAGTTTTGATATGTTTGGAAAGATAAGGTTATATCTTAAAACAAAACTTCTACTACTAAAACCTATATGGAACTTCTCATAACCGCCTGAAAATGCCTCTGATCCTTTGGCAAGAATACTTATATATAGGAAGTACCAGCGGCGTATCCACCATATTCTTGTCAAATTTTCATTGGTTTTATCAGTAAGTTATGATTGGTTCTATGATGTGACTCTAGAACATAAATAAACACAACAACCAATGCCTGAGTCCTAATTCTGATAGTATACATGTTTGAATGGTGACAGTACCTCTCTCGTTTGTTATGATGGAGAGGTTAGTCTATGTAGAAATGAACACAATCCAATTTCTTTAAATGACGAGATGATATAAATGCTAAATCAGTGAGTATAAAACAAACTTCAACCAAGACATTACTAAATCCTACATGGAACTCTCATAACCGCCTGACAATGCCTCTGGTCCTTTGACAAGAATACTTATATATAGGAAGTACCAGCGGCGTATCCACCATATTCTTGTCAAATTTTCATTGGCTTTATCCGTAAGTTATGATTAGTTCTATGTGACTCTAAAACATAACAAACACAACAATCAAAGCTTGAGTCTTAATTCTGATAGTATACATGTTTGAATGATGACAGTACCTCTCTCGTTTGTTATGATGGAGAGGTTAGTCCATGTAGAAGTGAGACACAACTCAACTTCTTTAAATATGAGACTGAGATACGTCGTGAGGTATGATGATAAAATCAATGAGTATAAAAACAAAACTGAAATAGTAATTCGCATTAAGATCCTTGGATAAATTTCCAATTTATAATTGAGACACGTGAAAATTGAGATAACATAAAGAAAAACATAAAACTAAGCGGTTGGAGTTGAATCTTGATTTTTGGTGAAGGGGACTAGTTGGGTGGTTCGTTTGGGCCGTCATTATCTTCAACAGGATTGGCGTTAATGTTGAAAACTCTTCCTCTTGCTGGTGGCCTAATGGTTGGGTTTTCTTGATTTGATTGGTTAACTGGGTTTGCTTGAGCTTGGGCGTTTATGATGTTAACCAATCGAGGGCACGTGTTTCTAAATGGGTAGGGTCGCCACAATTAAAACAAGCTCGAACATATGGGAACATGGGGTATTGGGGTTGTTGATATGTTTGGATCATGTTTTGAGTAGGGGGTGAGGTTTGGTTTTGAGGGTGCTGCAAACCTTGCTCAAATGACCATAGCGTCCACAATTGCACATAGTCGACAAGGTAAGGTAGATGGATGGTGATAAAAACAGGTGTTACATTGAGGGTGAGGTCCAAGGTAAGGTTTCTTATTTGGGTAAGTTGAGTTGGGTGCTACTTGAGTGAGTGGGATAGCTTGGAGGGGTACGGCTTGTGAGGCTGGTTGATTGCGTTGGGTGACTGCGAAAAGTTGCCCATCTCGTTTTCTCTTAGAAATGGGTTGAGAAGGGGATTCGGTTTGGGTGGAGTTTGAGGTTTCAGTTGATGCTTTATCCTTCTTCTTCTCCTCCTTGAAGTCCTTGTTTCGTATGCGGTTCTCGGTGAGCTCTGTAGCTAACTCCATTGCTGCTTCCAAGGTTGCAGGTGTGGTACTTATTTCAGGGTCTTGAATTTTTGAAGGAAGACCTCGAATGTAGTGCTCGATCAAACGGTAAAGAGGAGTGAACAAGTTGGAACCATTTGATTTAACTCGAGGAATCTCTTGTTGTACGTGGTGTGGTCGCCTTCCTTTTGTTTCAACGAATAGAACTCATCCTCTAATTTCTTGATTTCGCTCCTTGGGCAAAACCGTCTTGTCATGATTTCCTTCAACTCTTCCCAAGTCAAAGTCATAGTATCTCAACACCTCGTTTGGCCTTCTCTGTATTCCACCATGTAAGTGCTATTCCAAGTAAACGACCAGTAGCATATCGCACTTTGCGATCATCGGGCAATCGCAATTTAGAAAAGTGTTTTCCATTTCTTCAAACCAATGGAGGAGAGCGGTGACACCTTCAGTCCCTTCGTATTTTGGAGGGTCGCAGGATTTGAAATGCTTGAATGTGCATTTAGTGGTAATTGGGGGAGGGTTGACAACATTTTGATCTTCTTGTTGACGGGATTAGCGGTAAGGGCTTGTTGAACTTGAACTACAATGTTGGGTATTACAGCAGCCATTTGTTGAGCGATTTGGGCAGCCATGCGCTCGCGGGCTTTTCCTGATCTCATCTCCTACGAGCGGAATTAGAAGACATCTACAAGGAATACATATCAAGAGTATGAGTTGGATGTTTTAGGGATCATGTGTCGTATTTAGGAATGAACATTCATAAAATAAATATAGAATAATAAATCTACTACATCCATAGGATGTCTTGGGCTTTGCTCGTAATTGGGCCTTGCATGCCGCCATACTTCACCTTCGTAATCATGTGGGCCCCCATGATTACCGGGTTTTTCATATGGTTCGCATGTGTTAGCCTGGTTACGTACCCCTAAAACCCGAGAAAATCGAGAAATATGTATGTAACGTATGATATTCGGAATGTATCCAGGTGTGGACACGGTGACACCTCAAAGTGGGTTAGTTCGAACGACGTTTGGTGTGGCATGCTTTGGCCTAATAGGTCCTTTGTACTCTCATCGTTAGTCCCCAGGTAGGCAAACTGGTCCGTTATATTGGATTTATACGAATGCCAACCTAGACAGGACGTTCCGACTACTACCGGTACTGTACCTTACAGTTACTACATGCCCGTCGCAGAACTCACTTTGATGAGATTTGAAAAATGAAAAATGCGACAAAATCTTGAATAACGGAAGTATGAAGATGATTTGAATATGTGAACATTGAAATATGTATGATGAATATGTATGTAATGTATGTATGTTTGACTGTAAGTATAATTCACTATGTATCAAAAATGTATATTGGAAGTGTTTGCATGCATTTGTGTATGTAATAAATATGAAAGAAATAAACATCATGAGTTTGCATTAACCACATAAACAATTAAAATCTAATCAACTATAGTATAGGCTCTAAGGGTCTAATAACCTATCCTATATCCCTATAGTCAAAAGCTCTGATACCAATCTGTCACACCCCGACTCGCAGCGGAAAAGGTGATCGGGGCATGATTGGGTTTTCATCAAAGCTCATGACATTTATTATAATGTTTCATATTTATTATTACATTTTAAAGGAAGATCATACAATCATATATACAACATGTTCTATTCATCTTTCTAGCTTCATTATTTTCTTCTAAGGCATTTTCTATGTTTCCTTGCTTCATCCTGTCCACCTGTATCATGTGTAAAAATGGTTTTTGGATCAACAAAAAGTTGGCGAGTGAATCCTATAAAACATTTAAACAGTTTATTGAATTGATTATAAAAAAAGTGCATAACCACATATGAGTAAATGTAATGTAAATTTATTCACAAACACTTAATATTAAATAATTTCACACACATACAAATAGATTGTTTTGAGGCACGCGTTGTTCAACTCGTCTCCACGAGGAACTGATGGGCCTAATGAATGAGTTTTGAGGCACGCGTTGTTCTACGAACTGATGGGCCTAATGAATGAGTTTTTAAGGCACGCGTTGTTCAACTCGTCTCCCACGAGGAACTGATGGGCCTAACAAATAGTTTGCATACAACTTGACAATATGTAATACAATAACAATTTACATTCTAAGTTTAGATCATAATATGGTTAGCACGAGTTTGAATAAACGAATTAGTTTAGCGACACATGATACACCCCAAAACGTGAATAAAAAGGGGAATTTGTAAGAATTCACTCACAGTGGTTGCGTTTCTTGGATTGATGATGAATGCGCACGAATTTGGATTTAATCCACGAGAGAAACTAACCTAGATAATAACATAACGGTTCGGTAAATAAGCGGATTTTATTAATCAATTTTAAGTAGATTTTTGGATATATTTTGTGAGTTTAAGGCTATTTTCTAACTTAAAAAGTTTATTTTTAAGTATTTTTAATTGATTTTTATTTAAATAAATAAATAAAAATAATAAAAAAATGTTGACTTTGACCGTTGACCATGACTGTTGACCGGTTCGGTCGGTTATATATTGCACTGAGTGAGTTCGAACCGGTGACCTCCCGTACGCGTGCACGCAGCTCTACCAACTGAGCTACGTGTCTAACCCGAAATATTTCTGTTTTTAATTATATTTATACACTATTTAAGTTAATCCGAAAATCATTTATTTTAAAAAGGATTTAATTGTATCGACTCGGTGTTCTCCACAGGTCTCGAACCGGGACCTGTGGTTTAGTTTGGCACACAGTCCACCGCTGGACTGTGTGTCTAACTTGGTAATATTCCGGTTTTTATTATACTTAACAGCTAACTGCGAGTGGATCCGGTTCAGTTTAAAAAAGGAACATTTTTATTACAGAGAATGTGCGTGTGTCAAGGATCGAACTCGGGACGTATGCGTATTGTTTGCACACAGTCCACCACTGGACTGTGTGTCTAACCCGTTTATAATACCGATTTTAATTAATCTTATAATCATAATGACTTCATCTTCTTCGTTCAAAACACAGACAACGGTTAAACCAACTGTTTCTTGTTTAATTCGGTTAACGAATATTATGAGCAATTGAAAGGTATTGAACAGAAAGGGTTTGGGGAAAGAATGTACCGAACAGATTGTCTTCTTCAGAACTCCGGCAAAGATCGTCGGCTCTGTTTTGTGAACTCCTCTGTTCGGATCGTTTAACAGTTTTGATTGATTAAATGTGAAATTGAATTACTGAACAACGATTAGCAAAAAGTTTAGGTGATTATACCGACACACAGCGTGAGTTCGGAAATTCCAGCGATTTTTCCGGCGAGTACAGAAATCCGGCAACGTCGTCTGGGATCGATTCTGGGTGATGGATTGATGTTAGTACTGGTCTAACAATGGAATGGAACAGAAAGAGTCGAGGTATTTACCGTGTTGATGAAAGTCTCGGTTTTCCGGCGACTTGCAGAGAATTCCGGCGAGTGAAATTGATTCGAGAATCGGTGCGATTTTGAGCGAAAAGTTTACCAGAGGCTAGGGTGTGCATTATAGGGAAGAATAAAGTTGAATTGGGTCTGTTTCTAGTCTACGATTCATTGGTCAGCCGTTCTCCGCGGTTATTACGACTGATGTCGCGGAACTGGACATCGTTATAACGATGGCGACGTTAATACGTACGTTAAGTCAAGAGTAACGACGATTGGCGAAATCGTCGATTTTCCGGCGTCTGCGGATTTGGGCGCGCTGTTGACTGGGTTTGATTTCCAGATTTATTTTATGTATTATTTGTTTCAATAAATTAACAAGTAACACTAGTGGCGGAGTGGTTGGATGTGTGGGAGTTAAGACTTAGAGTTCCCGGCTGACCCGGGTTCGAAACCCGGCATCAGCATAATATTTTTATTTCATTATTTTTAATAAATTTTCAATTATAAATTTTATATTCTAATATATTTATTAATTATGTATCGTTTAAAATTAATTTGAGCATTAAATACGCAACGAAATTTTTAACTGGTTGTTCGGTTAATAAACGAAGCGGGTTTGGTTAACCCGGTTTTTTACGGATGTTACAGTATCCCCTACTTTTAGAAATTTCGTCCCGAAATTTAAGTAGTGGCATGTTTGTCACAAAAGGGTGGTGTTTTAATTTGACAGTTACATACTTAGAAGGGAGTAAGAGTTTAAATTTTGTTTGAGGCGGTAACGTTCCTTGTAAGGGTTGAGTACTCTGCTACAGGAATCGCTTTTTGATGCCTAAGATAATGAATATTGATAAACAGAGTTGATTGACTAAATATGATTTCATGCGCAAGAGTTTTGATATGTTTGGAAAGATAAGGTTATATCTTAAAACAAAACTTCTACTACTAAAACCTATATGGAACTTCTCATAACCGCCTGAAAATGCCTCTGATCCTTTGGCAAGAATACTTATATATAGGAAGTACCAGCGGCGTATCCACCATATTCTTGTCAAATTTTCATTGGTTTTATCAGTAAGTTATGATTGGTTCTATGATGTGACTCTAGAACATAAATAAACACAACAACCAATGCCTGAGTCCTAATTCTGATAGTATACATGTTTGAATGGTGACAGTACCTCTCTCGTTTGTTATGATGGAGAGGTTAGTCTATGTAGAAATGGAACACAATCCAATTTCTTTAAATGACGAGATGATATAAATGCTAAATCAGTGAGTATAAAACAAACTTCAACCAAGACATTACTAAATCCTACATGGAACTCTCATAACCGCCTGACAATGCCTCTGGTCCTTTGACAAGAATACTTATATATAGGAAGTACCAGCGGCGTATCCACCATATTCTTGTCAAATTTTCATTGGCTTTATCCGTAAGTTATGATTAGTTCTATGTGACTCTAAAACATAACAAACACAACAATCAAAGCTTGAGTCTTAATTCTGATAGTATACATGTTTGAATGATGACAGTACCTCTCTCGTTTGTTATGATGGAGAGGTTAGTCCATGTAGAAGTGAGACACAACTCAACTTCTTTAAATGATGAGACTGAGATACGTCGTGAGGTATGATGATAAATCAATGAGTATAAAAACAAAACTGAAATAGTAATTCGCATTAAGATCCTTGGATAAATTTCCAATTTATAATTGAGACACGTGAAAATTGAGATAACATAAAGAAAAACATAAAACTAAGCGGTTGGAGTTGAATCTTGATTTTTGGTGAAGGGGACTAGTTGGGTGGTTCGTTTGGGCCGTCATTATCTTCAACAGGATTGGCGTTAATGTTGAAAACTCTTCCTCTTGCTGGTGGCCTAATGGTTGGGTTTTCTTGATTTGATTGGTTAACTGGGTTTGCTTGAGCTTGGGCGTTTATGATGTTAACCAATCGAGGGCACGTGTTTCTAAAGTGGGTAGGGTCGCCACAATTAAAACAAGCTCGAACATATGGGAACATGGGGTATTGGGGTTGTTGATATGTTTGGATCATGTTTTGAGTAGGGGGTGAGGTTTGGTTTTGAGGGGTGCTGCAAACCTTGCTCAAATGACCATAGCGTCCACAATTTGCACATAGTCGACAAGGTAAGGTAGATGGATGGTGATAAAAACAGGTGTTACATTGAGGGTGAGGTCCAAGGTAAGGTTTCTTATTTGGGTAAGTTGAGTTGGGTGCTACTTGAGTGAGTGGGATAGCTTGGAGGGGTACGGCTTGTGAGGCTGGTTGATTGCGTTGGGTGACTGCGAAAAGTTGCCCATCTCGTTTTCTCTTAGAAATGGGTTGAGAAGGGGATTCGGTTTGGGTGGAGTTTGAGGTTTCAGTTGATGCTTTATCCTTCTTCTTCTCCTCCTTGAAGTCCTTGTTTCGTATGCGGTTCTCGGTGAGCTCTGTAGCTAACTCCATTGCTGCTTCCAAGGTTGCAGGTGTGGTACTTATTTCAGGGTCTTGAATTTTTGAAGGAAGACCTCGAATGTAGTGCTCGATCAAACGGTAAAGAGGAGTGAACAAGTTGAGAACCATTTGATTTAACTCGAGGAATCTCTTGTTGTACGTGGTGTGGTCGCCTTCCTTTTGTTTCAACGAATAGAACTCATCCTCTAATTTCTTGATTTCGCTCCTTGGGCAAAACCGTCTTGTCATGATTTCCTTCAACTCTTCCCAAGTCAAAGTCATAGTATCTGCAACACCTCGTTTGGCCTTCTCTGTATTCCACCATGTAAGTGCTATTCCAAGTAAACGACCAGTAGCATATCGCACTTTGCGATCATCGGGGCAATCGCAATTTAGAAAAGTGTTTTCCATTTCTTCAAACCAATGGAGGAGAGCGGTGACACCTTCAGTCCCTTCGTATTTTGGAGGGTCGCAGGATTTGAAATGCTTGAATGTGCATTTAGTGGTAATTGGGGGAGGGTTGACAACATTTTGATCTTCTTGATTGACGGGATTAGCGGTAAGGGCTTGTTGAACTTGAACTACAATGTTGGGTATTACAACAGCCATTTGTTGAGCGATTTGGGCAGCCATGCGCTCGCGGGCTTTTCCTGATCTCATCTCCTACGAGCGGAATTAGAAGACATCTACAAGGAATGCATATCAAGAGTATGAGTTGGATGTTTTAGGGATCATGTGTCGTATTTAGGAATGAACATTCATAAAATAAATATAGAATAATAAATCTACTACATCCATAGGATGTCTTGGGCTTTGCTCGTAATTGGGCCTTGCATGCCGCCATACTTCACCTTCGTAATCATGTGGGCCCCCATGATTACCGGGTTTTTCATATGGTTCGCATGTGTTAGCCTTGTTACGTACACTAAAACCCGGAGAAAATCGAGAAATATGTATGTAACGTATGATATTCGGAATGTATCCAGGTGTGGACACGGTGACACCTCAAAGTGAGGTTAGTTCGAACGACGTTTGGTGGCATGCTTTGGCCTAATAGGTCCTTTGTACTCTCATCGTTAGTCCCCAGGTAGGCAAACTGGTCCGTTATATTGGATTTATACGAGTGCCAACCTAGACAGGACGTTCCGACTACCGGTACTTGTACTCTTACAGTTACTACATGCCCGTCGCATAACTCACTTTGATGAGATTTGAAAAATGAAAAATGCGACAAAATCTTGAATAACGGAAGTATGAAGATGATTTGAATATGTGAATATTGAAATATGTATGATGAATGTGTATGTAATTATGTATGTTTGACTGTAAGTATATTCACTATGTATCACCAAATGTAGTATTGGAAGTGTTTGCATGCATTTGTGTATGTAATAAATATGAAAGAAATAAACATCATGAGTTTGCATGTAACCACATAAACAATTAAAATCTAATCAACTATAGTATAGGCTCTAAGGGTCTAATAACCTATCCTATATCCCTATAGTCAAAAGCTCTTATACCAATCTGTCACACCCCGACCCGCAGCGGAAAAGGTGATCGGGGCATGATTGGGTTTTCATCAAAGCTCATGACATTTATTATAATGTTTCATATTTATTATTACAATTTAAAGGAGATCATACAATCATAATTACAACATGTTCTATACATCTTTCTAGACTTCATTATTTTCTTCTAAGGCATTTTCCTATGTGTTCCTTGCTTCATCCTGTCCACCTGTATCATGTGTAAAAATGGTTTTTGGATCAACAAAAAGTTGGCGAGTGAATCCTATGAAAAACATTTAAACAAGTTTATTGAATTGATTATAAAATAAAGTGCATAACCACATATGAGTAAATGTAGATGTAAATTTATTCACAAAACACTTAATATTAAATAATGCACACACATACAATCATAGATTGTTTTGAGGCACGCGTTGTTCAACTCGTCTTCCACGAGGAACTGATGGGCCTAATGAATGAGTTTTGAGGCACGCGTTGTTCTACGAACTGATGGGCCTAATGAATGAGTTTTAAGGCACGCGTTGTTCAACTCGTCTCCCACGAGGAACTGATGGGCCTAACAAATAATTTGCATACAACTTGACAATATGTAATACATAACTACAAACAATATTTACATTCTAAGTTTAGATCATAATATGGTATAGCACGAGTTTGAATAAACGAATTAGTTTAAGCGACACATGATACACCCCAAAACGTGTAATAAAAAGGGGAGTTGTAAGATTCACTCACAGTGGTTGCGTTTCTTGGATTGATGATGAATGCGCACGAATTTGGATTTATCCACGAGAGAAACTAACCTAGATAATAACATAACGGTCCGGTAAATAAGCGGATTTTATTAATCAATTTTAGTAGAATTTTTGGATATATTTTTGTGAGTTTAAGGCTATTTTCTAACTTTAAAAATGTTATTTTTAAGTAATTTTAATTGATTTTTAATTTAAATAAATAAATAAAAATAATAAAAAAATGTTGACCGTTGACCATGACCGTTGACCGTTGACAGGTTCGGTTGTGAATAATATTGCACTGAGTGAGACTCGAACCCGTGACCTCCCGTACGCGTGCACGCAGCTCTACCAACAGAGCTACGTGTCTAACCCGAAATATTTCTGTTTTTAATTATATTTATACACTATTTAAGTTAATCCGAAAATCATTTATTTTAAAAAGGATTTAATTGTATCGACTCGGTGTTCTCCACAGGTCTCGAACCCGGGACCTGTGGTTTAGTTTGGCACACAGTCCACCGCTGGACTGTGTGTCTAACTTGGTAAATATTCCGGTTTTTATTATACTTAACAGCTAACTGCGAGTGGATCCGGTTCAGTTTAAAAAAAGGAACATTTTTATTACAGAGAATGTGCGTGTGTCAAGGATCGAACTCGGGACGTATGCGTATTGTTTGCACACAGTCCACCGCTGGACTGTGTGTCTAACCCGTTTATAATACCGATTTTAATTAATCTTATAATCATAATAGACTTCATCTTCTTCGTTCAAACCACAGACAACGGTTAAACCAACTGTTTCTTGTTTAATTCGGTTAACGAATATTATGAGCAATTGAAAGGTATTGAACAGAAAGGGTTTGGGGAAAGAATGTACCGAACAGATTGTCTTCTTCAGAACTCCGGCAAAGATCGTCGGCTCTGTTTTGTGAACTCACTCTGTTCGGATCGTTTAACAGTTTTGATTGATTAAATGTGAAATTGAATTACTGAACAACGATTAGCAAAAAGTTTAGGTGATTATACCGATACACAGCGTGAGTTCGGAAATTCCAGCGATTTTTCCGGCGAGTACAGAAATCCGGCAACGTCGTCTGGGATCGATTCTGGGTGATGGATTGATGTTAGTACTGGTCTAACAATGGAATGGAACAGAAAGAGTCGAGGTATTTACCGTGTTGATGAAAGTCTCGGTTTTCCGGCGACTTGCAGAGAATTCCGGCGAGTGAAATTGATTCGAGAATCGGTGCGATTTTGAGCGAAAAGTTTACCAGAGGCTAGGGTGTGCATTTATAGGGAAGAATAAAGTTGAATTGGGTCTGTTTCTAGTCTCGATTCATTGGTCAGCCGTTCTCCGGCGGTTACGACTGATGTCGCGGAACTGGACATCGGTTATAACCGATGGCGACGTTAATACGTACGTTAAGTCAAGAGTAACCGACGATAATTGGCGAAATCGTCGGATTTTCCGGCGTCTGCGGATTTGGGCGCGCTGTTGACTGGGTTTGATTTCCAGATTTATTTTATGTATTATTTGTTTCAATAAATTAACAAGTAACACTAGTGGCGGAGTGGTTGGATGTGTGGGAGTTAAGACTTAGAGTTCCCGGCTGACCCGGGTTCGAAACCCGGCATCAGCATAATATTTTTATTTCATTATTTTTAATAAATTTTCAATTATAAATTTTATATTCTAATATATTTATTAATTATGTATCGTTTAAAATTAATTTGAGCATTAAATACGCAACGAAATATTTAACTGGTTGTTCGGTTAATAAACGAAGCGGGTTTGGTTAACCCGGTTTTTGACGGATGTTACATCTATGAAGGGTGGGAGAGTGATGTCAAGTCCACGAGCCATATCGGACCATGTGTTCATGAAGTGCATTGCAGACCACCCATCCGCGACAAGATGGTCCTAGTGAAACTCCACCACACTTAAAAGTAAGTTATCTGCTCAAAGACAATATTACATATATATATATAAATAATTAAATGTACATGTCAGTTTTAAGTAGAAATAATTTTGACATATGTAAGATGCTTTATACCTGCAAGATCAGCAGCGGATATGATTCAAATCCCAGCGAATTATCGACAGCTGGAACAAGTTTCAAGTACTCCAAAGTGGGTGAAAAGTCACCGAAATCTGGATAACGCCATCGGACTCAGCTTCCAAAAACAACACCCCTTGTCCATGACAATCGATCTCAATCCGGCCATCTTGGTCATGTTTAAATCGCCCTGCCATTGGGTAAAATGCAACCAACACCCTGCTCAAAGCGTCCTTCATCACTTCCGTATCAAAGAAGTTGGGAGCACCATTATGTCCGTAAAAATACACCGATAGCGAATGAAAGTTCAAAGCAGTGAGATCAAGGCATGAGTTCCATAGGTTTACCGCTGGTGTCTCTTCAGCTGGTCTCACCGTCGTCGATTCTCTTACCACCACCTTCATTTGTATTTTTTTTTCTTCAATTCCAGATGATGTTCTAACTTCTAAAACCCACTCTTCGTAAACAATTTATACATATGAATCAGTATCTACAACACAGTTTTTACCGGTGACAATTTCAGAATTTTTCGTCAATGAGGGCCAAAAATGGGTCAGGTCAGAAATGATCGGGTTAGAACTTAGAATAGGTAAGTCTAAGGAAACAAACTACTTAAAATATATACCTGACTTAATATTAAGTAAAAATAGACAAAAAGAATTGCTTTTACTTACATCTTAGGGTGCAAACGAGCCGAGCTACTCGAGATCAGCTCGAAAAAAAAACTTGAACGAGTCGAGCTTAAACGAGCCCGAGCCCGAGCCCGAGACTAAAAAACAAGCTCGTTTAATAAACGAGCCCAAGCTCGAACCGACTCATGAGCCTTAACTACCTTACTGTTTATGTATATTTTTATCAATATATTAAATACTAATAATTAATATCAATAAATTTATGAAAAAAATAATGTATGTATAAAATAATGATATAAATTAATTAGGAAATAGTAATCAAGCGGAGCTAGAGCTTGAAAAATTACCTACGAGCCGAGCTTGAGCTTTAGAAACAGTGCTCGAATCGAGCCGAGCTCGAGCTTTCATAAGCATGGGCGGAGCTTTTAAGGGGCAAGGGGGTGCACCCGCCCCGCCAATATTTTAGTTAGTAGTGTAATTTTTCCGACTTTTTGTCAAAAACTTTTGAAATTAAATAAGTCCGCTCCCATCAATTACTTTGCCTAAAAATTCTCTCCCCTACCAAGTTTAACATCCAAAAAATTTATACGTATTCTCATATTGAGTTATTAAAAAACGTGATGAATGGGTAATTTTTGTATAATTTTTTTAATCTTGAAGTTTATATAAAGTCTGAAACTAGTTTTATAAATGAAACTTGAGGGTACAAATTTAGTTTTTTTATGTGTAAAAAAAGATCCTATGAATGAATAAAGTTTATTTAGTTTTATTTTGAGTTATTTTTGTTTGACCTAACCCAAATCGAACAGACGACCCAAACATATAACCCGAAATATAATAATAGGAAAAAAATTGAGTCGCATGACTTTCCGCCCCACGGATCTTTTAGTCAAACTCCGCCACTGTTCATAAATTAAACGACGAGCTCGAGCTCTCGGCTCGGTTCGTTTACACCCTTCTATCCAAAACATAACTTGACTTAAATACAATATGAACAAAAAGGGCAATGAAAATAAACAAATAGAAAAAAATACCTGAATATTTGTGAGCTGCAGATTATGCGATTTGAGGAACTGCAATTTGGGGATAATTGATATTTGATTTTGTCAATAACCCATAAATATACGAATCATTGATTGGAATCGGAACTTGATTTTGATTGTTGATTAGAATTTGAATTGCAGCTTGATTTTGGTCTGAAGAGAATTTGGGTGATCGTTATCTGCATCTCGATAGTTCCATACTTCGTTACTAGGTAGATTGGGCCGGAAAATATGGGCCATGGGCCTATTGAATGTATCCAATCTCATATGTCCTCAAGGAGTAAGGCTAAGGGACATCCTCGTGCCATCTTGGGACCGTAAAAGTGTGGTGAGTATACCCGAAACCTGAAATATCTGGTTTGGGTATACTCAAAACCCGATAGATATAAGATCCAGTATGGGATTATAGAAATTATTTCTCAAGTATGGAATAAGTATGAGTCTGTAAGATTAGATGATACTCGACCTGATTACTAAGAATTATATACACGTTACCCAAGTTATATACCTAAAACATAACTACAAAAAGTTCTAATTTTAGGAGTTTTTCCCTTAATATATTTTAGTAATGCTTATTCTAATTACTTCGTAATTTGGAAAAAAAAATATTTCTTCCTTTTAAAATGTGCATTTTGATAATATTATTTACAATATCATGTTAGGAATATGAAAACTATCTTCTAAAATTTATATCTATCATGATATTTACATATTTAAAATAATTTATAGTGATAATAGTATTTTTGTGTTAATCATATTTTAACTTAATTTAGTTATTAAGAATATAAAGTTATATAAAAATTAGAAGGATAAGATAAAAAGTGTATTTTGATATCCCAACAAGTATTTTTTTAAGAAACTAATGGTATATTTGATACCATGGGTATACCAGATACCGAATGGATAATTACCTGACACATACCCGACGGGTATTGGGCTAGTTATGGGACCGGTATTATCAATACCCGGGCCAAACCTGGCCCACTGACATCAAGCATTCTAATGATTAAGGTGTGTGTCTTGTAACCACAAAAGTTAAGGGTTTAAATCCTACTAAATGCATGTTATGGTATATTTATCCTAGAATTTCTTTAAATTTTTGTTTAGAAAAAACATACAAGCTAATTTAGAGTTAAGTAAGGGACTCCCTAGAGGTTCATGATTTTTTTTTACCAAACCGATTCAGGTTGAAATTGGTTTGTTTTCGATCAACAAAAGTCAAGACTAAATCTTGGTGAATCAGTTCAGGTTAGAACATGTTTTTGAAGTAGTTTTCCCCAAACCTATCTCAGTCAGTTAGGATTGGTCGGGTTTGAACATTGGTTTACGGTCTAAGTGAAAAACCCTAACCTATCCCTAGTGTTCACGAACGGATAACACAAATCATCAACCAACCAAAAAGGATGATTGTTTTAGGCAATACAAATCTAAACTTCGAGAATGATGGAAACATTAAAATAATAAAAATCATGAAACTAATCATTTTTCAGATATGATATACCCGTTCAGCTATGCCAATGAGTGATTAAGCTTAGGTAAGGTGGGGGCGCCCCGTAATGGTACGTTGTTTGTGGCTCACAATACGTGAAACACCGCCGCAGGTCAAGGTGGCCACGTGTGAATTTGAATGTTACCGTTTGGACGAGGTGACCGTTGGAGCGTGGTTGGACGACCTCTGGGGCTTTTTATAATTAAAAAAAAAAAACTCACACACTGTATATATACCATCTATTTTAACCTTTCAACCCACAAAAATACTATCTCTACACCCTACATTCTAAACCGAATAGTTTCCCAACCAACCCTTTCCCCACCAACCCTTTCAAAACGAACCATTTCAAACCCAAGCGTATCAAAACCAACATTTTATTCCACCATTTCAAACCCAACCGTTTCAACACCAACTGTTTAATCAAATGTCACTCAACCCACTAGAAGATAACAATCTCATCCACCAGTTCGCCTATGCATATCGCGAACCACAACAACAAGATAATGACGATGACGATAGTGAACCAGTTCAAGAAGAAGACGATGAAGAAGTTTGGACGGTGATTGGAGAGCTTGGACGAGCGATGCGGAGGTCGCCTTGGTCAAGGCATACTTGCACATGTTCAAAAAAAACACCCCAAAAATGCATATGTGTGATTATTTTTATTTATTTATTTAGAAGGTCAATAAAGACTTAACTTTTATGTAAAGTATTACAAGTAGAGGTAATTAACCTAGTTAACTACTAAAGTTATCATACTTGTGTACGATTGTGACATTATAAGTTAAAGCAAGGAAGGGATAACCAAGTTAATGTTTGGGACATTAAAATGATATGTCTTAAAATGAAAGGGGATGAAAATGTAAAGTGGGTTAAACTTAATATTATAACAAAAATGCAGGGAGTGTGTGTGTATATACTATCGTAGAGAGAGAGAAGAAGGAGAAAACCTTCTCCATCAACTATAAGAAAATTTCAGCAAATTGGAAGTGTTCTAGGGCAAAATTTGAATGCATGTATTGAGTTTCTTAAGCATCTAAGTATCTTCAACATAAGGTAAGTTAAATTGTATGATTTGATGATCTTGGTGAAGGTGGTGTAATCAATCCGTGAAATTGTATGAAATTAAGCATGAATATTGGTTAGAATCATCATGTAGAAGGTGATCTATGCTTGAATTTGGTTATCTTGATGATTTGAAGTGAAACCCACTTGTTATACTAGCATGATGAAATATGATGATCATGTAGGTGCAAAAATTAGTGTAATATTGATGTATGAACTTGTATGTATTAGAATATTGTTATATGAATTTGATATAGAATGAAGGTTATGTGAATTTAGTTGATTTGATAATCCATGATGTGAACTAGTAAGAATATGCATAGAACACTTGTACATTATGCTTGGTACGCACACCAAGTGTTTGATGAAATGTCTTGAATAAAGATTTATATGTGATAAAGATGATCTCATGTGAATGTAGTGCTAAATGGTTAACATTGGTAAATGATAGTTTGTTAACTCAATTATGTTAAGAAAATAATGGAAATGAAGACATGAAATTAAAACATGCTGATTGTTAATTATAGGGGTAAAGGAGGAAGACATGAGCCATTCCGGGTCACAAGCAAAGCACGACCAAGCTAAGTTCTTATACTTACATGTATTAGATAGTTATAGTGTTTTTTTTCATGTTTATGTTAAGTAAAGTTGTTATAACACCTTGTAAAAATCGTGTCCAATAGTATAGTGACATGTGTTGTATTTTTATTTTAGTCTATTAAAGACTATTAGGGACTAAAGGTGTCAACATGCTCAAACTAAGCCTCTGAGTGACTGTCTGATGTCAACATGCATAAATGTAAGCCTCCGAGTGACTGTTATGTCAACATGCTTAAACAATAACCTCTGACTGACTGATATGTCAACATGCTTAATCATTTAGCCTCTGAGTGACTGATATGTCAACATGCTTAAACTTGGCCTCTGAGTGACTGATATGTCAACATGCCCAGCCTCTGAGTGACATCAGAGTCAACATGCTTATAGTGGGCTCTGAGTGATTCTTTACGAAGTCTTAACTCTCATACGTCCCATTTGTTGATGAGAGGGATTAAATCCATAAATATGTAAAAGTTGGGTAATGGAGGGGCTAAAAGTGTCAACATGTTAATTTATACCTCTAAGTGACTTTTTAACGAACCAAGAGCTCGACAATGTCCGGGCATACTACCGGGTATGCCAAATATTGATTACGGAGGGCTAAATATGCTAAAAAGGTGTTTTAGAAGGTTTTATAAGTTAAGGGCTAAATATGCTAAAAGTTTTTAGAAGGTTTAAGTTAAGGTTTAAAATCTAAAAGTGTCAAAATTTGAAAGTGGCCTCGGGGCACTCGCGGGGCGCAAGAGGTAAGGCCTGTGCCTCTCGCGGCCCGCCGAGGACTGCGTCTGCAGAAAAATTGCTTGGCCTCCACACAAATTGCCAAAAACCAATGTATTCGAAACTATGTATTCCCAAATAGCTATGCCAGGTTTTAGGACACTTGTAAGCTCCTTCTTACACCCCTTAACACCTGTCATCACCTCCCTCAAGCTCTCCAACTATAAATAGGTGCCAAGGTTCACCATTTGAACTTGTACCTTTCTCATTCACAACTCTATCTCCCTCCTCTGGAAGTTCCTAACTGAAAGGAGCATCCAACTCAGTCCTATTGCATTCTAGGAACCACTTGTGAGGTTCCTTCCTCTTGCATTTTCGTTTATAGGCTTTTATAGCCAAAAGTCAAGCGTTTTACAGAAAACGCCTTGACTTTCGGTTAAAACCATTATGGTCCAGCCATTGTTTATAACGAACATGGCAAAGTGATCGTAATAAGGTAGGTGTTAGCCCCTATAAAGGGCACCTCCTGAAGATCACGTTTACTAGACCAATTGACGGGTCAAAGTTATTGTATTAAAAAGTCAAACATGCCATTTTTCGGAAATTATATAATTTGATCTTATAAAAGTTATGAAACCTGTTTCAACACTTAAACAAGTTGGTAATAATTATTAGAACATGTAAAGACATGTTCGGCACGTCAATTTCAGTTCTAGGGTCGGTTGGCAACCGAAAGTCGCGAAGTTTGACTTCTGCTTTGACTTTCGATTATGACCCGATTTAGATTAGTAACTACTGATCTAAAGTTGCATTATGATCATAATATAATGTAGCATAACCCTCTGAGGTTATATTACATGATCATAATCAGAATCTGAGTTTATGCACAAGTTCCGTATTTATGTCATTTTGACAAACATGTCCTTTTTGCATAAGATGAGGTATAAATGATAATGAGCTTGAAAATGAGTTTCCTCCTGATGTAATATTATAATAGGATTATTTGGGATGTTAAATCAGATTATAAACTAAGTTTATGAACAAGTCCTTGTATTATGTCGATAAATGACGATAAGGTCCTTGTGGCTTATAAAATGGTTTTAATCACATCTTTTCAAAGTAAATCTTTTACCTACTAATATTTTATATTAAATAACATATCTAAGATATGTTAACCTGACCTTAACATCAGTTTTCTTTAAACATCACATAAATCGTCATTTTACGACATAAGCGTTCGTTTCGGCGTATAGTATGGTTTTAAACCATATTTACCAACCAAGACTTGTTACCTACTGATTTTAAAACTATTTTAAATATTTTACAGTAGGTACAAGATATAAACTCTGAATCCCAAATAATTTATAAACTATGTGTAAAATGACAAAAATGCCCATTCGGTGCATAGTTTGGTATAAAAGACAAATTACACATATAATTAATATCCTATGGATATTATATCATAAATAATTTATTTTTCCAGAATACTTATGATTATAACATTAAATTATATTCAAGTTTCCTTTTATAAGGTATGAAATTACCAAAATGCCCATATGAGGCATAGTTTCATTTTAGAATCTTAACGGGCATATAAGTTGATATCCTACTGACATTACAACTTATTTAAAATATAATGGCATAAGAACTTGTCCATGACTTAAACTGGTTACCCGATATTGCTGATATGCGTACGGTTAAGTATATGTAACTAGTTTACGAAAATTAACTGAAACGGGTCTAACCTTGTCATTTTAGTCTTAAAATCCAAATGTTTATAGTTTATCCATATTACACAAGTCAAAATACTTGTTGGGATTAAACTACATTCTATCCGATCATCGTTTAATATAGTCTTATACATTTTAATCATGTACGCTAGTCGGTCTAAGTCTGTGACTTAAGAAAGACAATTAGTATTTAATTGGTTAGTTTATGTCATAATCCAGACTAGAGACATTCCGGTAAATGCTATCTGCACTTAGTGCTTTTGTGTACGACTGAGTTAATAAATCTTGCGTTTAAACGAAGACTAGCTCAGGTAATACTCTCGACTTATTTCCCCTATACGGGCTTGGGTTACGGTAAACTATTACCGCTTGGTCGGAAATGGGATCAATCGAATGCCGGATTGTGGCTAGTAAATCCGGATATTTTGTTTTAATCAGTTTTGTTTGATAACTTAAACATCGGGGGTTAACTACCATGTCCTGGATATCCTCGGCTCATTACATTAGGTAACGGCCACGACCTTAGCGCGGGTGTAGGCATACACCCGACAGACGCTAGATGCAACTACCCAAACGTTGGGGATAACTCATCCGTGAGTTCGTAAGTGGTGTGTAGTTAATCATGTCTCAGTTTTCGCACTGGGCCCTATATGTATGGAAAAACATGTGAATCTATTAACAAGGTTGCAACGTCAACTTTCCCAAGTTATAAAAGATTTTGTGCTGATACGCACTAAAAATATATCTTTAAATGTTTTCAAATGAGTCAGTTGGGTGTATTTACCAGCGAAAGCTGACGTATTTTCAAAAGATTAAGCTTGCAGGTACAATGCGAAAATAGGCTGGAAGTGTTCGATAGTGATAAGAGGATCTTGCAAATCCTAGATCTACCCAAAGCCTGTTTTACATTCTTTCTTTTGTACAATTTATGATCCGCCTGTGGATCTTCTATTACGAGTCGTCTGTATATTATTTTGGTATTTGAACATTTGGTTTGTAATAGTAATTTAAATCCAAGACTTCCGCTGTGTTGTGTTTAATTGTCTACGATGTTATCAACTTACTTCACGATATTCCCCACTCGGGCCCACCGGTGTTTGGATTTGGCTGTGGAAAGCCGGGGTGTGACAGTTGCATTCCAAAATATCATAAACTGTTAAATAAGTAGAGGTTAATTATTGAGTTTGATCCATTACGAATGGGTCGAACAAACTAGAATATGATGTTAAAGAATGTTCGTGAGTTGATCCGTTATGAACGGGTTAAACAAACTATAATGTAATGTTTAAGAATGATCATGATGTTGATCTATTACGAACGGGTCATCGAACTAGAATGTTATATTAATGAATGGTTATGTATGTGATTCGTTGCGAACGGGTCAATGAATGGAAAATGTATAATGAATGCATATCATGTTTGTTGGAAGTTAGTAGGATGTAATTACATGTAAATTAATATTGCTTCTTGTTATTGTGATATAGGTAAAGTAAATCTTTAATGGCATGCTACGCTCAGAACGAACACACTCCAAACCGCTCTCAATATGCTTCCGCATTTAACTTATGCAAACAGGTCAAAACATTTTGTTGTTATGCTATTCAAATGTAAAAATTAATTAAATACTTATGTTCTACATCTTTTGTGAATGTTGGATGGTATATAACTGGATATGAACGGTTAACTTTATGAGAAGTTTTCTTTAGAAATGTGTAAAGTTCAAATTTGGTCGTAATTTTTGTGTTTTCGTTGTTCACTTTGTTTTTGACCACTTGTAAATAATGGGTGTTTCAAAAAACATTCAAATGAACAAAGAAGAGACTTGTTTTGGAGATGAGTTATTGCACATTTTTCCAAACTTCCCGATTCGACGAATGCAACATGGACAAATGACTTCAAATTAGGGAGATTTGAACCGAAAATGAGTAAATTAACGCTTGCTTCATTCAATTGGTAATTTTTTAATGTTATTACTTTATTTTGTTATAAAATAGTGTGTTTGTATGTTTTGTAGACCCGAAATCCACAAAGCGGAGCGAGCGGGACGACTATCATCAAAAACGCCCTAAAAGAGTATTGTACCACATACCGCCATAAATCTTTTCCACACTTGGCATTATGGGAGGTTGCGAGACATCACCCGAAGTGGGTACCGGTTACGTTGGTCAACATACATGGGCCGACAGCTCCAAAGAAAAGAGGAGGTTCAAAAAGATTAAAAACTTCCGAGTCCAGGAACTACACTAGTTCTAACGATGGTATATCAAGCAACATACCCGAAAAGAATCTGAACGACCTACCTGATGACGAACCCGAACAAGATGATACACCCACAAGGCCGCATCGTAAGAAAAGTGGTGAATCATCAAGCAGAGGAAAAGAAGCGAGGTGGACTCTAGCACCGAATTCAAAGCGGCTAGGTTGATGGAAATGGCCGAAGCAAAAGAAAGAAAATAAAAAATTGCGGCTTCAAAACTTAAACGTGACGAGGCGTATATTATACACTTAACTGAAAACCAAAATAAATAGTGATTTAAACGTCATGTTACAACTGGACAACACTCTTAACGAACCCTTTAGGTCGCTCCTACTTCAACGCAAACGTGAAATATGTGAAAAGTGGGGTTGGTGTCACACCCCAACCGATGGCGGAAACATCAGGGCGGGACGAAAGAGATTGCTCGAGACATCATAACGCTAAAATGTGACAAGTATTTTAATAGCAAAATTTCATTTCTTTAACAAAGGTCAAGTACAATAATTGGAATTCTAATACAACATAATTGGAACAAAATACAAGTACTGCAACGTTAATAATGATACAATTCTAGATGAGTATCTAAGTCGTCCTACTCGTTTCTAATGTCATCCTCATAAATAATCAACCTGCAATACATGTTAAAGTATAGTTCAACACACAAGTCATTGGCGAGCATACAAGTTTGAATAATAGCATAGTATAAACGTTTAAACAAATCTTCATGCGTACTTGTCTATTCTTGAGGCTAACATACATTAAACTTATCATGCATAAATATACTAGTCAACCCAAAGTTTCCCACAAGCATAATCCTTTCATAACATGAAAGGACCAGATGTGTATGACTTAAAATGACCCCCAGTTTACTAGGCGGTGTGTTACTCCTATAGCGCTATACATGTTAAGGGAGGCTTGATCAAAGTTAATGACTGAGTATAAGCATATTGAGTATAAGCATGTGTGATTTCAAGTTTAGGATAAGAGCATATATAGAGAGTGTTCGTGCATTGAGTATGAGCATGTTTGTGTAATTATGTACATGTATTGCACCCAAAGGTGATAAATCATCAATGGGATCAAGTATGCTCACAATTTTGCAAGCTTCTTTAGTAAGTTCGAGGGTGGACAAGTGATCAGGTGATGCAACCCAGAGTTACCCTACATGGGGGTAATCAAGAGAACTTGAGTAAACTAAGTGGAATGATTGGTCCAGATTCTGAGGCAGAAAGTACGGAAAGAAAACGAGAAAAATACCACTTCGTACGAAGTGGACTGACTGCCTCGTGCGAGCTGACTTGCAACTCGTACGAGTTGACTGGTACCTCGTACGAGTTGACTTGCACCTCGTACGAGTTGATTGTTCACCTCGTGCGAAGTGACAGTCCTAAAACGTTGTAACATTCGTCGTAAAACGGGTTCCAAACCCGCTCTGTTTAAAATTCAAGAATTTATTAAATGTTTCATTATGCATTATTTATTTTATAAATTGTGTTAGTTAATTTTTATGGTTAATTAATAAATTAGATAATTCATATATTAAATAAACAAAAGAATAAAAAAATATACTAATAAATAAAAGTTTAAAAAAATAGAAAATAAAGGAAAAGGGGCAACCGGGTTGCGAACCCAGGTTCCCCCACAAACTCTCACACACAACTTTCACCACTACACCACACACACATATCTGAAATAAACTCAAATAAATAAATCTTATATCAAAACAGTTTCCTGAAATCACCTTCAAAAAAATACCCGCCTGTAAACGATTATAACTCCCAAATCCATCAGCCATTTTTCCGTTTCAGTCTTGACTTAAAACGAAAAAACTGTTTTCAAATCATACTCAAGCAAGGGCAATCGGTTACACTAATTTCATCATCAACTCTTACCAATATCATTTTGAAACCGAAACCTACATCTAAACCAGTTCTTGCCTTTAAATAGTGATCCTAAGCTCTTCCTGAAACTCGCTCACACTCTCAAAATCTCTCTAAACCCCCAGAAGATTCTCCCTGTTTAACACTTCGGCGGAAGTTTTGTTTGTCGCCGGAATCTCGCCGGAGAAATCACAAACTATTGTCCTTGTTCGGTATAATCTCTTAAATCCTTTACTTTTCCATTTAACTTATGTTTATCAATAGAATAATAATTGTTAAGAAAAGAATTGAAAATCAGGGTTTTTTTGTCAAACTGTTATGATATAATGAGTAAGATGAAGTCTTGTTAGTGTATTAATAAATTAAAACAGGAAGTGTAATCGGGTTAGACACACAGTCCAGTGGTGGACTGTGTACAAAACAAGCATAGTTGCCTGGGTTTGAGTCTCAGATACGGTCCGATTTTTCCTCAATTAAATCCAACCTTTTTACTTATATATAACATGAATCACTAAGTGTATAAATTTAATATAATTTTGTGTTATAACGGGTTAGACACCTAGCCCAACTGGTTGGGCTGTGTGCACGCGAACAATGAGACTCGAGTTCGATCCGGCTCACTAACACTGGTTCGATCATTCATAAAACCTTTTTAATATAAGCAAAATAAAATTGAACCCAGTTAGTATATATAGTTAATTAAAATCAAGTTTATATCGGGTTAGACATGTAGCTCAGTTGGTAGAGTTGCGTGCACGCATAAGGGAGGTCACGAGTTCGAACCACACACGAAGCCAAATATGCGCGCGGTCAAACCGGTTGACCCGGTCAACCCTGTTGAGGGTATATTTTTTATTACTTTTTTTCTTATTATTTATTCAAAAATTATTTAAAAAACTTAAAAATAAGATTTTTAAGTCTAAAAATTGTAATAAATACCACAAAAATAAACCTAAAAATCTAATAAAAAACATTAATTAAAAATATTAACTTTTATTTATTTATCGAATTATTACTATTTAGGTTAATTTCTCTCGTGATTAAATCCAAACTCGTGCGCGTTCGTCGTCAATCCAAGAAAACGCACCCACTGTGAGTGAATCCTTACAAATTCCCCTTTTTATTCATGTTTTGGGGTGTATCATGTGTCGTTTACATATTTAGTTTTTTCAAACACTTGTGATACTACCATTATATGATCTAACGTGTTATGTAATGTTATTTGCTGAATTGTGTTTTACATTTTTGTCAAGTTGCATGCAATCATTCACATTAGGCCCATCAGTTCCTCGTTGGATACGAGTTGAGCATCGCGTGCCTCATTAGATCGGCTCTGTTTGATTGAGCCTTGATCTCATTGTTTATTATTTGTCATGCTTGTGTGTACGTTGATTGATATTATGTGATTTGTGATTAGATTTACATATGCGTATACTCATACTTGGTTTATGCACATTTTATTTAAATAACCAATATAACTAGTTCTTTCAAATGTTTAAATGAGATGCACTCGCCAACTTTTGTTAACCCAACACCCTATTTTTACACATGACATAGGTGGACAGGTTGAAGCAAGGAACACATAGGAATTTGCCTTAGAAGAAAAATAAAGAGTTCATGAATGATGTTGTGCTTGTATGATTGTTGTAATTTTTCCTTTAAATTGGAATAATAAATATGAAACTTTATTATAGTAAATGTCATGAGCTTTGATGAAAACCCAATCATGCCCCGACTACCATTTCCGCTGCGGTCAGGGTGTGACAAACGTATTAGCCCATTTTGTACCCATTTTAACACTGATTTCTGTGAACGGGATCATGATAATGAGGCAGAATAGTCCGGGCCATAACACTAGATCAGAAGTGATTAATGTTACGTCCAGACTGGTTATTAAGAAAATACGAAAAATAAGAATAGTTTATGTATGGCTTAGTCACGTTTGTCATAGAAGTCAAGCATGGAGATGTTAAATCTCTTTATATGATTAACCAAAGCACAAGGTTGTAATACAACCCGGTTGGTAATGAATTAATAGAAAGTAAAGATTGTTCAAGTGAGGTGTGGAACTTAATTCGGGTAGCCAAAGCTCCCAACGTTCTCACTAGTCGGAACTCTAATCCAATCCTATGGGGATGATGGACCAGGTTCACTTACAACACTTGTTGCAAAAGAAAATTAAATAAAAGTAGAAGGAAGGTTACTCACTTAGACAATATAAGATACTTCTATTGAAAATCCAGGAATTAGAGAGTGGAAGTGAGAGTATTCGGAAAGTGAGACGTGGTGAAGTGCGTAGGTATTTATAGGAAAATAGGTCGGGTCGTACGAGCTGGGGGCACTCCGTACGACTTGGGCATCACCTCGTACAAAGTCGCCTCACTTCTGTAACACCCCAAAAATTATACATATGTGAGTGCGGGTATGCAAGTAGAAATATAACCCTAGTTAAAGTACAAGTTAAGTTTTATCTAAAGATATATGTTTAGCCATAATATTATAAACATCAAACTAGAGGGACCAAACTTGGGTAAGTGGAAAGTAAATTAATAAAACATAAATTAAAATTCAAAGACACATACATCAGATGTATGTGTCGATGAGAGCTTGAGAAGAAAAGGGGAAAAACCCATATAAACACAAATCAACCAAATTGAATGAAGAATCGAAGCTTGATCAATGCATGAACTAAGATATGTTATCATCTAAGTATTGTCATCATCAAGTAAGTTAAATTTCACTTTTTTAGTGATTTAATGAAGTGGGTTAGGTATAATCTGTGAATGTTAAATGAAATTGAGCATGAATGTTAGATAATATCAACATGTAGAGTTCGTATTATGTTTAATTTTGATCATGTTGATGGTTTGGGGTGAAACCCACTTGTATTTGTAGAAGATGGGGCTTGGTGTAGATTATGTGTAATGATAATGCTTAAATTTATACATGGTAGATACATTTTGTTGGTTGATTTGATATAAAACAAAAGATACATGATAAGATGAAGATTTGTAAAGGTTGAATGATTATGTTAATATATGCATGAACTAGGAAAGAACTATGCTTTGAATACTTGTACAATATGCTTTATTGATGGCACGCACACAACATGTTCAATGAAATGCCTTGGTTGAATTAGTTGTGTTTTGACATGAATACTTATTAAACCGATATAGTAGGATGAAAATGAAAGTATATATGGTTGAATAAAATCTTAATAAGTAAGGAAGCATGCTTATGTGATGAATTGTATGGAATCTAAAATCATGTTGTTATAACCATATAGGAGCAAAGAAGGAAGAAGGAACAAGTCAAACCAAGGCGCAAGTAGCAAAAATCACGGTAAGTTCATATGAACTTCTCTTATTCTCAATGCAAATCATGATGTTTATTTCCTAATATATTGTTACAAAATGGTAAACTATAGTCTAGAATATGGTGTACATAATGTGTCGAAAAATCAAAGAATGTGAAGAATGTATGAAGATCCGTTATGAACGGGTCAAAAAGTATGAATAGCAAGGTAAAGAAAAAGATAAGAAATGACTAGAAGTAAATGAGTCAAGTGAATGAAACTCAAAATGACGAAATGGTTATGTGTTGATCCATTGAGAATGGGTTGGATGAATCGAAGTTATTGATGAAGAACGAATGGACATTTCAATATTCATTTAAAATGAATTTGCTAGTTTGAAAAGAATGAATGACAAAAAGAATGTGTTCGCGTTGACTCATTGAGAATGGTCAACCGGATGAGAATGAATGATGTAAAGAATGGGTTCGCGTTGACTCGTTGTTAATGGGTCATAAATGAGAAAGTTTAAAAGAATGGTTTATGTGAGATCTATTCAATGGGCCAAAACTTTAAGGATGTTAGTTTTGTAAATTGTTTGTAGTAATGTTATAATTATGAAATGAAATACTAATCAAACTTGTTGTGGTGTTTAGGTAAAACTCCCATTTGACGATGAGCCTCCCTTGGAATGAACACATCTTTTTCTCCCTTTACGCTTCCGCAAGTATTAAAGGCAAACGGGTCAAAAATACTTTTGGGTTTGTAAATGATGAACTTATTTTAAAAGTTCCTTATGTAAGTAGATGAACTAGCTTAAGTAATTAGTAGGTCTAAGATACGTTGTTAAAATATTTTGTAGTCATGTTTGTCGAACTAATTTACAAGGGCATAATGGGAATTTTAGGCTATGTATTTTAAAATTTTAAAATTTTTATAAATTTTCGGTTATGAAAATATATTTGGGCGTTTCAACTTCGTACGAGGTAGCTACACTTCGTGCGAGGCTGGCTGGTTTGAGTTGTTTTCGTATGTTTAGCTGGTTTTCAAGTGTTTTAAGCATGCATGAAGGACGTATGAGTATAGTAGTGTATAAAAGTTGAGTCCGAGTATTTAAGTATGAGTTTCTTGCATATAATCCCATATTACGAATTGTAAAGTATAATTCAAGTATGTAACAGGTATAAATATAAAATGAGTTTCCAATATGATCATATCTCAGAGTACAAGGGTGGAAAATGAAAGATAGATACCAATACACTTTCTAAATAAGGAAAGTTTGCGAATGCGGAGCGTTACATTGGGAAATGGAGTAAATTATTTAGTTCGATGATGTGGCGGAACATGATTGGGTGTGGTGAGTGATGGAAAGTGGAGCACCCCACTCCCTGGTATTACACGAAACCATTCTCACGTATTTCACTTTACTTCATCGATGTCAACAAAAACAATGTTCTACATGATAAGTGGGTCACCTATCACATTTTGTCCATCATCTCATGTGTCACTTTTTATTTGCATATCATCACAAAAAAGTATTCTTTGCAAATAAATTTCAATACAAAGCTAGTTTGGTTAGCATAGTATCGAATTCTTTTTTCACATAGGAATGTCTATTTCAGTATGGATTATAGTAAACAACAAGTATTAAGCACCCCCGCGTTGCGACGAGGATGAACAACAATGCCACACTACTGTTAGCGACCACCAACACTGAAGTAGCGGTGTGTTAATGCGAAGAAACTAAACCGAAACGTAAAACATATAAAGAATAACTAAGTCAATTTAGGACTCGTGCGTTACATGAACCTGTCAACCTGTCGATTTAGGACCCGCTAGGGAATGTTATTATCTCTCCCCTAAAATAGGGATCTTATTGTACCTATACATATTGAATTATTATCAATGAAAGAGGCAACGAGTTTATAATCTATCATGGTTTCAGATCCTCAAGCCAAAACCATACCTTCCTCTCCAAGTCTACAACATTATTCTTGTCGCAAGTTCCCAGCGACAAGATTTCTTCATGTCAGCGACCATATCTGTCTGTCGCTAATACCTAACAACTGTTTTCTCTAAGTGGTTTCCCATTCAAACGATATAACAACTCCAAGTAGTTATGAAGACCTCAAGATACGGAACCTATAATTACAAAATTGGTGTTAGTAAAGGAGAACAAGATGTTGAAAGGCAAGATATGTGGTACAGAGTCAAAGTCGAAGAAGCCACGTGTGTTAACCTTGTTAATTGCCATTGCAATATGGTTTTATTTGTCCAAGTAGTATTTATACACACTTGTTGTTTTACATGCAATTTCTAAGTAGTTTCCCATTTATGGTTGTACGTGTTTACTTTGGGCATACAAAGTGAAGATTCTGTTAATTGCCATTACACTGTAAAGAAAATGTCCAAACTAATAATAGTATTACTGTAACATCCGTAAAAAACGGATTTACCAAACCCGCTCCGTTTATCAACCGAACAATCAGTTAAAAATTTCGTTGCGAATTAAATGCCCAAAATAATTTTAAACGATACACAATCAATTATTATACGGGATTATATAAGTTGTTTTTAAAAACTGTTAAAAACCGCAAAATAAAAATATTTTGGTTCTGCCGGGTTTCGAACCCGGGTCAGTAACCGGTCCGGCAACAACTTAACACACAAACACAAAAACCACTGCGCCACTTGTATTGTTTGTTAAATATTGGAATCATTTAATTCATAAAGTGACTTTCTGAATTCAAAACCGGCGCCCAAAGTTGAAGTCGTCGGAAATCCCGGTAATCTCGCGAAACTTAACGTTTCCTTCGGTTATAACGTAAGACATAAACGCTACATCGGTTATAACCGACGTCTGGGTCCGCGACCAAAGTTATAACCGCCGGAGTTTTTATAACCGACGAATCCAGTCGGAAATCAAACCAAGTTCATCGATAATTTGCCCTATAAATACCCCCTCGAACCTCTGCAAACCTTTTCGCTCAAAACCGCACCCTTTCTCGGCGAAAACTCACTCGCCGGAAATATTCTGTTCGTCGCCGGAAAACCGAACCTTTCATTTCTGAGCCTTACTAAACCCTCTGAGCTTATACCGAAGTCACCCACACCCTTTGTAAGCTTTCTGAAGATTCTCTGCTGCAAGACACTCGTCGCCGGAAGAGATTGCTGTCGCCGGAGTTCTGCCGGAAAACAGAGGAAAGCCAGTCGGTACTTTTCACGCCTAATTTCCTTTCTTTTTTACTTTTATCTCATCTGTAATTAATCATAAAACGCTAAAGAAACCTGAATCAACACTTCGAACCAGTCAGTCGTCACTTCTGGTTATAACACAACGAAGAAGATGAAGTTCGGTAAACATATAAGTATAATTAAAATCAAGTTATTAATCGGGTTAGACACACAGTCCAGCGGTGGACTGTGTGCACATTAAACACGCAAAGGTCCCGAGTTCGAATCTTGTTCCACACACGCTGCCTTAATAAAAATTCCCTTTTTTTGTTAACTGAACCGGATTTATTTTATGTATATGTTAAGTATATTAATAACCGGAATAATAACCAAGTTAGACACATAGTCCAGTGGTGGACTGTGTGTATGTTTAATCACAGGACGCGAGTTCGAGTCCGGTCTTCTGCACCGACTCGGACAATTATCTATCTTTTTATTTAAGACAGAAAAGGAAATGTTCAGTTTGTATTTAAGTATAATAAAAATCGAATTATATAACATGTTAAACACACAGTCCAGCGGTGGACTGTGTGTTAACTCAACCCACAGGTCCCGGGTTCGAGACCTGTGGAGCGCACCGGTTCTCTGAATTAAAATCGTTTTTAAAATAAAGGATTTTCTGTTTAAATCTAATTAATATATATATGTAATTAAAAACAGAAATATGATGGGTTAGACACGTAGCTCAGTTGGTAGAGCTGCGTGCACGCGTACGGGAGGTCTCGGGTTCGAGTCCTGCCCGGCGCACAATTACACACAAGCGAACCGGTCAACGGTCAAAGTCAAAGTCAACTGTAGCAAAAAAAATCAAATTTTTTTTATTATTTTTCTTTATTTATTTTAATTAAAAATCAATTAAAAATACTTAAAAATAACATTTTTAAAGTTAGAAAATAGCCTTAAACTCACAAAAATGCAACCATCAAATTCTACTAAAATGGATTAATAAAATCCGTTTACTTACCGAACCAAAATGCTTTTTATCTAGGTTAATTTCACTCGTGGTTAAAACCACTTCGCGTGCATTCAACATCATCAACCGAACGCACCCAATGTGAGTGAATTCTTACAAATTCCCCTTTTTATTCATGTTTTGGGGTGAAGTCATGTGTCGCTTAAACTAATTCTCTTATGCAAACTCGTGCTATACCATTATATGATCTAAACTAGAATGTAACTATTGTTGGTTGTGATGTATTACATATTGTCAAAGTTGTATGCAAATTATTTAGGCCCATCAGTTCCTCGTGGGAGACGAGTTGAACAACGCGTGCCTTAAAACTCATTCATTAGGCCCATCAGTTCGTAGAACAACGCGTGCCTCAAAACTCATTCATTAGGCCCATCAGTTCGTAGAACAACGCGTGCCTCAAAACTCATTCATTAGGCCCATCAGTTCGTAGAACAACGCGTGCCTCAAAACTCATTCATTAGGCCCATCAGTTCCTCGTGGGAGACGAGTCGAACAACGCGTGCCTCAAAACAATCATTTGATGTATGTGTGTGCAATATTCAATATTTTGTTGTGTGAATAAATTTACATCTACATTTACTCATATGTGGTTATGCACATTATTTATAATCAATTGGATAAACTTGTTCAAATGTTTTCCATAGGATTCACTCATCAACTTTATGTTGATCCAAAAACCCTTTTACACATGATACAGGTGAACAGGTTGAAGCAAGGAAAACATAGGAAATGCCTTAGAAGAGAACAAAGAAGCTTAGATTGATAGTTAGAACATGTTGTAATTCTTATTGTAAACTTTCCATTAAATTGTATTAATGAATATGAAACGTATAATAAATGTCATGAGCTTTGATGATAACCCAATCATGCCCCGATCACCTTTTCCGCTGCGGGTCGGGGTGTGACAATTACTTTGACCAAACTACACATGTAAGTGCAATAACACAGTGATCAAACTGAAATTGTAATAACATGGACCAAACTTAAAATTGTAAACACAATGACCGAACTAAACCTATAATAACACGGATCAAACTGTGATAACATTAAGCAAACTTAAAACTATATACACAATGACCAAACTGAAACTGCAATAACATGGACCAAACTTAAAACTGTATACACAATGACCAAATAGAAAACTGTAATAACATGGACCAAATGTAAAACTGTAAACACTATGATCAAAGCAAACCTGTAATAACATGGACCCAACTGCACATGTAAATCCAAAGTTAAATGGCCAAACTGCCAATATTAGACAAGTGCAATGACATAGGTACACAATTTTGTCCAAAAGAGTCATAACATTACATCATCTTGTCCAAAGGAGTTTACCAAAAAGGACATACACCACATTACTAACTAGTGGTTCTTTAGCAAAATAGTACAGTGGTTAAGTCATAACATAACATTAAGTTGTCAAAATAACATAAAAAGTCAATCATTGACTAATTAACTCAAGCCTTCCTTCTTGGTTATCCTTCCATTTGGTTTTTTCCTCTTCCAATTGAATTTTCTATGACCTTTTTGCTTCTCTTTTGAGTTGACTGTTGGGTTTATTCTTGAGTAGACTACTGAGTTGTAGCTTTTTGAAGCTTGTTGAGTTGATTGTATTGGTTTTTGGTTCCCATTCTGTCTCTTATGAGCATATTCACCTGCAGTCATTAGTAATTCACAAAGTGTTAACCTAATGTAAACCAATAACACAAGTTAAACACAAACACAAACCTAAGACTAAGAAATGTTCACATGCAGTCATTTTCCTTTTTCAGTACAATTTCTTTTGTTGTGACCTCTTGCCCACAACTTCCATAAGTCATTATCACCCCATGCTTTGTAAGTTTTTCTGGTTTTTTTGGATCTTCAAGACGATCCCTCTTTCTATTCTTCTTAGGCCTACCAGGAGTAGATTTGATTGGAGGTGGATCCATAGGATTATGAACCTTGGGCCAATTCCTTTCACTAGGCAATGGAGGGATCAAGAACTCATAAGCCTTCATGTATATTTCTTTGTGGTAATGCTCATCAACATACTCATCTGCATTCTTATGTAAAAAAACCAGCCACAACACACACATGTTTATAAGGATGTCCCTTTAAATCCCATTTCCTACATGTGAAGGTTCTATTTTCCAAATCCACATAGACATCATCAAAATCTCTTATTTGTAAAACATGAGATAATGAGGGATTTATCTCACATCTATATGACCTTTCTTTTGAAAATTTAAGCTTTTCCTAGATTCTAGGGCATATGATAACATCTCTAGTAGCCATTTCTTTCGTTTTGTAATTAGCCTACTCATGACTTGAATCCTAGTATCCTCTATAATGTGTATAATATTTTGACCTTGCATTGATGATATAACTATTAAAAGTTTTTGCCTTGTTGTTTACTATTACATCACATTTTGTGTGAGTGTTCAAATAGCACTTGTTAAACCATTTGGGATCCTGCTTCAGTAAGGCCTCTACTGCACCAGGATTGATTGCTCTCATCTCATCATTGGCTTGCATATAGTTAGCTTCACAATAAGCCCTAATTGTTTTTCAAAAGAACTCCTTCAGGTCTTCATCTTTGAATGTTTTATGCCAGTTTGCATAGATGTGCATTGCACAGTTTCTATGCTCTGCTTTTAGCCACACCAATGCAACAACATTTAGTAGACCCTACCACAATCAAATATCAGTTAAAAACACTTATTCCCATACGTTTATGAATAAATAAATTTTTGATTTAGGAGAACTACCTTTTGCTGGTTAGATATGAATGTCCATGATTCCCCACCATCACTTATTCCCAAACATTTCCTAAGCTTATTTATGAACCATTCTCAACTTTCATTATTTTCTCCTTCACAAATAGGATGTACAAATTGGTTATCCTATGGCTAGTTGAGGATACCTCCGTATAGGCTGCACCACACTTGGTATGCTAGTGATCATTTCTCTCAGCTTCTTTAACTCCCTAGCCTCTACTAGATAAACTTTACACCCTGCATAAATGTCACACCCCAACTAATGGCGGAATCATCAGGGCGGACGTAATTAGGTTACTCGAGACTTCATAACACTAATATTGTGACAAGTATTTAGGTAACTCAAAATTTCATTTCATTAATAAACGAACAAGTACAAAGTTTGAAAGCAAAATACAACAACGTAATCTAGAAACACGATCTAACATGATTTCTAATTTAAAGTGAGTATCTAGTCCATCCTATTAGATTCCATGTGTCATCGTAATCAGCATCCTCACCCTGCACACGTATTAAAGTATAGTTCAACATACAAGGCATTGGCGAGTATACAAGTTTCAATAATAGTATAGTATATACGTTTGAACAATCCCTCATGCATAAATGTCGAATCTCAAGGCTAACATACATTAAACCAGCATCCCGATTATACGAGTCAACCCAAAGTTTACCGCTAGCGTAATCTAACTATAGCAATGAAAAGACCTTATGTGTTTAACTTAACTGACCTCACGAATACAGGCGATGCGTTACTCCTATAGCGTTATACATGTTAAGGAGGCTTGATCGAAGTTAATGACTAAGTATAAGCATAATAAGTTTAAGCATGTGTGAATTTAAGTTTAACACATAAAGCATGGATAAGGATTGCTTGTGATTTAAGTATAAGTATGATTGTGTGATTTTGAGTAAAGCATACGTATTGCACCCAAAAGTGTAAAAGGAAAATCGGGTCGAGTATACTCTTAGTTTTGCTAAGGTTTCCTAGTAAACCGCGAGTCGTTATGGTGACGTGTAAGGAGCCAGAGTGTTGAAGTGCCAAACACAGAAATTACCCTACATGAGGGAAACGGAGGTGTGTGAATATTCTGAGTTTAGCGAAGGTCTCGGATTTGGATGAAGAAAGTAAGAAAAGTAAACGGGAAAATGTCCACTTCGTGCGAAGTGACTGATCACTTCGTACGAGGGGAGTGTTTCTGGAAAATGTCGCTCATTTTAGCCCCTGTTTCAACAATGAGTTCTGTTTGAACGAGAATTTTGGAACGAGGCAGTTTAGTCTTAGTTCATAATAGTTTAACCATGATTTGGTTAGTATCAGAAACGTGACTAAGTGGAAATGTAATCATTTTATAGTTTAAGATGTATGTATGTTATGTCTAAGTTCATTAGTTAGGTCATAGATGTCAAGCAAGGGGGTACGAGTACCTCATTAAATGTTTTAGCAAAGCTCAAAGTCTACTAACAAAGTTGCTAGACCTGGTTTGTCATGGAAGTACAGAATATGAAATACGAAAACGTTCAAGTGAGGTGTGGAACATAATTCGGTTAGCCAAAGCTCCCAACGTTCTCACACTTGCTGGAACCTAAGTCCAATCCTATTGAGGATGATGACTAAGTCACTATCACACTTGGTACAAAAGAAAAAAAAGAAAGTAGAAGAAAAATTATGGAAGCACAAGGTAGTAGTGAGTTAAACTCACTTAGAACAATCTGAGGTCGATCTGCTAAGAATTTGTAAGTTTGAGAGGGAAGTGACAAGTTTCAGAAAGGTTGAAGGTGAGAAGTGAGTGGTATTTATAGGAACGAGTGGCTGCCAGATCCACTTCGTGCGAAGTGGGTTCAACTCGCACGAATGGGTTGGTTTGGGGCTGTTTTCGTGTATTTTAGCCGGTTTTGGAGTATCTCAAGCATAAAGTTGTAATGTAAGAGTTTTGCACGTATAATAAGTGTTTGGCTTGCATGAAAACATGCATTTGAATGATTGATTGTATGTATAACGAGTGTGTATAAAGTAGGAATTTTCATTATGATCAAGGTCTCGAGTTTCAAAGTTGGTAACGAATATGAGTATAATACGACTACAAGTTTCTAAAAATAGATCTCCAACTCGTGAACTTAGCCGATACAAAGCTGCATGATAGCACCCAATTTTTCAGATTCAGCGGTTCGATCTATGTTTATCATTCATGGATGTTGATAAGATCCATCCATTTAGCAGCACCTTAGGATGGCGTAGCCTTAAAATGAAGGGCGAGGTTCATATGAGGAAAGGCTTACGGTGGATACCTAGGCACCCAGAGACGAGGAAGGGCATTGTAAGCGACGAAATGCTTCAGGGAGTTGAAAATAAGCATAGATCTGGAGATTCCCAAATAGGTTAACCTTTCAAACTGCTGCTGAATCCATGGGCAGGCAAGAGACAACCTGGAATATGCTTTCTAAATAAAGAAAGTATGAAAATGTGAAGCGTTACAATAAATCATTAGTATATAAAGAGTGGGATTATGTTACCAATGTTGGATAACACTTGCATCCTTCATAAAATCATTAGTATATAACACTTGCACACTTGCACCAATTTTCAGAAGTGGTCTTCCAATAGGATTTCTTAGACCCTAAAGTGACGTGCCCAACAATAGTAGCCCAATCCTATTGAGGATGATGACTAAGTCAACTATCACACTTGGAACAAAAGAAAAAGAAGAAAGTAGAAGAAAAATTATGGAAGCACAAGGTAATAGTGAGTTAAACTCACTTAGAACAATCTGAGCTCGATCTACTAAGGATTCGTAAGTTTGAGAGTGGAAGTGAGAAGTTTCAGAAAGGTTGAAGGTGAGAAGTGAGCTGGTATTTATAGGAAAGTGGCTGCCAGCTCCACTTCTTGCGAAGTGGGTTCAACTCGCACGAATGGGTTGGTTTGGGGCTGTTTTCGCGTATTTTAGAAGGTTTTCGAGTATTTCAAGCATAAATTTGTAACGTAAGAGTTTTGCACGTATAATAAGTGTTTGGCTTGCATGAAAACATGCATTTGAATGATTGATTGTATGTATAACGAGTGTGTATAAAGTAGGAATTTTCATTATGATCAAGGTCTCGAGTTTCAAAGTTGGTAACGAATATGAGTATAATACGACTACAAGTTTCTAAAAATAACAATATGAATATGCTTTCTAAACAGGGAAAGTATGAAAATGTGAAGCGTTACAATAAAATCATTAGTATATAAAGAATGGGATTATGTTACCAAGTTTGGATAACACTTGCACCCTTCATAAAATCATTAGTATATAACACTTGCACACTTGCACCGATTTTCAGAATCGGTCCTCCAGTAGGTTTTCTCAGACCCTAAAGTGGCGTGCCCAACAATAGTAGTCTTCCTTTGATAAGTTGGAGCAGGAAGAGGGTTGCTTACTCTAGAGGTTGCAGCGGTAACAAAGGACGAAGAGAAGGTTGATTTGGGTTGAGAAGTGATTTTAAGAATAACTTTGAAAGAAATTTGTTTAACAAAAAATTCAAGAGAAATTTAACGAAGAAACCGATACTAACCGAGGCAAGCCTTCCCATATCTTTCACCACGTTTTCTCTAACTTGTATAGCAATAATTCAGGAGTTCTTCATCTCCTAGTCGTAGTCCTAGAATATTCCTGCGAATATTACCTATGGGACAAAGTAAACGTTAATAATACTAGGACTCATGATCCTTAGCCATGTCAGGATACTAGAGTATGCTAAGACGTCAGGATCCCGAGTATGTAAAATTAACCCCTAAAGTGATGATCGGCAATAATTACTGTAACTACTAGCTTTCTATTTATGATCAAATATCGCTATTTCCAATTTCAAATATATAAAAGTAATTTTTATGGTTTTGATTGACATAAAAAATTTGTATCTATATCCTTTTAGGCATATTTCTTTTGGTTGTTATACCTATTATGCATGTCTCTTTTGGTTGTTATACGATAGTTGTTATATGAACAAAACTGATACGGACCGGGTGCAGCTGCAACGTGTAGAGAATCCCATTAGTTATATATAAATAACAAAAGAGACCTTTCTTCTATAAATTTGTGATTTCTCAACAAACACAAAGGTGACATCTCCATCATAGATATTTCCCAAGCCAGCGATCCAATCCTTGCCTTTAAGATTTTACGATCAGAGGCTCTAAGGAGGGGCAATGTGAGAGTTCGGTTGGGGCACGTTTTCTTCAAGGGGCACAAAAATTTTAAAAATTTCTGATTATATATAGATGCGAATGATTGTTTGGTAAAACTTAGACGGCTTTTTTGTGTATCTAACGTGTTCAAAGTGAAAAAGAAATATAAAAATATGATAAGTTGATTCTTGATTTACATTGACATACATAATAGGTTGATTCTCATTTAACTATTACTATAACTTTAATGGTCTTAAAACAATTAACTTACATTATTTAATTTGTTAAGCCATTAGGATACTTACATATTTTTTTATGAGTTAAATGCTTTGTTGGTCCCTGTGGTTTGCAAATATTGCAGACTTGTGGTTCACTAATTACACACTTGGTCCCAGTAGTTTCAAATTTTGCACTCGGGTGGTCCTTACCACTAACCTTTGTTAGATTTCTCAGTTAAGTATATTTAAAATTACTATTTTACCCTTGAAATAATAAAATATAAAAAAGAGGGGGCCACTACTCATCTTCTTCCTCACTCCATCTCTCTCTTTTAAAAACTCAGCCACCACCTCTCCTTCACAAACCTGCAACCTCCACCTCCACCTTAAACCTGTCACACCCCGACCCGCAGCGGAAAAGGTGATCGGGGCATGATTGGGTTATCATCAAAGCTCCTGACATTTATTATAACGTTTCATATTTATTATTACAATTTAAAGGGAAACATACAATCATAATTACATCATGTCCTACACATCATTCTAGACTTCATTATTTTCTTCTAAGGCATTTCCTATGTTTTCCTTGCTTCATCCTGTTCACCTGTATCATGTGTAAAAATGGTTTTCGGATCAACAAAAAGTTGGCGAGTGAATCCTATGAAAAACATTTGAACAAGTTTATTTAATTGAAAATAAAGTGCATAACCACATATGAGTAAATATAGATGTAAACTTATTCACAAAACACTTAATTATTAAATAATGCACACACATACAATAATAGATTGTTTTGAGGCACGCGTTGCTCAACTCGTCTCCCACGAGGAACTGATGGGCCTAATGAATGAGTTTTGAGGCACGCGTTGTTCTACGAACTGATGGGCCTAATGAATGATTTGCATACAACTTGACAATATGAAATACATAACTACAAACAATATATACATTCTAAGTTTAGATCACAATATGGTATGGCACAAGTTTAAATAAACGAGTTAATTTTAGTGACACATGACACACCCCAAAACGTGTAATTAAAAAGGGGAGTTGTAAGATTCACTCACATTGGGTGCGTTCGGTTGATGATGTTGAATGCGCACGAAGTTGGATTTAACCACGAGTGAAACTAACCTAGATAATAACATAATGGTTCGGTAAATAAGCGGATTTTATTAATCAATTTTTAGTATGATTATTGGATATATTTTTGTGAGTTTAAGGCTATTTTCTAACTTTAAAAATGTTATTTTTAAGTATTTTTAATTTATATAAATAAATAAAAGTAATAAAAAAATGTTTATTTTTGACTGTTGACCATTGACTTGTTTGACGGTTGACTTGTTGACTTGTTGACCGGTTTTATTGTGTAATTGTATGCGCCGGGCAGGACTCGAACCCGAGACCTCCCGTTCGCGTACACGCAGCTCTACCAACTGAGCTACGTGTCTAACCTGAAATATTTCTGTTTTTAATTATATTTATATACTAATTGAATTAATCCGAAAATCATTTATTTTAAAAACGATTTTAATGTATCGCTCGGTGCTCTCCACAGGTCTCGAACCCGGGACCAGTGAGTTAGTTTGGCACACAGTCCACCGTTGGACTGTGTGTCTAACTTGGTAAATAATCTGGTTTTTATTATACTTATATACAAACTGGATAAATTCATTTCTGTCCTTATATAAAAAGTTTGATAATTGCCAGAACCGGTGCGGTAGTCTGGACTCGAACCCGCGACGTATGATTTAAACGTGCACACAGTCCACCACTGGACTGTGTGTCTATCTTGGTTATTATTCCGGTTTTCATTAAACTTAAAATCTATTTGTGAGTGAATCCGGTTCAGTTTTAAAAAGGAACATTTTTATTAAGGCGAGTGTGCGTGTGACAAGAATCGAACTCGGGACGTATGCGTATTTATTTGCACACAGTCCACCGCTGGACTGTGTGTCTAACCAGAGATATAACTTGATTTAAATTAAATATATTTATAACCGAAGACTTCATCTTCTTCGTTAAACTTAACCAGAATCGATGTCCGACTGTTTTGACAAAAATAATCAGTTTCTTTAGTAAGTTGTGATTAGCTACATGTGAGATTAATAAAAACGAGAGAGATTAGGTGTAAGATATACCGAACAGAGATCCTCTGTTTCGCCGGCTAAATTCCGATAATAGCAGGTTATTCCGGCGACGTGTGTCTTGCAGCAGAGGGTCTTCAGGAAGCTTGAGGTGAGTGTGGGTGGCTTCGGTATGAGCTCTAGGTGTTCTGTTTTTAGAGTAAGGCACAGAGGTGAAGGGGTTTGGTTTTCCGGCGAGTTGCAGAAAGTTTCCGGCGAGTGAAATTACATCGAGAATTTGTGTGGTTGTGAGCGAAAAAGTTAACAGAGGCTTGTGGGTGTATTTATAGGGAAAATCGAGATGCATGGGGTCTGATTTCAGTCTCGATTCATGGTCAATAATTTTTCCGGTCGGTTATGACTGATGTCGCGGACTGGACATCTGTTATAACCGATGTTGAGGTAAATGCTTCGGTTAAATCAGAAGAAACCGTCAATTATCGGCGAAATCGTCAGGATTTCCGACGACTGCGATTGGGCACGTCAGTTTGAAATCGAGATTGTGATATTTGAATTAATTGTTTCCAATAATGAACAAGAAACACAAGTGGCGGAGTGGTTGAGCGCGTGTGAGTTAAAGCTTGGCTGATATCTGGTTGACCCGGGTTCGAAACCCGGCTTCAGCCTTTTATTTTTATTTCATTATTTTTAATACTTTTTCAAATGTAACTTTTATATTCTAATATACTTATTAATTATGTATCGTTTAAAATTAATTTGGTCATTAAATACGCAACGAAATTTTTAACTGATTGTTCGGTTAATAAACGGAGCGGGTTTGGTAAATCCGGTTTTTGACGGATGTTACAAAACCCACCACCACATCCACCACCACCTTCAACCCATCACCACCAACTGACCACCACCACCATCATAGTCACTTCAATCTCCACCACCACCAAACCACAAGGTGACCTAGATCTGAAAATTGTCCCCTATCAAAAGCTCGGGATTCGTGTCATCGAATAATCCTGCTCGTATAATGGAAGTTGCATCGAAGATACCGCTTGTCGGGTCATCATCACCATCACCGTCACTGTCCTCGTCATCTACGGTTCGTTCAGGGTGAAAGTGTCTAGGGATCGAGTAGAGAATTCAGCAAGAAAACCAAAGATCCCCGAGTCTCCTCGAAGACCGTTAGATTCAAATGTCAAGACTCTCAAAAGTCAACAAAGTTCAGAACCGAAAAAGTCAATTTCGTTAGCACTTCAAGCTAAGGCTAACGTTCAAAAGCGTGAAGGGTTGAATCATCGAGCACAGCTCGTTAAAACTCAGTCTAACACCAAAAGAAATCCACAGAAGAATCCTGTTTCTTCGAATGTATTAAAGCAAAACAATCAGAAACAGAATAGCTTAGTTGACCGAGGAAAGTCAACCCCGAAAGTTTCAAGTTCTAACGTCGGTCCACAAGCAAGAAAGCCGATTTCGCAGAAACTGAGCCATAAAAAGGAACCTTATTCCACCCGGAAAAAACGTTCCATCGAAGACACTAATCATAATACTAATACTAATGCTGTTCGCGATAGAAGTTATAGAAGTAACAGTAGTGATGTTGTTTCTTTAACTTTCACAGCTCCAATTGCGCGCCCGGTGATCTCTAACAACGGTTTTCTGTCTGATAATCAAGGTGGTGGGTTGACGGTGGAGGAGGTGGTAGTGGTGGTGGGTTGGAGGTGGAGGTGGTGGTGGGTTTTACAGATGGAGAGAGAGGGGTGGGGAAGAAGATGAGAAGGTGGGCCCATCTGTTTTTGTTTTTTTTATGTGTTTAATTGCTTAGGGATAATTTAGTTATTTTGCACTCACTTAACTCAGAAATTTAACATTGGTTAGTGGTAAGGACCACATGAGTGTAAAAATTACAAACACCGGGACCAAGCATGTAATTAGTGAACTACTAGGACCAAGTCTGCAATATTTACAAACCACAAAGACCAACCAATCATTTAACTTTTTTTTATTGTGTCTTTCACTCAAAAGAAAAGAAAGATGAAAAGATGATGGTGCCACGTGCATGATTATACGAGTGTATTTAATGACATTTTTTAAAAGGAAAATTGGTTTTCAAAGTTACCACCCAGTCTCTCTAGTTCCATTTAAGTTACATCACTCTTTTATCATTGTAACCTTATCTTTTTAGATTTCTAAACTACTAAGTCTTATAATATATGTTTTATATGTTTTAAAATAATTAATTTTATAAAGGGGTCCGAATATATATAAGTATAAACTTGGTGACAAGTAAAAGATTGTCATATAGGTGGTTAATATCTTTTTTTCTTATCAAACTTGCAAACTGACGGAGATTTATATATATATATATATATATATATATATATATATACGGTAGGGTTTAAGAGTGAACTATAGTGTTTTTGTGAACAAATCTTGTCCATTGATTTAGGAGATCTTGAGATTTAATATCAGTGACAGTTTTGTAATTCTTATATGTTACAATTTTTTAATTAACTGATGCAAGGGCTAGTTAGTAATTTCTATTATTTTCAACTTCAAATCCAAGGAAAGATAATCATTCCATATCCTGAAAATTTGGAATCTCTCGTTGAATGCTAATATTAGTTATTTTAGATCAAATCATTGATCAAAGAAAAAACTCTCGTCTTGTTCTCTATCGAAGATCAAAAACGACGACATGTTGTTTTTCTTCCGGCGAATCATTCGACATCACCATCTTGTGACTTCGGTTTTTACAATTCTCTATTTTATCCAATTGTCTATATTTATGGGTTTTCCCCTGTTTTTTTTTTTTTTTTTTTTTGCATGTAAAAAGCTAATTGTTTTAATTGAATTTTCACAAGGTTTGTTTAAAATGCTTGATTTAACTTTGATTTGTTGTTTTTTGTGGTAGTTTTATTCCGATTTTGACAATTTTGTTCTTTAATTTAGGGTTCATCCAATGAACGAGAGGTCTGTGTTTTAAAACCTATGTTGTTGTTTAATTGTACTTTACGGATACACATGTGTATTGACTGTCATATACTTCAAAATTGTCGTTATATAAATGGCTTGTACATAAGTGTACTTTACGGATACACGTGTGTATTGACTATCATATACTTCAGAATTGTCGTTATATAGATGTATTGTACATAAGTGTACTTTACGGACACACATGTGTATTTTACATGTCTTGTAAACAAGTGTACTTTACGAATACACATGTGTATTGACTGTCATATACTTCACACCGGTCGTTATATAGATGTCTTATACATAAGTTTACTTTATCTAGAAACGTGTATAAATATACGGCTACTGATACAATATACCGAATTATTTGTGTGTAGAAAGATGTGGTGGTAAAGTACCTAAAGCGTGTGGGACATCCTCGTTGCTATGAGATTGAAGCTATCTAGCATGGGCGTTTGGATATTAGTTGGGCGATTGTAGAAAATTATGTTGATTGCGGTGTATATGCGATGCGCCACATGGAAACCTAGATGGGATTGTTGAAGGGCGTTGGGACACTCGATTCCCAACTGATGAGAATCCAAAACGAAAACCGAAATAGCACAGCTTAGGAAGAAGTTTGTGAACTATTTGGTTTGGTGTTTACACTTACGATTTGCCTTTTAGTTGTTTCGGTGGAAATCGTTTTTACGGTAGATTTGGGATGCTTTATTCGGATATTTAATGTTGTATGGTTACGACCATTATTTTGTTGGTTAAATTTATGGATTATGTTATTTTCAGTTGCTACCTATAACTTGAATACAACTTATCATATTTTATGACAGGTTTGAATGTTTCTCTTTTATCAACTGTGTGGATGATAAAAGCACATTTTATACATATGTGTATTGCAAGAATAATACGTAAGTGTAATGTCCGGAACAAAAAAGAAAAAAAAAGACAATTTAGAATGGGTACATATGTGTAACGCATAATGCACTACAAAAGTTACAATTTATCTCATATAATGGCATGTTTGGATGATCCACTTTTATGAATTTCTGTTTGTGATGAAAGCAAACATTATACATATATGTATTACAAAAAAAATAATACACACTGAATGTCTAGAACAATAAATTGGTAAACTTTAAAGCTACGTAACTAGTTATGCTTTATAAAAATAAAATACCTTTCGAGCTTATTATTGTCACAAATTATGAATTCAAAATTTTGATTATGCGTTCCTTTAATTGAATTGCAAGAAAGTAGGAAGCCGTTAAATAAAAAATTAAAGACTGATCCTTTTAAATTAAACTCAAATTTGGATTATAATGGAAAAATACAATCCTACCATTGACATATAAAAAGGAAATCAACGGCTAAGATGAGTTCACACAATTCACTATGAAGATATTGTTCACAAATGATCCTAATCCTATATATAATATATATATATATATATATATATATATATATATATATATTGTTTCCAAGAATACATATATATATTAGTTTCCAACAATACAGACGGTATTAAATGATAACAAATATTCGCGATTTTATACAATTACGGTTCGGATCAAAAATTCAAAACGGGTTGGTTTTTTTAAGATCTGTTTTTGGCGGATGTTACAGTCTCCCCTATTTTTGGGAATTTCGTCCTGAAATCATGAAGGAACCATTCGTGTAGGATGGTGGGTAGGGTTTCTCATAGGCGTTAGCGATAATGATTTGATTTAGAAACAATACTAGGAGCTCAAACACAAGTCTTAGCATTTGATTGTTTCTTAGGGGCGTCCGGTGTTGAGTGATAAACACAAGTCTTAAAGATGTTGAGGGTAAACTCGAGCTAAGATATTGCAAGAGCGATATCTAGATTAGATTGAGGCGGTAGCCTCCCAAGTAAGGGTCAAATACCCAGATAGAGGAATCGCTTTAAATGCCAGAGGTGTAGGAGTGAATAGCGTTAATGATAATGTACAAGATAACCGGTAATAGTCGGTACGATTATTACATCGTGAACCCAAAAATAGCATATTGAAGATGGATTGCGGCATAAGAGAAAATCCATGTTGCGATGATGACTTGTAACACGATGGAGATGGCAAATTGAGACATATGACATGCTCGGTGATGCCTAGAGTGTGATTCTTTTCGTAAATTGGATTCCTTTTAAAGAAAATCTCATCCGAAAATGCCTCTTTGATGTGAAATGAAATAGGAATTTGAATCACATAACCACACTAAATTAACTCAAAATCTCTCATGATCAATTTAACGTTGCTTTTAAAAATTTGACGGAGACGCTTATATATAGGAAGTACCAGCGGTGTATCCACCATGTCTCTTCCAAACTTTCATCCACACCGCTTTTCTAATCATGATCGATGACGCAACAATACTTACACAGAACTTCCCATTGCTAGACTAATGATGCTTTTAATTGTTCGACAAGAACACTTATATGTAGGAAGTACCAGCAGCGTATCCACCATATCCTGGTCAAACTTTCTTCGGCTTCGTTATCGGATCATTATCTGTTCCATCGCCGTTGTTGGCCCCGGCTGGATTTGCAGTGATGTTGAAAGCTCTACCCCTTGCTAGCGGGTTTGCCAGATTTGCTTGGTTAACTGGGTTGACTTGAGCTTGAGTAATGATGATGTTAACCAACCTAGGACATGAGTTTCTGAAATGGGTAGGATCCCCACAGTTGAAGCAAGCTCTAACATAAGACACCATGGGGTTGATGACAGATTTGGATCATGTTCTAAGCAGGTGATGGAGCCTGGTTTTGGATAGCACGACAAATGTTGATCAAATGACCATAACGTCCACAACTAGTGCACTGTAGGCAAGGGACATTGGGTTGATGATGATAGTGATATTGGTTGCACTGGGAGTGAGGAGTAGTGTGGGGTTACTTGTTTGGGTAAGCAGGGTAAGGTGCAACTTGGGTAATGTGTGCGGCTTGTATGGCTGGGTTGGTCGAGGTTGCGGCATAGTTTTTACCGTTTCACTTTCTTTTGAAATTGAAACAAGAGGATGATTTAGTGTTGGGTTTCTTTGTTTTCTCTTGAGCTTTGTCAGAAACATAAAAAAAAGTTAAAACAATGCTGTTAAGTAAAATATGAGATAACGAGATGCTTTTACCATGAAGATTGAATCGTAAACGACTTTAGCTATTTTATAAATACAACAGTTACTTAAATAATATATTACTTCATCATATTTATATATTCTTTTGTAGGTTTCCAAGTGACCATATTCTAAAACAATAAACTTGTCCAAGGAAACAATGTGATGATGCACACATGATCAAATAAATGGTAAAGTCATTAAAGGTTGAATTATCTGTTAGACTTGGATTTAGCAATTTCTTGACTGGCGCTTATAAAGAAATATCAAATGGACTTTTGTACATGAAAAATGTAAAATGGTTGTAATTAATGACCATGACCATGTTATTAACCATTCCATCAGAAGCAACAAACAATTTAAAGACAAGTGGGCCTCATCATATTTAAATGGGCTGTGGTAATAACTTGATGGGATGAGTTGTGGGCCTCATCATATTTACCAGGGAAGTGTATGGTTACCTAAAAGTCGGTGGAGATAATTATAGTAGAGTAAACTTTCGTTTTACTTCTTGTGGTTTAGTCACTTTAATAGTTTTGCTCCAATCATTTAAAACAATATTTTCTTAATCGCTTATTATGTTTTTCTTATTTTGTTCTCGCCTCTAACTCCATCCAAGTTTCCAAGTTATTTGTTAACTGAAGACTATTTTGATACTTTAAAAATAAAACTTGCTATACATATAAACTTAGCATGATATTAAAATTACCGATATCTCACTGCGGTAACCGATATCTCAAATATCGGTCTTTGACCGATATCCGATATTTTACCGCATTAACTACTTAATAAAAATTATATTATATATAATAATAATTATTATTAATTCAAACAAAATTCATTTTTGTTTTCAATGTGTCACGAAGCATACATATAACAATTCAAAATCCAAATAATTCACTTTTTTTCCTGTGTGCGGAACTCTCCATCCAACACCAACCCTCTTCCAACACCAACCACCACCAACACCCACATCGCTAACACCAACCACCTTCGTCACCAAAAGCTAACCACCAGCAGCCACAACCAATATCAACCAAAGCCTCTCTCTTTAAAGCGCAACCACCATCAGCATCATCTTCATCACACGAAACCCTAGTCGTCTTCATTAGATCTGAGCACAACCTAGCCACCAAATCGGAGCTCAACGAAACCCAACAAAAACTTAATCACACAAAATCAGATATGAGCAAACCCTAACCTCCAGCGGCCAGATTGTTAGATATTTTAGTGTAACCCAGGGATTACTTGGTGACCAAAGGGAATTATGATAAACATTGAACGAGTTAGGAGGTGTGGGAGCGCACACTTGTTTGAGTTGTTATAATTACAAGTATTCGGGCTGATCCCCGAAAAGGGGGTTTCAAAGGGGCAACGCCCCCTTGGCGGGGGGGTCTGGGGGCAGCGCCCCTAGGAGCAAGGTCCAAGGGGCGGCAGCCCTGGCGGGGTCCAAGGGGCAGAGCCTCTGGCTGGGTCGAGATTTATAAAAAAATATTTTTATAGAATGCCTTAGAAAAAATATTTTTATAAAATTTGTCATACTTTTTGTAGATAACAATTAAGTCAGTTATAGGCAATTTAATAAAAATTCAAAATTTGAAACATAACTGTTAAGAAGCAGTTATCTGAAAATCATCCCCCAAAAATTCGTTTTTTCTATGTTTTTTGGTCATACGCTCGTTCAGACGAATTCCTCATACACACATACTGTTGTTCTAATTCTTAAAATTAGAGTTGTAACCGATTGAATTATTCGGTAGAACCATCGAAATAATTTGATCTGAGAGTGAATACACACCTCTCTTGTCATCTAGTTTCTGAAAATCCCAAAACAGATCTGAAACCTCTGGCTGTTGTAGAGTTTATCCGGTGAGTGGTGGTGTTGGTGGCAAGTGTAGTGAGAGAGAAAGACATTGAGATAGAGAGAGAAAGAGAGAGAGTGGTGGTGGGGGTAGATGTAGAGAGAGAGAGGCAGATGTTAAGAACAAGAGAGAAAGAGAGTTGTGGTGGTAGCAGGTGGTGGCGGTGGCAGCAAATGGTGGTGGTGACGACGGCGGATGGTGCAATGGTGGCGCAAGCGTATGATGTTGATGGTGAGACTTGAGAGATAACGTGGCTGATGTTTATTATGTTTGAATATATATTAATAAAGTGCTATTTTTATTTTATATAAAAAGAAATTGATTTTATATAAAAATCAATTTAAATATAAATTATCAAAGTACCCTTACTTTATACTTGAAATTATCAAAATACCATTCTAGTATAAATACAATATTGATAGAGTTAGAGCCGGGGAGCAAACTGGCAACAAGATGGAAACATCAAGGAAGAAATGGTTGTTTTTAAACGATTGGGGCAAAACCGTTAAAGTGACCAAAACACAGGTATCAAAACGGAAGTTTACTCATTATAGTATTATACAAATATATTGATTCGATGGCTCAATAACACGCAACTTTAAGAAGAGAATTTTTGGATGGCCGCTCGAGGTTCGCAAGTTTTGACAATAGAGGGAGTTCGACTCCAATTTATTAGAGAAGGCTCTTTGCCGCTTGGAACGCAAATCAAGAATGAAAAGAGGGTTGAACAAGATGAGCATGTGCGGCTAATTTTCTTGTGGATTTCGTCCGGATGAATGATTGCCTTTTTTGTACTAAAATTTGTTTTCCGATTCTTATTAAGCGATAATTTTAACTACTTGTGTTGGTTTTATGAAACGTTTATTATATCTGAATTGTTTATCGTTTATCAAGCGTATAGACGATTTCCTTGCATCGTTAGCAGGTTGGTAAATTGGTGGGTAGTCGGTATAATCAAAAAAGTTATTCGGTTGTTATAGTGAGTCTTAAAAACTATCCCTAATAATTAATCAAAATCATTAATTTCAAGGCTATGTCTATGTGATGTTATGAATCAATAAACCGGTTTTTGTGTTAAAACAGGTTATTGGGATTCCGGGTGGAGGTTATTTTTTCTCATCTTGATAATAACTTTCTTAATTAATTTTCTTTTCTTTGAAATCAATAAATCAAACCACAATTAGATAATTTTAGTTTTTAGTTAAAGTCTTTTAAACTGACCATAAATTCCTCGTGGATACGATACCCTACTTACGCTATCTAGTTAGTTTAATTAGGTGTCACACCCCGACCCACAGCGGAAAAGGTGATCGGGGCATGATTGGGTTATCATCAAAGCTCATGACATTTATTATAACGTTTCATATTCATTAATACAATTTAATGGGAAATTTACAATCATAATTACATCATGACCTAAACATCAATCTAAGCTTCATTGTTTTCTTCTAAGCCATTTCCTATGTTTTCCTTGCTTCATCCTGTATCATGTGTAAAAATGGTTTTTGGATCAACAAAAAGTTGGCGAGTGAATCCTATGAAAACGTTTGAACAAGTTTATTTAATTGATTATAAGTGCACAACCACACATGAGTAAAAATAGATGTAAACTTATTCACCAATAAATTAATATTAAATAATGCACACATGAACAATAATGGATCGTTTAGGCACGCGTTGCTCAACTCATCTCTCACGAGGAACTGATGGGCCTAATGAATGATTTGCATATACTTGACATTATGAAATACATAACTACAAACAATATAAACTAAATAATACACACACGATCAATAATGGATTTGTTTTGAGGCACGCGTTGCTCAACTCGTCTCTCACGAGGAACTGATGGGCCTAATGAATGAATTGCATATAAATTGACAATATGAAATACATAACTACAAACAATATATACAATCTAAGTTTAGATCACAATATGGTATGGCACAAGTTTAAATAAACGAGTTAATTTTGGTGACACATGACACACCCCAAAACGTGTAATTAAAAAGGGGATTTGTAAGATTCACTCACATTGGGTGCGTTCGGTTGATGATGTTGAATGCGCACGAAGTTGGTTTTAACCACGAGTGAAACTAACCTAGATAATGGCATAATGGTTCGGTAAGTAAACGGATTTATTAATCCATTTTAGTAGGATTGTTGGGTGTATTTTTGTGAGTTTAAGGCTATTTTCTAACCTTAAAAATGTTATTTTTAAGTATTTTTAATTGATTTTTGAATAAAATAAATAAATAAAAATAATAAAAAATGTTGACTTTTTGACCGTTGACCGTTGACTTTGACTGTTGACTGTTGACCGGTTCGTATGTGTGTATGTATGCGCTGGGTGAGGCTCGAACCCAAAACTTCCGTATGCGTGCACGCAGCTCTACCAACTGAGCTACGTGTCTAACCCGAAATATTTCTGTTTTTAATTATATTTATATACTACTTGATTTAAACAGAAAATCATTCATTTTTAAAAACGATTTTAATGCATCGAACCGGTGTTCTCCACAGGTCTCGAACCCGGGACCTGTGGTTTGGGTTAACACATGGACTGTGTGTCTAACTTGTTACATAATCTGATTTTTATTATACTTATATACAAACTACATTATTTCATTTCTGTCTTATATAAAAAGTTTGATAATTGTCCGGATCGGTGCGGTAGACTGGACTCGAACTCGTGACGTGTGATTAAACGTTCACACAGTCCACCACTGGACTGTGTGTCTATCTTGGTTATTATTCCGGTTTTTATTAAACTTAACATCTATAAGAAATGAATCCGGTTCATAAAAAGGAACATTTTTATTAAGGCGAGTGTGCGTGGGACAAGTATCGAACTCGAGACGTAAGCGTGTTTTATTTGCACACAGTCCACCGCTGGACTGTGTGTCTAACCCGAGTTATATCTTGATTTAAATTAAACTTATAGACAACTGAAACTTCGTCTTCTTCGTTAGACTAAACAAGAATCGGAGTCCGACTGGTTCAATGATTTTATCAAGTTTCTTTAGTGTGTTGCGATTAAATACAGGTGAGATAAATAAAAAGAATGAAAGATTAAGTGTAAGTATACCGAATTGGACTCCTCTGTTTCTCCGACGGAACTCCGATGTCAGCAGGTTATTCCGGCGACGTATGTCTTGCGGCAGAGAGTCTTCAACGAGCTTGAGATGAATGTGGGTGGCTTCGGTATGAGCTCTGTGGGTTCAGTAAGGCTCAAAGGTGAAAGGCTCGGTTTTCTGGCGAGTTGCAGAACTTTTCCGGCGAGTGGAATTACGTCGGGTAACGGTGTGATTGTGAGCGAAAAAGCTAGCAGAGGTTTGAGGGGGTATTTATAGGGCAGAACGTCGATGTATTTAGTCCGTTTTCCGTCTTGATTCGTCGGTCATTACGTTTTCCGCGCGTTATGACTTGCGTCGCGGGTTCAGACGTCGGTTATAACCGATGTCATAGTTAAGGCTTCGGTTAAAACTGAAGTAACCGTCCAATCTCGGCGAAATCGTCGGGATTTCCGACGACTGCGATTGGGCGCGTCGATTTTGAATTCGATATTCATTTTATGTATTAATTGTTTCCAATATTTAACAAGAAACATAAGTGGCGCAGTGGTTGGATGGTTAAGTGTTAAGGCTGTTTGAATCCGCTGCTGACCCGGGTTCGAAACCCGGCAGCAACCTTTTATTTTTAAACCACAATTTTTAACAGTTTTTCAAAAACAAATTATATATTCCAATATACTTATTAATTATGTATCGTTTAAAAATAATTTGGTCATTAAATACGCAACGAAATTTTTAACTGATTGTTCGGTTAATAAACGGAGCGGGTTTGGTAAATCCAGTTTTTTACGGATGTTACGTTAGGTTTTTACATGACCCTTACGGCTGTCATCAGCTAGCTTAGACAGGTTGTCCCGACTACCGGTACTTAAACCCTTCGAGTTACTACATGCCCTGTAAGGTCACCTGATCCTAGGATCTCACTCAAGAACACAATCACTAAGTGTGCAGAAACCACCTAGCAATCACCACTGTAGAATATTGTATCAAGAACAAAAAGAATGAGAGGAGTCTAAGAATACACAAAGTATTCTTAGATGGAGATGATGAATGACGTCACTCACACACGGTAGCCGCCAGACAAAACACACACTAATGATTAGGGTTTTCTTGTTGCACAAACTTTCTACAAAAGAACTGCTATCTTGTCAATTCCACTAAAAGGTTATATACAAGATATATCTGGACACACTTGTCCGGATAGACGTTACATGGCTCAAGGTCCAAAAAACAATAAACTCGGACTAGCTACATTAAGCTAAGTCCAGGCATCAACTACTAAGGAAACTCGGACAAGGGAACTTCATACCCTTGTCCGACTTTAACTTGCAATTACAAAAAACTCGGAAACATATAAACCCGGATTAGGTATGGAGCCCCTAATCCGGATACAACTAAGTTCGGAAGCAAACAACAAGTTCGGACTAACTTCAATTATTACAGTAATACATAAAAGACCCCTGAACTAAATAAGAGCCTGCACTTATCACCCAAAGTGCATTACTTTCCCCTTACGTGAACTCACTGTGATGAGATTTGGAAAAACAAAAAATACGTAAGTAAAAATATTTTTGAGGACAATTCAAATGTTTTGAAAAATCTAAGTAGTATATTTATAACGTTTAACGTGTGTCGTGTGATATCATTGTATATTAGACATATCATATATATTATATTTTTTAAACAAACCATGTATTAGCATAACACGTAACACTTAGATCACATGGTAATTAAAGGGCCCACATGCATTTGTAATGTGTTGTCTAAGAATTTAAAAGCATGCAATAATATAATGATCATAAGCTAGAACGTAATAATTTAGCACACAGTACTTAAGCATTTAATCGACTATAGTCAAGGTCGAAGGCTCTAATACCCTATTCTAAATCCCTAAGGTCATTGGTTCTGATACCAATCTATTACATCCTAACCCGTAACAGAATAGATAAGAGGGCATAATATGCACAACTTATGACAACTAATTTAAAAGTTTGATACACTTAAAATTTAAATTAAATAAATGCCACAAAACCATATATTAATCAATTTTTCCAACCAAAACATAACATAATAACGAATCCATTTTATTCTCTAAGACATGAAAAGCTGACCGTGGCATGATGTGAGTGTATTTTATGACATATTTTTAAATGAAAATTTATTTTCAAAGTTACCACCCAGTCCCTAGAGTTCGATTTAATTTACATCATTCTCTTAACATTATAACCTTATCTATTTAAATTTCTAAATTTCTAAGTCTTATAGTATATGTTTTAAAATAATTACTTTTATAATAAGTCACAACTATATATATATATATAGAGAGAGAGAGGTGGTTGATATCTTTTTATCAACTTTGCGAACTAACAGAGATTTAGTTATAAAAGAAATATATTTAACCAGATCATATATATTAGTTTCTGATAATATAGACGGTATTAAATGATAACAAATATTCACGTTTTTATTTAATTACCACGGATCAAAATTTCAAAACAGGTCACTTTTTTTAAGATTCATTTTTTGTGGATGTTACATGTACAAACATTCAGTTCACATATACAAATTATTCATATTCTAGAGATCAAAGATCAATTTTGGGCAACAATGAGTATCAGAGCATCTGGCTCTAGGCATCGCAATCGAAGGCAAAGAATCACAGGAAGTCATTTGCAATCACGTTTCATCAATTTTATACTTCATTTGCAAATTAGTTTGGTTCAGGAGTCAAACTAGGGTTCTGTTCAAAATCAAGGGTTTTGATTTTGGGGTTATAGTGCGAATAAGTTAGTCACATGAATTTGGTTATTATGTGATTTGGTTATTCACGGGTTAAAGAGTTCAAGGGCATTGAATTATACCGGTACAGTTGGTTCGCATTAGTGGTTATGAATTTTGAGAAACAAGAACGTAAGGTTGTTTGATTGCAAGTTTTGTTGAAGTGAAAATCGTTCGGTCAGAAATCATGCTAGGAACAATCGGACTAAATCAACAAATTGTAATTCAAAAGGAAGGAAGTTCTATTTCCCAATTTCAGTGCCAAATTTTGAAATCTACAAATTACACGGTTTGGGCAATTCGCGTCAAAATGATTTTAGAAGCAAATAGACTTTGAGAAACGGTTGAACCATCAGAAAATACACAACCAGATATAAAGAAAAATAAGTCGGCAATTGCATATTTGTTCCAAGCAATACCGAAAGATATTGCATTACAAGTTGCAAGTTGTAAAATTGCAAAGGAAATTTGAACACGTTGAAAACTAGACATGTTGATGTTGATTGGGTACAAAAGGCTCGTTTGCATACACTCATGTCAAAGTTCGAGTGATTGCAAACGAGGGAAGACGACACCGTGGACTCTTTCTCCACAAAGATAACAGTGTTGTTACAGGGGCAAGTGAATTAGGGACAACATTGAGTCAACCGACTTTGGTACACAAACTCCTAAATGCCATGCTAGATAGATTCACTCAGATTGTCGCCTCTATGGAACAATACTCGGATCTGAATACAATGACGCTAGAAGAAGCAATCAGAAGATTAAAGACTTACGAAGAGAGACTAAGGTTAAAGAAAGGAAGCCTAGGAGATAGCCAAAACAGATTGATGTTTACACATCAAGACATTCTGGCAGAGGAAGACAGTTTGGAAACCGCGAGCATAGAAGGTTCAACTAACCACATAGAAACTGGCGAGACAATAAAAACAAGCAAAGTACTAAGAATGAGGGATCTTCATACAGACCTAGAGGTGGAAATTCTAGGAATTGGAGGAAGGTTGCAAGGAACCGAACAAACCCAAGCAAGATCCAATGTTTCAAGTGTCAGAAGTACATAAACATGAAGAGAAATTGTCCCCAAAAGGAAGTAGTACAAGAACACTCAAATCTCTGAAGGAAGACAAAGCACTAGTATTACTAATGGCAATTGAAGAAGAAAACACTGTTCAAGAAAGAGTTCTACTAAACAAAGAACGCATAGAAGCAACAAGGTAAGCCATAGAAGATGAAAGTCTATGGTACTTAGACAACAGGGCAAGCAACCACATGACAGGTGTGCGAAGTCACTTTAAGAATTAGATGAAAATGTGACATGACAAGTACGTTTTGATGACGAGTCAAAGTAGAGATTAAAGGCACAAGTTCAATATTACTGGAATGTCAAAATCAAGAACAGAAGATTATTTCTCAAGTCTATTACATTCTAAGTCTGAAAAGCAACATATTGAGCCTTGGATAACTCATAAAAATCGGTTGCAAAGTAAATATGGATGGAGATCTACTAACACTCCGCAATAGAAATAGAAAGCTATTAATGCGAGTTTTGAGAATGAAGAATAGGCTATGCAAGGTTAAGTTGAAGACTCAGAAGCCAATCTGCCTGCTTTCAAACACGGAAGATTTAGCATGGTTATGGCACGCAAGGTTAGGCCAGTGTATTTTGATTAAAGATATAACTCGAAAGAACTTGGTGCAGGGAATTCCTCAAATAAGTCATGCTAGTCAAATTTGTACAGCATGCAATATATGTGTTGAACAAGGTTCTAATGGATGCCTTGGTGAACATGACACCGTATGAAGCACTGAAGGGAAGAAAGCCGAATCTGGAACACCTAAAGGTTTTTGGTTGCACTGTATACACTAAAGTATTACCACTTCAACAAAAGAAGTTAGATGATAAATGCCTATGGTATATCTTGGAATAGAAGAAGGATCAAAAACATTTAGATTATATGATCCAAAAAGAATAAGATGTGTGTCAGTAGAGATGTAAAGTTCTTGGAAGATCAACCATGGAATTGGAATACCTATATAGAAGGCGTAGAATCAGGAAATCCTGAATAGACAACTTTTTCATGAAAGAAAATGATGATCCACCAGAGTTAGAAGAGGACGCACCAAGTAGTCTTGATAGTAGTGGATCACACCATGAAGATGCAGGAGTGGATCACTCAGAAAATTGTCTAGACTCTTACATAACCTTGCCAACACACTCGTACAATCCAAACTCGTTAGGAAGGTCTTGCACAACAGGTAGAGGTCCATCTATATCTAAAGTACAACCAGGAGTATTAGTGACACTCAGTAAGACTAAGAATCTTGATGAATTATATGATGAGACAGAGGAAATTCAAGTAGATCCACATGAATTACTACTTATTGAAGAAGAACCAAGGAATTACAGAGAAGCATCTGTAACATCCGTCAAAAACGGATTTACCAAACCCGCTCCGTTTATTAACCGAACAATCAGTTAAAAATTTCGTTGCGAATTTAATGCTCAAAATAATTTTAAACGATACATAATTAATTATTATATAGGAATATATAATTAGTTTTTGAAAAACTGTTAAAAATAAGAAAATAAAAATAATTTGGCACTGCCGGGTTTCGAACCCGGGTCAGTCGCCGGGTCAAACAACACAACTTAACACTCAACACTTAAACCACTGCGCCACTTGTATTCTTTGTTTCATGTTTTTCCGAATTCAAAACCGGCGCCCAAAATTGCAGTCGTCGGAAATCCCGACTAACTCGCCAAGAATCGACGGTTACTTCAGTTATAACGTAAACCTTAAACACTACATCGGTTATAACCGACGTCTGAGTCCGCGACACAAGTTATAACCGCCGGAGATTTTCTAACCGATGAATCAAGTCGGAGATTGGACCAAATTCATCGATAACCTGCCTTATAAATACCCCCTCGAACCTCTGCAAACTTTTTCGCTCAAAACCGCACCCTTTCTCGGCGAAAACTCACTCGCGGAAATCTTCTGCTCATCGCCGGAAAACCGAACCCTCCATTTCTGAGCCTTACTGAACCCCCTGAGCTTATACCGAAGTCACCCACATTCTTTTCAAGCTTTCTGAAGACTCGCTGCTGCAAGACACACGACGCCGGAACCTGTTGCTGTCGCCGGAGTTCTGTCGGAAAAACAGAGGAGTCCAGTCAGTATACCTTACGCCTAATTTTTCTTTCTTTTTATTTATATCTCACCTATGATTAATCATAAAACGCTAAAGAAACCTGAATAAAACTTCGAACCAGTCAGTCATCGTTTCTGGTTAAAACTGACGAAGAAGACGAAGTTCGGTAACATATAAGTATAATTAAAATCAAGTTATTACTCGGGTTAGACACACAGTCCAGCGGTGGACTGTGTGCACATTAAACACACTAACGTCTCGAGTTCGAATCTTGTCCCACACATGCTGCCTTAATAAAAATGCCTTTTTTTGTTAACCGAACCGGTCACCACTGTTACATGTTAAGTTTATTAATAACCGGAATAATAACCAAGTTAGACACACAGTCCAATGGTGGACTGTGTGTATGTTTAATCACAGGACACGAGTTCGAGTCCGGTCTTCTGCATCGACCCAGATAATTATTAAACTTTTTATTTAAGTCAGAAATGAAAATACTTAGCTTGTATTTAAGAATAATAAAAATCAGTTTAGTTAACAAGTTGGACACACAGTCCAGCGGTGGATTGTGTGTTAGCATAAACCACAGGTCCCGGGTTCGAGACCTGTGGAGCGCACCGAGTCTTTGGATTAAAATCGTTTTTTAAAATAAAGGATTTTCTGTTTAATCTAATTAATATATAAATATAATTAAAAACAGAAATATTTCGGGTTAGACACGTAGCTCAGTTGGTAGAGCTGCGTGCACGCGTACGGGAGGTCTCGGGTTCGAGCCTCACTCAGCGCACATATACACGCATACGAACCGTCAAACAGTCAAGGTCAATGGTCAAACGGTCAACGGTCAACGGTCAACGGTCAAAAAAGACAAATTTTTTTATTATTTTTATTTATTTATTTTAATTAAAAATCAATTAAAAATACTTAAAAATAACATTTTTAAGGTTAGAAAATAGCCTTAAACTCACAAAAATACACCCAACAATCCTACTAAAATGGATTAATAAAATCCGTTTACTTACCAAACCATAATGCTATTTATCTAGGTTAATTTCACTCGTGGTTAAAACCACTTCGCGTGCATTCAACATCATCAACCGAACGCACCCACTGTGAGTGAATCTTACAACTCCCCCTTTTTAATTACACGTTTTGGGGTGTGTAATGTGTTACAAAATAATTAACTCATTTATTTAAACTTGTGCCATACCATATCGTGATCTAAACTTAGATTGTTTATATTGTTGTAATTATGTATTTCATTTTGTCAACTTATATGAAATTCATTCATTAAGCCCATCAGTTCCTCGTGATAGACGAGTTGAGCAACGCGTGCCTCAAAATCAATCCATTATTGTTCATGTGTGTATTATTGAGTTCATATTGTTTGTAGTTATGTCTTTCATATTATCATGTTTATGCAATTCATTCATTAGGCCCATCAGTTCCTCGTGAGAGACGAGTTGAGCAACGCGTGCCTCTAAACGATCCATTATTGTTCATGTGTGTATTGTTTAATATTAAATTGATTTATGAATAAGTTTACATCTATTTTTACTCATGTGTGGTTGTGCACTTATTTTATAATCAATTAAATAAACTTGTTCAAATGTTTTCCATAGGATTCACTTGCCAACTTTTTGTTGATCCAAAAACCCTTTTACACATGATACAGGTGAACATGATGAAGCAAGGAAAACATAGGAAATGCCTTAGAAGAAAACAAAGAAAGTTAGATTGATGTTTAGGTCATTGATGTAATTATGATTGTAAATTTCCATTAAATTGTATTAATGAATATGAAACGTTAAAATAAATGTCATGAGCTTTGATGATAACCCAATCATGTCCCGATCACATTTTCCGCTGCGGGTCGGGGTGTGACAGATTGGTATCAGAGCCATGACTATAGGGATATAGGATAGGTTATTAGACCCTTAGAGCCTATACTATAGTCTGCCTAAATTTTAATTGATTAGGTGGTTACATACAAACTTGTGATATTTATTTGTTTCATATTTGTTTATATTTACAGTCGAACATACATGCTTATATACATATTCATTATACATATATCAATGTTCATATATTCAATTCATTTTCATACTCTCATTATTCAAAGATTTTGTTGCAATTTTCAAATCTCATCAAAGTAAGTTCTGCGCCGGGCATGTAGTAACTGGAAGGGTACAAGTACCGGTAGTCGGAACGTCCTGTCTAGGTTGGCATTCGTATAAATCCAATATAACGAACCAGTTTGCCTACCTGGGGACTAACGATGAGAGTACGAAGGACCTATTAGGCCAAAGCATGCCACACCAAACGTCGTTCGAACTAACCCACTTTGAGGTGTCACCGTGTCTACACCTGGACACATTCCGAATATCACACGTTGTATACATATTTCTCGATTTTCTCCGGTTTTAGTGTACGCAACCAGGCAAACCCATGCGAACCATATGAAAAACCGGTATTCATGGGGGCCCACATGATTACAAAGGTGAAGTATGGCGGCATGTAGGGCCTAATGGCGAGCAAAGCCCAAGACATCCTATGGATGTAGTAGATTTATTTTTCTATAACTATTTTATGAACGTTCATTCCTGAGTGCGACCCATGAACCCAAAAACATCCAACCCATACTCTTGACATGTATTCCTTGTATATGTCTTCTAACCTCACCCGTAGGAAGATGAGAGCAGGAAAATCCCGCGAGCGCATGACTGCCCTAATCGCTCAACAAATGGCTGCCGTAATACCCAACATTGTAATCCAAGTACAACAAGCACTTACCGCTAATCCTGCCAATCAAGAAAACCAAAACATTATCAACTCTTCCCCAAATACCACTAAATGCACCTACAAGCATTTCAAATCATGCGACCCTCCGAAATACAAAGGGACTGAAGGCGTCACCGCTCTCCTCCATTGGTTTGAAGAAATGGAGAACACCTTTCTAAATTGCGATTGCCCCGATGATCGCAAAGTGTGATATGCTACCGGTCGATTATATGGAATAGCACTTACTTGGTGGAATACAGAGAAGGCCAAACGAGGCGTCGACGATGCTATGACCTTAACTTGGAATGAATTGAAGGAAATCATGACCAGACGATTTTGCCCAAGGAGCGAAATCAAGAAATTAGAAGATGAATTTTATTCGTTGAAGCAAAAGGAAGGAGATCACACCACGTACAACAAAAGATTCCTCGAGTTACATCAAATGGTTCCCAACATGTTCACTCCCCTCTACCGTTTGATCGAGCACTACATTCGTGGTCTTCCGTCAAAGATTCAAGACTCTGTAATAAGTACCAAGCCTGCAACTTTGGAAGCAGCAATGGAGTTAGCTACAGAGCTCACCGAGAACCGAATCAGGAACAAAGACTTCAAGGAGGAGAAGAAGAAGGATAAAGCATCGACTGAAACCTCCGACTACACCCAAACCGAATCCCCTTCTCAACCCAATTCTAAGAGAAAAAGAGATGGGCAACTTTTCGCTGCTATCCAACGAAATCAACCAATTCCACACACCATGCCCATCCAAGCTATCCCAATCACTCAAGTGGCACCCAACCCAACTTACCCAAATAAGAAACCATATCTTGGACCTCACCCTCGATGCAACAACTGTTTTTATCACCATCCCCTTACCTTACCTTGTCGACTATGTGCAACTTGTGGACGCTATGGTCATTTGAGCAAGGTTTGCCACACCTTTCAAAACCAAATCTCTCCCCCTACTCAAACCATGAACCAAACCTATCAACAACCCCAATACCCCATGTTCCCATATGTTCGAGCTTGTTTCAATTGTGGCGACCCTACCCACTTTAGAAACACATGCCCTCAATTGGTTAACGTCATCAACACTCAAGCTCAATCAAACCCAGTTAACCAAGTAAACCAAGAAAACCCAACCGCTAGGCCACCAAGCAAGAGGAAGAGTCTTCAACATCAACGCCAATCCTGTCGAAGATAATGACGGCCCAAACGAAGATACCCAACTAGTCCTCTTCACCGAAAATCCAGATTCAACTCCTATCGTTTAGTTTTATGTTTTTTCTTTATCACATAGAACCAAACATAACTTAAGGATAAAGCCAATGAAACTTTGACAAGAATATGGTGGATACGCCGCTGGTACTTCCTATATATAAGTATTCTTGTCAAAGGATCAGAAGCATTATCTGGCGGTTATGAGAGGTTCCATGTGTAGACTGTTAGAGTAATTATTGTTTATTATTTTCAGTACATGCAATTTCATAGGCCGCCGCTCCCCATTACATTATGAGCGTTGAGCATGTTCCCCATTTTATTATGAGGTTGAACCTGGCGTGCCCACATACGATCGGCTCCGTTTGATTGAGCCTTGATCGCACAGACATTTTCATTTTCAGTACATGCAATACGATCGGCTCCGTTTGATTGAGCCTTGATCGCACAGACATTTTCATTATCAGTATCTTGTGGTTGTTGTGTTTGTTGTAGAGTCGCATAGAACTAATCATAACATGCGGATAAAGTCAATGAGAATTTGACAAGAATATGGTGGATACGCCGCTGGTACTTCCTATATATAAGTATTCTTGTCAAATGATCGGAGGCATTATCAGGCGGTTATGAAAGTTTCCATGTATAGGCTGTTTGTGTGATTGTTGTTTAGATTAAGTTTATTATTTCCAGTACATGCAATACGATCGGCTCCGCTTGATTGAGCCTTGATCGCACAGCCATTTTCATTTTCAGTACATGCAATACGATCGGCTCCGTTTGATTGAGCCTTGATCGCACAGACATTTTTCATTTTCAGTATTTATGAGTTTGTGTATTGGTTGTAGAGTCACATAGGACTAATCATAATTCACTGATAAAACCAATGAAAATTTGACGAGAATATGGTGGATACGCCGCTGGTACTTCCTATATATAAGTATTCTTGTCAAAGGATCAGAGGCATTGTCAGACGGTTATGAGAAGTTCTATGTAGGATTTAGTAGTTTCTTGGTAACTAATCATAACTTGTGGATAAAACCAATGAAAATTTGGCAAGAATATGGTGGATACGCCGCTAGTACTTCCTATATGTAAGTATTCTTGCCAAAGGATCAGAGGCATTATCAGGCGGTTATGAGAAGTTCCATGTAGGATTTAGTATTGTCTTGATTGAAATTTGTGTTACATTTATATCATCTCGCTATTTAAAGAAATTGGATTGTGATCCATTTCTACATAGACTAACCTCTCCATCATAACAAACGAGAGAGGAACTGTCACCATTCAAACATATATGCTATCAGAATGTGGATTCAAATATTAGTTGTTGTGTTTATTTATGTTCTTTAGTCATAGAACCAATCATAACTTACTGATAAAACCAATGAAAATTTGACAAGAATATGGTGATACGCCGCTGGTACTTCCTATATATAAGTATTCTTGTCAAAGGATCAGAGGTATTGTTAGATGGTTATGAGAAGTCCCATGTAGGTTGTAGTATTAGAAGTTTTGCCTTAGGATATAACCATATCCTTCCAAACATATCCAAACTCTTATGCATGATATCATATTTAGCGAATCAATTCTGCTTATCAATACTTTTACAGTAGGCAACAAAAAAGCGATTCCTGTAATGGGGTACTTAACCCTTACAAGGAACGTTACCCGCCTCAAACAAAAACTTAAAACCTTACTCTTCTAAGCATGTAACTGTCAAACTAAACACCATCATTCTTTTAGTAAAATATATCACTATTTAAATTTCGGGACGAAATTTCTAAAAAGAAGGGGATACTGTAACATCCGTAAAAAACGGATTTACCAAACCCGCTCCGTTTATTAACCGAACAATCAGTTAAAAATTTCGTTGCGAATTTAATGCCCAAAATAATTTTAAACGATACATAATTAATTATTATATGGGAATATATAATTAGTTTTTGAAAAACTGTTAAAAATAAGAAAATAAAAATAATTTGGCACTGCCGGGTTTCGAACCCAGGTCAGTCGCCGGGTCAAACAACACAACTTAACACTCAACACTTAAACCACTGCGCCACTTGTATTCTTTGTTAATTATTAGAATCATTTAATTCATATCATGTTTTTCCGAATTCAAAACCGGCGCCCAAAATTGCAGTCGTCGGAAATCCCGACTAACTCGCCAAGAATCGACGGTTACTTCAGTTATAACGTAAACCTTAAACACTACATCGGTTATAACCGACGTCTGAGTCCGCGACACAAGTTATAACCGCCGGAGATTTTCTAACCGATGAATCAAGTCGGAAATTGGACCAAATTCATCGATAACCTGCCTTATAAATACCTCCTCGAACCTCTGCAAACTTTTTCGCTCAAAACCGCACCCTTTCTCGGCGAAAACTCACTCGCCGGAAATCTTCTGCTCATCGCCGGAAAACCGAACCCTCCATTTCTGAGCCTTACTGAACCCCCTGAGCTTATACCGAAGTCACCCACATTCTTTTCAAGCTTTCTGAAGACTCGCTGCTGCAAGACACACGACGCCGGAACCTGTTGCTGTCGCCGGAGTTCTGTCGGAAAAACAGAGGAGTCCAGTCGGTATACCTTACGCCTAATTTTTCTTTCTTTTTATTTATATCTCACCTATGATTAATCATAAAACGCTAAAGAAACCTGAATAAAACTTCGAACCAGTCAGTCATCGTTTCTGGTTAAAACTGACGAAGAAGACGAAGTTCGGTAACATATAAGTATAATTAAAATCAAGTTATTACTCGGGTTAGACACACAGTCCAGCGGTGGACTGTGTGCACATTAAACACACTAACGTCTCGAGTTCGAATCTTGTCCCACACATGCTGCCTTAATAAAAATGCCTTTTTTTGTTAACCGAACCGGTCACCACTGTTACATGTTAAGTTTATTAATAACCGGAATAATAACCAAGTTAGACACACAGTCCAGTGGTGGATGTGTGTATGTTTAATCACAGGACACGAGTTCGAGTCCGGTCTTCTGCATCGACCCGGATAATTATTAAACTTTTTATTTAAGTCAGAAATGAAAATACTTAGCTTGTATTTAAGAATAATAAAAATCAGTTTAGTTAACAAGTTGGACACACAGTCCAGCGGTGGATTGTGTGTTAGCATAAACCACAGGTCCCGGGTTCGAGACCTGTGGAGCGCACCGAGTCTTTGGATTAAAATCGTTTTTTAAAATAAAGGATTTTCTGTTTAATCTAATTAATATATAAATATAATTAAAAACAGAAATATTTCGGGTTAGACACGTAGCTCAGTTGGTAGAGCTGCGTGCACGCGTACGGGAGGTCTCGGGTTCGAGCCTCACTCAGCGCACATATACACGCATACGAACCGGTCAAACAGTCAAGGTCAATGGTCAAACGGTCAACGGTCAACGGTCAAAAAAGATAAATTTTTTTATTATTTTTATTTATTTATTTTAATTAAAAATACTTAAAAATAACATTTTTAAGGTTAGAAAATGGCCTTAAACTCACAAAAATACACCCAACAATCCTACTAAAATGGATTAATAAAATCCGTTTACTTACCAAACCATAATGTTATTTATCTAGGTTAATTTCACTCGTGGTTAAAACTACTTCGCGTGCATTCAACATCATCAACCGAACCCACCCACTGTGAGTGAATCTTACAACTCCCCCTTTTTAATTACACGTTTTGGGGTGTGTCATGTGTTACAAAATAATTAACTCGTTTATTTAAACTTGTGCCATACCATATCGTGATCTAAACTTAGATTGTTTATATTGTTGTAATTATGTATTTCATTTTGTCAACTTATATGAAATTCATTCATTAAGCCCATCAGTTCCTCGTGGTAGACGAGTTGAGCAACGCGTGCCTCAAAACCAATCCATTATTGTTCATGTGTGTATTATTGAGTTCATATTGTTTGTAGTTATGTCTTTCATATTATCATGTTTATGCAATTCATTCATTAGGCCCATCAGTTCATCGTGAGAGACGAGTTGAGCAACGCGTGCCTCTAAACGATCCATTATTGTTCATGTGTGTATTGTTTAATATTAAATTGATTTATGAATAAGTTTACATCTATTTTTACTCATGTGTGGTTGTGCACTTATTTTATAATCAATTAAATAAACTTGTTCAAATGTTTTCCATAGGATTCACTCGCCAACTTTTTGTTGATCCAAAAACCCTTTTACACATGATACAGGTGAACAGGATGAAGCAAGGAAAACATAGGAAATGCCTTAGAAGAAAACAAAGAAGCTTAGATTAATGTTTAGGTCATTGATGTAATTATGATTGTAAATTTCCATTAAATTGTATTAATGAATATGAAACGTTAAAATAAATGTCATGAGCTTTGATGATAACCCAATCATGTCCCGATCACCTTTTCCGCTGCGGGTCGGGGTGTGACAGCATCCATTGACATCAAATGGATTGAAGCAATGAAGGCTGAGTTAGACTCAATAAACAAGAATAACACCTGCAAATTAACAGAATTGCCAAGAGATCACAATACAATAGAATTAAAGTGGGTATTCAAGACTAAGAAACATGCAAACGGAAAGACTAAGAAAGATGCAAGCGAAAAAGTTGTCAGACATAAAGCAAGACTGGTAGCAAAAGGTTATGTCCAACAACATGGGATAGATTTTGATGAAGTATTCGCACCAGTGGCATGCATCGAGACGATTATTCTAATGTTGGCTTTAGCAACATATCAAGGTTGGGAGGTACATCACTTAGATGTTAGCTCTGTATTCTTACACAGATATCTCAAGGAGGAGATCTATAACTCACAACCAGAAGGATTTATAACGCTAGGAGATGAAGGAAAGGTTTACAAACTATCAAAATCTATGTATCGATCAAGAAAAGCACCGCGAGCTTGGAACATGAAGTTAGATCAAACACTAAAGTCACTTAACTTCAATAAGTGTACTTTAGGGCAAGCAATCTATACAAGGACAAGTAAGAATTCTACACTGACAGTCGGATTCTACGTTGATGGTCACGAGAACTTCAAGGAAGGAGATAGATATTCTCAAGTCTCAGATGGAGAAGAAGTTTAAAATGAGCGATCTACAATTTCTAGCATACTATATGGGAATAGAAGTTACTCAAGCAGGGGTGAGATAGCCAAAAAGCAAAAGGATATATAAAGATACTAAAGGACGCTGATATGGTAACCTGCAATGATACAAAGATTCCTATGAATCCAGAACACAATTAAAAAAGACTAAAGAAGGAGAACTAGTGGATGCAACACATTATAGAAGCAAGATTGGATCTCTCGGGTAGTTATTGCATCAATGCTAGATCTATGTTACACAGTCAATTTTCTTAGTAGATTCATGCAAGAACCAAAGGAGCATCACTTAAAAGTAGTGAAGCAAGTACTACGTTATATCAAAGGAACTAAGGAGCATGGAATCATTTACGAGAAGCAAGGATGATGTAAAATCATAAGTTATAGTGATACCAGTTATGGTTTTAGCACAGACCAAATAAAAGGCACATCTGGTCTAGTATTCTACTATGGAGAATCACCTATAACCTGTTGCACACAAATACAAACAAACAGTGGCACTTTCATCATGTTAATCAGAATTCATGGCAGCCATTGCGGCAGCATGCCAAGCACTATGGCTTAAAAGGTTATTAAGTGAAGTTACAAGCTAGAAAGAAGAGAAGATAGCATTAAGGGTGGACAATGTTTCAGCAATAGCACTCATGAATAGGGATGTAAGCGAGCCGAGCTCGACCCAGCTTGAGCTTGGCTCGAACTCAATTTGAGTTGGCTCGGCTCAAGAATTTTAAATAGAGCTGAGATTTGAGGCTCGAGCTCGACTCGATTGAAATTCGAGCTAGCTCGAACTAATAAATAACCGTAAAATTTACTACTTAAAAAGCCCTCAAAAATGAATCTCTTCTTAAACTAAGGGTCATAATTGCAATTTAATTTAACTAAATGGCTAAACATGCAAGTATAAATAGTTAGCTAACTTTATACATAGTCTTTACCTTTTTTTATAGGGGATACTCCCTTAGTTTTTGTCTTTTGAGCAATGTGGGACAAAAAAAATGAATGATGTAAACCTTATCGAGCCGACTCACGAGCTCACGAGCCAAGCTAGGCCAAGCTCAAGCTTGGCTCGTTTACAAACCGGGTCGAGCTGAGCTTGCTCATGTACAACCGAGCCAATTTCGAGCCGAGCTCTTTTCGAACTTTTTTCGAGCAAGTTTCGAGTAAGCTGCGAGCCACGAGTTTTTTGGACACCCTTACTCATGAAGAATCCAGTCTTTCATGGAAGGAGCAATCACATAGACACATACTATCATTTCATAAGAGAATGTGTGGATAATAAACACATCAATGTCGAACACATCTGTAGAGAACTACAACATGCAAACATATTAACAAAGGAACTAGCAAGGTTCAAGTTTGCTACAATGCGAGAACTACTCAGAGGAGTCAATATCTACAAAAACTCAAGGGTGTTCGTGATTAGGGGTGAATGAAGTTCTAATCCCTACACATCCTAAGTACAAGGGTTGTTCTGTAAATAGCAGATAGTTTAGTTTGTTATGTAATTAGAATAGTTTATCAAGTGCGAGCACCGGATACGACAAAGTGAAAGATAATAACCTATATAAACTTATGGAATCGACGCCTCCTGGAGACGCACCTCTTGGAATCAGTAGCAACATCACACATCTTCATCAGACATGACGTTTCAAGGAAGAGTCATAACCATTCAATCGCACCTTTTCAATTAGTATAAATAGGGCATTAGATTTCTCATTGTAATCATACTCATGTACAAACATTCAGTTTATATATACAAGTTATACATGTTCGAGATTTCAAAGATCAATTCTGGGCAACATTATGTACAAAGTACCAACATGACACATACAACAAGCAAATAAGTAAACCACAACCAACAACCAAACATGAAGATGTAAACTGCTGTAAATGTAATGAACACTGTGAATATGAAACTCAAGCCCACCAAAAAGCGAATCTAAATGTTGTGGCGATACTAGACTATGACCCATGGCCGTGGGGAATCTAGTCAGTCGATGAATCCATCTGAATACTGGTTAGCAACAATGGTTAGGATAACAAACCATGAACAAATCACAACAACACATAATCAAACCTTGAACTTTACATGTTTTTGAATACTAAACTTGAAGTATTGAAAATGTATATAATACACCCCAAAATTTTTAATTGGTAAAAAAGGAGAAATTAGGAAAGATCTACTCATCTTAGGGTGCAAGCAAAACCAAACAAACTACAAACATATAAGATGTTGGAGGAAGTCACAAATGCTACCGTCTTATTATATAATAAAGTTAGAACGAATTACTAAAACTAGGGTTTAGGGTTTAAGGCATTAAGGTATCTTCTTTTGATATGAAGAAGCTAGAATTTTGAAAAATATAACATTTATAAATCTATATAAATGAGCTCTATTTTTTAAGGAACACTTAAACTTGATTTAATACGATTAGAGTATAAGAATATATATAGCAATGATCAATTCTGGGCAACACTACGTACAAAGTGCCAACATTACACATGCATAGATACATATCATTGAACCCTTACAAATTATTCAAGCTCTATACGACTAGAAGAGCAAGAATCTTATTGTAAAGAAGATAAATTATTGTTGCATGGCACATGTTCAATGAACGTGTCGGACGTCAATTTTAGATTGCATACAACAAGGTGCTGAAAAGCTTCATTTGTTCAACTTCAAGCCCAATGATGATGGATAAGCTTCCGTCGTTAACCTGGCTTGGTAATACATAACACTCACCAATTGATGGGATCCCTGTACGCCCCATGAAGATAGGCCGACCCCATCCAAAGTCTACATCGTGAATCGGGAGCCTAGCCCAACTTATTATTTGAAGATTCTTGTACTTATAACAAACATCAGGCCTTTGACAATGTTGTTGTTCTATATAATCAAGTGCCGACTTTAAATAATCGTTATCCATCCTCACTAAAGCATCATGGATTTTACTTGCAGTGTACCAGATTGGTTTTGACTGAATGTCACATGTTGTCGCTATAACAACACCTCTGAAGATAACGTTCCCAAAATAGCCCGGTGGAAGTGGGGGTTTTAAGCGGGCCCGCCCATCGACTGGAAAGTCGAGCCGCGTTTCCACATCCCCTGGAAGCCCACGGGCTTGGCATACACACTTCCAAACATGGGCGGAGAGTATCTCAAAAGAGCTAAAGCTATTGGTGCTACCATCTTCCTTTGATTTTGCTTTAAGTGCATCAAGTTGGTTTCGTGTCAACTTCAACATTGAGAAGCTGATTTTGGGTTCATCCAGGGGATCTTGAAGTGGCGTTGGATCTGGGTGGTATTCGATGTGCTCAAAAACTGGTCGTGATGGGTCTCGTGCAAGGAGGAGGGTGCGGTATATGAAGGGTGGGAGAGTGATGTCAAGGCCACGGGCCATATTGGACCATGTGTTCATGAGGTGCAACCCGGACATCCCATCCGCGACACGATGGTGCATCCCAATTCCTAGCGAAACCCCACCGCATTTGAAGTAAGTTACCTGCTCATTGTTCAAAGACAATTGTTACATATACACAAATTAGTTACAAGTACAAATAATTGTGACATCCGTAAAATGATTTATACCTGCGAGATTAACAAAGGATATGACCCGATTCCCTGGGAGTCGTCGACCACCGGAATGAGTTTCAAGTACTCCATTGTGGGTGCAAAATCACCAAAATCATCGATAACACCATCCGACTCGGCTTCCAAAAACAAAGCCCCTTGTCCTTGACAATCGATTTCAACCCGACCGTCTTGGTCGTGTTCAAATCGCCCTGCTATTGGGTAAAACATAACTAAAGCCCTGCTCAAAGCATCTTTCATCATTTTCGTATCAAAGAAGTTGGGAGCACCATTAGGGCCGGTAAAAATACACTGATAGTGTGTGCATGTTCAAGGCAATGAGATCGAGCTAGAGTTCCATAGCTTTCTCGTCGGTGACTCCTTCGCTGGCCTCACCATCGTCGATTCTCTAACCACCACCTTCATCTGTGTATTTTGTTTAATCCCGATGATGTTCTAACACCCATTTCACCTCATTTATAAATTCATAAAGCAGTCAATTATTTGAGGTGCCCACCGTCGATCAATAATGTTTGTAGCTTTAAATACACAACTATATGGACCACTCTATATTTTGTCCTCAACCAAACCTCCTTATATTTCCAGATATTTTGTCAATCAATGGTGTTCATGGTGACTAAGATATTGGAACCGGTGTTCACATAATTTAAACACGACAGATATGGTTTTGGAGTCCTCATCTTTATTTGTTGTATCCCAAGTTTTAAACAAAGCCCTAGAATGGTGGTTGGAATCCCCGTTATACATGTTAGATCACCTATAAGGTTACTGAAGGGTGTGAGGGGCGTGGATTGGGGTATGATTTGCTGTGTTGGACTATGAATGGAAGCTACATCGTCCTCTTGCCTGATCCACCATGGTTGCCTGGATTAAACCACGACAACTATGTTCCTCTTTTCCATTTTCCAAGATTTCCTTTTACTTTTTCTTTAGACAAAAATAAACTAAAATAAACAAGGGGAAATGGTTTGGCTCATGACTACACTCTTAGGGTAGTGGTTTTGATTTGTGGAGGGCAGTGGCGGATCTGAAAGAAAAATTAGGAGTATCCCAATTTTTTGACCGTACATTCATAAAACAAAGAAACTTTTTTTACCATACATGTAGGGCAATGAGGTTTGAATTAAATTCGGTTTTTATATTCACAACTAGTATTATTACCTGCACTTCGCGGTGGGGGCTTAACTAGGCTATTCATAGTAATTGTATGATTATTGAGGTATTGACACAGATATACAAGAAAGCTCAAAAAATAAAGTTGTGATGTGTTCAAACTGGAATCTACATGTATATGATTCTTTGATGTGGCTCGCATACGACATGGAAACATGGTAAAGAAAAACATATTACGTTGTAATTAGAAAAATGTAAGTGAAGGGTGGCAAAGAGAATAAGGTAGGCACCTTGAGGATTTCAGACCCACGACCAAAATGCATGCGCGTTTAGTTTGTTTCGAACGGTATATATTAAAGTTATGGCTGCGACACTTCTTATACCAACCACCACAATTGATTGGTTATATAATAATTTTTATTTTATTCAAAACTGAACTATTGTAACATACGTGATAACCCCTCATTATAGTTAATTAAAAATATTTAAGAAAAAAAAGTAATCTTCTAAAAACAATACTAATTAGTTAAAAAACAAAATATATAAAAAGATATTTTGTATATATTCAAAGAGATTTAATTGTTGGAAAATCCGATTATATGAAAAAAAAACAATTCACTATTTTAAGTATTTTTAGTTATTTTTTTACTTTCGATGTAGCAAATCCAAATATAAATTTAAAGACATGTTAACATATGCAGCTAAACGAAATGTAGCTTTCCCAAAATAAGAAAAAAGAAATCAAAGGCATAAAACTAAAGAGAAAATCAAATATGTAAATAATAAAATATTAAAATTCTCCGAAAGGAAAAATCCAAAAGCTAAATAATAAAACGTTAAAATCTCCGGCGAATAGGTGCGGACCTTTTTAACAAATTGGAACTGCACTTCTTAAAAAGGCCCAATACTATTTAGGTCGTCTTCTTCATATTTTTATACAGCCGCTGTTCATCTTCTTAATATTTTTACACAACGCTCGCCGACGACATGAAAATTCTGATTTAGTTTCACTCTTTTCTTCATCTCAAGTGCTTAAGGGATATCCTAATATTTCTTGAGGGGTATTCTATACATAAAACTGGAAGAAAGATAAACCAATATGCACTTCAGAAGTTAAGTTGAGGGGTTGCAGGGGCGCCCCTCAAGTAGAGCTAAATCCGCCCCTGGTAAAGGGTCATGACCACACCATATGACCTGAGTGTTTGTAGGGACGAGACTTGGAATGGTAATGCGTACTTCGGCGTATGTAACATCTTGTTTTTTGGATAAAAATAAATTTATATGAAACTTAATACTTCAAATATTATTAAACGGGTAAGTAATAAATAAAATGAATATTTGAAATACGAGGTGTACGAACAAGCATTAGTATTACTAGTGGGAATATCCGCGCGTTGCCACAGATACTTATATTTTTTTGCGCACGTTGCGTGTCAGACAACACGTAATTTATATTTAATACAAATTTACTAAGACAGCTAATATATTAATTCACAATGAGCAACATAGTATAAATAAAATAATTGACATAAAAAACAGCCATATAAAATTCGTACTTATATGTCTCGTTTCTTTACAAGTATTATTTCTAATCAAAACATATATATATATAGAGAGAGGGGATGGTTTAAATAAGAACGCTAAATATCGCGAGAACCGTGAGAACGAATGAAAAACTACTAGAACTTGGTCAAAAACAAGTGAAATTCAAAATTTCTTTTTACACTTGTCATTATTATTCAAATAAAATTCTAGAATTAAATTTACATATTTAAATTTACGTGAATTCGGAAATAAAGAAATTTACACATGTGTAATTTTGTGATATTTACACATGTGTAGAAAATCTAATAAGAGTGATTTTGAGAAGAGTAATGAATTATTTGATGTTGTGATTTATTTTATTTTTTTTGATGTTATATTTTAATTAAAATGATGATTGCATTAAAAAATGGTTTTGATTGGTTTTCTCATTCGTTCTCACGGTTCTCGCAATATTTAGTGTTCTCAAGATAGCCCTCCCCTATATATATATATATATATATATACCAAAATAAAATATAGGATTTGACCACTTCAATTATATTGCGCCCTACGTCATACTGTCAATTGACGACAGGACAGGAGGGCAATAAAAGAAGAAGGAAGACATAGGGGAGAGTTTAAATGAGAACACCCATCTTTTGTGAGAAATGTGAGAACACTTCTTAGCCAATCATTTATGTTCCTTGGTATTTTAACTAAAAGGTTAAATTGGTAATATTGTTTCCTCTTATTTAGTGTCACACACTCACGCCTTCCTTCTTTCCCTCCGCCTCCCTATCACTGCCCTTCCGATTCTCCCTCCACCTCTCCACCACCGCGTCGGATTCACCCTCAACCACCCGTCTTATTGCTTGTAAATCGCTCTTCTTCATATCCACTGCTACAAACACTCGTCAGAACTAAAGCTATGTGAAAGAGTTATCTTCTGATAGCTTCGATTGAAAATTTCTATATGATACATATCGATGTTGTCAACAAATTGGGCGTTTGAATCATTGGTATAAGTTTTCATGTATCTGTTAAAGTCTCTTTGAATGTAATGAATTGTTTTGATTAATTTGTTGAATTTAGGATACGCTAGTGCTTAATCTCATGAAAGTAAACCCTAATTTATAATTTTTTTTATTGAAGTTCACAATTGGATGAAGATTGTACTTGTTATCAAATAAAATTTAGGTGTTATAAGGTGTTATACGCATTTTGCTTTTAAACAAAAGATTCCTACTAAAGAAGTAATTTAAAAAGAAACTTGATTTATCTTATGTTTTACTTGGTTAGCTGATAAAAATTAATTTTACTTACGATCACTTGATTAGTTCATCAGCTGAGACTTGATTAAATGATTGGTTCACTTGATTTACTAGTTAATTTGTATTCTTTTGGTACCATTTAATGATTTTGAATATGTTTTTGGGTAGTTAATCTATATGGATTTCAAGGATATGATATGAAAACTTACAACTAAATCATCTAAACGGTATAAATGTTCTTCGGCCAATTTGGTTCAAAAAATAATCATTGTATTTGTGTTACTAGCATTATAAAAATCGACGTTCATGAGCTTTCAGCTGCGTTTATTGGCGTAAGTGAACACCATTGATAAGTCTCTCATCTGATCTCTGATGTTGCCTACTGTAAGAAACAAGTGACTTGTCGTTATGATCCCCTTGACGGAATTAGTTGTTGGTTCGTTTTGACCAGCCAATCTGTAGTAAAACATAGGATGATTCGGTGTGTAGTTGGTGTGTAAGAATTTTGTTTGATCTTGATTGGTTAACATATAGATTAGTATGTCGAGATCCTCTCTACATATTTCCATGTTCTCTATAGGCCTTTGTTTGTCAATAAAAACAAGACTGAAGTCAAGGTATTAGTTAATCTATATTTGTTATGTGCATGAATCCTATAGTCCAAGATTGAGGTTTAATCAACAAGCAACTAGCCATGGTGGAATTGGCCCACACGCCAAATCAATTAACTGAATGTTCAACATATTATTTTTTTCTCCATTAGTTAAATGTTAGTTCTTATGTACACTATCACCATGGGTTCCTTTTATCCTTATTTTCTTTCTAATCAATTGTCATAGCTTTTCAGTTTCATTTAAATAATCTTTCTAGCATGTGTTTTAAAACTGCAATATGTTTTGACATGTTACGCAACTCACTCGGTTATAAACTTTATTTATAGAAGAGGCCTTGATTTTCTAATTCATTTTAGGTCCTGAAAAAGTTGAGTTGTCTCTTGATAGGATAGGGCGATGGCGACCCTGGCTATGGATGTTTGATACCCCAAAGGAGGTGATGCGTGCTTCCAATGTTGCGATAAGGTGACTAAAAGGGTAGATACCAATGGTGTTCCCATTCTCTGTATCACCGAGAACAAAAGGAAAAAAAAAGGAAATCTAGTGGCTGTAGTATTAACACAAATGACAAGTGTCACGTGGTTACTTCAAGGGGTCAACTCTTTAGTAATACAGGCCCGTCATCGATATTAAAGAAGATAAAGCCTAGTACCACCAACCAAGCAACTAGTCATACTGATGTAGAAGTCGATTTGAATCTTGGTGGTCTTTCTAAAACAACATAAAATAGTTTGTAGACTTTACTAATTCAATGCAATTACTGTTTACATTTCTTGTTTGTTGTGTGGGTTGGTTTTATAACCTTTTTATTTTATCATCCATGTTTAAATAATAACTCACGACCAATTACATATTTGTAAGCTCCTCACATACATATCTAACCCAATCTATTAAACATTTCTTAAATATTTACAGCTTAATTACATATGTGTAAACCTTCATATCAATTCTCTTTTTAACTATAATCATCATTTACACATGTGTAAATCTTGATCTCTATACTTATTTTTATAAACTATTATGATTTACACATGCGTTAATCATCATATCTACTCTACTTTTTTAAACTATTATGACTTATACATGTGTAAATCTTCATATTCATTCTTTTTTTTTTTTAAAAATTAGTATGATTTACACATGTGTAAATTTTCATATGTATGTTTTTTTCTTAAACTTTTATGATTACACATGTGTAAACCTTCATATCCATTCTTTTTTTTTAAATTATTATGATTTACACATGTGTAAATCATATATGAATGCTTTTTTCTTAAACTATTATGATTACACATACGTAAACTTTCAAATCTATGCTATTTTTTAAACAACCTTCATATCTATGCTTATTTTTTTTTACTATTTTGATTTACACATGTATAAACCTTCATATCTATGCTTGTTTTTGTACTACTATGATTTACATATGTATAGACCTTCATAATTATATTTATTGCTCTAACTATTATGATTTACACAAGTGTAACCATCATATCTACGCTACTTTTTAAACTATAATGATTTACGCATGTATAAACCTTTAGATCTATTCTTTTTTTTAAATTATTATGATTTACACATGTGTAAACCTTTAAATCTATGTTTATATTTTTAAACTATTATGATTTACACATGCGTAAACCTTCATATCTATTATTTTTATTTAAACTAATATGATTTACACATGTATAAACCTTCATATCTATGTTTATGTTTTTTACTATTATTATTTACACATGTGTAAACCTTCGTAAACCTTCATATATGTGTTAATTTGTGTACCCTTATGATTTATACATGTGTAAACCTTCATATTACATATGTGCAACGTTTTACATATGTGTAACGTTTTACACGTGTAAATTGTTCACTCTCATGCCCGTTTCAAATTAGACCAAGATAGTATTATATAAAAATGAAAGCATTAAATCAACCAACAAGTAAGATTTAAACAAATACAGTACTACCTAAGAATCAAAAGTATTAAAATATTGATAACAAATCAAAATCCGTGATGTACGCACACCAACCACAATAACATAAAAACAAAACTTGTTGTTCTTAATAACATCTAGTGTTTTTATTTTGTGTTTTCTCTGACTCCAATGCTTTCTTGTCACTTTTTCTTGATGAATGCTCGCTTTCCGATAGTACATTCTTCACAACATATTTCTTTCTCAGTAAATTAGTTGCACTTTATGTCTTTGCTTTTCTCAATCGTAGTATCACCAACAATATTCTTTTTTTCATCCTTTGTACCTGTCTTAGAAAAAGAATGTAATCATAAATCAAACATAAAACAATTTATTATATGTAACTGCTAAGCACAGTTCTGGTTTCCACCGACGTAATCATAACTAAGTGTCGTAATACCATTTGTTTTTAATGTACACATGTGTAAACATATTTATACACCACATAAACATCTTTTGGATCTTAAATATAATGGTGTAAACATATTTATATACCACATAAACATTTTTGAAGCTTAAATATTATGATGTATATATGTGTATAGGGGTGTGAATTTCTGACACGACACAAACCTAACACGAAATTCGCGAGTTTAAGTTTAGTCTAAACAGGTTCGGGTCAGTTTCAGGTTGAACCCGCCAACCCGTTTAGGTTAACAACTTAGAGTCCTTAATCAATCATCTAATACACAAAACCTAACTTTACACCAAACAACTCATGAATCAGATCCTTATTTAACATAGATATGTATCAGATGTTCAATCAAATAATAATGCAGATAAGAAACATGTAAAACCATCATAACATGTCGATTAGGAATTAAAAAGTTCCTAAATTACATATTGATTTCGAGCCTAAAACATGGACTACTCATTCAGTGAGTGTGGTCGAACCTTTGAGAAAAAACCAGAACCAAGAAAACCCCTACTTTAACTAAACTCGGTAAACTAATTAGAAATCATACCTGAACAAGAACATTAAGCTCAACGACATCTTTATGTTTCCCAGCAGTTTGATTGTCATTCATTATTGCTCTTGATCCTTAAAAACCCTAGATAACTTCTGATTTGCTGGTTATTATTGCGAGTAGGAAGAAGAAGCAATTTAGGTTTTGGTTTTGTGAGGAAGAAGACGACGTTTGGATTGACTATTTGATAGTCAGTGAAGTGTGATTTTACCTTGTTGCCCTTTTGAGTCTTAATTTATGATTCACTCCTATTTAAACCCCCCATTTAATCTTAGCCCTTGAATGAGGATAATCTATGGATGAAAATGGTTCTTAGAGTTCTCAGAAAAATCCATGTTCTCAAGATAACCCTCCCCTATATATATTATATATATATATATATATATACGTATTATTATCTTCTTTGACCATAAATTTATGTTGTGCAAGTTTGTTTGTAACACCTTCTAAATCGTGTCAAATAGTATAATGACATGTGTTAATTTTAAATATAGTCTATTAAAGACCAATAAGGAGTAAAGGCGTCAACATGCTCAAACTGAGCTTCTGTGTGACAATCCGATGTCAACATGCATAAATAATAGTCCCTGAGTGACTGATATGTCAACATGCTTAAATCATTAGCCTCTGAGTGACTGATACGTCAACATGCTTGAAACTTGGCCTCTGAGTGACTGATATGTCAACATGCCCAGCCTCTGAGTGACATCAGAATCAACATGCTTGTGATAAGCCTCTGATTGATCCTTTGTGAAGTCCTAACTCTCATACGTACCGTTTGTTGGACGAGAGAGTTCAATTCTGTAAATATGTGAAAGTTGGATATTGGAGGGATTAAAAGTGTCAACATGTTAATTTATACCTCTGAGTGACCTTTTAACGAACCGAGAGCTCAATAATGCCCGGGCATAATCCCGGGTATGCCAAGCATTGGCTACGGATGGCTAAAAGTGCCAAAAAGGTGTTTAAAAAGGTTTTTAGAAGCTTTATAAAGTTAAGGGGTTAAAAGTGTTAAAGTTAGAAATTGGCTTTATGGCGGTCGCGGGGCGCGAGAAGCCCTCTGCTGTAGAAAGTTTTGCTTGGTCTCCAAACAAAACTCCAAAAACCATGTATTCGAAACTATGGACTTGTAATCAGCTATGCCACGTTTTGGGACACTTGTAAGCTTCCTCTTACACCCTTAAACACCTGGCACACCTCCTTTGAGTTCTCCAACTATAAATAGGTGTTTAAGTGCACCATTCCAACTTGCACCTTTCTGATTCATACACTCTTCTCCCTCCTCTGGAAGTTCCTAGCTGAAAGGACATCCAACTTAGTTCTCTTGCATTTTAGGAACCTCTTGTAAGTGTTCCTTGCTTTTGCATTTTCATTTATAGGCTTTTATAGCCAAAAGTCAAGCGTTTTACGGAAAACGCTTTGACTTTCGGTTAACACCATTATGGTCCAACCATTGTTCGAAATGAACATGGTAAGTGATCGTAATTAGGTAGGTGTTAATCCCTATAAAGGGCACCTCCTGAAGATCACGTTTGCTAGACCAATTGACGGGTCAAAGTTATGATATTAAAAAGTCAAACAGACCATTTTTTGGAAAAATCATAAATTGATCTTATATATGTTATGAAACATATTTTGACACTTAAACAAGTTGACAATAATTATTAGAACATGTAAGAACATGTTCGGCTCGTCAATTTCAGTTCTAGGGTCAGTTCGCAACAGAAAGTCGCGAAGTTTGACTTCTGCTTTGACTTTCGATTCTGACCCGATTTAGATTAGTTACCTACTGATCTAAAGTTGCATTATGATTGTAATATAATGTATCATAACCCTCTGAGATTATGTTACATGATCATAATCAGAATCCAAGTTTATGCGCAAGTTCCATAATTATGCCATCTTTGACCAAAATGTCTTTTTTGCATAAAACAAGGTTTTAAATGGTAATGAACTTGAAAATGAGTTTTCTAATGATGTAATATTATAATTAGGATTATTTGGGATGTTAAACCAAGTTATAAACTGAGTTTTCAAACAGGTCCTTAAACTATGTCGATAAATGACGATTTTAGCCCTTGTGGCTTTTAAAATGGTTTTAATCAAATCTTTTCAAGGTAAGTTATTTACCTACTGATATGTTATATTAAATAACATATCTAAGACATTTTAATCTGACCTTAATGTCAGTTTTCGTAAACATCACATAAAGACGTCATTTTACGACATAAGCGCCATTTCGGCACATAGTATGGTTTTAAACCATATTAAATGACCAAGACTTGTTACCTACTGATTTTAAAACTCATGTTTAACATACTTACAGTAGGTACATGTTCTAAACTCAGAATCCCAAACAATTTATAAACTATGTGTAAAATGACCAAAATGCCCCTTCGTGCATAGTTTGGTCATAAAAGATAAAATACACATATAATTGATATCCTATTGATAGTATATCATAAATAAACTATTTTACCAAAATACTCATGATTATAAACTTAAATTTTATTAAGTTCCTTTTATCTAGTATGAAATTACCAAAATGCCCTTATGAGGCATAATTTCGTTTTAAAACCTTAACGGGCATATAAGTTGATATCCTACTGATATTTTAGCTTATTTAAAATATAATGGGCATTACGGTTGATTATACGTAACTAGTTTACGGAATTTAACCGAAACGGGTTTAACATTGTCATTTAAGTTTCAAAATCCAGAATGTTTATAGTTTACCCATATTATGCAAGTCAAAGTACTTGTCGGGTTTAAAATACATTATATTCAATCATCGTTTAATCAAGCGTTTATACGTTTTGATCATGTACACTACTCGGTCTAAGTCTATGACTTAAATAAAGACCGATAATATTTAATTGGTTAGCTTATGCCAAAATCCAGACTAGAGCCTTGTCGGTAAATGCTATCTGCACATTAGTACTTTTGTATACGGCTGAGTTATTGAAATTTAAAAAGAATACTAGCTCAGGTAAATAATCTCGACTTATTTTCCCTATACGGGCTTGGGATACGGTAAACTATTACCGCTTGGTCAAAAATGGGATCAATCGAATGCCGGATTGTGGCTAGTAAATCCGCATATTCTGTTTTAATCAGTTTTGTTTGATAACTTAAACATCGGGGGTTAAATTACCGTGTCCTGGATATTCTCGGCTCATTAGATTAGTTAATGGCAACGACCTTAGCGGGGGGTGTAGGCATACACCTGACAGACGCTCAAATGCAAATTACCCAAGACGTTGGGGATAACTCCTCTGTGAGTTAGAAGTGGTGTGTATTTAATCATGTATTGGTCTCTGTACTAGGTCCTGTATGTATGGACAAACATGTGAATCTGTTAACAAGGTTACAAAGTAACTTTCCAAGTTATAAAAGATTTTGTGCCCTGTGCACTTAAAATCATTTAAAAATGTTTTCAAAATGAGTCAGTTGGGTGTATTTACCAGCGAAAGCTGACGTATAACTGCAGGTACAATACGAAATAGGCAGAAAGCTGCTCGGTAGTGAATAAGAGAATCTTGCAAATCCTTAGATCTGCCCTAAAGTCTGTTTTATATTCTTTCTTGTATATTTTAATGATCTGCCTGTGGATCTTCTATTACGAGCATGTATATTATTTTATCTTGAAAATTTGGTTTGTAATAGTAATTTTACTCCAAGACTTTCGATGTGCCGTGTTTAATTGACTATGATGTTATCAACTGACGTCACAATACTCCCCACCCGTTTCCACCGGTGTATGGATTTGGGTTGGAAATCCGGGGTGTGACATTGTTGCTCAAAACCAACCGCCGTAATAAATACAAAATTTGATATTTAAGCTTAGTGACTTTTATACTTTTTTTATACATGTGCTAACATTTCAAAAAAAAATCCATTAGTATTCAAACACACAAACATTTGATAGCATACGGCGTACGAGGTTAATGGTTTGTTAATAACCCATATGCAATCTAAATCCTATACTTTTGTCGCAAATGGGCGAGAAACCTTAATACCGCCATGTATATGACCCTTTGCGATATTGACCATGATTTAGATACGGGTGGATCATGATAACGGTGTTTGGTTCACATTGCTGCTTGCATATAGGTCAATTCTACCTATTTAAAACCGAGAATTTTCTTGTCCATAACGAACTTCTAAGAACCGAAACCTGACATTTCATAAATTCATAAGTGAATGGAACCGACATATCAACATTATAACATATATATATATAGCTTTTGGTTTGTTGATATACATAAAGGTTTAAAAAATTGGCCTAATCACTTCTCCAAGAATGCATGACCGGTGGTTAGGTGAATGAAACATGAGGTAGGACAGCCAAAATTCACTTTACTTGAAATAAGGAACCAGACAAGGGTCTACTTGTCTAGAGAAAATACCTGAATAACATTTTGCTAAAGAAAAATCCCTATAACTTGACTTTTTATGTTGTTCGCCGGAATCAGGGGCGGACCTAGAGCCTGACGTGAGGGTGCGGGTGCCCCCCTTGAAAAAAAATATATTTAGATGTGTGTGAAAATCTCGAGCGCCCCCCATAAAATTTTGCAACCCAACCCTTGTTAATTGACGACTCGTATAACCAATTTGTAGTTGAAGTAAACAGAGAGAACTGAAAATTTTTTTCATAGGAAACCTTATTCTTAGTTTCGAAGGCAGGGCCTTTTGAAGAAGATGATGATGGGTTTTTGTATAATTAGTAGTATAGAATAGGGGCATTTTTGGAATTGAATGATACAATAAAAAGGAAACTAATAATCCCACATGGTGAAATCTGAATTACACATGGTGTATACAGGCCGTTATGGAGACGTTCAAGAACTTGCATTTTGCATATACCATATTGTTGTTTTACAGCTATAAACTAGCAAGACTATTTACTTCTTCCAAAACATGTTATATTGTTCTTAAAGAGCTACAAAATGGAACTGCAGTTGGTGCTGCTTTTATCCCAATAAAACAACCAGGAGTTTATGGTCACTGCTTTTAGCCCCGCATAACATAAAGCTATAAGAGTAAGCGTTTGGCCAAAACTCTTCACTTAATTAATAATAGAAGAAGACACTTAATTATAGGTGTTGATCAATTCTGTTTAAACATAATGGAAAACATAAAGAAATACATGTGACGGCAGACAGGCCAGCAGAGAATCCAGTCAGAGACGCAGCCATGGAGTTCGACATATTTGTCAGTATGATTTGGTTCCTCCTTAGGATGTAAGATTATGATGGTAAGAACCGAACTAGGGATGAATTCGGTTTAGGTTATGGAGAGATAGGTGGGTGGCAACTTTGATGATAATGATGTTATTGTAATTGTCTAACCCTAAACCTCTCTAATCATCTCCTTATATATACACCCAGAAGGAAACCCGGATTAGTTAATAAGGGTAATATGGTCCATCAACAATTACCAACTAATATATAATAGGATTAATATATTTTGATCTAATATAATATAAATGATTATAATGGCTACATGATTAAATATTATAAATAATATATTTAATATTACATTTCTCCCACTTAGCCGAGTAACCATTTATCATGAGTATTAGAATAAGCCTGATCAGGAGTTAACACTCATTTTAGCTTTAAACCAAGAACCATAGCAGAGAAATACAGTCGTTGAATCATCATTCGATTTAGGACCCCCATTAGTCATACTACAGCCTCAATTCAAAACCTAACAGTTATGATCAAAATATGCAAATAAGCCCTTTAGCGTTTGAGTTGTATTTATATTTGTCTATATGTCATTATACCGGCTAGAACATATGTTAGAGACATACAAAATCAAACTGAGGAAATTTCATTAATTAAAACATAAGTAAGTACAATATGCTAATAAATAAGGTCTTTAGTAAATCCCATATTCGAAACATGTTCTTCGAAAACTTTAGGTGGGAGACCTTTAGTCATCGGATCCGCAAGCATATTTTTTAGTACTAATATACTCGATACAAAGATTATATTCCTCAACTCGTTCACGTACGAACAAGTATTTTGTATCGAGATATAAACCAGCTCTAGTCGAACTGTTACTGTTCGAGAAACGATCGCAGCTGAGTTATCAAAGTAAAGCTTCAATGGTCTAGAAATGGAATTAATGATTTTGAGTCCAGCAATCAGATTTTTAAGCAACATTCCATGGCAGGTTGCGTTATAAACAGCAATGTATTATGCCATCATTGTGGAAGTTGAAGTTAATTGTTTTTTATGACTCTTCCATGAGATAGGTCTGCCTGCTAACATAAAGATATAGCCCGAAGTGGATTTCTTGTCATCTTTGCACTTGGCAAAGTCAGAACCAGAATAGCCTACCACTTCTAAATGATCACTTCTTCTATAAGTCAGTTTATAGTCTTTCATCCCATTGCAGATATCTAAGTACTTTCTAAGCTGCTTTCCAATGATCTGGCCAGGATTAGTCTGATAACGGCCTAGCATTCCAGCAATATAAGCGATATCTGGTCGAGTACAGACTTAAGCATACATTAGGCTCCCGATTATTGATGCGTAAGGTATCTGGCTCATTTGCTCCTTTTCAACCTCTGTTGTCGGACATTGGAATGAACCGAAAACATCTCCCTTAACACTGGAGCGACTGAGGGTTTGCACTGTTGCATGTTATAACGCGTAAGGACACGATCTATGTAAGCCTTTTGAGACAATCCTAAGATCCCTTTGTGTCTGTCTTGTGATGCCAATGACGTAAGAAGCATCTCTGAGTGTAGCCCTTTGCAACCAATCTTGCTTTGTAGCGTTCAACGTTCCCATTCGGATCCAATTTTGTTTTGAATACCCATTTACATCCTACGGGTTTGACACCATTGGGTAATTCCACCAAATCCCAAACGTCATTTTCTTCATGGATTCAAGCTCATCGTTCATTGCTTTATTCCATTCAGAAGACTGATCACCGCTAATGGCTTCATTATATGAGATAGGATCATTGAGCTTTCTGGCATCCATTTCAGTCAGGTAGGTAACATAATCATCCCAATTAGTAGGCCTTCTATGCCTGGTTGACCTCCTGAGTTGATTATCGGGTTCAGCGGTGTCTTGGTTTTGAGTGTTTGATGTGCCTTCGTTATGAGGTATAATGGGTTCTGAGTGTGGAGGTAAATTTGGAGTTGGTGCAGTAGTGTAACACCCTGTAAAATCATGTCCAATAGTATAGTGACACGTTTTGTATTTTTAATATAGTCTATTAAAGACCAATAAGGACTAAAGGCGTCAACATGCTCAAGTTGAGCCTCTGAATGACGAACCGATGTCAACATGCATAAATAAAGCCCCTGAGTGACTGATTTGTCAACATGATTAAATCATTAGCCTCTGAGTGACTGATACGTCAACATGCTTGAAACTTGGCCTCTGAGTGACTGATATGTCAACATGCGCACCTCTGAGTGACATGGGAATCAACATGCTTGTGATAAGCCTCTGAGTGATCCTTTGGAAGTCCTAACTCTCATACGTACCGTTTGTTGGACTAGAGAGTTCAATTCTGTAAATATGTGAAAGTTGGATATTGGAGAGATTAAAAGTGTCAACATGTTAATTTATACATCTGAGTGACCTTTTAACAACCAAGAGCTCAATAATGCCCGGGCATAATCCCGGGTATGCCAAGTATTGGCTACGGAGGCTAAAAGTGACAAAATAGTATTTAAAATCGTTTTTATAAGCTTTATATAGTTTAGGGGCCAAAGTGCCAAAATTTCAAACTGAAAAAGGGGCGGTCGCGGGCCGCGAGAGACCCGGCCTGTGTCTCTCGCGCCCCGCGAGAACAGACCTGCAGCAGAAAGTTTGTTTTGGAGCCCAAACAAAGCTCCAAAACCATTAAATCGAAACCATGGCATTCCTAATCAGCTATGCCACGTTTTGGGACACTTGTAAGCTTCTTCTTACACCCCTAGACACCTGGCTTCACCTCCTTTGAGCTCTCCAACTATAAATAGGTGCTTAAGTTCACCATTTCAACTTGCACCTTTCTTATTCACTCTTCTCCCTTCTCTGGAAGTTCTAACTAAAAGGAGCAGTCCAACATAGTTCTTTTGCATCTAGGAATCACTGGTAAGTGTTCCTTCCTTGTGCATTTTCGTTTAAAGGCTTCTATAGCCTAAAGTCAAGCGTTTTACGTAAAACGCTTTAACTTTCGGTTAAGACCATTATGGTCCAGCCATTGTTCAAAATGAACATGGCTAAGTGATCATAGTAAGGTAGGTGTTAGTCCCTATAAAGGGCACCTCCTGAAGATCACGTTTGCTAGACCAATTGACTGGTCAAAGTTATGATATTAAAAAGTCAAACAGGCCATTTTTTGAAAAAATCATAAATTGATCTTATATATGTTATGAAACCTGTTTTGACACTTAAACAAGTTGGTAATAATTATTAGAACATGTATAAACATGTTCGGCTCGTCAATTTCAGTTCTAGGGTCGGTTCGCAACCGAAAGTCGCAAAGTTTGACTTATGCTTTGACTTTCGATTCTGACCCGATTTAGATTAGCTACTTACTGATCTAAAGTTGCATTATGATCGTAATATAATGTAGCATAACCCTCTGAGGCTATATTACATGATCATAATCATAATCCAAGTTTATGCGCAAGTTCCATAATTATGTCATCTTTGACCAAAATGTCCCTTTTGCATAAAACAAGGATTTAAATGTTAATGAATTTCTACTGATGTAATATTATAAGTAGGATTATTTGGGGTGTTAAACCAAGTTATAAACTGAGTTTTTAAACAAGTCCTTAAACTATGTCGATAAATGACGGTTTTAGCCTCTGTGGCTTATAAAATAGTTTTAATCAAATCTTTTCAAGGTAAATCATTTACCTAATGACATGTTATATTAAATAACATATTTTAAACATTTTAATCTGATCCAAATGTCAGTTTTCACAAACATCGCTTTAAAGACGTCATATTACGACATAAGCGTCATTTCGGCGCATAGTATGGTTTTAAACCATATTAGTGGACCAAGACTTGTTACCTACTAAATTTAAAACTTATTCTAAACATATTTACAGTAGGTACTTATTATAAACTCAGAATCCCAAATAATTTATAAACTATGTGTAAAATGACCAAAATGCCCCTTCGGTGCATAGTTTGGTCATAAAAGATAATTTACACATATAATTGACATCCTACTAATATTATGTCATAAATAAATTATTTTTACAGAATACTTATAATTATAACACTAAATTATATTCAAGTTTTTTTATATAGTATGAAATTACCAAAATGCCCTTATGAGGCATAGTTTCGTTTTAAAACCTTAATGGGCATACAAGTTGATATCCTACTGATATCTTAACTTATTTAAAGTATAATGGCATATAGAACTTGTCTATAACTTATCCGGTTACCCGATATCGCTATTATGCGCACAGTTATGTATATGTGACTATTTTACGGAATTCTACCGTAACGGGTTTAACCTTATCATTTTAAGTTCAAAATCCAGAATGTTTATAGTTTACCCATATTACACAAGTCAAGTACTTGTCGGGTTTAAACTACATTCTATCTGATCATCGTCTAATCAAGCGTTATACGTAATGATCATGTACACTATTCGGTTTATACAACCGTTAGTATTTAATTGGCTAGTTTATGCCATAATCCAGACTAGAGCCTTCTCGGTAAAAGTTATCTGCACTCGGTACTTTTGTATACGGCTGAGTTATTTAAAAATAAAAGAAGAAAGCAATCTCAAGTAAATACTCTCAACTTATTTCCCCTATAAGAGCTTGGGATATGGTAAATTATTATTGCATGGTCCATTGCATGGTTAACCTTCCTAAGATAATAAAAGATTTTGTGTCGTTTGCACTTGAAATCATTTTTAATATTTTCAAAATGAGTCTGTTGGGTGTATTTACCAGCGTAAGCTGACGTATCCTCCAAAGACTAATCTGCAGGTACAACACGAAATTAAGCCGGAAGCTGCTCGGTAGAGAATAAGAGGATTCTTGTAAATCCTTAGATCTGCCTAAAGTCTGTTTTGTATTCTTTCTTGTACATTCTATGATCCGCCTATGGATCTTCTATTACGAGCCTGTATATTATTTTAGATTTCGAACATTTCGGTTTGTAATAGTAATTTTTACTCCAAGACTTCCATTGTGCTATGTTTATTGACAATGATGTTATCAACTTACGTCACGATACTCCCTACCCGGGCCCACCGGTGTTTGGATTTCAGGGTTGGAAATCCGAGGTGTGACGGAGTTGGTATCAGAGCCAACGTTTGAGAGAATTAAACACTAGCCTTTTGTGTTTAGTCTCAAACTTACACGAGCACATTCCTTATACTTCCGATTCTAGGCATTGACCTAGGATTACTCATTTCATTATTAAGTTATAGTATGTTTTTGAATTGATTTTAGTAGGAAAATGCCGCCACGTGTAAGAGGACAAAGTGGACGAGGAAAAGGTCCAATGAGTGGAGGACCATCGGGGCGTATTCCCCAACCTCATAATTCAGATAATTATCAAGAATCAGAAGATTCGTCTCCATGGCAATCAGCGAGACGTTCCGTCTCTGATAGACACTCGCCCTCACATTCCCAAAATTCTTACCACTCACACCATTCCTATCATTCTCACCATTCCCATTCTCATCACTCCTACCATGAAGAGTTTAACCCCAACCATTACTTAAACACACCTCCAGCCGATCAAAATCAGTTGGATGAGCCACATCCTATGGACGAGGACTCCGACCCGGAGATGCCACCGTCGGGATCAAATGTGCATCCCATTGAAATTTCGAACGATTCAAACTCGTATGCCGGGTCGCCCTACCAAGGTCCTAATGAGTGGGACCAATATTGGAACCAATTCACTTTCACCCACACACCTTCCCATCACTCTCAACCACCCCCAGTTCAAGAAGATGTCCACATGGAACCCGTGGACCAACCTCAACAACCACCTGAACCACCAAGGAGGAAGCGTGGAGCACGTATGTCGGTGCGTGCCGGACAAAGGTCGGGATCGCTGCCACCTTTGCCCAGCTCTTACCCCACCATTCAAGAGGACCCACAAATGGGTGGACCCTCTAATGTTCCACTTATAGTGAAACCAACACCAACACCTACAGTTCAACCACCACCATCGGGTTATACTAACCCAATCCCTACATATCCAGACACGTCTGGATATGATCCTTTTAACTCGTCTACACCAGTAGACTATCAAGCATGGTCACAACACCCATATATGCAGGCAGTTATGCACAACACACTTTTCCCGTCTCCTTTCCCACCTACTTACCCACCGATTGGATATCCAACTTATGGGTACCAGTATCCGGTTATGCCACAAACACAACCCCAACCACAACCTCCGCCACCCCTTGAGCCATTAATGAGGCCTTAGAGAGAATGAAAGGAATGCAGCAGCAGGCGGAGAAAACGGAGAAGAAGACAAATAAGTTCTTCAAGAAACTCTCCAAACTAGTCAAGGGAAAGAAAGACGAGTGAAGTCTTTTCTATTATATGTAATCTCTGCGTGGACATTATTATTTCTTTAGTCCCTGCGTGGACATTTTGTTTCTTTGAGTCCTTGCATGAACAATCAGTTTCATTTATTTGTTTCAAGTATTATAATTTCTTATGGAAATTTAATGAAGTACTTTGGAATTATAATATATATATATATATATATATATATATATATATTCATCCTCTTGAAAACGAGCGTCTTGATTTTATTCGAAATTTATGCTCTGCGATATAATTCCAAAAAGATCTTAATGGTTTTGATTATTGCCAAGTGGCACAGACCACATATTTGGCCAAATATATGATAGTTAAGGGAAGTTATCCTTCTATCTAGAGGTGGTGGACTAAGTTCAAGCCTCCAAGTCATTAAGGTCAATGCGACCGGGACTTATAATCAACCATTAAGATCCTCTTATGTTAACATTCAAGTAATGTGCATACTCTTGGTAGTGTGACTTGAGGAATCACGCTAGCCTTCAAGATTATGGACTATGTGCTAACCTTATATAGCCTTTGTGACCTGTGTGGTCCCATCTTAAAAGCCTTTGTGATCTGTATGATCCCGGCTAGTATCACCAGTGCGGTGATAAAACATCCATTAGAAATGTATTAAAATATAACATTTGTGATCTATTTGATCGCGGTTTTTTTAGCCTTTGTGACCTGTGTGGTCCCGGCTTAAAAGCCTTTGTGATCTGTATGGTCCTGGCTAGTATCACCAGTGCGGTGATAAAACATCCATTAGAGATGTATTAAAATATAACCTTGTGATCTATTTGATTCCGGTTATATAGCCTTTGTGACCTGTGTGGTCCCGGCATAAAAGCCTTTGTGATCTGTATGATCCCAGCTAGTATCACCAGTGCGGTGATAAAACATCCATTAGAGATGTATTAAAATATAACCTTTGTGATCTATTTGATCCCGGTTATATAGCCTTTGTGACCTGTGTGGTCCCGGCTTAAAAGCCTTTATGATCTGTATGATCCCGGCTAGTATGACTAGTGCGGTGATAAAACATCCATTAGAGACGTATTAAAATATAACCTTTGTGATCTATTTGATCCCGGTTATATAGCCTTTGTGACCTGTGTGGTCCCGGCTTAAAAGCCTTTGTGATCTGTATGATCCCGGCTAGTATCACCAGGGCGGTGATAAAACAACCATTAGAGATGTATTAAAATATAACCTTTGTGATCTATTTGATCCCGGTTATATAGCCTTTGTGACCTGTGTGGTCCCGGCTTAAAAGCCTTTGTGATCTGTATGATCTCGGCTAGTATCACCAGTGCGGTGATAAAACATCCATTAGAGATGTATTAAAATATAACCTTGTGATCTATTTGATCCCGGTTATATAGCCTCTGTGACCTGGGTGGTCCCGGCTTAAAAGCCTTTGTGATCTGTATGATCCCAGCTAGTATCACCAGTGCGGTGATAAAACATCCATTAGAGATGTATTAAAATATAACATTTGTGATCTATTTGATCCCGGTTATATAGCCTTTGTGACCTGTGTGGTCCCGGCTTAAAAGCCTTTATGATCTGTATGATCCCGGCTAGTATGACCAGTGCGGTGATAAAACATCCATTAGAGATGTATTAAAATATAACCTTTGTGATCTATTTGATCCCGGTTATATAGCCTTTGTGATCTATGTGGTCCCGGCTTAAAAGCCTTTGTGATCTGTATGATCCCGGCTAGTATCACCAGTGCGGTGATAAAACATCCATTAGAGATGTACTAAAATATAACCTTTGTGATCTATTTGATCCTGATTATATAGCCTTTATGACCTGTGTGGTCTCGGCTTAAAAGCCTTTGTGATCTGTGTGATCCCGGCTAGTATCACCAGTGCGGTGATAAAACATCCATTAGAGATGTATTAAAATATAACCTTTGTGATTTATTTGATCCCGGTTATATAGCCTTTGTGACCTGTGTGGTCCCGGCTTAAAAGCCTTTGTGATCTGTATGATCCCGGCTAGTATCACCAGTGTGGTGATAAAACATCCATTAGAGATGTATTAAAATATAACCTTTGTGATCTATTTGATCCCGGTTATATAGCCTTTGTGATCTGTGTGGTCCCGGCTTAAAAGCCTTTGTGATCTGTATGATCTCGGCTAGTATCACCAGTGCGGTGATAAAACATCCATTAGAGATGTACTAAAATATAACCTTTGTGATCTATTTGATCCCGGTTATATAGCCTTTATGACCTGTGTGGTCTCTGCTTAAAAGCCTTTGTGATCTGTGTGATCCCGGCTAGTATCACCAATGCGTGATAAAACATCCATTAGAGATGTATTAAAATATAATCTTTGTGATTTATTTGATCCCGGTTATATAAGCCTTTGTGATCTGTGTGATCCCGGCATAAAAGCCTTTGTGATCTGTGTGATCCCGGCTAGTATCATCAGTGTGATGATAATCAAACATCCATTAGTGATGTATCACCCTTTCGGGATAAATCTATTCTTTAAAGCCCATGTGATCTATTCGATCCCGGCTACTATCAACAGTGCGATGATAATTATCCATTAGCGATTTGTGCCTATGTGCCCTATTATATGTCCATTAGTGACAGGCCTAAGTGCCGTATGTTATGTCCAATGTGACCGGCCAATGTGCCCAATTAATATGTCCATTAAGGGACAGGCTTATGACCTATGTATAATTGTCTGTATGACAAATGACAGTTGTGACATTGCGATCCCCTGTCTAATAATATATGGACTTCGTCCAAATTGTAAATTGCCTATGATGGTCCTATTAAGAACTAGGCCAAATATAGATATGTTAAGCCTAAGAGTGGTGATGTTATTCACACTAGTAAAGGCAAAGGATTGTTATATCCGATGATTAAAAGCCGATATGGTTTGTATACCATGGCTAAGACAAAATTTTATTGGTATATAGAAACCAAGACTTAAAGATGGCTAACTCAAATGAAGCTCAAAGTAGCCACAGAAATGTTGAATCTAATAAAGCTGAAAACAGAAATATAGAGGATGAAAACTTTCAAGCACGCATTGATGCGGCTGTGGAAAGGGCCATGAGTAAGGCCATAGAAAGACTAAGAGAGCCGAGTGCCACTCGCTCTAAACCTCTATCTATTCCACCATCCTCAGCTCATAAAGAGAGCTCGGTTCACTCGTCTAATGCAAGAAGTGAACCTAAGAGGATAGACTATGCTGATAGGTCCCGTTCTTCCAAGAACGAATGTACCTATAAATACTTGTCTCCTATAAACCCCGAGAATTTAATGGAGAAAAAGGAGCCGTAGAAGCTCTAAAATGGCTAGACGAAATGGAGACTATTGTTGACATCAGCAGTTGTGCTGAAAAGGATGTGGTTAAGTATGTATCACAATCCTTCAAGGGCGATGCCCTAACATGGTGGAAGGCCATGATTCAATCAACAGGTAAGGTATACCTGTACAACTTAGGATGGTCCAAGTTTGTTGAATTAATAAAGGAAACTTTTGCCCAACCAGAGACAGACTTATTGTCTCTTTCCATGAAAAACCTAGACTGTCGGAAGTACGTTTCCGATTTTAATTCCTTATATAGGTTAGTTTCCTATCTTATCACCCCTGAATCCAAACGCATTGCGCGTTTTATAAATGGATTAGCACCCGAGATTAAGGGCATGGTAAAGGCTGCTCAACCTAGTACCTATAGGTCTACTGTTGACCTATCTGTCTCCCTCACCCTTGATATAGTGAGGCAGAAGTCAGTCAAGCCTGAAACTGACTGGAAAAGGAAGAGAGAGGAAGACAACTCCCATAGATTTAATAAGAAAAATAAAGGGAGGTTCGGGTTCAAAGGGAACCAAGGCAAGTCGGCTGTGATACCATTCTGTAAGACTTGCAACCGAAGACACTGGGGACAGTGTAATCCTGACCCACAAGCTAGACCTTGTGGCATATGTAAAAGAAGGGGGCATAAGACCCTAGATTGTAAAGATCTTAAGGATGTTGTATGCTATATTTGCAATAAAAAAGGGCACATTGCAATTAGCTGCCCTAAGAATTCAAGGAATAATAATCCGAAGCCTTGAGAGGCTAAGAAGGGGAATGCACGCGCCTTTTGGCTAACTGCTAAGGAAGTTGTTAATGACAATAACCTCATAACAGGTACTTTCCCCATTAATGATATTTATGCTAGAGTTCTTTTCGATTCGGGTGCGGATAAATCATTTGTTGATCATAAGTTTAAACTATTAAATTTACCCATAAGAACTCTAGATAAAATTTATGAGATAGAACTCGCGATGGAACCTTGGAAACTGCTTCTTCCATTCTTGATGGATGCTCTATAATCATTAAGAATCATTCCATCCCTATCTCTATTTTGCCAATGAAATTGGCAGGGTTCGATGTTGTCTTAGGCATGGATTGGTTATCTCATAACCAAGCCCGCCTTTCCTGCGATAAAAAGCTCATTGAGATTAAGACCCCATCTGGTGAAATGATCACCATCTTTGGAGACTCACACTATGGACTGCCAGACAAAGTGTCGTTATTTAAGGCATCCAAGTGTTTGAGAAGAGGTTGTGTCATCTATATGGCACAAGTTACCATAAATGAACCAAAGCCGAACCTTGAAGATCAACCAGTTATCTTGGAGTATCCCGATGTTTTCCCTGAAGAATTACCAGGCCTACCTCCAGATAGGCAAGTGGAGTTTAGAATTGATATCCTACCAGGAGCAGCACCTGTTGCTAGAGCTCCGTATCGATTAGCACCGACTGAAATGAAGGAATTAAGGACGCAATTAGATGACTTTTAGAAAAAGGCTTTATTCAGCCTAGTTCCTCACCTTGGGGAGCTCCTATTCTATTTGTAAAGAAGAAAGACGGTTTGATGCGAATGTGCATCGACTATCGGGAGCTGAACAAGCTAACAATTAAGAATAGATATCCTCTGCCCAGAATCAATGATTTATTCGATCAGCTTCAAGGGGCTAGTTACTTTTCTAAAATAGATTTGAGATCAGGATATCATCAACTGAAGGTTAGAAGTGAAGATGTTCCTAAGACAGCCTTCAGGACCCGCTATGGTCATTTTGAATTTTTGGTAATGCCTTTTGGGCTCACAAATGCACCAGCAGCATTCATGGATCTCATGAATAGAGTCTGCAAACCTATTTGGATAAGTTTGTCATTGTCTTCATAGATGACATACTTATCTATTCTTGTAATCAAGCTAATCACGAGAAACATCTTCGTGCATCCTAGAATTATTAAGGCAGGAGAAACTTTATGCAAAGTTCTCTAAATGCGAATTTTGGCTTAGAGAAGTCCAATTTCTTAGACATATGGTAAGTGAGCGTGGTATCCAAGTGGATCCCGCCAAAATTGAGGCTATAATAAATTGGGAAGTGCCCAAGACCCCAACAGAAGTTCGTAGTTTCTTAGGACTGGTTGGTTACTATAGGAGGTTCATTGAGAACTTCTCAAGGATAGCCACTCCTTTAACTTCTTTGACCCGTAAGAATATTAAGTATAATTGGGGTCCAAAGCAATAGGAATCTTTTGAGGTTCTTAAACACAAGTTGAGCAACGCTCCTGTGTTATCTCTACCTGAGGGTATTGAGGAATTTGTAGTCTACTGTGATGCATCGCACACTGGCATGGGCTGTGTGCTAATGCAAAAAAGGCAAGGTGATTGCCTATGCATCACGACAATTAAAGGTGCATGAAAAGAATTACACCACCCACGATTTGGAATTGGGTGCCGTTGTATTTGCACTAAACTATGGAGACATTACTTGTATGGCACAAAGTGTGTTATATACACAGACCATAAAAGTCTCCAGCATCTATTCATTCAGAAAAATGAACATGCGACAACGTCGGTGGATGGAAACACTTAACGATTATGATTATGAGATTCGCTACCATCCAGTCAAGGCAAATGTAGTTGCCGATGCCTTAAGTCGCAAGGAAAAGGTGAAACCTATAAGGATAAACGCTAAGAGCATTGAGCTCAGAAATAGCTTGAGTGAGAAGCTATTAGATGCGCATAAGCAAGCTTTATTAGAGGCTAATATCCCTAATGAGGGATTAGGCGGAACCGTTGATCAGTTAGCGCCTGGAAAAAGATGGAATCCTGAGAATTAATAATAGAATTTGGGTTCGATCTTTGGAGGACTTACGAATCTAATCCTCCAGGAAGCGCATAATTCAAGATACTCTGTTCACCCGGGTGGTGACAAGATGTATCAAGATTTGAAGAAGAATTATTGGTGGATGGGTTTGAAGAAGTCCATAGCCACTTATGTAGCTAAGTGTCTGACGTGTTCGCAAGTTAAGGCTGGACATCAGAAACCGTCAGGACTACTACAACAACTTGAAATTCCCACTTGGAAATGAGAAATGGTAACTATGGATTTGATTACCAAGTTACCTAAGACCAAAAGTGGAAATGACACTATTTGGGTCATAGTGGATAGGCTAACCAAGTCAGCACACTTCTTGCCAATAAAAGAAACGTATAATTCAGATAAATTGGCTAAGTTGTATGTGGACAAGATAGTGTCCCTACATGGTGTGCCAGTATCTATTGTATCTGATAGAGATACTAAATACACATCTCACTTTTGGAAAAGTTTCCAACAATCTTTAAGCACACGACTAAACTTTAGTACGGCTTACCATCCGCAGACTGATGGTCAAAGTGAACATACTATACAGACTCTAGAAGACATGCTCAGGCATGTGTGATTGATTTAGGCAGAAGTTGGGATGACCACTTACCCCTAATAGAATTCTCCTACAATAATAGCTATCATACTAGCATTAAGCCTGCTCCTTTTGAGGCCTTATGTGGGAGAAAATGTAGAACGCCCGTATGCTGGGCAGAAGTTGGGGAAGCCCAACTATCAGGACCTAAGATTGTCCTGGAGACCATGGAAAAGGTTGTGCAAATCCGTGATCGTCTCAAAGCTGCCAGGGATAGGCAGGAAAGTTATGCTGACAAGAGGCGTAAACCTCTTAAGTTCCAAGTAGGGGACAAAGTCATGCTAAAAGTATCACCCTGGAAAGGTGTAATGGTTTTGGAAAGAAGGGCAAGTTAAGCCCAAGATATATTGGACCATTCGAGATAGTCGAATGTGTCGGACACAGTAGCCTATAAGCTCAGATTGCCAGAGGAGCTTAGTGGAATCCATGATGTATTCCACATATCTAATCTTAAGAAGTGTCTAGCCGATGAGTCGCTAGCAATGTCGCACAATGAGTGCAAATTGATGAAAACCTGAGGTTCATTGAGAAACCAATTTCATCGAGGATTCGACAGGGTTAAGAAGCTCCGAAGAAAGATGATACATATGGTAAAGGTTAAGTGAGATGCTTTTAGAGGTCCTGAGTATACATGGGAGGTTGAGTCCACTATGCGACAAAAATACCCCCACCTTTTTTTAATAATATCTCGAGGTCGAGATTTCTTTTAAGGGGGTGAGGATGTAACACCCTGTAAAATCGTGTCCAATAGTATAGTGACACGTGTTGCATTTTTAATATAGTCTATTAAAGACCAATAAGGACTAAAGGCGTCAACATGCTCAAGTTGAGCCTCTGAGTGACGAACTGATGTCAACATGCATAAATAATAGTCCCTGAGTGACTGATATGTCAACATGCTTAAATCATTAGCCTCTGAGTGACTGATACATCAACATGCTTGAAACTTGGCCTCTGAGTGACTGATATGTCAACATGCCCAGCCTCTGAGTGACATCAGAATCAACATGCTTGTGATAAGCTCTGAGTGATCCTTTGTGAAGTCCTAACTCTCATACGTACCGTTTGTTGGACGAGAGAGTTCAATTCTGTAAATATGTGAAAGTTGGATATTGGAGGGATTAAAAGTGTCAACATGTTAATTTATACCTCTGAGTGACCTTTTAACGAACCGAGAGCTCAATAATGCCCGGGCATAATTCCGGGTATGCCAAGTATTGGCTACGGAGGGCTAAAAGTGCCAAAATAGTATTTAAAATCGTTTTCATAGGCTTTATATAGTTTAGGGGCCAAAGTGTCAAATTTTAAAACTGAAATAGGGGCGTCGCGGGCCGCAAGAGACCCGGCCTGTCTCTCTCGCCCCGCGAGAATAGACCTGCAGCAGAAAGTTTGTTTTGGAGCCCAAGCAAAGCTCCAAAACCATTAAATCGAAACCATGGCCTTCCTAATCAGCTATGCCACGTTTTGGGACACTTGTAAGCTTCTTCTTACACCCCTAGACACCTGGATTCACCTCCTTTGAGCTCTCCAACTATAAATAGGTGCTTAAGTTCACCATTTCAACTTGCACCTTTCTTATTCACTCTTCTCCCTCTTCTGGAAGTTCCTAACTAAAAGGAGCAGTCCAACATAGTTCTTTTGCATCTAGGAATCACTGGTAAGTGTTCCTTCCTTATGCATTTTCGTTTATAGGCTTTTATAGCCTTAAGTCAAGCATTTTACGTAAAACGCTTTGACTTTGGTTAAGACCATTATGGTCCAGCCATTGTTTAAAATGAACATGGCTAAGTGATCATAGTAAGGTAGGTGTTAGTCCCTATAAAGGGCACCTCCTGAAGATCACGTTTGCTAGACCAATTGACGGGTCAAAGTTATGATATTAAAAGTCAAACAAGCAATTTTTCGGAAAAATCATAAATTGATCTTATATATGCTATGAAACCTGTTTTGACACTTAAACAAGTTGGTAATAATTATTAGAACAGTATAAACATGTTCGGCTCGTCAATTTCAGTTCTAGGGTCGGTTCACAACCGAAAGTCGCAAAGTTTGAATTCTGCTTTGACTTTTGATTCTGACCCGATTTAGATTAGCTACTTACTAACCTAAAGTTGCATTATGATCGTAATATAATGTAGCATAACCCTATGAGGTTATATTACATGATCATAATCAAATCCAAGTTTATGCCCAAGTTCCATAATTATGCCATCTTTGACCAAAATGCCTTTTTGCATAAAACAATGTTAATGAACTTAAAAATGAATTTCTACTGATGTAATATTATAAGTAGGATTATTTAGAATGTTAAACCAAGTTATAAACTGAGTTTTTAAACAAGTCCTTAAACTATGTCGATAAATGACGGTTTTAGCCCATGTGGCTTATAAAATAGTTTTAATCAAATCTTTTCAAGGTAAATCATTTACCTACTGACATGTTATATTAAATAACATATTTAAACATTTTAATCTGATCCAAATGTCAGTTTTCATAAACATCGCTTTAAAGACGTCATATTACGACATAAGCGCATTTCGACGCATAGTATGGTTTTAAACCATATTAGTGAACCAAGACTTGTTACCTACTAAATTTAAAACTTATTTTAAACATATTTACAGTAGGTACTTATTACAAACCATAATTCCAAATAATTTATAAACTATGTGTAAAATGACCAAAATGCCCCTTCGATGCATAGTTTGGTCATAAAAGATAATTTACACATAAAAATTGAGATCCTACTAATATTATGTCATAAATAAAGAAATTTTCCAGAATACTTATAATTATAACATTAAATTATATTCAAGTTTTTTATATGGTATGAAATTACCAAAATGCCCTTATGAGGCATAGTTTCGTTTTAAAACCTTAAGGGCATACAAGTTGATATCCTACTGATATCTTAACTTATTTTAAAGTATAATGGCATATAGAACTTGTCTATAACTTATCCGGTTACCCGATATCGCTATTATGCGCACAGTTATGTATATGTGACTATTTTACGGAATTTAACCGTAACGTGTTTAACCTTATCATTTTAAGTTCAAAATCCAGAATGTTTATAGTTTACCCATATTATACAAGTCAAGTACTTGTCGGGTTTAAACTACATTCTATCTGATCATCGTTTAATCAAGCGTTATACGTAATGATCATGTACACTATTCGGTTTATACAACCGTTAGTATTTAATTGGCTAGTTTATGCCATAATCCAGACTAGAGCCTTCTCGGTAAAAGTTATATGCACTAGGTACTTTTGTATACGGCAGAGTTTTTTAAAAATAAAAGAAGAAAGCAATCTCAGGTAAATACTCTCAACTTATTTCCCCTATAAGGGCTTGGGATATGTGTCCATTGCATGGTTAACCTTCCTAAGATAATAAAAGATTTTGTGCCGTTTGCACTTGAAATCATTTTTTATATTTTCAAAATGAGTCAGTTGGGTGTATTTACCAGCGTAAGCTGACGTATCCTCCAAGGACTAATCTGCAGGTACAACACGAAATTAAGTCGGAAGCTGCTCGGTAGAGAATAAGAGGATTCTTGTAAATCCTTAGATCTGCCTAAAGTCTGTTTTGTATTCTTTCTTGTAAATTCTATGATCCGCCTGTGATCTTCTATTACGAGCCTGTATATTATTTTAGATTTCGAACATTTCGGTTTGTAATAGTAATTTTTACTCCAAGACTTCCGTTGTGCTATGTTTAATTGACAATGATGTTATCAACTTACGTCACGATACTCCCCACCCGGGCCCACCGGTGTTCGGATTTCAGGGTTGGAAATCCGAGGTGTGACAAGTAGCTTCAGGTGCAGTTATTGCATTGGGTATAAGAGGAGTAAACGGAGTAATGGTAAGCGACGAATCCCCCCCCCCCCGTCTTGTACTTCTTGAAATCGGGTTGGTACTGCTCCCACTAACCTTAAAATCCTCCAGGAACGGGGCACGCTTGGTTTCAATAATACGTGTGACATGGAAAGGACAATAGAAACGATAACCCTTAGAGTGATCAGGATACCCGATAAAGAAGCAGGTAACTGTTTTAGGGTCAAGTTTCTTTAGGAAAGGATTTTAAAGTTTCCCTTCAGCAATGCAGCCCCATACTTTCATATATTTAAGACCCGGTTTCCTTCCTGTCCAAAGTTCAGAAGGAGTTTTAGGGACAGACTTAGAAGGAACTCTATTGAGTATATGAACAGCTGCTTTTAACGCTTCAGCCAGAGGAATAATAGTAAATTAGTGTTGGCTAACATACAACGCACCATGTTCATAAGGGTACGATTTCTTCGTTCAGCGACACCATTCTGCTGAGGTGTACCTGGCATGGTGTATTGGTTTATAATCCCCTGGCCCTTACAAAACTCATAAAATGGACTAGGAGCTTGACCCACATCAGTATGTCTTCCATAATATTCACCGCCTCTATCTGATCTCACAACTTTAGTTTTACAATCTAGTTGTTTTTCAACTTCAGTTTTATAATCTTTAAAAGTTGTAAGAGATTTAGATTTTTCCTTAATTAGGTACAAGTACATGTAACGAGAATAATATCAATGAAAGTGATAAATGAAGTATGTCCAGTTATGCCAGTGATTTGGTAAGGACCACTAATGTCATATGAATGAGTTCTAATAAATTAGAGCTCCTAGTGGCACCTTTCTTATTCGCCAATGTCATTTTACCTTTAAGACATTTGACACATGTTCCAAAATCAGTAAAATCAAGAGGAGGTAAGACTTCATCTTTTACGAGTCGATTTAATCGTTCTCTTGAGATGTGGCCTAAACGTTGATGCCACAACATGGATGAAGTCTCTAAGTCTCGATTTTGTTTCATCTTTGTGAGTGATTCATAATATTATATGACAACAAAGATTTGGAAAATCATCATCTAGTTCTAATCCATAGAGACCACCATCCAGGATGCCGGTACCATAAACCATAGAATCATAGAGAATAGAGAGTTTGCGATGACCATGAGTAATATCAAAACCGTCTATGTCTAACTTTGGTCCTGATAAAGGTTTCGAGTTACCTCAGGAACATATAAGATATCATAAAGTTTAATGCATAAACCAGTTTTCATAAACAATTGTAAAGTTCCTATGGCCCTCACTTCTAATTCTCTATCATCCCCCACTTTAAGTGTTCTTTGGTTTCTTCCCAGCCTCTGGATTGTAAGGAATCCCTGAGTAGAATTAGTGACATGAGTCATAGCACCAGAATCAAATCACCAAGAATTAGCAGGAACATTTAAATTATAGGACTCAAGTATCATGAAAAAATCCTTACCTTTCTTAGCCAGCCACTCCTTAAATTCAGGGCATTCCTTCTGCTTATGTCTTGTCTTTTTACAGAACTTGCAGTAGGGTTTGCCTAAGGAGTTCTTAGAGCTGGAAGGCGCACTTGTACTAGGATTAGGCTTTTGGACTTTAGAAATATCCCTCCTTGGATAAGTGTTCTTCCTCTTCTTAGAGCTGTAGGTAGTAAAGTGTGCAACATCAGTAGTTCGATCCATCTTCATACGCTCCTCCTCCTGCACGCACATGGCGATCAGCTCACTCATCGACCATTTTTCTTTCTGAGTGTTGTAGTTGATCTTGAATGCTTCATAGGACGAAGGAAGCGAAGTCATGATGAACTGAATAAGAAAACCATCACTAACCGCCATGTCTAATCCCTTGAGCTTATGGGCCATTTCGTTCATCATCATGATGTGTTCACGGATGCCGCTCCTCCCATCATACCTAGTAGTCACCAGCTTGAGGATAAGAGTACTAACGTGTCCTTTAGACGTTCCCTTGAACTGCTCCTCCACAGAAGCCAAGTAGGTTTTAGCATCTTCAGAATCAGGAATGGCTCCTCGAATTGCATTGCTTATGGACTGCTTCATGAACATGAGAGACATGCGGTTACACCTTGTCCATTTTTCATGAGCCAGCTGCTCAGCAGCGGTATTCTGAGGAGTAAGGTCTTCAAGATTATTCTCTCTTAGAGCGTAGTCAAAATCCAGCAAAGCAAGAGTAAGCATGATAGAGTCTTTCCATGTAGCAAAGTTATCACCAGTCAATGGTAGAATCCCGCAATTGGGCGCTGATAGTGGAAATAATAAGAGCAAATGATGATACTAAGAAAGAAGTCTTAATGTGATCTAAGGGCAAGTTACACTAAGGCAGGCATAAGTAATGACCATTTTAGTTACGAGGCTGTGATATTGTCTATTACTAACATCATAATAATAGACTTAGTTAAAATTCTACTCAAATGAAGACAAATCAGTTTTGGCCAGAAGTGAAATCATCTAAGTATATGTGCAAAGTAATTGTGACAAATCAGCTTTGGCCAGAAATGAGACAATCCCTTTAATTATGCACTTGTCAAGTATGCTAGACATGAATGAATTAGATCAGCTTTGGCCAGAAATAAAACATTCACGTTTATAATGCATAATTAACGTAGCTTTTTGTAATACTTGAACAATAAATAGATGCATCAAATCACCTTTGGGTATAAGTGATACATCAGAAGCTCATTCAAGTTAAGCTATTTAGTTTTGTAAAAAGTAATTTTATTATAATTAATTAAGTGTTTACAAAATCATTTATTTAATAGCTAGCCCCCTGTTAGTTCGCTAAGGGTGCAGGGGAACAGCATGTCCCCGCAAGGGGTTCGGGGCGGAGCCCCGAGCTGAAATTTAGTTCATAATAATAGCCTAATTTAGTAATGAGATTTCGGATAAAATCTTGGATTTCGGATGAGTTTTGGATTAGTCCGAGATAGGCATCTCGGATGAGTTTCGGATTAGTCCGATATGGGCATCTCGGATGAGACTCAAAATTAATCCGAGATAGGCATCTCGATAAGACTCAAAATTAGTCCAAGATAGGCATCTCGGATGAGTCTTGAATGAGTCCAAAATGGTCATCTCGGATAAGTTTCGGATTAGTCCGAGTTGGTCGTCTCGGATGAGACTCTGATTAGTCTGAGTTGTTCATCTCGGATGATTAGTCCGAGTTGGTCATCTCGGATAAATCTCTGATGAGTTCGAGATGGGCATTTCGGATAAGTCTCTGATGAGTCCGAATTGGTCATTTCGGATAAGACTCTGATGGGTCCGAATTGGTCATCTCGGATAAGACTCTGATGAGTCCGAATTGGTCATCATAGATAAGACTCAAAATTAGTCTGAGATGGGCATTTCGGATGAGTCTCTGATGAGTCCGAGATGGGTATTTCGGATAAGGCTCTGATTAGTCCGAAACTTATCCTACAAGATTTCAAAATCTTTAATGATGGTAGTTAGTTGTGATAAGTTTTGAAATTCGAAAATTAAGGGATTATGGGATCAGTTTTCCTATTTTATTGTTGATCTAAATATATCAAAATATCTCGAAAATAATATCCGTTTTTATAACAGATTTCAAAAAATTTAATTAAATAAAAAATAGATCAAAACTGGGAAACACTTAATAATCCGCATTTAACTCCAAAATATAGGATTTTTTCGAATTTCATAAGAACATAATGATCAACCCTAAAATATTAAACCAAATTCTGGAACCCGAAATCTGTATATTTTAGCATATTAATGTGGATTTCGGAACAATGGTTATCTCGGATGTGATTAAACATCCATTAAAAGGAAAATCTGAATTTTAATTCACAATCTATGTGATTTCGGATTATTATTAGGTTTTCAAAATTCTGTTTTCCAGATTTTTTAATCCCAGAATAATGGATTTAAACAGAACTGATTTATCAACATATGCTCTGATACCAAATGTTGATCAGTTCTGTTTAAACATAATGGAAACATAAAGAAATACCTGTGACGGCAGACAGGCCAGCAAAGAATCCAGTCAGAGACGCAGCTATGGAGTTCGACATATTTGTCAATATGATTTGGTTCCTCCTTAGGGTGTAAGATTATGATGGTAAGAATCGAACTAGGGATGAATTCGGTTTAGGTTATGAAGAGAGAGGTGAGTGGCGACTTTGATGATAATGATGTTATTGTAACTGTTAACCCTAAATCTCTCTAATTATCTCCTTATATATACACCCAGAAGGAAACCCTAATTAGTTAATAAGGGTAATATGGTCCATCAACAATTACCAACTAATATATAATAGGATTAATATATTTTGATCTAATATAATATAAATGATTATAATGACTATATGATTAAATATTATAAATAATATATTTAATCTTACATTAGGGTAATCATTAAGCTAAGAAATGATTGACTTTTATTGGCCGGTTCAGGCTGGTTTTTTGCCAATTCAGGCCGGTTTTATTCTGTTCATGTGCTTTTTGCGCTCGCCTTGGCTCCTTTGTCACAATCTACCAAATTGTTTGACTAAAACAATTTGATCATTATGAGTAAAAGGTTATATAACTACAAATTTAAAACAACATTACACAACAAACAAGATCTATGGGTGCATCCAAACAGAATAATAATAATCAAAATAAAGCTATTTCATTCTTAGTTCAACAACTAATAATATAATAGTATAGTTTAGCACTGCTTTTGAAGTTAGTTCATTACAAACTAAAGAGAACGAGAGCCTGAATGTTAAACAAAAACAACAATCAGTTAAAGCATAATTTTAGATCAATACAGATTACCACTGCCGACATTTAAGAAAAGCAAACACAGATGATTCAAATTAAAGGTCACATTCTATTGAGCCCCTTTTTTTGTAACTGACGAGGGCAGTGAGATTAGGCATCAGTTGTAGGGAGAGAGGGGCAAGATGAGAAGAAAAAGTGTAAAAAATATGAGTTTGTTCTTGAGGCTTTTGGGCTGCCATCTTAAAATTCATTGGAAATTACCATTTAGGCCGTCTAAATCTATTATATTATAGATAAAATACTATTTAATAAAAATAATAATAATAATTAATAATAATAATAATAATAATAATAATAATAATAATAATAAAATCTTAAAAAGTAGTACTATTAGTGCACGTGTATGCGTGTGGAAAGGCCATCTTCATTTTCAAAATGAAGATTTATTCGTTTATATCATAAAAAAACATACTGTAGACTAAGGTTATTGTATAAATAAATTTTAAAATATAAACTGGTTTAACGTGAAAAGTGAAGATGTGTTTTTTTCCTTATATTATTAACTCTGTGTTTTAGTCACATAATTTTAAAAAAAAATTGTATTTACACTAGTCTCTGCTAGTGTAAAATTACGATTTTCTTTACATCTTACAATTAAACATCATATTTAAATAGATGAAAACAAAAAAAAACTTCCTTCACTTCTCTTGTTAAGACTATTTTATATGTTAAAACTCATTTGTATTTGATCTTTAGACTATGTCAGTCAAAATAACATATTTTGGAAACACAATAAGAAAAGAAAACCCTAAAAACCTTATGTAAAACTGAAAGTAATTGAATAGTGAGATTACAGAGATAACTATGTGAACCTAAATCTCCTATACATATGGGATATATTCTAGGAAATAGATAATAACATACAGAAATATAAAATACAAATATACATAAATATATTGTTGCTAATACACCCCGCAGTTGAAGCAGTAGCCAACTGAATGCAAAGATTGGACCAAAACTGTGTAAATAGAGGTCTAGGGAGACCCTTTGTAAAGATATCAGCATATTGATAGTCAGCAGGAACATGTAATACTCGAATAGCACCAAGACGAACTTTCTCACGAATAAAATGAATATCAATTTCTACATGTTCCGTTCGTTGGTGTTGTACCGGGTTGTGAGACAGATACATTGCTGAAATGTTGTCACAGTAAGATGCCTGTCATATTGGAACATGTAGCTCAAGCAGAAGGTTACGTAACCATGTCAGTTCATCAGTTGTGTTAGCTACACCTCGTCGGTGGACACTCTAAAGACCAAGTTATCACCAATATATACACAATAACCCGATATGGACTGTCTAGAATCCGGACATCCCCTAGTCCGCATCAGAATATGCAGTTTGAGTTAACGACTTAGATGGGGATAATTGTATGCCATAATCCAGCGTGCCCTTAATATATAGCAAAATGTGTTTCAGAAAATTAAAATGCGGTTCACGAGGAGAGTGCATAAATACACATACTTGTTGTACTGCATAAGCAATGTCCGATCTAGTAAAGTCATATACTAAAGTCCTCCCAGCTAGGCTTCGGTATATAGAGCCATCCTCAAGTAACTTACCAGCATTTGCACTAAGCTTAGGGTTAGTGTCTATGGGTGTCAAAGCAAGTTTACAATTCAGCATGATGGCCCGAGATAAAATATCATTTGATACGAACGCTGTGTGAGAAACAAACCACCATGCTGATGCTGAACTTCAATGCCTAGAAAGTGATTAACCTGCCAAGATTAGTCATTTTGAATTCATTTGACATAGCATTATTAAAATGTTAAAAAAGAGAAGAGTTGGATGTCGTCAAAAAAATATCATCAACATATAATAGAATAAAGCCATGTCGTTGGCCCATTTGTAGATAAACAATGAAGGATCCGATGTGAACTCTTAACCCCACAATGCATAATGTATGTGGCAAACCGTTGATACCAGGCGCGTGGGGCCTGTTAAGTCCATATAAAGACTTCTTTAATCTACAAACATTATTCGGGCTCTTCTTATTAGTAAAATCCAGTGACTGAAACATATAAGTTGTTTCATTCAGTGACCCAATCAAAAACGCATTCTTAACATCTATTTGATGAATAGGCCAAGAGCGAGATAAAGTTAGTCTAATAACGGTTCTGATTGTAGTAGGTTTCACAACAGGGCTAAACGTTTCATCAAAATCAATACCCACCTGCTGAGATTTACCATTGACCACTAATTGGGCTTTGTAATGTTCCAATGTGTTGTTAGCATGAAATTTGTGACAAAACATGCATCGGATAATATGGGCATCATGTGAATTATCAATTACACCAATGTATTTTCTATTAATTAAGCATATCATGTATAAGAAAAAAATGTCTTACGCCGTGCGATGAAGCTTTTATGAACAGTTAGGGTAAGTAGTTGTAGAGGTGCACAAAGCGAGTTTTGTTAGAACAAAAACTGGGTAGGAACCAGGTCCGGTTTGTCAACAAAGTCAACAACCTGTTTCGGGTATGGTTCAGGTTTTTGACTGGGTTTTGACACGTTTGGTCGTGGTTGTTTTCGGGTTTTAGCTGGTTCGGGTCTAGGTTTTGACCGGGTTGAGGTGGAACTGGTTCCAGTTTGGTTCCTTTTTTCTAAACCCAGGATCTCGACCTGGTTTGTATCCGCAGGTCGGGTAGAAAGGAACCGGTTCCAGTTTGGTTCCAGTTTGAGCCAATATGGATATTTTTGGATGCCTTGCTAGACTGTTTTGGGCCATAACTTGGGTCGAAATTAGATTGTTGATCGAGTTGGAAACCAGGTTTCTTTTCCACATTTGAATTGTTTTTTGTTCTTTAGGTTTTTAGTTAGGATTAATTTGACAATTTAGCTATTAATTAATGATTATGTTACTCAAAATAATCTTGAATTTTCTGTTCCTGAATATTCATTCGTAACAAGGTCACATTTTCACATTTTGTTTTTCGTTCTTCGGGTTCTCTACTGTTGGCTTTGCAAGAACATCCCATAATGTAATATACTAATATGACGTAACAAGTTCACATGTTAGTTACTTAATGTTGCATAAATACGTACATACATTAGACATAAATACATATATACAAACTTGATATATTTCAAAATTTTCAAGCTCTACATGAGCAATCGTTTATTGTTGCATACAACAACCAGCCGAAAACTATAAACTACTGATAAAGCTATCGTTTATTGTTGCATACAACAACTTACTAAAAAGCTTCATTTGTTCAGCTTCCAACCCGATAATAATCGGGCTTGGTAACACATAACACCTAGATTAAAATGTCATAAAGAAGGTTGTAGAAAAATTGAAGTCGTGTTTCGGCTTCTTACAGTGGTGTAAATAAAAAACTAGGTTTTTTCGGTTTTTTAGGATGTTTGGTAAAAAAAATATTGAAAAACCCTTTTGTATTAAAAAACTAAGTTTTTTCCGGAAATGTTGATTTTTTTAGGATTTTTGGTAAAAAAAATATATTTGAAAAACCCTTTCATAAGGCCAAGTTCTCTAAATATACATCTCAGTAGAAATAAATTTTGACATATGTAACATGTTTCATACCTGCAAGACGAGTAGTGGATATGATTCAAATCCCAACGAATTATCGACCGCCGGAACAAGTACTCCAATGTGGGTGAAAAGTCACCAAAATCATTGATAACGCCATCGGACTCAGCTTCCAAAAACAACACCCCTTGTCCTTAACAATCAATCTCAATCCGGCCATCTTGGCCATGTTTAAATCTCCCTACCATTGGGTAAAACGCAACATCACCCTGCTCAAAGCGTCCTTCATCACTTCCGTATCAAAGAAGTTAAGAGCACCAATAGGCTGGTAAAAATACACAGATAGAATATGAAAGTTCAAAGCAGTGAGGTCAAGCCATGAGTTCCATAGGTTTACTGTTGGTGTCTAAACATTGGTTTAAGGTCCAAGTGGAAAACCCTAACCTATCCCTAGTGTTCACAAACGAGTAACACAAATCATCAACCAGCCAAAATAGATGATTGTTTTCTCAAAAATTTAGGCAATACAAATCTAAACTTCGAGAATGAAGGAAACATTAAAGCAATAAAGATTATGAAGCTAATCATTTTTCATATATGATACACCCTCAATGAGTGATTAAGCTTATAGCAAGAAGTTACACAATACCATTCACATGTATTTCACTTTATTCATCGATGTCAACAAAAACAATGTTCTACATGATAAGCGGTCACCTATCACATTTTGTCCAAATATCCTCTCATGTGTCACCTTTTGTTTGCATATCATCAACAAAGTTTGACCATTTATTAATATAGTTGTATAGCTCTTTGAAATATCTCTTGTGCATTCTTTACTTGTATATGAGATGTTCATGCATCAAATACTTATACTTGAGATTTTAATTTGATGATTTACGTAAAGGAGTTGAAGTACAATACTTTGTAGTCTAGTATTTGTCTTGGGATTTCACATTTCGCAGGAAATTTTATTACCCAAATACCCTTTACAACAGAATAAAATAAAGAGTTAAAACCATTTTCTTCTTTTTCTTGGGTTCTCTTCACTCTACAACAACACAATTTCCGGTGACTTTTTTTTTACTTTACATCTTCTTCATCGTGGGATCAAAGTTCAAGGGGTGTGATTACAAAATATTATGGGGGCGGTTGAGATTTTAACACGCGAATAACACTAATATTTTTTTCCAAGGGGTGCGCCCGCACCCCCGAGCGACACACTAGGTCCACCCCTGCACGTAGGGATGTCTATCTCGGTATGGATTTTAGTAAACAATTTTCTATCCCCAATTCATAGCTTCAAAGCTCATGTAAACACATACAAAGAATATAGAGAGAGATCTCCGTTATATATCGTTTTTTTATCCATCTAAGACGGTGATCGAAACACATCTGAGCTCGTTTGTGTTGATCAACATTCGCAACTTATCAAAAGGGAATATCACGAGTGGTCATGACATCAAAGAGAAAAGGGTTGGTACACAACCGATTTAGTGCTCGAAATCTCAACATGAAAGTTCAACTTGTCAAAAAGTGAGAGCATGACTTCTTTCGTACGTCGTTGCATATATTTATGACGCCTAATGGAATATGATGGGTCTTCATCAAGTTTGGTGCTCCTTTACAAAGGCTTGAGTCTTCTTTCCCTTTTAATCAATTTAAAATTATGTTATCTTCATCTAAAGACAATTAAAGAGGGTTGGATCTCCGTGCCCTCTTAACGTCTTTAACACCTTCATCATAGAGAGAGCAAAGAAGGTGGGAACCGGTGGTCACACGTTATATTATATTGTACTTTGTCACCACGAACGTAAACTAGCAATAGACCAATCTAACCACTGGATATTTCTAAAGTTGGTACTTTTTTACATTGAGCATGTTAACATTTATACCTTCTCCGCGTTTGATAAGGTGAAGTCCGTAGATGTTTTCACTTAGCGATCAATATTCACGATATGATGCAAGGAGCTTATACCTTGTTAAAATACACTGACGCAAACACTTGGTAAAAATGCATTATATCTATTTGTTATATAACGTAGAGTTGGTACTCTACAACAATGTATTATATAAAATCAAACACTAAAATGTTGTATACATAAATTCAACTAAATTAAATCTCTATCTCATATATGTATCAACAAATTAGTCAAGCTCTATATGAGCAAGAAACTTATTGTTGCAATGAAGGTACACATTGATTTAGTATTGCATACAACAAGTTGCCAGAAACTAGAAACTATAAACTATTGATAAAGCGATCGTTTATTGTTGCATACAACAACTTGCTGAAAAGCTTCATTTGCTCAACTTCCAGCCCAACGATGATCGATAAGCTCCCATCATTTACCGGGCTTGGTAACACATAAAACCTACCTGGTGATGGGATCCCTACACGCCACATGAAGATGGGCCGGCCCCATCCAAAGTCCACGTCATGAATCGGGAGCCTAGTCCAACTAGTTTATAAGATTCGTGTAGTTATAATTGACTTCAGGCTTTTGACAATGGTGTTGTTCCAGATAATCAAGTGCTGACCTTAGATAATCATTATTCATCGTTGTTACAGCATCATGGATTTTACTTGCAGCGTACCAGATAGGTTTTGATTGGATGTCGCCTGATGTATCTATAACAGCACCTCTTAAGACAACATTCCCAAAATAGCCCAGTGGAAGTGGCGGTTGTAAACGGTCCTGCCCATTGACTGCAAAGTGGAGCCTGATTTTCGCATTGTCTGGCAGACCATGGGCTTTACACACGCACTTCCAAATATGGGTCGTGAGAATTTCAAAAGAGCTGTAGCAGATCTTGTTACCTTCTTCCTTTGATTTTGCTTTGAGTAGATCGAATTGGTTTCGCGTTAACTTGAACATTGAGAAGCTGGTTTTGGTTTTATCTAAGGGGGCTTGAAGTGGTGTTGGACCTAGGTGGTATTCGATGTGCTCAAAAACGGGTCGTGGTGGGTCCCGTGCACGAGGAGGGTCCGGTCTGTGAAGGGTGGGAGTGATGTTAATGTTGATCAGTTCTGTTTAAACATAATGGAAAACATCAAGAAATACCTATGACAGCGGACAGGCTAGCAGAGAATCTAGTCAGAGACGCAGCCATGGGGTTTGACATATTTGTCAGTATGATCTGGTTCCTCCTTAGGGTGTAAGATTATGATGGTAAGAACCGAACTAGGGATGAATTCGGTTTAGGTATGGAGAGAGAGGTGGGTGGCGGCTTTAGAGATGTTATTGTAAGTGTCTAACCCTAAACCTCTCTAATCATCTCCTTATATATACACCCAGAAGGAAACCCGGATTAGTTAATAAGGGTAATATGGTCCATCAACAATTACCAACTAATATATAATAGGATTAAGATATTTTGATCTAATATAATATAAATGATTATAATGGCTACATGATTAAATATTATAAATAATATATATTTAATCTTACATTCTCCCACTTAGCCGAGTAATCATTTATCATGAGTATTAGATGAGCCTGATTAGGAGTTAACACTCATTTTAGCTTTAAACCAAGAACCGTAGCAGAGAAATACAGTCGTTGAATCATCAGTTTACTCAGGACCCCCATTAGTCATACCACAGCCTCAATTTAAAACCTAACAGTTATGATCAAAATATGTAAATAAGCCCTTTAGCGTTTGAATTGTATTTACATTTGTCTATATGTCATTATACCGGCAGAACATATGTTAGAGACATACAAAATCAAACTGGAGAAATTTCATTAATTAAAACATAAGTAAGTACAATATGCTATTAAATAAGGTCTTTGGTAAATCCCATATTCGAAACATGTTCTTCGAAAACTTTAGGTGGGAGACCTTTAGTTATCGGATCCGAAGCATATTTTTAGTACTAATATACTCAATATAAAAATTATTTTCCTCAACTCGTTCACGTACGAACAAGTACTTTGTATCAAGATATAAACCAGCTCCAGTCGAACTGTTATTGTTTGAGAAACTAACGGCAACTGAGTTATCACAGTAAAGCTTCAATGGTCTAGAAATGGAATTAACTATTTTGAGTCCAGTGATCAGATTTCTAAGCAACATTCCATGACAGGTTGCGATATAAACAGCAATGTATTCTGCCATCATTGTGGAAGTTGAAGTTAACTGTTGTTTATGACTCTTCCATGAGATAAGTCCGCCTGCTAACATAAAGATATAGTCCGAAGTGGATTTCTTGTCATCTTTGCACTTGGCAAAGTCAGAATCAGAATATCCTACCACTTCCAAATGATCACTTCTTCTATAAGTCAGTTTATAGTCTTTCGTCCCTTGCAGATATCTAAGTACCTTCTTAGCTGCTTTCGATGATCTAGGCCAGGATTAGTCTGATAACGGCCTAGCATTCCAGCAATATAATCGATATCGGGCGAGTACAGACTTGAGCATACATCAGGCTCCCGACTACTGATGCTTAAGGTATCTGGCTCATCTACTCCTTTTCAACCTCTGTTGTCGAACAATGGAATGAACCAAATTTCTCCCTTAACTACTGGAACGATTGGGGGCTTGCACTGTTGCATGTTATAACGAGTAAGGACACAATCTATGTGAGCCTTTTGGGACAATCCTAAGATCCTTTTGTGTCTGTCTTGATGAATTTCGATGCCAATAACGTAAGAAGCATCTCTGAGATCCTTCATGTCGAAGTTATGCGAGAGTAACCGCTTCGACTCATGCAACATGCCTAAACTATTACTTGCCAATAGAATATCATCTACATAAAGGACAAGTATAGTAAAGTTGCTCCCACTCATCTTGAGGTAGGTGCATTGATCCACTTGATTCTTTATAAAACCTTGCCTCTTCATGACTTTATCAAACTTAAGGTACCATTGACGTGATGCTTGTTTTAACCCGTAAATGGATTTCTTCAACTTATAGACTAGATGCTCCTGACCTTCATGTTTAAAACCTTCAGGTTGTTTCATGTAAACATCTTCGTCTAAGTCTCCGTTAAGGAAAGCGGTTTTAACATCCATCTGATGCAGCTCCAAATCAAAATGAGCTACTAGGGCCATAACGATCCTTAATGAATCTTTACGAGAGACAGGTCAAAACATCTCTTGATAATCAATTCCCTCTTTCTGAGTGTAGCCCTTTGCAACCAATCTTGCTTTATAGCGTTCAACGTTCCCATTCGGATCCAGTTTTGTTTTGAATACCCATTTACATCCTACGGTTTGACACCATTTGGTAATTCTACCAAATCCAAACGTCATTTTTCTTCATAGATTCAAGCTCATCATTCATTGCTTTATTCCATTCAGATTACTGATCACTGCTAATGGCTTCAGTATAAGAGATAGGATCATTGAGCTTTCCGGCATCCATTTCAGTCAGGTAGGTAACATAATCATCCCAATTAGTAGGCCTTCTGTGCCTAGATGACCTCCTGAGTTGATTATCGGGTTCAACGGTGTCTTGGTTCTGAGCGTTTGATGTGCCTTCGTTATGAGGTATAATGGGTTCTTGATGTGGAGGTAATTTGCAGTTGGTGCAGTAGCTTCAGGTGCAGTGTTACATTGCGTACAAGAGGAGTAAACGGAGTAGTGGTAAGCGACGGATCCCCCCCCCCCGCGTCTTGTACTTCTTACAATTCTTCGTAAGGGTTGGTACTGCTCCCACTGACCTTAAAATCCTCCAGGTTTGCGGCACGCTTGATTTCAACAATACGGGTGACATGGGAAGGACAATAGAAACGATAACCCTTAGAGTGATCTGGATACCCGATAAAGAAGCAGGTAACTTTTTAGGGTCAAGTGTCTTTAGGAAAGGATTGTAAAGTTTCCCTTCAGCAATGCAGCCCCATACTTTCATATATTTAAGACTCGGTTTCCTTCCTGTCCAAAGTTCATATGGAGTTTTAGGGACGGACTTAGAAGGAACTCTATTGAGTATATGAACAGCTGCTTTTAACGCTTCAGTCCAGAGGAATAATGGTAAATTAGTGTTGGCTAACATACTACGCACCATGTTCATAAGGGTACGATTTCTTCGTTCAGCGACACCATTCTGCTGAGGTGTACCTGGCATGGTGTATTGGTTTATAATCCCCTGGCCCTTACAAAACTCATAAAATGGACCAGGAGCTTGACCCATATCAGTATGTCTTCCATAATATTCACCGCCTCTATCTGATCTCACAACTTTAATTTTACAATCTAGTTGTTTTTCAACTTCAGTTTTATAATCTTTAAAAGTTGTAAGAGATTTAGATTTTTCCTTAATTAGGTACAAGTACATGTAACGAGAATAATCATCAATGAAAGTGATAAATGAAGTATGTCCAGTTATGCCAGTGATTTGGTAAGGACCACTAATATCAGTATGAATGAGTTCTAATAAATTAGAGCTACTAGTGGCACCTTTCTTATTCGCTAATGTCATTTTACCTTTAAGACATTTGACACATGTTCCAAAATCAGTAAAATCAAGAGGAGGTAAGACTTCATCTTTTACGAGTCGATCTAATCGTTCTCTTGAGATGTGGCCTAAACGTTGATGCCACAACATGGATGAAGTCTCTAAGTCTCGATTTTGTTTCATCTTTGTGAGTGATTCATTAATATTATATGACAACAAAGTTTTGGAAAAATCATCATCTAGTTCTAATCAATAGAGACCACCATCCAGAATGCCGGTACCATAAACCACAGAATCATAGAGAATAGAGAGTTTGCGATGACCATGAGTAATATCAAAACCGTCTATGTCTAACTTTGGACCTGATACAAGGTTTCGAGTTACCTCTGGAACATATAAGATATCATAAAGTTTAATGCATAAACCAGTTTTCATAAACAATTGTAAAGTTCCTATGGCCCTCACTTCTAATTCTCTATCATCCCCCACTTTAAGTGTTCTTTGGTTTCTTCCCAGCCTCCAGATTGTAAGGAATCCATGAGTAGAGTTAGTGACATGAGTCATAGCACCAGAATCAAACCACCAAGAATTAGCAGGAACATTTAAATTATAGGACTCAAGTATCATGAAAAAATCGTTACCTTTCTTAGCCAGCCACTCCTTAAAGTCAGGGCATTCCTTCTGCTTATGTCCTGTCTTTTTACAGAACTTGCAGTAGGGTTTGCCTAAGGAGTTCTTAGAGCTGGAAGGCGCACTTGTACTAGGATTAGGCTTTTGGACTTTAAAAACATCCCTCATTGGATAAGTGTTCTTCCTCTTCTTAGAGCTGTAGGTAGTAAAGTGTGCAACATCAGTAGTTCGATCCATCTTCATACGCTCCTCCTCCTGCACGCACATGGCGATCAGCTCACTCATCGACCATTTTTCTTTCTGAGTGTTGTAATTGATCTTGAATGCTTCATAGGACGAAGGAAGCGAAGTCATGATGAAATGAACAAGAAAACCATCACTAATCGCCATGTCTTATCCCTTGAGCTTATGGGCCATGTCGTTCATCATCATGATGTGTTCACGGATGCCACTCCTCCTGTCATACTTAGTAGTCACCAGCTTGAGGATAAGAGTACTAGCGTGTGCTTTAAACGTCCCCTTGAACTGCTCCTCCACAGAACCAAGTAGGTTTTAGCATCTTCAGAATCAGGAATGGCTCCTCGAATTGCATTGCTTATGGACTGTTTCATGAACATGAGAGACATGCGGTTACACCTAGTCCATTTTTCATGAGCCAGCTGCTCAGCAACGGTACTCTGAAGAGTAAGGTCTTCAGGCTTATTCTCTCTTAGAGCGTAGTCGAAATCCAGTAAAGCAAAAGTAAGCATGAGAGAGTCTTTCCATGCAGCAAAGTTATCACCAGTCAATGGTGGAATCCTACAATTGGGCGCTGATAGTGGAAATAATATGAGCAAATTATGATACTAAGAAAAGAAGTCTTAATGTGATCTAAGGGCAAGTTATTCTAAGGCAGGCATAAGTAATGACCATTTTAATTATGAAGCTGTGATATTGTTTATTACTAACATCAAAATAATAAACTTAGTTAAAAGTTCTACTTAAATGAAGACAAATCAGCTTTGGCCAGAAGTGTAATCACCTAAATATGTGTACTTAGTAATTGTGACAAATCAGCTTTGGCCAGAAATGAGACAACCACTTTAATTACGCACTTGTTAAGTATGCTAGACATGAATGAATTAGATCAGCTTTGGCTAGAAATAAGACATTCACGTATATAATACACAATTAACATAGCTTTTTAAAACTTGAACAATAAATAGATGCATCAAATCACCTTTGGGCAGAAGTGATACATCAGAAGCTCATTCAAGTTAAGCTATTTGGTTTTGTAAAAAGTTATCTTATTATAATTAATTAAGTATTTACAAAACCATTTACAAGAATAGCCTAATTTAGTAATGAGATTTCGGATAAAATCTTGGATTTCGGATGAAACTCGGATTAGTCCGAGATGGGAATCTCGGATGAGTTCCGGATTAGTCCGAGACAGGCATTTCGGATGAGTTTCGGATTAGTCCGAGATAGGCATCTCGGATGAGCCCCAAGTTAGTCCGAGATAGGCATCTCGGATGAGCCCCAAGTTAGCCCGAGATGGGCATCTCGGATAAGATTCAAGTTAGTCCGAAATGGTCATCTCGAATGAGCCCAAGTTAGTCCGAAATGGTCATCTCGGATGAGCCCCAAGTTAGCCCGAGATGAGCATCTCGGATAAGATTCAAGTTAGTCCGAAATGGTCATCTCGGATGAGCCCCAAGTTAGTCCGAAATGGGCATCTCGGATGAGATTCAAGTTAGTCCGAGTTAGTCATTTCGGATAAGACTCATATTGGTCCGAGTTAGTCATTTCGGATAAGACTCATGTTAGTCCGAGTTAGTCATCTCGGTTGAGGCTCTGATTAGTCTGAATTTTATCCTGCAAGATTTCAAAAATCTCTAATAATGGCAGTTAGTTGTGATAAGTTTTGAAATTCGAAATTTTAGAGATTGTGGGATCAGTTTTTCTATTTTAATGCTATCTAAATATATCAAAATATTTTGAAGATAATATATGTTTATCTTATAACAGATTTCAAAATTTTGTTAAATAAAAATAGATCAAAACTGGGAAAACACTTAATAATCGTATTTAACTCCAAAATATAGGACTTTTTTCGAATTTCATAAGAACAAGTGATGAACCCTAAAATATAAACTTAAAATATTGAATCCTAAAACATAAACTTAAAAATATATATATATATATATTGAAGAGTTCAAATGAGAAGAAATTTCTGTAAGAATAAAAGAATAACTTTTAAACCAATAGAAATTCTCTATCTATTTCAGTTAATGTGTGTATTTAATATTATGAAAAAGAGCATATAGGTAATTTATAATTGTCATTAATTACCTAATTAATTAAACTTGTAACTCATTTTTTAATATACTTTTTCAAGATAAAATAATTTATAGTGAAGGACAATGTGTAAGATGAATTTTGAAATGTGTAGGGTATCTTTACATGTGTGTAGGGTAAATTCCGATAAGTATAAGATATATATAGGATAAATTTTGAAATGTGTAGACTATAATGTTTTTGTTTTATTAGTGAGAGATAACATAATTAATGAGAGTATTTATAAATTATTTAATGTTTTACCATTATGTCCTTTCTTCTTTTTCTTTTCAAATTAATTTTATATATAGGGTGAGGATTCTATAGTGAACACTAGTGTATTTGTAAACTGAGTGAACAAATCCTAGCCATTGATTTACATCATCAAATTGTAAATACACTAGTGTATTTTCATCATACACTAGTGCATTTTCATCATCAAATCATGATCATTGATTTACAATTATGTATTGATAATCAAGGGTTAGGATTAATTCACATAGTTTACTATCAAGGGGTTTGTTCACAAATGAACCCTAACCCTATATATATGTATATATATGTATGTATGTAAATGGGAGGGTTTTCTATGTACATCTAATAAGCAAATTGGGAATTGTCATTATTAATTCCAGATGATGTTATAAGACCCGCCCTTAGTCAACAATTTATACATGCCAACATACTTTTTCCTCCTACCATATATGAAGGTATCTGGTAGTGCATATTATACACCCATACATATGAATCATTATCTACAACAACTCAGTTTTTTTTCCAGTGATAAATTCAGAATTTTTCATCAGTTGAAACCAAAAGTGGGTCAGATCAGAAATGATCAGGTTAGAACAGATAAGTCAAAAAACATTAATACATAGCAAAAATTATGACATACAAACTACTATGTAAAACACACCTTTTACATAATAATAACAAACATCCTTAACTAGTAATACACTATACACCTTGAGCAAGAAGCAAAGGCACTTTTTACTGCTTTAGTTCTACAAAATTAATATAAATTTGTAGCAAATCTAATACTAATAATGTTAACTAGTGATTTTTCCTCGCACTTCGCGGCGGGAATTCTGTCGGCATTCGTTCGGTTCGTTACGGAATCGACATTCGCTATAGTAATCAAAAGAGAAAACCTTACATCGTTGAAAACCATAAAAACGAATATCGATACTGGTACCAATATTATTAAATTGAGATCGGTTCGGTTGGTTTGCATCCTATGTTTAATTTTTTCAACATTGCCATATGAACTTTATTGAAAACAGTTATTATGCCCTTATTGTACCAAACATAACTGAAACTGACTAAACAACATTTGTATCGGCACCAGTATTTATTTTATTGTTTTTCCTTTCGATAAACTAAGATTGTATTGCTACCATACCGTATCGGACAAAACAACCGTACTGGTATGCATTAGTTTTTATGGTTTCTTGTTTGATAACAAATATCGTGTCGCTACCGAAGTGAACCGAACTGAAACCAAAAGAACATCACTTCGGTACATTGTTTTTTCTTTCAATAAACTGACATCATATTGCCAACGTACCGTACCAAACAACATCGGTGCTGATACCTATATTCATTTTTAGGATTTCTGTTTCAAAAGTCTTTCATTTATGTAACTCCATCTATGACGATAAATGAACATTGGTACCAGTATCGTGACAATCTAAATCGATCGATACCTTTTGAACAACATCAGTGTGGGTACCGATGTTCGCTTTTATCGTTTTCGGTCGAGTAAAAAGACATATTAATTTTTATACCGAGTGCATGAATCGTACCGATACTGTAACGAATCAAACCGATACCAATCCAATGCCTGTGGTAACGTACCATCGCAATGCACAGGAAAATAACTTGGAATGTTGAAAAAATAAATGTAGAATTTATATTTTTTATTTGATAAGTTAACGAACGTACCTTATTACTAAAAAATCATATCAAATGCTAATAAAATATTACTATTAAAAGATAAAAAACAAATATCTAAAAATTATAAATTACTTTCTAATGAATAATAAATTGTTTCTTCACGTTTGACAAAAATATGTAAAATCAATTAAAAGAATGATAATAAAATAATTAAAACTTAAAAAGAAATAGTATTAAAAAATCTACAAATACTATTCATGGCAAGTTTGTATTGATATGTATGTATTGTATATGTATATGTATATGTATATGTACATGTATAGTGAGTTTCTCGCGCTTTGTACGTGTAGGTGTCGGTTTAAATCATTAGGAATCTGGTACGATAAGGGCACTCGATATATCAATCGAAAGAAACAGAAACGGATACATGGGTGAATACAACCTCCGTATTCAACTAAACTTATACCAGTTATCAATAGTAGTAACCAGCAACGGTTTTACCAGTACCAATATTATTCAATCGGAATCGAAACAGTTCATCACGAAACCCATAAAACATTGAGAAAAACATATAAGTGAACTTGTTTATAATTGAACCAAAAAAAATATAATTTGATTATAATTGAAGTAAAATAAAAATCGGAATTGTTTCTTTACGTTTGACAAAAATGTGTAAAATCAATTAAAAGAATGATAATAAAATAATTAAAACTTAAAAAGAAATAGTACTAAAAATCTACAAACACTGTTCATGGCAAGTTTGTATTAATATATGTATGTAAATGTAAATGTATAGTGAGTTTCTCGCGCTTTATTACGTGTAGGTGTCGGTTTAAATCATTACGAATCTGGTACGATAAGGGCACTCGATATATCAATCGAAAGAAACAAAAACGGATACATGGGTGAATACAACTCCGTATTCGACTAAACTTATACCAATTATGAATAGTAGTAACCAGCAACGGTTTTACCAGTACCAATGTTATTCAATCGAAATCGGATCGGTTCATCACGAAACCCATAAAAACATTGAGAAAAACATATAATTGAACTTGTTTATAATTGAACCAAAAATATATAATTTGATTATAATTGAAGTAAAATAAATCAGAATTGGATCGGTTCATCACAAAACCTGTAGAAACATTGAAAACATAGAAATGAATACCTTTGTTGTTCGTATGGTAGCAGTTCGATAAATCTAACTTATTTATAATTGAACCAAATATATAACTTGATTACAATTGAACTTCAAAATCGGATCAGTTCATCATGAAACCCGTGAAAACAATTAGAAAAGCATAGAAATGAATACCTTTCTTTTTCTTATTTATGATTGAACCAAAAATATATAACTTGATTATAATTAAACTAAAAAATATTTGGTTTAATATATTTACAAGATTTAAACACTTAATTTAAACCTAAAATAAAAATATTATAAAACATTAGGACATAATTATTTATTATTTATTGTGATACTATTAATCATGAGTATGTATTCATATATATATATATATAAAATATGCTGCATGTGTAGTATTTAAGTTACTTATATTGAGTTAAAAGTACAAAAAGAATGACTGCTGTTTATATCCAAAACATAAGTTAGTCACACCTAGGGTTAGCAAATTATCACAATAACTGACACCTGAATCATAATTGATATAACTATTAATCGATAACCAACATAACTAGTGGTTATGGTTATGAAGCTTTGTTTAACCGACTAGTTGGTTACAGTCATGGTTATGAAGCTTTAGTTAACTAATATAACCAAACCTAACTTGTAAGTTAAGTCTATACAATGGATTTATGTTTTATAGTAACTATATAGAGGTTCTTTTACTAAGATAAAAGTATGTTAGTAACAAGATGAAGAATGGAGAAATACTTTGCAGTTGCAGATACTTGATGTAGAAAGATTTGTGTTTCCCGTTTTTCCCCTGCGGGCGAACCTCTATAAAATATAAATAAATATACAAATCAATGATTGATATCTCATATCTCCACTCGATTTTGATTGGGCCGGAAAAAATATGGGCAGGCGATGAGGCTTTAGAAAGTATACAATCTCATTTGTCCTAAAGGGACACCCCGATTAGAGGTGTACAAATAGGTTTTTTTCAAAAATCAGTTTTGGTTATTAATTAAACTGGTTTTTCTCTTCAATAATAATAACCGGTTTCTTTATAACCGGTTCTGGTTACTAACCGGTTTTTTTAACTCAAAACAATAATCGGTCCAACCGGTTAGGGTCAGTTTTTAATCGATTTATGCCAAAAAAACCGGTTTTTTCTGGTTTAAAACCGGTTATTTATAAACGGTTTTGAAGATAAAGATCACTAACCAGTCTATAACTGCCAGTTCGGTTCGGTTATAGAAAAACCGGTTAAAAAAACCAATTTCGGTTTTTTTGCCGGTTTCGGTTCTAAAACCGGTTTTTTTTGTACACCTCTAACCCCGATGGCATCGGGATTGGATGATAGTTAAGATGTGTGCCTAAAAAGGTTTAAGAGTGAAAGGAGTGTACCTTTTAAGGGATGGAGTAAACTTTTCACCCATCCAATTAGGTTGGAAGGGGTACCTTCATTGACCCCTTCGGTCACCCAGGTTTACGGCACGGGAAGGTGCCACCGGCCTTCAATCGATGAGCTGAGAGGGGTTGTGGCAGTGAGTATTCACCGAATGTGGGAAGAGAAGAGAGAGAGGGGGTAAATGGTGTGCCCCAACCCCTTCTAACCAATCACACATTTTTTTATTGTTTTTTAAATTGTTTACCACTCTTTATGTGTTTGAGCACCCCTAGTGATTGAGTGTAATATATGAGAGTAAAGAAGTGAGTTAACATAGCATGATATTATTGGGTAGGAAAAAAGTTTACAACTCCCTATTTGGGAAGCACCGCTTCCAACCTTATATATTGTCATGTCATTTCCCCTTTATAACTCTTCTTTTACCCAAAAACATAAGAGGTGGTCACCACTCATACCATAGGGTAAACTATTTCTTTTCCTTTTTTAAAACTATTTAATTAATAAACGAGACATATTTTGACCAAAATAAAAGAACAATAAATTAAAAAAAACACTACATTAAATTAAAAATAAAATAAAAAAACATTAACATTAATTAAAAATACTTAAAAATAAACTAGATTAATCAAACTAAAAGTACTACTCTTCGTTGGATTCCACCAATAGGTAGGGTAAATCCATTCTTCTGAGATGCTCAACGAGATCATGTTTTAGTCTACAATGCGTATCTTCATCCATAAGCTCGTTTAATACACTGTCATCGAGGGCGGGTTCGACTGGAGGATCCCAAATGTGTACCGATGCTATCGCGTTTCTGTCGTCTTTTAAAATCATGTTATGTAAATAATACATGTATACACTACGTACCTAATTTTTTTTCACACTCCTAGCACGCATTGGAAATGATTTGACAAACACGGACCATGTAGGGTAGATTCCATCCACGAGATAGTAACCACGTTTGTATAAGTGGTTGTTAACGTAAAATGGACATTTTGGGGCCGTTCTACTTCGTTCATTATGAAATAATGGAGATTGCTGAAGTACATTGATGTCATTTTGTGCATCTGGTGGACCGCAAAAAGCATGTCAAACCCATAAATCTTGAGAGGCCACCTCTTCGAGTATAACTATAGGGTAACGGTGATCTCCTCACATATATTGGCCCCGAAACTCTGTTGGACACATTCTCCATACAAAATGGGTGCAATCAAGGCTACCCATCATACCAGGAAGATGATGTTTATCCTCATGAGCTTTGTATAAAAGCGTCATGTCGTGGCTTGTTGGCCTACGTAAGAACTCGGGAGCGTATATTTTACATACCGTCTCGCAGAAATATTCTAGACGCTCGCGTGAAGTCCTTTCGGCCATATGTAAATACTCGTCGTTCTCGTCTGGAGGGTTACCGGTTGCAAGTTGCTTAATAGCCGATGTAACTTTTTACAACGGTGTAAAACCCTTCTTCATTCTCGCATCTACGCCCTCTTCAGACAACGGGTTATTAGAATCCACATTGCTCACACTTTTTAGAAACAATCGTTTTGACATACGGAACCTATGACGAAAAATATATTCGTTGTATTTCGGGACCTCGACAAAATAATCCGCCATAAGGGTTTCGTGGCCACTCTCATGATCATGAAGAATAAAACGTTTCTTACTAGATGTGCCTGTGTCTTGTAGTTCTGCTTCATCGATGAGCTTTTGGGGAAAAAAACTATGCTGCTATCGGATGAATCACTGCTATCGGGTGGGAAAAACAATAGTATTTCTTCCACCATTTTTAAATAAAATAGGGGTAGAGATTTAGTGTTGAAAAAATGTGGAAATGGGTTGGTGTGAATTTGTTTAAAATGGGATGGGTTTATATAGTTTTAATATTAAAAACATGTTTTTTAAATAACTGCTATATAGCCGTTGAATTCAACCGGTTCCATCCAACGTTCCTTTTTCGCATGCGGTGACTATCCCCCGAAATTTACTATTGTCGCGCGGTGAATGGTGAAGGCGGCGGTGTTCGCCGCGCGGTGAAGGGGGTTCACCGCCCTTCACCCCGTATGCACCCCGTTCACCCTAAGGTTTATATCTTAGAGAATGCATGTTGTGTATTTATCTTGAAAAATCTAGAAATTATTGTTTAAGAGAAATATACAAGCTCATTTAGAGTTGAGTAGGGGTCCCACCAGAGATTTGTGATTTTTCGATCAACAAAAGTCAAGACTAAATCTTGTTGAACCAGTTCGGGTTTGGAACAAGTTTTGAAGTTGGAAAAACCCTAACGTATCTCAACTGGTTAAGAACGGTTTGGCTTGAACATTGGTTTTAAGTTTTAAGTGGAAAACACTTGACCTATCCCTAGTGTTCGCAAGCGGGTAGCACAAATCATCAACCATTTGATGATTGTTTAAAATTTCAAGCAATAAAATTCTAAACTACCAGAATGGCAGAAAAAATAAAATAATAATAATAATAATAATAGAAATTTTCAAGCCATGTTATGCTACCAAGGTTACATTATTTTTTAAACATCGTTCGCTAACTATAAAGTCAAAACTTCTAAACGCAATGAACTTAATAGAGAAGGATGATTTTCGGAATACTTCAAAAGAAAATGTTGTTAGTGCATGTTTAGAAAGCCTTTAAAGAAAAAGAAACACGTAATGAACAAAACACATCAAGTAATATCTATATGTTACATAGTGTAGAGTTGCTACTCCACAACAACGTATTATAATTCAAAAGCTAAATTCTACTATTGTTATACTTCAATCATTACAGCTTAAACACAGATCATCAACCAACCAAAAACTATAACCACCTTAAAAGTGGTTATACATAAATTACTATACTTTAATCGTCAAAACCACCCGTTAACCGGCCGATCAAATTGTACACATAGTTACAACTATCAATCCCATAAAAAACAACACTAAATTAGTAAGGACACAATCTAGTTTCTTATACATAAACCACTCGATTATAATTTCTTTAAACATTAAATAAATTTCAGTTTTCCTTTGGCTACTGTCTTTTTAACATGTTGAACATGACATAATGCCTTTTGAGTTCCGGTCAACCCTGAACACAAATCATCACCAGCCCCTAAAGTAATGGCAAAATAGAGATAAACAGTGCACAAGAAAGCAAGGAGGGCGAGGGCGGTTAATAGGAAGCGGTGCCGCCTGATAACTGTGGAGAAACTACCCAACTCATTCCCTGTGGTGAAATTCTTTCTGGATGAGTTTGAAGAAAACACTGTTTGAGTTCTCCGGTGAGGTGACGTAATTACACCATCTAGAGCCATTAATCTTATGCGATTCGTGATTTAACGGCGGCACCGCTACATAACCTGCAGAACTGAGTAATCTAATTTGTCATCAAGCAGAAAAGAATAAAAGATTTGGGTTGTGAAATGAGTAAGTGTAAGGATAATTTGGGAATTTTGAACAAGTGGAAGTCAAAAGCCCTAGTAAAATTCATTTTGACTAAGTGAAAGTCAAAATCCCCTACTAATCAACCACAAAGAAATAACAAAGAATCCCACAAAATAAGAAGGCTTCATTGCACCAAAATGTAGCATGCTTTCACCTGTTTGTCATTGTACATAAAAGTCGTTTTTTTTCCAATGTATGCAGCATACTTTCACTTTTTGACCATTGTGTAATTAACCTTCTATTGCATATAAAATGTTGACATGGCACACCGCCGTGTCACCAATATTGGGCCAATGTAACCGTTTTACCAGCTACAGAAAGTTACTTACATACATGCAAAAAAACATTTTTTTTACATTTACTGACAAAAAACATATTTTCACCTTTTGTCACTGTGTACAACATACGTTCTTTTTCCCCCATTACATAGTTATTAATAGCGGATGATAGCGACAATCTACCTATACGCTACGTAGCGATAACAATGAAACAGCGGGAGATATTTTATGTTTAGCAACACACTAGAAGAAAATTTTTAGAAATATTTATGTGTATATTATATACAAATACGCTGTTTTATATGCAAAAAAAAATATTTTTTACATTTACTGATAAAAAAGAGGGAAAGTAAGCTACATTTTTAGAAAATTAACGACAGATTCCACAAAATCAAAAGACTCAATTGCACCAAAATGTAACATATTTTCACCTTTTGTCACTGCGTACACCATACGTTCCTTTCCCCAAAATGTAACTTTGATGTATTGTATGTAATGACGCTACATCAATGTATTTTACATTGCATACAATAGAAAAAAAAAACAAAGTTTGTATACAATGACAAAAGATGAAACCATGTAACCTTGATGCAAATAATTCATCTAAAAATGATACCTCATACGTCAAAAGATAAATGCAGCATTTCACTTGGTACATAGTTTATTTGTCAAATATCTTAAATTCACATTCAATAAAAAGCACACCAATTACCAATACTTTCAATTACCATTATACATCAAAAGGGTAAATTTGAACCAATGGCATTTGGCTCAACTCGTATCTATCAACTCTATTGAACTGTTTGTAGTTTGAAAGACACTTGCTATACCAAAAAGGTATACGAACTGGTGGCCTTTGGCTCAGCATACTTTCTTAAGTCAATAACACTATAAAAATAATATGAACAAATTATCATGATAAACCACTCAAGAAATCATCCAAATCAAAATGTCGGTCTAATTTTATTTGTGAACAGCAATTCCTAGATTTTCTACAATAAACTGCACACTACAGGCTGCAGGATTTGAACTCCCAACCTTTTGGTCGTAAAGCACCTGATTTATTCTTCATATGTTACCTTTAAGTATTACTCTTCGTTTATTTTTGCAATATTATGCCTTCAAATAAAATTTATTTTGCAATATTATGCCTTCAAATAAAATATAAAAAATATCTATCGTAGTGTAAGGATCAAAAATATAATCTCTGAAAAAAGCATTAGAACCGTCTTATCGAACTCTTTGATGTGAGCATTGTCTTTTATTTAGCATTATGTTTTTTCTATATTTGCGTCATTGTGTATTTTTTCCTCTACGTTGTATTATATTTCTCAGCATTATATTATTTTTTGCTCGACATTGTGTTATATTCTTAACCAGCAGGATGTCCCCTTAGGACAAATGCTGGTCAACTATGATGCCCGGTGGTTGGACCAATCAGGGGGCTTAACCAAACTTTTGGGGGGGGGGGGGCCGGAAATTTGTGTCCCTCCCCTAATGATACCAAACTATATCACAGATGGGTATAGAGATGAAGAATTGGTCTATGTTAAAAACAATACGATACACATACTGAAAGGGTGAAATAGATCAATGGTTGCAAATTTGTTTTATTTTGATTTCTTCACTTAACCTAAAACTAGCAAAATATTCAACCCCAAATTTAGATTACAACTGTTGCCGATTGTCAGGATACAAAAACCCTAAATTAGTATAAGCAATCATACCCTAGAATCGATCATACGCACAAACAGCCAGCAATTTGCACATCCAAATTGTACAGCACAATCAGAAACGAGAATCAAATCACGTATACGATAATAACAATATATGAAATTGTGGATCGAGAAATAAAAAAGGAAAATGGGGAGAAAAGGTGATACCTGAATCAGAAAATGGTGCCCCAAATGACGATGACGTTTGATGGCAACAGAATATGAGAATTTATTATTGCACTTTGCATAAGGACGATGAAGATAGTATTTTATTTATTATTATTTAATAATTGCAGGCATGAACCCAAAGCACCTTCATTCTACAAGGTTTACGAATATCAGGGGTGTTTGGTTGATTGCACAGGCGTAAGCAAATTAGGGGGTGTTTGGTTGATACTTGATAACACAGAGGGACCCAACCCAACCCGATGCGTACGGGCAATCTGTAGAGCCGACCAATAAAAAAGGCAAGGTGGGTGATCGTCTAAGGCCCACTCTTCCATGGAGCCCAAATATGCTTTTAAACAAGTTTGACTTATCAAATTTAGGGCACCCATAATGTCCTCGTCCAGATCTAGTATGACAAAAGTGGACGAAGAGGTGGGTGTGGCCACAGTGTGAGCTTGTCCGGTCCCAAACTTTGAAACGCAAGTTCAGAGTTCCGGACTTCAATTCAGACAACCAAGTAATATAAAACATAATTTACTAGATGCATGACAAATTAAGTTATGTAAGATCATGGTGTTTGTCAATCAGTTCATTTTCTCGAGGAATAATCATCTTGTGATCCTAAATGCACTTGGTATATACAATTAACTAGTAAATTGCCCTGTGTGTTGCCGTGGCATTCTGTAAAAATTTACGTCAAAACGTAAACCAACTGAAAATGTACATAAAAATAAGCATAAATGCGTATTACATTTAACCCAACTCATTTCTAGTAAAATTTATGTCGAAACGTAAATCAACTTGCATTTATACCCATACGCACATAAAAATAAACACGTAAAACTCGATTACAAAATCTTTAAAAAGTTAACGGGCTATAAGTGTTAATGCTGAAATTTGAGAGGTAAAAGTATACAAAATCAAAAAGACAAAAAAAGTCAAACCACTATTCAAAAAGTTGTTAATTATATTATATTATATTATATTAAATATAAATAATTAAAATTATAAAAATATGTTTTCAAGGTTTTTTTATAAAAGGACCACTTACAACATCTATACTCCAAACAGTCACCTAGCACACTGGAAAGTAGACATGTACTAGTAGAGTTGGAATCAAATAAAACTATATTTCATCTAACAATTGTAGGAACCATTTAAAAAGTGTAATGTAACATTCAACCAATTATAGAGAAATAGTAAAATAATAAGGTAAATAATATGTTAGTTATATTGTAATTCCTATAATTATGCTAACAAACAATCAGTTCTTTATTTGAGTCCTTCTGTTTTCAATGTGTTGATATAATTCTCACAAAGAAAAGTGTTGATATCATTCACATATGTGCTAAAATCAATTATCTTGTTTAATTTACATGTGCTAATATAATTTTTTAAGTGCTAGATATGTTCTCACGTTTTTAAGATAAATGTGGTTTGTAGCGTAACCACTTTACATGTGCTAATATAATTCAAAAGTGTTACCTTTATGTTTGTGTTGTTTTGGTATGTGTTAGTATATTTTTTTTAAATGATAGGATTTGTTCTCATGATTTTTAGAATAAATGTGATTTGTACCGTAATCATCCCATACTAGCAAACATTTGATATGTAACATGGGACAAAGCACACATAAAAGTGTGTATAAACTTTAGAAGAAATTATGACATTATTTAATGATATACGAAGGTTATAGTAAGTTGGTATTATAGAAGATTTTAACCATTAAACAACTAAGAAATTAAATACAAGCAGAGGGGTAGCTGCAGCGATACGTCGATAACTTCTCTAAGGGAGGTCGTCAATGGGAGTCTCGTTCGTTACAAAATATCATGCGCGAGCTAGGAGTTTTACCACAGTGGCCTTCAGGCGATGGGCACTTGAACTAGTGACAGGCTAGATCACAAGCGTTGTCTGCGATCATAGACGTAGGTGGCCTTTTGCCAATCAGGTCGCCAGACTTTGTTGGATGTTAAAAAACAAGAAATTAATGACAACAATTAGAAATTAAATATGACATCCAATGAATTTATTATTATTATTATTATTATTATTATTTTTTTTTTTTTATTATTATTATTATTATTATTATTATTATATTATAATTATTATTATTATTACTATTGTTAATTCTAGCTCCTCGTGAATAATTCAATAATATATTATATATTAGGTTTTTGTATTTTTTTATATTATAATATATGAGATACACGTATATCACTATAAATATTGTTTAATATTATCCAATGTTATCAGACAAAAAATAAAACAGTTTGTTCACCAAAGTAATAATGTAATTATAACGATACTGCTATAGTATCACATCGAACAACATTGGAAGCGGTCCGCCAGTATCTAGATTCATTTTTGTGGTTTCAGGTTTCGATAATATCAGTAGCAGTACGGCGGTATCTGGATTCATCTTTGTGGTTTCAGGTTTTGATAATATTTCATTTATACAACTCTATATGTGCCGATAAATAAATGAATATCAGCACCAGTACGGTGACGATCTAAACTGGTCGATAATGTTCGAACATCAAGGTCAGTACCGAGGTTTGCTCATACCGATCATGGTCATGTACCGCCGCAACGCGCAAAGAAACACCCTAGCTGTAATTAATAATGATAATTCCCAATTTGCTTATTAGATGAAGTACATAGAACTCTTCAAATTCAAGTTGAGACTCATTGCCGCGTCTTCACGCTCCTTCCGACCCGCTTATAAATCCGGTAATCGGGGTCACCTTAGAACTCTGAAACAGGGTATGATCCATCAACACTTTCAGTCATAACAACTTTACAAGCTGAGAATGCTTTAAACATGATAAAATAGTGTGATCCTGCAGAATCAAGGGTATCATTTCTAAATTTAAAACCCATACCCTCAAACCAAAAGCATTCAATCATTCCCATTCCCAGTAACCCTCAATCTAAACACATGCAGTCTTCTTCCGGAGCAGGGAATGTGCATAATCTGAACTGTTTAAGTGTTTTGTGGTGTAAAAAATAATTAACTAAAAACTTATTATGCAAGATGGTATACGAACGAATAATTTCTATAGGTGGAAAAATGGATGGGTCAGAAATGTGGAATCAATAACTGATTAAAACATATGCTGGTCGAAACGAGCAAATTTTTTAGACAAATTAAAACAGGTAAGGTTGACCCCATAGTATTTTTTTGCCTCTTGCGTTAATTTTATAAATAATGATAAGTAAATATGATTTTAAACACTACTATTACAAACATGATCCAATATTTTTACTTAAATGATCCGTTCAAACTGTTACCTTTAGTTAAACTGTACGCCTTTAGTCAAATTTTCCAGTTACCCGTTCGACCCATTAGCATAAACTAACCCCTAAATCAACCCATTTACCAAAAGAAAACTCAATCATGCATCCGTTGTATTCACTAATCTACGGGGTGTCTGGATTGCTATAAGCGGATAAAACAGTTTTAGTAAGCAAAAACCCAAACAACCCCAAAGTTCATGAACCCCATACCCAATATGCACACAAGTAAGATATAAACGTAAGGAGTGTTAGGAAATTCTCAACATCATGCATTTTAGTATATATAACAGCTTCACGTATAAATATGATACCTTGTTAGTAGCAAAATCCTTGTTATGAATATTATTTTGTGAAAAAAAAAGGTTTAGAGAAGATGAGACCTGATAAGAATCTTGGACCATATCATGTAAAAAGATGCCGAAGCCTGCAACTGCAACCTAGACGTTGCAGTGATAAGCACATGAGCCCCCCTAGCAGAGGTCTCGGGTCCGAATCCAGCTTCCACTGGTTTTTTGCCTTTAACCTCTTTGAAGACCACCTACCCAGCACAAGTTGCGTTTTACCTGATCCCATTGGTTAACATGGTATCGGCGGGGTTCTGTGAGTTTACCAGTTCCGGGTTCTCACGGTCACAAGAAAAAATGCCTTCAAGTGCAGAAGATATTTATCCATCGTGTTTGGGCACAAATATCCCTCATAGTAAACAATCAGAAGTGGGTGAAGAATTAGGGCCGTGAGATGTGATTTATTATGATTATCTTAACAAAATAAGTACCAACTACCATGTAACAAATGGTTTACCTCATCAACATTGTGGCACAATTCAAGAAGAAAAGGTATCAGCTTTAACTAACTCTAGGGGCGAAACACCATTATATAAACACATAATAGTTATAAATAAAAGTGGTATGTAAATTAGTTGCAGGAATCACCTTCAAAACGAAGAGGATATCGAGTCTCCCTGAAACTTCAATTCTTCATGTCTTCAAATGTTATCAAAGCAATTAATGACACGGGTTTATCACCTCAACGATACAGTTAATTCCTCAAAGAATTCGACTTGAGAAAATATGTTTGCAAAGTATGACGGAATTAACACAGAGAAAAGCAACTTACTTTAAGAGGACCATGCTTCATTAGGAATAAACTGTAACTAAAAATTCCGCCATTAATGTTTCATACTTAAATAAAAGCTTGATGATGAAAATGCATATAGACAAGAGCTTAAATTATGCAATTCTCAACTTTTTAATCAAGTATTATTCCTGCAAAACTTTTCTAAATTATCTCATCAACTAAATTACAAAAGCTGCAGAAAGTATGCAGTGAGACATACTAATTATACAAGGCTACCGTACATTAGCATTCGTTTTTCAACTTTTCGTTCTGTTTTTGGTTGGTTGCTGACATGGCCCAGGAATCTTGATAATCATGTTGCACAAAACAGCTTCACTAGAAGGCCATAAACGAGTCAAGAGGTAACGTAGAAGAACTGGACCCCACAAGCCCGATAGAGAATTAGAGATATGATAAACATTGACCCGAAGCCAATTTATTCCTCAAAATCATGTGTACAACATATCTTCTCTAGAAGTATGGGCCAATCGTCCCCAAGCTGTTTACGGTTAAGCTCCATAGCAACCCTAAAGTCTAGCAAATTTACTAACCGCTTCGGTTTCGGTTCCTGTTCTAGTTCTTGCATTTGATGATGATGATGACCCAGCAAAACACCGTTTACGGGTCGAATATGATTCAGGTGCTTGACCGAATCACTTTGTGTTGGCTTGTGAACGGATGATCTAGATCCATTTAGTTCAACACAAGACCTAATCAAACCCTTTAAATAAACATCTAATCCCCTGTTTAACACGTTTGCACAATCCATAGACACCTGTTGAATCCCGTGGAGTGTGGTAATTTGCTCCATACGTTCCTTTAACGTTGTTGTGTCTAACAAACCGTCAATATGCAGCACACCAACATTTTTACTATTATTTCCCATGTGGGTCCCACCTATAGTGATAGGAAAATGTGGCACCCCGAGAGGAGCATGTATGATTTTCCCATCTGTTTTACATAATGATTTGGTCAGTTCTACTCGATTTACACTCACAAGTGCACCGTTTTCTGCTTGTTTCATGAGTTCTTGATGATTAGGGGAAGAAGATTCTCCATTCTCCACAACAAGAAAATCACCCGTTTGCGGGGTAGATGATGAAAAAGGAGTGAAATTTGTCGACCCGTTTGGCCCGAGAGCACTTTTACGGTCCACAACTCGTCGATCACGGGCTCCAGTTCTTGCTTTTCGTGCGGATGGAGGAAGAATATCGCCATTGGCCAATTTTAACGGACTTGTCAACGGGCTTGTAACACGGGTTACAACTGGAACCGGCCCGTTTTCATGGTAAATAACATCCAAAGGTTTTTTACTCCCAACTGTTACTAAACAAGCATTCTTCAAAACATCATGGATCAACTGATTATGCAGTCGGATACTATCTTTCCCAATCGTCCCCAAACAAAGCTTATCAAACTCATGTTTGCTCAACTTCAAACTCAAAAACCGATTCAAGTAATCAAAATACCGGTTCGATCTCTCCATCCCAAGCTTCTTAACCAACTGACCTTTAACTTCCACAAGATTGATCCATGAATGCTGCTTCGGCGGTTGCATTTCTCAACCCGAAAATCCCATAAAACACTCACACAACAATCAATTTCCAACTTCACTAACCAAAAATTTAAAAATCTCAACCCTAATATCTCCAACTAAATTAGGGTTCTACTTCATCTACAAAAATCCCATCTTCCAAAACAATCTTGATCCATTTAATAAGAATAAAACCATACACACCCATTTAACAAAAACTGATCTTGATTATCTTTGAATCAACTAACTCTCCCTCCAAAACCAAAATTTCCCAAATTATTCAAATTCCAAATTAACCCAAAATCACTCAACTAAACTGGTCCAAAATTCAACAACTTTTTACAAAAATTCCCAAAATGGGAACTCCAAATGGGAAGTCAAAAATGCCACAAATTAATTTCCCAACAGAAATTTCAAGATTCAAACTTTTGAATAAAAATTACAATAAACAACAATGGGAAACTCTGACCTTATCGTTAAGACTTCAAAATTGAGATTCAACAAACTGAAGTCTTTGATTTCACAATCTGAAATTGGTGTCGCCGCATTTATGTTTTTCCGGCTTAATTTGTGTCTGCCGCCGGAATTAGACGCCGGCGAGGCCTCTTTGTATCTCTTTGATCGGTGTTCTCCGGTACCCCATACAGTGATGATACACACACTCTTTCTCTCTCCTCTTTCTCTCTCTAGACTGATACAGAATTCGGTTTTGTGTCTGTGTAACGAGGGTCATTTGTGTTGCTGATTACCCTCTTGCTTTGTTCATCTATACACAAACACCCCCCCCCCCCCCCCCTAATCTTTACATGCATAGCATTCTAACTGCAGGTGCTAGATGGGTCGTGTTTATGGATTGACGGGTTCAATCTGACCCGACCTAAACTCGGAAGCTTTATACAAACCTGAACAAGTCACGAATCCAAAAATAATGTCAGACATGACACGGAATTTCATAGGTTAATCTGAAGATGACCGTTTAACCTGCTTTCTTTTGCATATTAATAGTTTAAAGTTAAATTTTACAGCAAAAAATACAAATGTATACAAAATAAGTACGTTTTAAATATAAAATTTATATCAATTTCTCCTTTAGGTTACAAATATGACGTAAATACCAAACCATTTTAACTTACGGCGATACATAAAACAAATAAAACATAAATGGGTTGAACGGGTCAACCCCTCAACCCAATGGGTGGACACGAACCGGCCTGTGTAACTAAACAGGTTTGCGGATTCAACCTAAAACTGACCATAGTCCCGTTTAAACTAAACTCAAATCCGCTAATTATGTATCAGATTCATGTTGTTTCAGAAATTCACACTATTAATTACAACTCTATAAGTTTATTACAACTCTATAAGTTTATATATATTTTCATAGTCATAAAAAATAGAGAAGATAAATAAAAGAATCATATTGATCATAACTTTATTACCTAATCAAATAAGAGGATTATGATGTGGTTCCAACAATTAATAAGATGAGGAAACTAGTCACACCCTGACCCGCAGCGGAATAAAAGTCGGGGCGTAATTGGGTTCTCACCAAAGCTCATGATGTTTACTAAAATGTTTCATATTTATTATATTCAAAATTCATACAATTACAAGAAAACGAAACTACATAATTATTCCAAGACTTAAACTTGTTTATTCTTCTAGGCCTTCCTATGTGTTTCGTGTCTCAGCTGGATCACATGTATCATGTGTAAAACGGGGGATATTTTGGGTCAACAAAAGTTTGCGAGTGAACCTTGATAAAACATTATTACTAATTTCTTGTTTTATTTCATAAGGAAAATTTGTGCAAATATCACATGTGAGCAAACATATATAAATAAACAAACACAAACCACTTTGAATGAGTATATGATATGAATGATGATGAATGTGAGATCAAGGCTCAATCAAACGGAGCCGATCTTATGAGGCACCTGATGCTCAACCCGTCTCCCACGGGGAACTGATGGGCCTAATGAAATGCTTGCACTGAAAATGATAAATCTAATCTACATATAATCCACACAACAATTGATACACATTTGATCACGGATATGATTAATGCACAAGTGTTTATATATATAATAAAAGAATTATACGACACATGATACACCCCAAAACATGATTAAAACGGGGAATTGATAGAGATTCACTCACATTGGGTGCGTTCTTTGATGACGTTGGATGCGCACGAATTTTAGGATTTGATCGACGAGGGAAAAACTAACCTAAAATAATAACGAAATGATTCGGTAAATAAATGGATTTTATTTGAGATTAATATTTTTAATTAGTACTCTTAATGGAATTTTAGATTTATTTTTGTGAGTTTAAGGAAATTTTCTAACTTTAAAAATCTTATTTTTAAGTATTTTTAAATGATTTTTCAATTAAATAAATAAAAAAGAAAATAAAAAAAAAGTTGACTTTTGACCGTTGACCGGTCAGACTGTGTTTTTATATGCGCTGAGTGAGGTTCGAACTCGGGACCTCTCGTATACGTGCACGCAGCTCTACCAACTGAGCTACGTGTCTAACCCGAAATATTCTCTGTTTTAATTATATTTATATACTAATTCATTTTAAACTTATTTGGGTTTTTTATTAAAAAAGATTTATATGGCCGAACCGGTTGCAGGGACCCGGAGTCGAACTCGGGTCCTTCGGTTCGAGTGCGCACAGCCCAAGTGTCTAATCTGTTATCAAATGGATTATATTACTCTTATAAATATCATGTGACTTGTTCTGATTCAGTTCTAAAATGTTGGTTTTAATTCTGAAAGTCGGTACGTGTGCGATTCGAACTCGGGACGTGTGTATTGTTTGTGCACACAGTCCATCGCTGGACTGTGTGTCTAACCCGTTTAATTATCTGGTTTTAATTATATTAATACACAACTCAACTTCGTCTTCTTCATTTATAAAAACTCAGAAACAGTGAAGCCGACTGTTTGTTTAATTGACCAACACCACTTATAATTTGATTGAATTGGAATAGAAAAAGAAGAATAAGGATTATGATGTACCAACTCAGAGTGGTTTCTTCAATTTCCGGCAAGAGTCGGCTCTGATTTTGCGATGTCCGGCTGTATGAACTGTTTAACAGTTTTGATTATTGATTGGAACGATTAAAGTATAAATTAAGAGATAGCAGAGAAGTTTAGACAGTTATACCGACCGATGAATGAACGCGGTTTTCTGACTAGCGTTTCCGGCAGGATTCCGGCGAAATTGGAAATCTCCGGCGACGAGCTTTTGAGGAATTGCAACTTCGAAAAGTGTGCGGCTCTGAGCGAAAGGATTTCCGGAAGATTGAGTGGGTATTTATAGGGAAGAACTGGATGAATTGGGTCCGATTTTGAGTCTTGATTCGCGGTCAAAGGTTTTCCGGCGGTTATGACCGAAATTGACGGCCGGCAACGGTTATGATTGATGTCGCGATCGGTTATTGCGTTTTAGTCAAAAGGGAAATGGCCAAAATCGCGGATGGCCGGATTTTCCGGTGATTGCGAGTTCTGAGTATGCGGTGATCTCTGGTTTTGAATTCGGGTTTTACTTTAAGTATTATTTATTTCAGTATTTTCACAAAGAAGGCGTGTGGCGGAGTGGTGTGTTGTGTGTTTGTTCATGCGGGTGACCCGGGTTCGAAACTCGGCGTCTCCATTTATTTTTTTATTCATTATTTATTATTAAGTATAAATTATGGTTTTTAAATTCTAATATATTTATTAATTATGTATTGTTTAAAATTAATATGAACCATAAATACGCAACGAAATTTATAACTGGATATTTGATTGATAAACGAAGCGGGTTTTGAAACCCGTTTTTCGACGAATGTTACAGTATCCCCTACTTTTAGAAATTTCTTCCCGAAATTTAAGTAGTAGTGGTAACAGGAAAAAGATGCGGGTATTTTTCGCGCATTGAGTCTTCACGTTTCCAAGTAAACTCAGGTCCTCGTTTTGACTCCCAACGTACCCTGACAATTGGAATTCGACTTCGTCTTAAACGCTTCTCTCCGAAGTCCATGATTTCTACTGCTCTTTCAATGAAATGCATAGATTTATCGACTTGAATGTCTTCTAGAGGAATATGGAGGTTTTCATCGGCGAGGCACTTTTTCAAGTTTGATACGTGAAATGTGGGATGAATTCTGTTGAGTTCTTATGGTAGGTCAAGCTTGTATGCTACATGACCTACTCTTTCGAGTATCTTGAAAGGTCCTACGTAGCGTGGTGCTAGCTTGCCCTTCTGGCCAAAACGAATCACTCCCTTCCACGGTGATACTTTTAAAAGTACTTGATCACCAATGTCAAACTCCAAGGGCTTTCGTCGTTTGTCTGCATAACTCTTTTGACGACTTTGAGCTGCTAGAAGATTGTTTCGAATTTGAATGACCTTGTCGGTTGTTTCTTGAATTAATTCTGGACCGGTGATTTGTGATTCCCCAATTTCGTGCCAACTTACTGGAGATCGGCACTTACGACCATATAAAGCTTCGAAAGGAGCCATGCCGATACTTGAATGATAGCTATTGTTGTACGAAAATTCAACTAATGGTAGATGAGTGTCCCAATTCCCTTTGAAGTCTATGACACATGCTCGAAGCATGTCTTCAAGAGTTTGGAGGGTGCGTTCAGATTGACCATCAGTTTGAGGATGAAAAGCGGTACTGAGGTCTAATCGTGTCCCCAAGGCGGTTTGTACGGCTCGCCATGTTCGTGAGGTGAAACGACCATCACGGTCTGAAATGATGCTTAATGGTACACCATGACGGCTTACGATCTTGCTGATGTAGATACGAGCTAACTTCTCGTTCTTGAAGTCCTCGCGAATCGGAATGAAATGAGATGACTTTGTAAGACGATCGATTATTACCCATATAGTGTCATAACCACTGGAGGTGCGAGGTAACCCGGTAATGAAATCCATGGTTATGTTTTCCCACTTCCATACAGGTATTTCGGGTTGGACTAGAAGTCCTGAAGGTCTTTGATGTTCAGCTTTTACTTTGGAATAGGTAAGGCACTTGGAAACAAAAACAACGATATCCTTTTTCATACCCGGCCACCAGTAGGTGTATCGTAGGTCTTGATACATCTTGTCGGCTCCTGGGTGTACAGAGTACCGTGTTTTGTGCGCCTCATTCATGAGGAAATCACGAAGGTTATCGCGATCAGGAATCCATATGCGATTTAAATAGTATAGAATACCGTCGGATTTGGTTTCGATTTTGAGTTCAGCTCCACATGACAGCTCATCGCGTACGTCATTTTCTGTTACAGAAACATGTTGAGCTACTCGGCGATCTTTGATGTCGGTTATGATTTGCGAACAGAGAAGACGAATGGAGTTCGCATAACCTTTTCGACTGAGCGCATCGGCCACTACGTTTGCCTTGCCAGGATGATACCGAATTTCACAGTCGTAGTCGTTAAGAAGTTCGACCCATCTTCGTTGCCTCATATTCAACTCCTTCTGGTTGAAGATATGTTGGAGACTTTTGTGGTCAGTGTATATTTCACACTTGGTACCATAGAGGTAATGTCTCCATATCTTGAGAGCGAACACAACGGCTCCAAGTTCCAGGTCGTGGGTGGTGTAATTCTTCTCATGAACTTTGAGTTGTCTAGAAGCATAGGCTATCACTTTTCCTCTTTGCATTAATACACAGCCTAGCCCTTGCCCTGATGCGTCGCAATATACTACAAAGTCATCGCAACCCTCAGGGAGTGTGAGGATAGGTGCGTCACAAAGTTTTTGCTTTAGAGTTTGGAAGGCTTCTTCTTGTTTAGGTCCCCATATGAAGGGTTTTCATTTATGAGTCAGAGCCGTGAGTGGTATAGCAATACGGGAAAAATTGGCAATGAAGCGTCGATAGTAACCAGCCAAACCGAGAAATGACCTTACTTCGGTAGGGGTACGTGGCGCTTACCATTCTTGCACTGCCTTGATTTTTGAAGGATCAACATGAATTCCCTTGTCATTGACGACATGTCCAAGGAATTGTACTTCTCCTAACCAGAATTCACATTTTGAGAATTTAGCGCAGAGCTTTTCAGTCCTTAAGAGTGTAAGGATGAGCCTAAGGTGTCGTTCATGATCGGATTTAGACTTGGAGTAGATAAGAATATCGTCGATGAAGACTATGACGAAACGGTCGAGGTAGGGTTTGCATACCCTATTCATTAGATCCATGAAGACAGCGGGGGCGTTGCTTAAACCGAATGGCATGACCATGAATTCGTAATCCATAACGAGTCCGGAAAGCGGTCTTTGGGATATCTTCTTCATGTACTCTGAGTTGATGATAACCAGAACGAAGGTCGATTTTTTAAAAGAAGGTGGCGCCTTGAAGTTGGTCTAGGAGATCATCGATGCGAGGTAGTGGATAGCGATTTTTAACCGTTAGCTTGTTGAGTTCTCTATAATCAATGCACATGCGAAACGTTCCATCTTTCTTCTTCACAGAAGAACAGGTGCACCCCAAGGCGAGGAGCTAGGACGTATGAATCCTTTGTCAGTCAGCTCTTGCAGTTGACTGGCCAGCTCTTGCATTTCGGATGGGGCTAACCTATAAGGAGATTTTGCAACTGGTGTAGCGCCAGGTACAAGATCGATGCGGAATTCGACTTCTCTCACAGGAGGGAGTCCTGAAATGTCGTCGGGAAAGACTTGTGGGAATTCTTTCACAACTAGAATATCTTCGAGTTTCCTTTCCTTGTTTCCTTTTTTGACGATGTGAGTTAGGAATGCGACATAGTTCTTGCGGAGATATCTTCGGGCTTGAAGGCAGGACATTAGTTTGAGTCCTTTCGAAGGGGTTTCCCCAAAAATACGTAGGGTTTGACCGTCTGCAAGAGGAATGCGAATGAACTTTTCGCGGCACACTACTTCAGCGTGATGCTGGCTGAGCCAGTCCATACCGGTTATAACATCGAAACTTCCCAACTTCATAGGAATGAGGTCAACTGGAAAATCGTGATCGTTTAGAGTGAGGGTACAATCGCGTATAATAGAATTTAATGAAACAGGTTTTCCGTCAGCAACTTCCACCGTTAGAGATTCCATGAGATTAACACGAGTTTGGTTGAGGATAGGTTCAAATTCTAAGGACACAAAACTCTTATCCGCGCCAGTATCGAATAACATGGATGCATAACTACCATTGATGAGAAACGTACCGTTAACCATGTTGTTGTCAGCCCTAGCTTGGTTGGCATTGATGTTGAAAGCTCTTCTTCTGGCAGGTGGAGGAGCTTGGTTAGCTTGGTTTACCGGGTTTCCTTGAGCTTGGGCATGGATGATGTTCACCAAGCGTGGACATGTGTTCCTGAAGTGGTTTGGGTCCCCACAGTTGTAACAAGCTCGCATGGGTTGCATCATGGGGTAGTTGGGTTGGTAGTAAGTTTGGGCTGTGTGTGGTGCAGGTGGTAGAAGTAAGGGTTGTTGGGCTTGACCCACTATCTGATGGTGGGTTTGGATTGGGGGTTGATTGCGGTTCATTCTTTGAAGAGTACGACAGGTTTGGATGGTGTGACCTGCGCGGCCACAGCTTGTGCAATGTTGGCAAAGAGTTTCGGGAGGGTGGTGGTATTGACAACGGTTGCATTTTGGGTGTGGGCCGGTGTATGGCTTTTTAAATGGTGCAGCTAAGGGAGCAATTTGGGTGATTGGTGCAGCGGTGATAGGAGGGTTGGTTTGAGTGACAGCAAAATTCTTGCTGTTTGGTTTCCTCTTACCAGCAAACTTTGAGGAGGAGACTGAGTGGTTTGTAGTTGAGGTCTCTATGGGTGCTTTCTTCTTTTCATCTTTGAACTTTCCGTTTCGAATGCGATTTTCAGTGAGTTCTGTAGCTAACTCCATCGCGGCTTCAAGTGTTGCAGGCGAAGTGCTTAAAACTGAGTCTTGAATTTTCGAGGGAAGACCTCGAATGTAATGTTCAACCAAGCGGTACACGGGGGTGAACAGATTAGGGATCATCTGGTTCAGTTCGAGAAATCTCTTGTTATAGGAAGTGTGATCTCCTTCCTTTTGTTTTAGCGCGTGGAATTCATCTTCCAACTTTTTGATTTCGCTTCTTGGACAGAAGCGTCTTGTCATGAGTTCCCTTAACTCTTCCCATGTTAAGGCCATGGCATCTTTAACTCCTCGTTTACCCTTTTCTGTGTTCCACCAGGTAAGGGCTACCCCAAACAGTCTTCCACTTGCATAACGTACCTTGCGATCCTCGGGACAATCGCAATTGAGGAAAGTGTTCTCCATTTCTTCAAACCAGTGAAGGAGAGCATAACACCTTCGGTCCCTTCATACCTTGGGGGATCGCAAGATTTGAAGTGTTTGTAAGAGCACTTTTTGGAGGGAGGGTTGGCGACGCTCTGGTCTTCTTGATTGGGAGGGTTGATGGGATTTGCGGTGAGAGCTTGTTGAACTTGAATCACGATGTCAGGAAGCACTGCGGCCATTTGTTTAGCAATTTGTGTGGCCAAGCGTTCATTTGATCTTCCTGACTTTCTACCTCCACGTAGTTGCCTAGCCGACATCTACAGGAACATACATAGGAAGATTGTGAGTTTAAGAAGTTTTTAGTTGTCATGTGTCGTTAAAAGAATGAAAAATAACATAACTGAAAATAATGCAACTACATCCATAGGATGTCTTGGGTTTGCTCATGTTTGGGCCTCCAATGTCCCCCATACCATCGCCTGTATAGTCATGTGGGCCCCCATGACTATTGGGCTTGGTAGGATTCACATTGGTGTTGGCGGATTAACACTCGCACCACCCGAATGAAAATCGGAAAATATAATTGCGAGATGTATGGTAGGAGGGTGTCCAGGTGTAGACACAATGACAACTCAAAGTGGGGTTAGCGCACACGACGTTTGGTATAGCATGCTTTGGCCTAATAGGTCCTTCGTACTCTCATCGTTAGTCCCCAGGTAGGCAAACTGGTCCTTTATTTTGGATTTATACGAATGCCAAGCCTAGACAGGACGTTCCGACTACCGGTACTCGTACCCTTCCAGTTACTACATACTCGTCATGAGAACTCACTTTGATGTGATTTGAAAATACAAAAATCATTGCAAAAATAATGGTAATCGTGAGGTGTGTGCTCTCATGGATATGATATGTTATGAGGATATGATTCATGATGAGCATTGTATAATAATATTATGTATTTGTGAGCATGCTTGCATAACATTGAGTGTAACGATAAACATAAAGCATATAAATATCATGAATTTTGTATGTAACGCATAAGCAATTTAAAATTTTAATCAACTATAGTATAGGCTCTAAGGGTCTAATAACCTATCCTATATCCCTATAGTCATGGCTCTGATACCAATCTGTCACACCCCAACCCGCAGCGGAATAAAAGTCGGGGCGTAATTGGGTTATCACCAAAGCTCATGATGTTTACTAAAATGTTTCATATTTATTATATTCAAATTACAACTTAAATATTCAAAACAAAATTCATACAATTACAAGAAAACGAAATTACATAATTATTCCAAGACTTAAACTTGTTTATTATTCTAGGCATTCCTATGTGTTTCTTGTCTCAGCTGGATCACCTGTATCATGTGTAAAACGGGGGATATTTTGGGTCAACAAAAGTTTGCGAGTGAACCTTGATAAAACATTATTACTAATTTCTTGTTTTATTTAATAAGGAAAATTTGTGCAAATATCACATGTGAGCAAACATATATAATAAACAAACACAAACCACTTTGAATGAGTATATGATATGAATGATGATGAATGTGAGATCAAGGCTCAATCAAACGGAGCCGATCTTATGAGGCACCTGATGCTCAACCCGTCTCCCACGGGGAACTGATGGGCCTAATGAAATGCGTGCACTGAAAATGATAAATCCAATCTACATATAATCCACACAACAATTGATACACATTTGATTACGGATATGATGAATGCACAAGTGTTTATATATATAATAAAAGAATTATACGACACATGATACACCCCAAAACATGATTAAAACGGGGAATTGATAGAGATTCACTCACATTGGGTGCGTTCTTTGATGACGTTGGATGCGCACGAATTTTAGGATTTGATCGACGAGGGAAAAACTAACCTAAAATAATAACGAAATGATTCGGTAAATAACTGGATTTTATTTGAGATTAATATTTTTAATTAGTACTCTTAATGGGATTTTTAGATTTATTTTTGTGAGTTTAAGGAAATTTTCTAACTTTAAAAATCTTATTTTTAAGTATTTTTAAATGATTTTTCAATTAAATAAATAAAAAAGAAAATAAAAAAAAGTTGACTTTTGACCGTTGACCGTTGACCGGTCAGACTGTGTTTTTATATGCGCTAAGTGAGGTTCGAACTCGGGACCTCTCGTATACGTGCACGCAGCTCTACCAACTGAGCTACGTGTCTAACCCGAAATATTCTCTGTTTTAATTATATTTATATACTAATTCATTTTAAACTTATTTGGGTTTTTTATTAAAAATGATTTATATGGCCGAACCGGTTGCAGGGACCCGGAGTCGAACTCGGGTCCTTCGGTTCGAGTGCGCACAGCCCATTGGGCTGTGTATCTAATCTGTTTATCAAATGGATTATATTACTCTTATAAACATCCTGTGACTTGTTCTGATTCAGTTCTAAAAATGTTGTTTTAATTCTCAAAGTCGGTACTGTGCGATTCGAACTCGGGACGTGTGTGTAACATCCGTCAAAAACCGGATTTACCAAACCCGCTTCGTTTATTAACCGAACAATCAGTTAAAAATTTCGTTGTATATTTAAATGCTCAAATTAATTTTAAGCGATACATAATTAATAAGTATATTAGAATATAAAATTTATAATTGAAAATCTATTAAAAATAATGAAATAAAAATAAAATACTGATGCCGGGACTCGAACCCGGGTCAGCCGGGTTTAATCTCAAAGTTTTATCACCCACACATATAACCACTCCGCCACTTGTTGTTTTCTGTAAATGTTAGGAAACAATTAAATTTTATGGGCTACCATAAATCAACCGGTTAGGCCAACTGTAACCGAAATCGGTCACCAAACGTCCAAAGACGTTTGATTACTCGCGGTTTACCGATTATAACCGCTACACCGACATCTCCAATCAATTGAGCTTTGAATGGACTTGAATTCGAGAGTGGATCGGTTTTAATAACCGAAAACTTTCATGGTCTGAATTACTTCAATCATAGACCCCTCTCGCGACTCAAACACACTCTGCAAACCTTCAATTGCATTTTCGCACAACTTTCAGTTCGCCGGATAAGCTATTTGAACTCGCCGGACTTTCGCCGGAAAACCGTGTTTTCCATCAAATCAGTAAGTCTCTCAGTTCTTTCGTTGTCTATCAATTGTTAAGCTATTGCTAACTCAAACCCTTCAATCGGAATCAATTTCAGACGTCGATATCGGATAATTCCCGCTCGCCAGAAAACTTCTGAAAATCCTTATCTTCAGCTGTAAAACGGTATAGACATTCAAACCTTCTGTTAACTCTTGTTTAGTACTTCAATTCCACAATTAGCTAATAAAAAACGGTTAACTTGTTCGCTCAGTTGAAGTTCATAAAAACAGAGCCGACGCCTTGCCGGAATTCTGAGATAAATCATTCCTCCGGTATGTTTACTTCCAACACCGTCTCTGCCATTTCATTTTAGTCTTATGAATGTTTGTTAATCGTTTTAAAGCAAGAAACAGTTGAGTAAATAGTTGTCTGTAAATTTAGCGAAGAAGATGAAGTGTGATAACATTATAAGATTAATTAAAATCGGTATTATAAACGAGTTAGACACACAGTCCAGCGGTGGACTGTGTGCAAACAATACGCACACGCCGCGAGTTCGATCCTTGATACACACACACCCTCTGTAATTAAAATGTTCTTTTTCTAACCGAACCGGACTAACTTACGTTAGATGTTAAGTATAATAAAAATCTGTATATTAACCAAGTTAGACACACAGTCCAACGGTGGACTGTGTGTAACATTAAGTCACAGGTCCCGGGTTCGAGACCTGTTGACGACACCGGTCCGATGATTTAAAACATTTTTGAAAATAAAAGAATTTTGAATAAACTGAGTTAGTATATAAATATAATTAAAAACAGAATTATTTCGGGTTAGACACGTAGCTCAGTTGGTAGAGCTGCGTGCACGCGAACGGGAGGTCTCGGGTTCGAGCCTCACCCGGCGCATACACTTACACAATAAAACCGGTCAAACAGTCAAACAGTCAATGGTCAACGGTCAACGCAAAAGTCAACATATTTTTATATTTTTATTTATTTAATTTAATTTAAAAATCAATTAAAAATACTTAAAAATAATGTTTTTAAAGATAGGAAATAGCCTTAAACTCACAAAAATATATCTTAAAATCCTATTAAAATTATTAATAAAATCCACTCATTTGCTATATCTTCCGTTATTATTTAGGTTAGTCAATCCTCGTTGTTAAATCTTTCCAACTCGTGCGCATCTCATCATCTCCAACCGAACGCACCCAATGTGAGTGAATCTCTACAAGTTCCCCGTTTTAATCACGTTTTTGGGGTGTATCATGTGTCTTACCATTTATTATATTTAAATCATTGTGCATACATCATATCATGAACAAATGCGTATTCAGCTTGTTTCAACTGTTGTGTGGTTATTGTTTAGATTTAATTTATTATTTTCAGTACACGCAATTTCATAGGCCGCCGCTCCCCATTACATTATGAGCGTTGAGCAGTTCCCCATTACATTATGAGCGTGAACCTGGCGTGCCAACATACGATCGGCTCCTTTTGATTGAGCCTTGATCGCACAGACATTTATCATTTTCAGTACATGCAATACGATCGGCTCCGTTTGATTGAGCCTTGATCGCACAGACATTTATCATTTTCAGTACATACATTTATCATAGGCCGTCCGTTCCCCATTTATGTTATTGTATGTTATAGTTTGTGGTTGTTATTGCTACTGTTTGATTATTTACATTTGCTCACTTATGATTATTGCACAATTTTTCCTTGATAAAATAACAAGAAAATCAATAATAAATGTTTATCTAACAAGGTTCACTCGCCAACTTATGTTGACCCAAAAACCCCCATTTTTACACATGATACAGGTGAACCAGCTGCAGCAAGAAACACATAAGATTGGCTTAGAAGAATAAACTGGTTTAGAGGTTGGATTGTTTAGTTGGTTAATTTTCTTTGCATTGTATGGACATGTTTGGATTATTGAGAATGTAATTTTGACTTTAATAAATATGAAACATATTAGTAAATATCATGAGCTTTGGTGATAACCCAATTATGCCCCGACTCTTATTCCGCTGCGGGTCGGGGTGTGACAGTGTGTATTGTTTGTGCACACTGTCACACCCTGATCCGCAGCGAAAATGGTAGTCGGGGCATGATTGGGTTTTCATCAAAGCTCATGACATTTATTATAAAGTTTCATATTTATTATTTCTTTTTAAAGGAGAATCATTACAATCAATCTTACTAGTACAACATGTTCTATACATTTTTCAAGACTTCATTATTTTTCTTCTAAGGCAATTTCCTATGTGATCCTTGCTTCAACCTTTCCACCTGTATCATGTGTAAAAATAGGGTTTTTGGGTCAACAAAAAGTTGGCGAGTGAATCCTATGAAAAACATTTAAACGTGTTTATTGTATCGATTTTAAAATAAAGTGCATAACCACATATGAGTAAACGTAGATGTAAATTTAATCACAAAACACATAATATTAATTATTGCACACACATACACCAAATGATTGATTTTGAGGCACGCGATGTTCAACTCGTCTCCCACCAACTGATGGGCCTAATGAATGATTTTGAGGCACGCGTTGTTCAACTCGTCTCCCACGAGGAACTGATGGGCCTAATGAATGATTTTGAGGCACGCGATGTTCAACCCGTCTCCAACGGGGAACTGATGGGCCTAATGAATTGATTTGCACGCAACTTGACTAAATGTAAACACACATTACAATAAACAATATTTACATTATAAGTTTAGATCATATAATGGTAATAGCACGAGTTTGAATAAGCGAATTAATTTAAGCGACACATGATACACCCCAAAACATGAATAAAAAGGGGAATTTGTAAGAATTCACTCACAGTGGGTGCGTTTCTTGGGTTGATGATGAATGCGCACGAATTTGGATTTAACCACGATAGAAACTAACCTAAATAATAACATAATAATTCGATAAATAATAAACTTTTATTTGGGATTAATATTTTTAATTAGTGTTCTTAATGGGATTGTTAGATTTATTTTTGTTAGTTTAAGGAAATTTCTAACTTCAAAAATATTATTTTTAAGTGTTTTTAATTGATTTTTAAATAAAATAAATAAATAAAAAGAAAATAAAATTTTGACCGTTGACCGCTGACCGTTGATCGGTCGGATCGTGTGTTTTGTATGCGCTGAGTGAGGTTCGAACTCGTGACCTCCCGTACGCGTGCACGCAGCTCTACCAACTGAGCTACGTGTCTAACCCGAAATAAATCGCATTTTAATTATATATATACTAGTTAGAATATATCAGAAATTATTTAATTTAAAAAGATTTATAATATCATCTGACCGGCTGGGCATAGCGAGAATCGAACATGTGCCTTTGATTTGTTTGGCACCCAGCCCAACCAGTTGGGCTGGGTGTCTAACCCATCTATTATATGATTTATATTACATTTAACAATCAACTGCGGGAGTTCTGTTTAGTTTAAAAAGAAACGTTTTAATGGAGTTGGAACCGGACACATACGCGAATCGAACTCATGACCAGTGTTTTAAAATTGCACACAGTCCACCACTGGACTGTGTGTCTAACCCGGTTATTATTCCGGTTTTTATTATTATATGCTATCTCCATTCATCTTCTTCATACACTTGAACCCAGAAACCGGAATCCGATTTGTTAAAATGTTTTAACAGTTTCTGGGTTGCATAACAATTTAGAACGTATTAAACATAAGATATAAGAAAGTTTAGGGGTTTATACCAACTGGAAGCAAGGTTCCGGTTTTCCGGTGACCAATTCCGGCGACTGAAAGGAATTCCGGCGAATAGAACAAAAGCTTTGAGCAGGGTGATTTCGTGAATGATTGGAAGTGTGAGCTTGGAATGTTTTGTTGATAGTATTTATAGGCAGTGGCGGTCTTCATCTTGATTTAAATTTTTCGGTTATGATTTCCACGATTTTGAATGAATGGCTTTAAGGTTTCGGTTATAAATGACGTTAATCGTCAATTACACTCGCTTGATTCCGGAGTCAAAGGAAACGGTCGCAAATCCGCGTATTTTCCGGCGACTGCGGATTTGGGCGCGCTGGTTACCGATTTTGAGTTTCGAGTTTTATGTTAAGTATTATTTATTTCAGTATTATTCCAAACTTAAGTGTGTGGCGGAGTGGTGTGTTGGTTGTTTGTTGAACCGGGTTCGAAACCCGGCAGCCTCATTTATTTTTTTATTTTCTTATTTTTATTATTTATTAATTATGGTTTTTAAATTCTAAAATGTTTATTAATCATGTATCATCTCAAATTAATTTGAGCATTAAATACGCAACGAAAATTTATAACTGGATATTTGATTAATAAACGAAGCGGGTTTTGAAAACCCGTTTTTCGACGGATGTTACACACACAGTCCACCGCTGGACTGTGTGTCTAACCCGTTTAATTATCTGGTTTTAATTATATTGATACACAACTCAACTTCGTCTTCTTCGTTTATAAAAACTCAGAAACAGTGAAGCCGACTGTTTGTTTAATTGACCAACACCACTTATAATTTGATTGAATTGGAATAGGAAAAGAAGAATAAGGATTATGATGTACCAACTCAGAGTGGTTTCTTCAATTTCCGGCAAGAGTCGGCTCTGATTTTGCGATGTCCGGCTGTATGAGCTATTTAACAGTTTTGATTATTGGTTGGAACGATTAAAGTATAAATTAAGAGATAGCAGAGAAGTTTAGACAGTTATACCAACCGATGAATGAACGCGGTTTTCTGACTAGCGTTTCCGGCAGGATTCCGGCGAAATTGGAAATCTCCGGCGATGAGCTTTTGAGGAATTGCAACTTCGAAAAAGTGTGCGGTTCTGAGCGAAAGGATTTCCGGAAGATTGAGTGGGTATTTATAGGGAAGAACTGGATGAATTGGGTCCGATTTTGAGTCTTGATTCGCGGTCAAAGGTTTTCCGGCGGTTATGACCGAAATTGACGGCCGGCAACGGTTATGATTGATGTCGCGATCGGTTATTGCGTTTTAGTCAAAAGGGAAATGGCCAAAATCGCGGATGGCCGGATTTTCCGGTGATTGCGAGTTCTGAGTACGGGGTGATCTCTGGTTTTGAATTCGGGTTTTACTTTAAGTATTATTAATTTCAGTATTTTCACAAAGAAGGCGTGTGGCGGAGTGGTGTGTTGTGTGTTTGTTCATGCGGGTGACCCGGGTTCGAAACCCGGCGTCTCCATTTATTTTTTTATTCATTATTTATTATTAATTATAAATTATGGTTTTTAAATTCTAATATATTTATTAATTATGTATTGTTTAAAATTAATATGAACTATAAATACGCAACGAAATTTATAACTAGATATTTGATTGATAAACGAAGCGGGTTTTGAAACCCGTTTTTCGACGAATGTTACAAGAATATATACTGAGAATTTTAAGACTAATTTGTTTCACTCATAACACAATAATACAAACACCATATACAACTCAAAAGGAGCATGTATTTCTATTTATCTATAGGGATGGTCTAAATATATTGAGGATCCAACGCTAAGTATTAATTCAGGTCCATTTTTCAAAAAAAAACTTTGGTTCTTACTTTCTATTTCTATTTAGCATGACGGGACACATATACCACCTAATCGATTTATAAGCTAGGTGTTTTTTTTTCCGAAACATAGTTGGTTATCTATAGCAAACCCAAAAGGGTTTTATTTTAGTTGTATCAACTAGTATAGTAAATATGTTTATCCCAAGTAGTTGATGGTGGGGGTGTTCTTTGGGTTGTTTTTTCGGGTTTTGCGTTTTTGGCCGAGAAAAATTGACCTAATAATCAATCCATTTAAAGTTCGGCCTGGTCTAGTTCAGTTTAGTTCAAATCAGGTTGTTTGGTCTTTAGGTTTAGATGTAAAATTGAAAAAATGATTTTTTTTCAAAATATCATCAAAATTCATATTGTACTAAAAAATATCATAAAAAATTCAAAAATCACTTAACATATGATATGATTATGTTCAAAAGTATGTTCCAAATACCAGAGATTTCAAACCAAAACACATCTATAGAAAAAAAACAATAATGTTCGGGTTTTTATTTGGGTTTCGGGTTTTTCAGGTTGAGATGTTCGGGATTTTGGCCGAGTAAAAGTGACCTGATAACCAATCCATATAAGGTTTGGGTTAGTCGGATTCGAGTTTTCGAGTATTCTCTAATTCAGGTTTGGGTGGCTTTTGATTCGGGTTGGGTTTCGAGTAAAAATGGACAACCCTAATTGATGGTTCTAGTCCTATGGTGAATATTGATATAGATTTAGAAACAGATTTATAAAGTGTGTAAGTTACATTGTTAACTTTAGTTAATATACCAAAAACCAATATATTGAGATCTTTGGATGAAGCAAGTGGGGGAGAAGTGAATTTAATGTAAACATTGTAGATGTAGTTTTTCCGTGAATTTCGAATATATCGTGGAGAAATGGTTTTTTTTATCGTTGTGTTCGTGATTCGCTTATCAAGAACACGTTAATACTTGAACATTTATTTTAGTAAAAGGTTTATGTAAACACTATTAAATAAAATATTTTATTGTGAAGATATCCGTGTAACACACAGGAACTTAAACTGATAACCTATAAAACTAAAGGCTTACCATTGATCCATGGCAACATTTGTTTCATTGCGACATCTGTTTCATGTTTAATCCATACAGTGCATATAATATTTTTCTTTTACAAAATAAGTCCCCAGAATTTGGAGTCCCTAAGCCAGTACATACACTTGCATGGCAAGTTTGACACTAGCTATTATCCATAATATTATTTTGATACTTGCATGGTCTAACTTTATAGTTTGTATATATATTTTTTTATTTTTATATGTAATTATGTATATGCATTATAACTCACTATCTGCCTGCGATATATGACGGGAAGTCGGTCAATATCAGTTCGGTTCATTACACAAGGGAATTCGGCAAGGATGTTCAACCTTTTTGAATGCTTGATGCAAAATGAAATTTTGGGCCCTTTTCCTTTTTTATTATTATAAACGATATTCCTTTATCCGTGTTGGGAACCAAGCGAAAAACAAAAACAACTATAACAAATAGTGGTTTGCTTGTATAAGAAATCAAACAAATCTAAAACAAATAAGGTTGCATAATATTAATTTTCTTTTAATTGGAGGCCCTATTTTTTTGGAGGTCCTAGGCCCAAGCCTCGGTTACTTATACTATAGGTCCGACCCTGGAATTTGGTTGGTACTGATTCGCTTCGTTATGGTATCGGTATGGTATCGACATTCGGTTTAAAGTCATTAAATGTTCAAAATAATGTGGTCTACATTGAAAACCATAAAAATGAATACTAATGCTAGTTCCAATAGTAACTGTACCAACATTGATGTCAGTATCGATTTGGTTCGTCAGTATACTATTTTGAATAAAACTATTTTTTCAAGAAAGTTTATACAAGAATGACAAGAAGAAAAATATTAAAGAGTCTCGTGAAAAAAAAAATAATGAACGTAAGTTACCAGAGGAAAATCAAATTAAATAAAAAAACTAAACCGGTTAAAAGCGTATCTATTTTAAAGCATATACCAATACCGGTTCCGATAATTCCGATACCGATATCGACGTTGTTCGGTCAGTATTGGTTTCGTTTGTCTTGATACTGTTATGACACTTGATTTAGCCTATGGTGCCCAAAAAAAGACTCTATTTCAAACACATTCGCGTTTTAAATAAAAATATATATAATCACTCACTACATATTTAATTTTTTTAAGCCAATGAACGCAAGTCATTAGAAAAAAATTAATTGGTAAAAAATTAAACGAGTTAAAAGTGTATTATTAGAATAAAAACAACTATGTTATGAATGCATTCATTATGTAGTGACTTTCCACATGTATAACCCATATCTATGAATGCATCCATTATGTAGTGACTTTTCACATGTGTAACTCCTATATCTTTATTTACTATTGGACTAATGTAAATGCCTATATATAATGGCATTTGTATATGATGTTGAAATTAATGAATAAGAATTCTACATTTTATGTTTCTCTCTATAATCAGATGCTCCTTGTTCGTGTGTTTATATAGTTTGTATACTAGTTGTTGTTTTACAATACGTTATCAGCACGAATTGCTTTTGGAGTTGATAATATTGTCATGAAAAAAAAAAGCTAGTGTGAAAACAAGTGTGGGTTGCAACCAGGTGCGACATAGCCCAAAAATTTTGGAAAGATATAGTTTTCTCGATCTACGGCTGTTGTTTCATAGAATTCAAGCGACTGGTTTCTTAATCCATTAATTCGTCAGTCAGGATTTAACTAAATCATCTCTTCAAATATATCTTATGTTCAAATTTCGTGAAAACGACTTTGGAGGGTATTGTAAAGCTCCGATGAGCGGGTTTGTTAAACGGGAAACTGAACAAAATGACGGTGAGGGCTTTCGATTGGTTTTAAAAGTATAACAAAAAAGAAACAGACACAGATTTTAATACTCCACCATTTCATGTCTATCACTAATTTATCTCAATTATTTTTTCTATAAAACCCTATTTGAAACTTTAAAGTTCTATGAAATTGACCGTCAGTACATAAGAGCAAATTTTATAAACTTTAAAGCTCTATGAAATTGACCGTCGGTACATAAAAGCAAATTTTATGTTTTAATAAAGAGTTTGATTGTCAATGCTCATGTCCATTTTCTTTCAGCTTATAGTCTTTTCAAAAGAAAATGAAATGCATACAGTAAGCTTTTATTAATATAAATATTTGATTAATATGAATGGATGTGAATTGTACAAACTGATATATATTTAAGATACGATATACCTATTAAAAAGTGACACTTAACAGTTTGTTTTTATTGCAAGATTATTATTAGAGTAATTTTGTTAATGACTTAACAATTAAATGCATATAAGTCATTTTAAATGATAACATATATGTTATATTAACATTTGCAACTCTTACAGTCATTAATGCAATGTTATAGATTATCATTATTATAGTATGTATATTCCTTGCTTGCTATTAGATTGGATAATATATATATAGGTAAGGTTCATGTAAGAAAATTTAAAAGTGTGAGAAGGATAAGAAAGTTATGGAGGTGACATGTGTCCCTTTTTATTTTGGTAGTTTAAGGGTATAAGTGTAATTTAACTAATAAAATCTAATTACGGAATGAATATATGCAACCGATTTTTGGCAGTTTTGTAGGGATTTTCGAATTTGAAATAACACCTAACTCATAAATCACCACAAATGTATATGAAGGCATACATCATATAAGAACAAAATATAACTCATAAAACACCCTAACTATAAAACTACAGCATTTATATTGAAGGCATACATCTTATAAAGAACATAAATATAACAAAAATAACACCATAACTCATAAAAACACCACAGCAGTTATATTGAAGGCACACATCTTATAAAGAACACCCTAACATTGAATATAATAGAAATAACACCCTAATATAACACCAGTCAACACTTTAATCAGAATCAAAACAGAAATAACACCCTAAATATATAAAAACAGAAATAACTCTACATAGGTATATCAATATGGTACTCATATTAAAGATAAAAAACACTCGTTATTATGGTGCCATTTTTTTAAAAAAGAGTTACGTATAAAAAGTTATTGATGTTTAAAAAAGAATGGGGGAACTTTGCATGTGTATTAATGTTAGTTTCTTAATTTAAAAAAATTAAATTTACCTTTATACCCTTAATCTAGAAAATTAGTTAGTTTAATAGTCAACATTATTTACAGAATTGCCACTATGATCTCAACTGTGACAATTGACAAAATTCCGGTAATTCTGTACAACTTGAACAACTAGTACATTGTCTATTTATCGTATAACATGACTTAATTTTTTTAAGTCTTAAAAGTCTAGGAATTTAACCAAATCGTAGTTTGGTATGATAATAGATTCGTCATGATCACGAATATATAAAACCATATCCTAGACGGATGACATCGACGCGAATATGTATTAAATATCAGAACTAGTTACGGTACAATCTAATATGATAGAATTAAGACATAAAATATTTCTGCACTATTATACCATAAAATTTTTATTTAAAATACCAAATTGTCCAAGTCTACAGCAAAATTCAGCATTCTGCAACAAAATTCAGCAATTGTCCAAAAAGCCAAAAATAAATATTTTTAGCTAAAGAATCATAATGGGTGTTAGAAATAGTATAAAACCCATATATAAATCTTATTATTTAAAGTTAAACGGTTTGTTCAGTAAAACCTGACAACAAAGCCGGGTACCAGAACCGAACTCAAAATAACAAAATTATTAGTCTGAAGAGCTAGATTAATTAACGGGACAATAAAAATTGTACTAGAATTATTATGAACATAAAATTTTATAAGTTACACAAATATATCAGTATATTACCCGGTACAAGACCCGAACCAACTTTATCAACCGAACAACGAAACAACAAGACTAATAAATTATTTTGGCCTACTATAACATCACTTTAAAGTGTTGGGGCATTAATTTTTATAAAAACTTATATATATAATGTATTAAAGTTTATAAAAGTATATAAAATATATATATTAAAAAAAAAGAAATAACATCACCACCTCACGGCTATAATGGGGTGATATCCCATGCCACTTAACCATTTGATAATGTGTTGTCTAGTTTTTAGCAAGGTTAGTGTATGGTGGTGTAAGAACATAATCACAACATTAAACCATTTCCATGCTCTCATTTTCTTGCATTCTCCAAACACCAAAACAACAACACACTTCCTTCCATTTTGCTCCAAAAATGGCCAAAGCATATCATCTTCATCTTCAACTTTTTAAAACTCAAACACAAGAACTTTAAGCATGCATGAAGATCTAAAGGAGAACCAAGGAAATTGCAAGGGTTAAGAACTCACTTTGGAAGCTTGGAACTCTTGATCAACCTATCTTCTTCATCTTTTAGATCATCCCTAGCCATTGTGCTAGTAGTAAGATCCTATACCTAGTCTTATACTTTTTATTTTATAAAATTTCACAAGATCATCATAAAAATTATATAAAAACCCACTTGAAAAACACAAATAAATCTAAGATCACTAACATAATCATATGATTTTCTTGATAAATTTTGATGATCTGAACTTGTTATGAACTAGTAAACTTGAACCTTGCAAAATTATGAATAAAAATGTGATCTAAACACATGCATGTTTAGATTAGCAAGATTCATTAACAAAATATGTCATGAACATAATCTCATACTTTAGAGATGATCATACATGAACAAAATCATTAAAAAAAGATATGATTTTAAAATTTTGTTTATAAATGATAATAAAGTTTCCATTTTAAGAAAGATCAAAATTATAACAAGTTCATGACATTTTGTTAATACATTTATAATAATATTGTGATTGATGTTGATTTGAGTTAGTTTAATTACTTAAAACATGTTTATAGAAACATAGGAAACTTATATTTTTAAAGGAAACTATGGCAAAATTTTTATAAAAATTAATCTTGATTAAGATATGATTAAACTAAAGATTTGGTGGTTAAAAGTGATTAGGAACTTTAATCATGTTTAGATAAAGGATTTGGATAAAAAGTTAAGAATATAATTACATAAGTTTTTCTTAATCTAAAAAGGAGATAAATATATATTTCTGATAAAAATATATATTTTGAAATCACCAAATATGTGTATATATAGATATATATTTTTGTATAAAAATAGGTTTAAGTATTCAACTTTTTGACAAAATAATATATACCGGACAATTTGGACAAACTCGGACAATTCGGACAAAATAAAATATATGGTATAAACGAAACAAACGACAAAGACGAAACGAATAAAATAGTCGACGCGAACCTAACGGTCAAAACGAACAAATAAAACGATACACTTTATATTTACTAGAATTTTTAAATATATATAACTTATAGTTTTTATAAATAAATTTTTATAAGTTATAACAAATACTAGTAAATATTTTTTGATAAGCCCAACTAAACAATTATTATATTAAGCCCATTTTTATAAAAACTATATTAGGCTAAAACTATTTTTATAAAAATATATGGACTAGCCCACTTTCATAAAATTAACTTAGGACTAAGGCCCAATTGTATAAAAATCAAACTTGGGCTAAGCCTACTTTTATAAAATCAAACTTTAGGCTAAGGCCTACTTTTATAAAAATAAACTTTGGGCTAAGCTCACTTTTATAAAAGTTTACATGGGCTAGACCCATTTAAAAAAAGATAATTTTGGGCTAAGCCCACTTTTATAAAGAAATAAATTTGGGCTAATCCATTTTATAAAAAACTAACTTTGGGCTAACACCCACTTTATAAACTAATTGGGCTTAACCTACTAAATAAATGAAATTTGGTTGGGCTAGGCCCACATACATGAAACGAATTGGGCTAGGCCCACACAAAGTAAGCAAATTTGGGCTAGGCCCATACTTACAAAAAACTGTTGGGCTAGCCCATAAGTAATAAATTATTAGATTGAGTTATTTACAATTAAATTATGGATTTAGGTCCATTTGCATATAACCAATCTAAAATATATATATACATATATATTTATATATATATGAAAGAAATATATATATATGTTATCAAATAAAGAAAAACCAACAATTACAAGTATGAAATTCAAGATAAAATACTTGTACGAAAAACAAACGAAAGCCTAAGTGTCTAATAGACTAGAACATTGTAGGTCGAAAAAACGAACAAGTATCAGAATCGAATAGAGATTTGTATGGAACGCAAATCAGTGGGTTCATGTTTCCCCTTTTATTTTAACGTTTTTATGGTTTTAAACGTGCGGGGATGTATACATGTTACAATTAATATACTGGGAAAAATGAAAATATTTAGATCACATGTGAATAAGCTCAAGCATTGGGGCCATTAATGAAAGACAAGTACCGAGGAACAAAGGGGATAGATCTATTGGGTTTGGGCGAGCCCCACTCTATTACGGCAATAATAACAGATCGTATTAGAGTGCTTTTGTGTCTAAAACGAGTGTCTCAGACACATAATAAATCGTCAAGGTTTGGTTGCCACCTTATTCGGCATACAGATTAGTGTCCTTGCAACACACTAATGATCTTACAAGTTTCATTAAGCTATATTAAACAGGTCTATTTCAAATGTTTTTGATAATTCATTGATACAAAATTTATAACATGAATTCAACAGCTTTTGTTGACATTGTTTTCAAAACTAACATGTATTACAGGAAACTAGTGAAATGGTCTTCGGGGAAAAATATTGTTCGTTTGTTGAGAAATCAAGATGTTATGTTTCATCCGGTCTTTGTTGTTATGTTTTATAAACTTATGTCTAAATTTTAAATAATGTTGTTAAACTTGTGGTTATGTTTTAAAGACAAAAGTTTATATGTGAATTATGGTCAAATGAAAAGTATGGATGAATGTTTTGTAATGTAATACAATTGTCGTTTACTTGGTTGAATGCAACGATTGCCGCTCTTGCCACACCTCGGGACACGCTTCCGCTACATCGAAAATCGGGGTGTGACATCAACCATTAGATTAAATATCTAATGGTTTAGATTCTTTCTTATCCTTCTCACACTTTTAAATTTTCTCACAATAACCTCACTCTATATATATAATTTAAATAGATGAATTGTTTGTATGATAGTGGATGTTAATATCATCAAAATGTATGAATATAATTTGATTCCTTATATGTATTGAATTATTAGAATAAGTTTATCGTATCAAACTCGCATATGTGGTCTATTATTATTGGTTTTCAAAACTTGAAGAAATTGTAGCTTCATGATGATGCCAACGAGATTTTAAAATACCATCTTTTCATTAGTAACTCAAATAAGTAAATATATAGATAAGAGATAAGGCCTACAATTTTGACTAAGTTGAATTGTGGAAAGATTGTTAATGCACCATATAACATATTATTAGTTATTTATACATACAAACTGATTTGCATATTATTTTTAAGTCACTAGAATACATAATTAGTTGTTTTGTACAGCTAGAAGAATTATTCTTGAATATGTAATGTTAAATATTATATGTGAAATTCTATTTACTTGCAAACATCCATCATATACTATTAAAATATAATGAGAACTTGATGAGTATGTTTGTTTAAGTCTAAATGTATAGTAATTACTTATCAGTACATGGTAGTAAGCTTGTAATGTTAAAGATATGTTTGTGATTGCTAATTGGTTATATATCCTAATAATCTAATACAAATCTTTTCTTTTATAAAGTGATGAAACATCTTATTTCATAAGTTTGTATCATAACTCGTCTTATTTGATAACACGTTATAAAGTCATGCATTATATGATTTAACTTAATGTATATATTGTGTTCTTAATGCTATCAGTTTTTAAGAGAACAACCAAATGACCAAAGTTATGGTTTATAATTTCAAGTTATAAACACGATTGAATTATGGTCAAGATTCATTTATTTATAACATGACGCTCGAAGTGTCAAACTTCCTAAAACTTATTATAAATTTATGGAAGATTGTAAGATTTTGGACCTATAAATCTTAATAATTTGGTCATATAACTTTTTAATTGATACAGGTTAAATAAAAAATAATTCCATTGTCAAACCTCAAATATGCTTTTAAGTGGTAAGAATGTCAAAGAACATATAAGGTTTGAAACGACCATCATGTATGAAAGTGGTTCTAATCCATTCTGTGTAGTGAATGTGATGATATGATGATCAGTGAAAGAGTCGCGATCATGTATATAGAAAAAAGATAATGTAATGATATCACCATGAAAGTTGTGTGGTTATAATCAATTCCCTTGTGTGAATGTGGTGATATAATAATCAATGTAAAGTTCATTATCATGGTAACTGGGAAATTTTTATGATGCTCATATTAAAAATGAGATCAACCATGTTAATAATGTGATGATTATACAATCATCATTGTAAAGGTCATGATCATGATAAATGAGGAAACTGTAATGATTCTAATGTTAATAATGAGTTGACCATGTAATAATGAAATCGACCACAAGAAGTGGCGAACTAAGGGAGTGAATATATAACAAACATGTAATAACACAAATGTTTAAACTAATAGTGCATTATTCTCTCGTGTATATTGTCGTGTATTAGACAAACACGAATGCAACTAAAGCATGTGTGGTCACAGAAGTTTATAGATCATGATTGTTTAATAAATTGGTTTGACCGGTTAGACCATTCTGAGTCCTTGATGATGTGAAACATATTGAAGAACCAGATGATTCTTCATGGTACTTAAACATGAAATTTTTGTTCTTAATGGATGTTAACCATATAATAACTAAAGTAGGGTTTGAATCCCTAATATTATGAAATTATTAGATATGTGTATCTCAACATAATACCATTTTCTGAAAAATCGATACATCGTCTAAATGGTTATCAAATCCGCAACATGAAAGGTTGCGTGACTTGGCTTAGCTTTAAGATAGCAAGCACATTACTCTATGTATCATACTTTTATATTTTTACTGATAAATATGGTTTTTTGATACCCATTTACTAATGGTTATTGGAATAAGTGTTAAACAACATGTGACAAATTTCGTTACATGAATAGCTTTTATTGAAGACGATGATCAAACATTTATAATTGATTGCAAAGCCAATAATCATAAGAGCAAGTACATGTTTATATATGAGTACATGTAATTTTACATCTAATAATATTAATATCAAGCCAACATTGTAAGACCCTATCTTACTTTACTGAATTTCTATTAAATTTTTTTGTATTTAAACATGTAATTGTGAATACAAGCCACACAAATTTACAAATTTATTAAAACTTTTAAAACATATTTAACAATTTAACATGTTAACAATGATTAGTTTTGTTATAATCAAAACCAAGTGCGGAAGCTTCGTCTTTGATCGTGTTCGGTTCTTCATATAACTTGATCTCCCTCCGGTACTCCAAACATCACCTAAATTTCATATTTTATGAAATACATTGGTTATAACAAATTATAACATAATCGAATAAACCCGAAAGCTTAAAACGATAAAAACAAAATTTTAGTTTTAGGCTCCACCGTAAGCTACGGCTGGCCACCGTAGCTTACGGTCCAGCCTTACGGTCCGGACTTTCTGTCTTACGGTCCAGACTTCCAGTCCATTACAGCAGCCGCCTACCATAAGCTACGGTAGGCCACCGTAGCCTACGGTGGTGTGCTGCAAATCTTCTCTTGTTTGCTATTTTAGTTACGATATTTTCCGTAACTCGCTCAATTCTTCTCCGTTTTACCCGAAACTTGTTTCTAAATATCCGCTGAATATTTTTTTTACATATTTAACCCGAAATCCTTGACCCGAGTACTTATTCCCTATGACTTAAACATTTATTTCCGGTTTATATTCTTATTTTCCAATTTTTGCCCATTTTGCCCTTTAACCTTTTGGACCAAACTATACACTGATGCATCCAATTTGGTATGCATTAACATTTCATTATTTCCCGCATAGTTGCCTTAGCAAAACATCATCTTATTCAACTAGATTTTTATTTATTTGCTATTTTGACTCGTTTGGTTGTTTTAGCGTAATCCAACGCTTATTTCGACCAAACCTTACCTATCTTTTTATATCCACACTAGGATATCTAGCTATTTTCCACAACAACTTTATTTGTGGTAAATTTATTATCATAAATCCATTTTGTCCAATTTCTGCCCTTTTGGTTCGACCGATTTCGGAAAAGACCATTTAAAGACATCAAACCAAAAAGGGTTATGCCTTTCACTTTTATGTTACCGAAAAGGTCTAATATATTATAAAACTCATTTTAAACTAATCTTAGAGTCGTTTGCTTATTTCACCACTCGAGGGCATTTTGGTCAACTTAGTCTCTTCTTTTACGTCTAAGGACTTTCAATATCGTACTTCGACCAAATATGAACATTTAACTATAACCTATTTAAAATCATTATGTTCTTAAGAACATAAAGTCCACGATTTAGATTATTAGATTTACCTTACCTTAGTTAATCTAATGTTCATTCAAGACGCATTTAACTCTCATCGGACTTTTAAATCCTTGTTGAGAGTTTGACCCATTACACGTACCTGGCTCGGGTCATAGCATTGACCCGTTTAAATACCGTGTACTATGAATTACCAATTAATAGCGATGTGAACCAAACGTCATTTCCCTGTGATTACAAAACTCGACAAGCGTTCCTTAGATATTATTGCCAAATGGTGATAACCACACCATTTGACCCATTTAGGTCTAAACAACCATTTTATCATTATGAGATGGTATTTATTTACCGTCTCACCATTTGTCCATTTTCGTTTACACCACATAATCATATTACTTAAATTCATTTCTCAATTCATTCGATCCATTATGGCATACGCCTTAGGGTGTCTATTTCAAAATTTAATATTTATTTGTCAACTCATTACTGAATTGTCAATTTACTCTTTTTATTCCTTATGACTTACGTCATAAGGTAACTTTTTTCCGAATTCTTTGTTTACTTGTCATTACATGACTAAATTACTGTTTTACCCTTTTTACCATCAAATAAGGTTTTAATACCATTTTCACTTTTTTCCGATCCGTGTCGATTCTCGTCGGAACCTTGTATTTTCATATCTCATTCCGAATATTCAAAACGCTTATTTAACTACATAAATAAATATACTATTTTAAGGATGTAAGCTTCACTTACATTGAAATCCGGTTATGCCTTTTTCCGCGTACTTGTTTCGTTTTCCCGCTTCTTCCCAAGCCTCCACCTAGCTTGTCAAGCGTCAAATTATTATTTATCATTCGCAAGATGGTTAGGTTAGTCATCATTTAAAACGACTATTCCACCTTACGGATTTTATATCAGATTATCATTCGATCTTATTATAGGCCAGTTTGACTTTTAAAAGTCAGCTGCCTATTTACACATACAAACTCACGAATAAGTTTAACAACCCCTTTAGGCATTTCGTTAATTACCCGGTAAGCGCTATTCTTAGGCCACTATTAAGCTACATTTCCCAAATCCAAGTTCATGCAATTTCTAATATCAAATTAACATAGTTTCTACAATCATATGCTAATCTATCGATAATTACACAAGAACTTGGAATTGTTTCATTATCACAAAACAACTCATATCATCATATTATTAGATATTAATATAATCAAATTCTACATACTAACTAGTAGACAACATGATCTCAGACACTCGTTAACATTGTCATAACATCAATTTCATTATATTATACAAACCCCATTTCAAGTTATGTACAAACACTTATTCGAACCTCTAATTTGTTCAAATATCTTACACATACATACAAGTATAATGATCATGAACACTTATGTATCATCTATGTCATCATATAACCAAAACCCACTTCAACATCTACTTGTAAATAACCTACAAGTAATCTTATATCAAATAATGCATAATCTCTTTAAGTTTAACGAAATCAAGCATACACATACACTTAATTTCATCTTTGGATCATAATCCAACTATCTAATTGCAAGTACTCTACTTGTCTCAAATTATAACTTTCACCAAATCTAAGTTTTTAGACATACCTTATGATCCCCTAATCGAGGTGATCAATAATTTGTGTTCATGCACTGATTTGTGTATCGAAACGATCTTCAATTTTGGTGGATTAGGGCTGAACAAGGGTTTCTCCTGATGGTCGACCAACATACACACACACTAAGTGTGTGTTGTGTTTAAAACTTTTTTTTTAAAACACAACTATCCATTTTACGCAGCTTTGGTCCCTCAAGTTTAGTTTCGATTAGATATCAAGTTACAACTCATTGTTTGGTCACTTGTATGCATGTTTTTAACTGGGTTTATTTGTTCCTAGTTATTTGTTTACGAGTTCACTTTCACCACTAACAGTCCTTTACCCATTCTTTAATATTAACGTGGTTTGATTTCCAAACCTGTTTTTGGGGTGTTACAAACATGTTGTAATAGTTTATCCCCTTTATAGCTGATTTTGGTCAGGAACCAAAGATGTCTCTTCTAAGATTTGGTTGTGCGGTATATATTGAAATTGATCCACCACAACGCACAAAGATGGGACCTTAAAAAGTGGTTGGTAGTATATGATAATGAATAAGGCCTTTCACGAGATATTTATTTACGACTCAGTTAATTGATATCCATCTCAATGAATTAACGTTCCCAACATTAGGGGGAGATAAAAAGTAGTTGGAAAAGAAATGAGTTGGTACGAGTTATCAATGATCCTCAAGTGTAAACCAGAAGTTCAAAGGATAACTCATTTACAAAGATTAGCGAATCTATTACTAGACACATTTACTGACCTTAAAATGTGACTATATCATATATACCAACTGCTAATGCTCCAATTAAAATGAGTGTCCTAGAAGGACAACCACATGCTTGTAATGAGTCTATTGCACGTCTGAAGCATGGTAGACTAGTTGATTCCAATAATAAAATTCCTTGAAAATTGGAGCAAGTAATGAAGATTGTCAAGTCGAGGTTATAGTAAGAGAGTCTCCTAAAGAGACATTAGACATGATGGTTCTAGAAGAACCTCAGGTACCTAAAAATAAAGAGATCTCATTAAATTATATCATTTATAAAAGTATATGGAATCAAAATAAAATCGACGTCATTATACTTTTGTATATAATATAGCGCTTGAAAAGATGAAATGATCAGGATTAAGATTTAAATCAGCCTATGAATAAATACAAAGAAATGATTGGCCAAAATGGAAATATGCAAATTAGTCAAAGTTGAATTCTCTATTGAAATGGAAAGCTTTCGGGCCAGTAGTCCATACAAAAGAAGTTGTAAAATATATTTAATATAATTAGGTCTTTTATGTGGATCAACAATTGATGGCAAAAGGATTTCGCAAAGACCTATGATTAATTATGAGAAGATGTATTCTCTAGTGGTGGATGCAATAGCTTTCCAATATTTAATTAGTCTGGTAATACAAAGAGAGAATTGATGTGCATCTGATGAATGTTTTGTATCACTTGAAACTGAAAGCTACATGAAAGCCCTAAAGAATTTAAATTATGCAATTCATGTAAAGTAAGTTCTCGAGAACAATATGATCGTTGTATACAGATTCATATTTGAATACAACTAGAACTCCTGGTGAGTTTTGTAAGGCAATTGAGTGCCCTAAAGGTGAGTTGAAACATATTTATGATGTAATTTTTTATGCAATAATCTACATACATGGAAAACGTGTACGTGCTAATTGTGATATATCAATAAATAAAGAGATGATACAATATAAATTTTGAACATATGATACAGAAATCAATATGTTAAATGAGAAAGTTAATATGACAAAACTCCTAAAGAGTGCACACATATACATATATATGAAAAGATGGAAAGAAATTTGTGGTGGATTGTAAATGTCGAAGCATTGATATATAAACCTCAAAAAATGTTCTACAAAGTTTACAAGATTTGTATGGACGATAATAATCGAGTCGAATATGGTATAATCGACTTACTAATGAGCTCAGAAAATAGAAATATATATGGTGTAGTTGGTCCATTTGTTTTCATTAAAAGACTAATATGAGGTTTTCAAGTATTACAATATATGTTGATAATGTCATTGAATCTCTCCTGAAGAGATCAAAATGAACTCAAATATTAAAACAAGAATTTGCAGATTAAAGATGGTATTGCAAATTTATGGCTCGATATGTAGAAAAGGCATTTGTATAATTATCCATCAATATTATAATATATTTAGAAGATGGTGAATATTTTCATATGGACAAAGTTTATGGTCTAAGTACATTTAATGATGTCCAAGTAGTTGATATACAAAATAGCTCTATCATCTCCAATGAAAATAAAAAGGAAAAATAAAAATCCTTGGTCCAGAAGTATCATATTTACAAATTAATTGTATTAATATATCTTGCTAGTTATACATGAATATATATGAATTTTGAACATATGATACAGAAATCAATATGTTAAATGAGAAAGTTAATATGACAAAACTCCTAAAGAGTGCACACATATACATTATATGTAAAGATGGAAAGAAATTTGTGGTGGATTGTAATGTCGAAGCATTGATATATAAACCTCAAGAAATGTTCTACAAAGTTTATAAGATTTGTATGGACGATAATAATCGAGTCGAATATGGTATAATCGACTTACTAATGAGCTCAGAAAATAGAAATATATATGGTGTAGTTGGTCCATTTGTTTTCACTAAAAGACTAATATGAGGTTATCAAGTATTACAATATATGTTGATAATGTCATTGAGTCTCTCCTGCAGAGATCAAAATGAACTCAAATATTAAAACAAGAATTTGCAGATTAAAGATGGTATTGCAAATTTATGGCTCAATATGTAGAAAAGGCATTTGTATAAATATCCATCAATATTATAATATATTTAGAAGATGGTGGATATTTTCATACGGACAAAGCTTATGGTCTAAGTACATTTAATGATGTCCAAGTAGTTGATATACAAAATAGCTCTATCATCTCCAATGAAAATAAAAAGGAAAAATAAAAATCCTTGGTCCAGAAGTATCATATTTACAAATTAATTGTATCAATATATCTTGCTAGTTATACATGAACATATATGAATTTTGAACATATGACACAGAAATCAATATGTTAAATGAGAAAGTTAATATGACAAAACTCCTAAAGAGTTCACACATATACATTATATGTAAAGATGGAAAGAAATTTGTGGTGGATTGTAAATGCCGAGGCATTGATATATAAACCTCAAGAAATGTTCTACAAAGTATACAAGATTTGTATGGACGATAATATTCGAGTCGAATATGGTATAATCGACTTACTAATGAGTTCAGAAAATAGAAATATATATGATGTAGTTGGTCCATTTGTTTTCAGTAAAAGACTAATATGAGGTTTTCAAGTATTACAATATATGTTGATAATGTCATTGAATCTCTCCTGAAGAGATCAAAATGAACTCAAATATTAAAACAAGAATTTGCAGATTAAAGATGGTATTGCAAATTTATGGCTCGATATGTAGAAAAGGCATTTGTATAATTATCCATCAATATTATAATATATTTAGAAGATGGTGGAAATTTTCATACGGACAAAGCTTATAGTCTAAGTACATTTAATGATGTCCAAGTAGTTGATATACAAAATAGCTCTATCATCTCCAATGAAAATAAAAAGGAAAAACAAAAATCCTTGGTCCAGAAGTATCATATTTACAAATTAATTGTATTAGTATATCTTGCTAGTTATACATGAACATATATCATGAAATTCATTTACAGAATATAACTCGTCTATAGTGAGAAGATAATGTAATGGGTACAACATATATTTTCTATACCTTATGGTACAAAAAGTATGAGTTCATATTATACTAACCCATCATCAAGTTTGGTTAGTTTTGTTATTGAAGGGAATGTAATAAAACACATTCATGGAACTTATGGTATCAGCTAAGAAAGAGGAGGCTGTTAAAGTTTTACATGACGATCATACATCAAGTTCATTAATAGATTGCACATCAAGCGGCAAATCACTTACTACAAAGTTTTTCAACAACTTTCATAGAAGATTGGCACTTGTTACTTGAAATGATACATATTATATTGAGGGGGAGTTTTGCATAAGTTGCACTCTTTACCCTTCACTAAGTTTTATCAAATTGGATTTTCTTAGTAAGGTTTTAGACAACGTACCTGATCTGGAAGTATCAGGGGGAGACAATACGCGTTGCACTCTTTTCCCTTAGCTGAGGTTTTGTCCCATTGGGTTTTCATAGCAGGTTTCTAATGAGGCGGCATCATTAAGCGTATTAAAGAATAGTATTCCATCATGTGGATAGTCAAGGGGGGTGTTATGAATGCATCCATTATGTAGTGACTTTCCACATGTATAAGCCATATCTATGAATGCATCCATTATGTAGTGACTTTCCATATGTGAAGAAGCACCGGTTGAACCTAGAGATATCCGGGGATATATAAGTCACAACCAGGGTGTTTCTACAT